>CM055122.1:1104328251-1105528251 GCA_029206835.1 Rana muscosa | reverse complement strand
TCAGTGAAAAAACTAGACGTGGTCGTTCACAAGACGATCAAGTATCTGGAATCTCACGGTTGGATTATCAACCGAGACAAGTCAGCCCTAAAAACCAGTCAAAAGTCTGGAATACTTGGGGCTAAGGTTGGATTCAGGCCAGAGAAAAATATTCTTGCCTCAAGGAAAGGTGTTGTCTTTGAAAGATTTGATCCACTTAGTGGGTACAAAAAAGACAGCCGTCCATACGCCTGTATATGAGGCTGCTGGGAAAAATGGTGGCATCATTCGAAGCAGTACCCTACGGTCAATTCCATTCAAGGAATTTGCAAGGGGCCATACTGTCAGCCTGGAACAAAAAAGTTCAGGCCCTAGACTTACAATGTCCTTGTCCCCTTCCGTTCGCAAGAGCCTCCGTTGGTGGTTGGTTCCCCAGAATCTGGAAAAAAGGAAATCCTTCAGTCCGATTTCTTGGAAGGTGGTCACTACAGATGCCAGCCTTATAGGCTGGGGAGCAGTACTGGAGCAATAGTCTCTCCAGGGCAGATGGTCGGATGCAGAAAAGGCCCTGCCCATCAATCTCTTAGAGATACGAGCAGCCCGGTATGCCCTAGTAGCATGGACATCCAAACTCCAAGGGTCCCCTGTCAGAATTCAATCAGACAATGCCACAGCAGTGGCATATATCAATCATCAGGGGGGCACCAGGAGTCGTGCAGCCCAGAGGGAAGTAAATTACATCCTGAAATGGGCAGAAAAAATATGTCCCAGCCATATCTGCGGTATTCATTCCAGGAGTGGAGAATTGGAAGGCGGACTTTCTAAGTCGCCAGCAATTAGGCCCAGAGGAAGGGTCCCTTCACCCCGAGGTTTTCTGGACAATATGTCAGCGGTGGGGAACATCGGATGTAGATCTTCTAGCATCCAGATTCAACGCAAAGGGGGACAGGTTTGTCTCTCGGACAAGGGATCCCCTAGCTTGCGGCTCGGATGCCCTAGTGTTCCCTTGGGATCAGTTCAAGCTGATATATGCATTCACACCGCCACAATGGTTACCTCGATTACTCCGCAGAATCCGGGTAGAAAATAAACAGTGATTCCGGTGGCTCCAGCGTGGCCCCGAAGAGCGTGGTACGCGGAGATTGTAAAAATGTCTGTGGGGAGTCCTTGGACCCTCCCACATCGTCCGGACCTGCTTTCGCAGGGACCGATATACCACCCTTCCTTACCAGCCCTAGGTTGGATGGCCTGGCTATTGAAGCCCACATTCTAAAAAAGAGAGGGCTCTCTAATGCTGTGGTGTCTACCATGATCAATGCCAGGAAACCGGTATCCAGGCAGATCTACTATAGAATCTGGAAGGCGTACATCGCCTGGTGTGAGGCCAGGAAATGGCATCCACGTAAATACGTAATAGGTAGGATTCTGGACTTCCTACAATGGGCTGTAGATAGGAAGCTTGCCTTGAGTACTATCAAGGGTCAGATTTCGGCCTTGTCAATATTTTTTCAAAGGCCCTTGGCTTCGCATTCACTAGTCAAAGCCTTTATACAAGGAGTGATGCGTATTAGTCCTCCGGTTAATATTCCCATATGTCCATGGGATCTAAACTTGGTTCTGTCAGTTCTACAGAAACAACCATTTGAACCATTACAGCATATTTCCTTGGTGCTTCTCACCAGGAAATTGATTTTTCTAGTAGCCATTTGTTCGGCTAAAAGAGTGTCGGAATTAGCAGCTATGTCCTGTAGGGAGCCATATCTGGTTATCCATAAGGACAGAGTAGTGTTACGTCCTCATCCAGCCTTTCTTCCTAAGGTGGTATCGAGGTTTCATTTGAACCAAGATGTGGTTCTTCCTTCTTTTTTCCCCAAGCCTACTTCGGTAGAGGAAAAGTTATTGCATTCTTTGGATGTAGTAAGAGCAGTTAAAGCTTACCTAAAAGCCACTGCTCAGATTCGCAGAACGGATACTTTGTTTAATCTGCCGGAAGGCCCCAGAAAGGGTCAGGCAGCGTCAAAATCTACTTTAGCCAAGTGGATTCGACAGGTCATAATACAAGCCTATGGCTTGAGAAGTAGACCGCCTCCGTTCAAAGTTAGGGCGCACTCCACGAGAGCAGTTGGAACTTCATGGGCAGTGCATCACCAGGCCTCCCTGGCTCAAATCTGTAAGGCCGCAACATGGTCTTCAGTACACACGTTTACTAGGTTCTACCAGGTGGACGTTAGAAGTCAGGAGGATGTCGCCTTTGGGCGCAGTGTGTTGCAGGCCGCAAAAGATCCTCATGTCTGATAGCGCTCAGCTTATATATGGTGTATCCCCCCCCTCATTTGGCATTGCTTTAGGACATCCCATTAGTAATGACTATGTCGCTCTGTGTCCCGTGATGTACGAAAAAGAAAATAGGATTTTTATAACAGCTTACCTGTAAAATCCTTTTCTTGGAGTACATCACGGGACACAGAGCTCCCACCCCTCTTTGGGGACACTTATTGCTTTGCTACAAAACTGAGGTGCTCCCGGATGGGAGGGGCTTATATAGGGGAGGGTACTTCCGGTTTTGGAAGTTGCCAGTGCCAGCACCTGACGGTAACTATATAACCCATTAGTAATGACTATGTCGCTCTGTGTCCCGTGATGTACTCCAAGAAAAGGATTTTACAGGTAAGCTGTTATAAAAATCCTATTTTTTGTTAGCACATGATTGGATGATGGAAGTCAGTAGAGCTTCACCTTATTTGCAAAGCTCTGAGGAACATTCCCTTGCAATGTCGTCTTGCAAAGTGAACAATCTATTTTTCGTTAGTAAATCTACCCCTTTGTTTTGAATAGAGGGAATGCATTCTATTACTCTGTGTTCCCACTGGGGGATAGTTTTCTTGTAATTTTTGCCCCAGTGACAAAAAGGAACACAACTGGAAGAATAGGGGATTTATGCTAATTTATTTAAGGAGTAAAGAATGTTCATTAAAAAAAAAAGAAAAAAAAGAAAAGAAGAATAACTTCAGTTACAGAAAATAAATATGCATTTATTATATTTTCCACCAGGAACCTGCAAAGCATTGCACCTGCGATCAGCGGGTCGCAGGTGCAACGTCAGGCTCCTGCAGACACTTACTCCAGCTTTCTTGCCCATACCTCTGTAGGGCTTTCTATTATAAAGCTGGAGGAAGTGTCAAAGAACTACGAGGTTGGAGTACAGTCACAGGCGGTTCAGCCAATCAGGTTCACCGGATCTGGTTACCGGTAACCTGATTGGCTGAAGCGACATCGAGGGCGGGAGAACACATCGAGGCCGGAGCGGACCGAGGAAGGTAAGTGCAGGGATGGGGGGGGACTGGCTGCATTTGGGGGGAACTGGCTATATATATATATGGGGACAAACTGGTTGTATATGGGGCACACTGGCTGTATATGGGGACAAACTGGCTGTATATGGGGACAAACTGGCTGTATATGGGGACAAACTGGCTGTATATGGGGGCACACTGGCTGTATATGGGGGCACACTGGCTGTATATGGGGGCAAACTGGCTATATATGGGGGCAAACTGGCTGTATATGGGGGCACACTGGCTGTATATGGGGGCACACTGGCTGTATATGGGGACAAACTGGTTGTATATGGGGGCACACTGGCTGTATATGGGGACAAACTGGCTGTATATGGGGACAAACTGGCTATATATATGGGGACAAACTGGTTGTATATGGGGGCACACTGGCTGTATATGGGGACAAACTGGCTGTATATGGGGGCACACTGGCTATATATGGGGGCAAACTGGTTGTATATGGGGGCAAACTGGCTGTATATGGGGGCACACTGGCTGTATATGGGGGCACACTGGCTGTATATGGGGACACACTGGCTGTATATGGGAGCACACTGGCTGTATATGGGGGCAAACTGGCTGTATATGGGGGCAAACTGGCTGTATATGGGGGCACACTGGCTGTATATGGGGGCACACTGGCTATATATGGGGGCAAACTGGCTGTATATGGGGGCACACTGGCTGTATATGGGGGCACACTGGCTGTATATGGGGACAAACTGGTTGTATATGGGGGCACACTGGCTGTATATGGGGACAAACTGGCTGTATATGGGAGCACACTGTCTGTATATGGGGGCACACTGGCTGTATATGGGGGCACACTGGCTGTATATATGGGGGCACACTGGTTATATATATATGGGGGCACACTGGTTATATATATATGGGGGCACACTGGCTGTATGTGGGGACAAACTGACTGTATATGGAAACAAACTGGTTGTATTTGAGGGGGCAAACTGGTGGCGTTTGGGCACAGTGGCTGCGTTTAATGGGCACAGTGGCGGCAATTGATTTTTTTTTTTCAGTTTGTTTGCGCCCCCCCAAAAAAATTTGAGCACCAGCCGCCACTGTCTCCAATAGAAGCAAATGCAGAGTAGGGAAGGGTTAGAACCTCTGTCAGGTTTACATGACTGTCTGTGTGCCCATTTGGGTCATTTTATTCACTTCCTGTTCCCAAGACAGGTCTCCAGGAGAGAAAGTGAGAGGAAATATTCTCAGCAGACAATAGTGTATGCATCTTCCGCATCCAGAACAAAAACAGACAAAGTTTAGCTGGTGTTACAGTTTAAGGCTGGATTTAGACATCTGCATGTATTTTAAAGATTCAGCTTTACTGTGGTTTCCTTCAAACCATAAGGATGAATGATAATGCATGTAAACTGAATGTAAAATGCACCTAAAACATAATTATTGACAACTCTCAACTTAGACCAAGTGATCATATATAACTAAAAATGTAATCTGTACTTTGTAAACTTTTCCCCCAATATCTGTTTGGGTCTTTGAAGTGAACAAAAATGTCTGTTTTCTATTTCCTTTAGCAAATGACCCTGTATGCCATAACACATACATTATCTAGTTCTTGGCTTCTCTGTGCTTCCCTTCATTTATTATTAATTTTCAACATGAATCATAGGAATATCTTCTCTTTTATGGTTGTTATGTAGCACTACACTGGAAAGCCTGTGGCTAGTGAGAGAAAATAGCATATTTCTGGTCCTAACAATATTAGTTTTAATTGAAGGCTTGATCCATAGAAATATATAAAATAACAAAATGGCCCTGGGAACACTACATTTATTTAATTTAACATTACAAATATATCTGGTGTATTATTGATTTGTACCTGCAGTAGTAATGTATTATCTTTTTTTGTTATCTGGGAATGGCTGCTAGAATGAGATTAATGTAATGGTTATATACCCACAGATATGGTATAAGAATGTGATATTAGACTTTCGAATAATTGTGGAAATGCATAATATTTAGTATGTTTGATGTATTAACCTGTTATGGTATGCTGTAGCTGCTACATTTTTCAAGTTGTAGTGAAGTCAACAAACTCTTTGAAAGTTACAGAAGGGTTACTAAAAACCTGTTGATTACATTTTTAGAAGTTCCTGGTATAAGTTGTCCACACTCTGTCCATGTCTCCCAATTGCTCTTGTGCATTGTAATCTTGCCACACCAACGTCCATTGAAGATTAAAAGTGCTTGTTTCAACACATCTTATGCAGGCATGGTCACTTTTATCACCATCAGGAAACCTGCCTTTGGAAGTGCCATGCATCTACTGTATCTCTGGAAGAAATTTATCAGTAGCACGAGATACCACAATGGATGAGAAAAAGGTGAAGATAAAATTTAATGTAGCTCCCAGGGTGGGTTTTTGCACTTCCCTCTTTACTCTTCCCCTGCGGCTACGCCGGATCGACACTTTGTTAACCTCCCTGGCGGTATGATTCTTTCTGGAATTATGTATCAAAAGCGGTACAATTATTTTGCATGAAAATTTGGTGTTATGTATTATAGGCCTGCGATTCTTAGTAATTACTTACTTAAACCTGAGCAAACCAGAGTCTAGTAAACATCCCGGGTATGATAAATATGAAACACAAAATTATAAATTATAATATAATAAATAACTATAAATAATTATCAAAAATAGTAATCTAATTATAATAAAAATTATTCAATAATGTAATCAAATCAAAAACACTGAAATTTGCTCAGTTGCAGAATTGTCGCTGTCATTAGATTTAGTGTTTGATGCCGAATTTCCCCACAAATCGCTATCGCTCAATTCTGCGAGTGATTTTAATTTATTATCGCTGTTTTCTAGCTGGTCTAAAACCACTTTTGACATAAAGGGACACTTTTTGGTTGCTATGGACAATCCCCAGTTTACAGGCAAAAAGAACGATTTTTATTATATAAAAGTGCATGCAGGACACTGGGCAGACCACTAGGGACAAAGGGGATGTGTAATTATTACATACAGTACTGTAATCAGTAAGATTACAGTATACTGTATGTATACTATGTGTTTACCTTTTTGAATTTGCCGCCCAGTTCCGCTCCCTTGCGCCGCTGCGGCTCGCAGGGAACGGAACTAGGAAGTCAGATGGGGTCGAAAGTGCCGACACTCGCCGGAGATCTCGCTGGCGATCACAGCAGAGGACATCATCGCTGGATCGCCAGGAGAAGGTAGGGAAACTCCGCTGCGGGCTCTGCAATGTCTACCCCGAGCGTGACTCGGGGTTACCGATCCTAGCATAAAAAAACAACCCCGAGTCACGCTCGGGATTACCGCTAGGGAGGTTAAGTATGAAATTCACTGTTTGATTACCTTTGGGTCTGCAGCGAGTTACCTCCCACGAGTGGATCCTTCAGCTCCGTTGTCTAGGTACACCAGTGTATTCAGGAATAAGGCCAATGTCCACACACGAGTAGTGATGAGCCGAACACCCCCGGGTTCGGTTCGCACCAGAACCCGCGAACGGACCGAAAGTTCGCACGAACTTTAGAACCCTATTAAATACAATGGATGCGAACGTTCGAAATCTAAAGTGCTAATTATAACGACTATTATGCATGTTATTGTCCTAAAAAGGGTTTGGGAACCCGGGTTCTGCACCAGGGGACATGTATCAATGCAAAAAGAAGTTTTAAAAACAGCCGTTTTTCTGGAGCAGTCATTTTAATGATGCATAAAGTGAAAAAAAAAATAAGTCAAATATTCCTTTAAATATCGTACCTGGGGGGTGTCTAATGTATGCCTGTGAAGTGCCACGTGTTTCCCGTGTTTAGAACTGTCCCTGCACAAAATTAAATTTCTAAAGGAAAAAAAGCCATTTAAAACTGCTTGCGGCTTTAATGTAATGTCTGGTCCCGGTAATATGGATGAAAATCTTTAAGAAAAATGGCATAGCTACCCCATCACACACCCCCCCCCCCCCTACCCCAGCCCATTACCAGCCCCTTTGGGTCTTGTATGGATGTTAAGGGGAACCCCGCACACAAAATAAAAAAGGCCCTATATACTCTGAACAGCCGTATACAGGCGGTGCATACAAGACAGGGACTGTAGGTTTGTTCTTATGTAGAATCTGTTTGTAATTTTGAACAGGTACATTGTTTAAGTGTAGCTCCAGGCAAAAAATCTATTTTTAAGCTTTTTGGAAAACATAGGGAAGGGTTATCACCCCTGTAACATTTGTTTTGCTGTCTGTGCAGTGTGCACCTGTTCAGAACAGTTCACCTCACTTTCCGTCCTAATGACAAATGTTTTTTGAAAATTTGGGGTTTTTATTGAAACAAGAATTGGTGATAAAGCATCAGTGGAGAGGAGACACTTTTTTTCCCATATTAACTCTTACTGGAGAGAATGCCACAACACTGCAACCCCTCACAGATACTGTACTTGGAGCACAGCAATGAGCCCTGTTGCAAAGTATTGCATCAAAAATTGTAATTACACGCCCCTGTTAAACAGGGGCTGAAAAATTGGGCCTTAGCCACTGGTGCTTGTGCCACGACACTGCAACCTCTCCCAGATACTCTAGTTGGAGTGCAGGAATGAGCCCTGCTGCAAAGCATTGCATAAAAAATTGTAATAACACGCCCCTGTTAAACAGGGGCTGAAAAATTGGGCCTTAGCCACTGGTGGCAGCACCCAGAAACAAAAATGTTCTTCCAAGCTATCATCATCAATCGGATCATTGAGGAGGAGGAGGATAGTCAGTCAACATAACAGGACAGTCTCTCAGCATCAGCATCAGTCTTGAAGGGATGTGACATTTGAAAATAAATTAGTCTGTTATATCAGCTTCAGGTGTTTGGTAGCTGGTGGTGATCCAAGACTGGTTCATCTTTATGAAGGTCAGTCGATCAACAGAGTCGGTGGACAGGCGCATCCTGTGATCCGTGACAAATCCTCCAGCAGCACTGAATGTGCGTTCTGAAAGAACGCTGGATGCAGGACAGGCCAGTAGCTCAATTGCATACTGTGCAAGCTCTGGCCAGTGATCCATCCTCAAGACCCAGTAAGCCAGAGGATTTTCGGTGGGGAAGGTGTCCAAGTCTGACCTTGCCCCTAGGTATTCCTGCACCATGTATATCAGACGCTGGCGATGGTTGCTGGAACCGATCATACCTTGGGGCTGCGGACTAAAGAATTGTCGGAACTCATCGGTCAGACGGCCACCTTCCCCACCGCTCCTTCTTTGACTGACCGAAGCCTCAGCAACTCGTTGTCCAGGACCAGGAGTTTGTAACCTCCCAGTCTCTGGGAACGCGTTGCACAGACCTTTCTGCAAGGCCTCCTGGAGTTGTCTCATCCTCTGCTCCCTCTGCGACGGTAAGATAAGGTCCGCAACCTTACCCTTGTACCGTTAATCAAGGAGAGTGGCCAGCCAGTAATGGTCCCTCTCCTTGATCCGAAGAATATGAGGATCCTTCCGCAGACTTTGCAGGATCAGGGAGGCCATGCAGCGTAGGTTAGCTGAGGCATTCGGTCCGGAGTCCTCTGGGTCACTAAGGACGTCATGATCCGCAGCCACCTCCTCCCAGCCACGTACAAGTCCACTGGTTTCTTGGGACTGTAAATCATCCCTAAAAGACTGCTGCTGATGATGCTGAGTGCCAGGCTCCACCTCCATGCTGACACAATCCTCCTCCTCCTCCTCCTGCTCTTCTTCCTGTGCAATGGGTGGGACAGAAGGAACACTGTCTGGGTAAAGGGGGCCTTGAGAGGCAAGGAAGTCCTCCTCTTCCTGCCTCTGTTCTGCCTCAAGTGCCCTGTCAATTATTCCACGCAGCGTATGTTCCAACAGGTGGACAAGAGGTACAGTGTCACTGATGCATGCACTGTCACTGCTCACCATCCTCGTGGCCTCCTCAAATGGTGCCAGGACAGTGCATGCATCCCTGATCATGCCCCACTGGCGTGGTGAAAAAAACCCGAGCTCCCCTGACCCTGTCCTGGTGCCGTAGTAGCACAGGTACTCATTGATGGCCCTCTGCTGCGTGTGCAGCCGCTGCAGCATGGCCAACGTTGAGTTCCACCTGGTGGGCATGTCACATATAAGGCGGTTCTTAGACAGTTTCAACTCCTTTTGAAGCTCAGCCAGGCGAGCACTGGCATTATAAGATCTGCGGAAATGCACACAGACTTTCCTGGCCTGCCTCAGGACATCCTGTAAGCCCGGGTACCTGCCCAAGAACCGCTGCACCACCAGGTTAAGGACGTGAGCCACACAGGGCACATGGGTCAGTTGTCCCTGTCGGAGAGCGGAGAGGAGGTTGGTGCCATTGTCGCAAACTACCATTCCTGGCTTAAGCTGGCGTGGCGTCAACCACCTCTCGGCCTGCCCCTGCAGAGCAGACAGAACCTCTGCCCCAGTGTGGCTCCTGTCCCCCAAACACACCAGCACAAGCACGGCATGGCATCTTTTTGCCTGCGTACTTGCGTAGCCCCTTGAACGCCTACGGAGCACCGCTGGTTCCGAGGACAAAGCACAGGAAGAGGCCACGGAGGAAGAAGAAGAGGAGGGGGTGGAGGACAGAGGTGTGTCACAACCAGTAGTAGCATTTTGGAGGCGTGGCGGTGGAACAACCTCCAACACTACTGCACCTTGTCCTGCATCCTTCCCAGCTGCCAAAAGAGTGACCCAATGGGCCGTGAAAGAAAGGTAACGTCCCTGTCCATGCCTGCTGGACCATGAGTCAGCGGTAATATGCACCTTACCACTGACCGCCCTGTCCAGCGAGGCCAAGACATTGCCTTCCACATGCCGGTAGAGAGCCGGAATCGCCTTCCGTGAGAAAAAGTGGCATTTGGGAACCTGCCACTGAGGAACCGCACATTGCACAAACTCACGGAAGGGGGCCGAGTCTACCAACTGAAAAGGCATCAGTTGAAGCGCTAGCAATTTAGCCAAGCTAGCATTCAACCGCTGGGCATGTGGATGGCTGGGAGTGAACTTCTTTCGACGGTCCAGCAGCTGGGGCAGGGAAATTTGCCTGCTAGAATCGGACGTCGCTGTACTGCTAGCAGAGTGCCCGCAAGTACTTGGCTGTGACACACCTAATTCTACACCTTCATTCCTCTCAGAGCAGGTTTCAGAGAGGACTGAAGGTATAGTGGGGTTGGAGATCCCAGCTGATGCGGTGCAAGAAGAGGTCAGCTTTGTTCTTTGGTGTGGGTCTTTAAAGCGGAGTTCCACCCTTTTTATATGTTTATTAAAAGTCAGCAGCTACAAAAAGTGTAGCTGCTGGCTTTTAATAAACATACACTTACCTGCTCCACTGTCCAGCGACGCGCCGCCTGGAGCTCCGCTCCTCTCCCCCCTCCTCCGCTGGCGCGTCCATTCACAGTGTGGGCACCCGGCCGTGACAGCTTTCGGCTTCACGGCCGGGCACTCACTGCGCTTGTGCAGTGGACAGGCGATCGCCTGGGACCTGTCACGTCCCAGGTGATCGCCTACAGGGAGGAGCCGCCACAAGGCAATATGACGTATCGCCTAGGCGGCTCCAGGGCGGAAGGAGGAAGTGGGACAGGAAGTCCCACTCCTACTGAAGCCCCCACTCCCCCCCCAAAAAAAAATACATGCCAAATGTGGCATGTAAGGGGGTGAGGAGTGGAATAAAAAAAAGTAAAAAAATTGGGTGGAACTCCACTTTAAGGTAGGCTTGCCAACGAGCTGCATGGCAGGTCACCATATGTCTGGTCAAGCATGTGGTGCCCAAGCGGGTGATGTTTTGGCCACGCGATATACGCTTGAGACATATGTTGCAAACAGCAGCTGTGGGATCTGATGCACTCGACTCAAAAAAGGCCCACACCAAAGAACTTTTTGAATAACGGGCAGAGGCAGAGGCGGAGCGCTGCGGTGTGATTCCGTCGGTGTGCCGCCCTTACGCTGGCCCCCGGAGGGCATCCTGCCTCGTTGGAGATGTGCCTCCTCATCCTCCTCCTCCTCCTCCTCTCTCCTATTAGGCACGTGGAGTCAGTGACCTCATCATCCCCTCCCTCCTCATCACTGGAGCCAATCTGGCAGTATGCTGCAGCTGCTGGAACATGACTGCCAGATTGGTGTCCTTCTTGAGCATCCCCTCTCTCTGCTCTCACCCTACTGCCTTCCTCTAGCTGGGTATCATCATCAGACCCTTCAAAACGCTGGGCATGCTCCTGGAGCATGTACCCAACACTGTGCTCAAACAGTTCGGGGGACTCCTCAGGAGGACATGGTTGGTCTAGGGAAGGAGTGACTGATGATGACATTGATACCAGGGAAGAGGACGCTTTGGCAGCTGCTTTGCCAGTACCCTGAGCCTGGGTGAGAGAGGATGAGGAGGATGAGGAGGGCTTGGTCATCCACTCTACCAAGTCTTCGGCATGATGCGGCTCAACACGTCCAGCTGCCGAAAAGAAGGACAAGCGTGTCCCATGGCCACGTGCTAAAGGCGATGCACCGCGTCCACGACCAGCACTGTTGTCTCTAGACACAGAGCCTGCTTGCCCTCTTTTATTGGCTCCTGACTGTCTGCCTCTCCTTGTTTGCCTTCCAGACATTCTAATGGCCTGCAGGGAAATGGGAAAAGCAGCAATACAGGCTAAGTTCAGGTGTAATATAGTCAGGAGGCACACTCCGCCCGCTGTAAGTGCCGCAAAATCCTGTTGGTGTAACACACCAGGAAAAAGCAGCAATACAGGCTAAGTTCAGGTGTAATATGGTCAGGAGGCACACTCCGCCCGCTGTAAGTGCCGCAAAATCCTGTTGGTGTAACACACCAGGAAAATTCAGCAATACAGGCTAAGTTAAGGTGTAATATGGTCAGGAGGCACACTCCGCCCGCTGTAAGTGCCGCAAAATCCTGTTGGTGTAACACACCAGGAAAAAGCAGCAATACAGGCTAAGTTCAGGTGTAATATGGTCAGGAGGCACACTCCGCCCGCTGTAAGTGCCGCAAAATCCTGTTGGTGTAACACACCAGGAAAAATCAGCAATACAGGCTAAGTTAAGGTGTAATATGGTCAGGAGGCACACTCCGCCCGCTGTAAGTGCCGCAAAATCCTGTTGGTGTAACACACCAGGAAAAAGCAGCAATACAGGCTAAGTTCAGGTGTAATATGGTCAGGAGGCACACTCCGCCCGCTGTAAGTGCCGCAAAATCCTGTTGGTGTAACACACCAGGAAAAAGCAGCAATACAGGCTAAGTTAAGGTGTAATATGGTCAGGAGGCACACTCCGCCCGCTGTAAGTGCCGCAAAATCCTGTTGGTGTAACACACCAGGAAAAAGCAGCAATACAGGCTAAGTTCAGGTGTAATATGGTCAGGAGGCACACTCCGCCCGCTGTAAGTGCCGCAAAATCCTGTTGGTGTAACACACCAGGAAAAAGCAGCAATACAGGCTAAGTTAAGGTGTAATATGGTCAGGAGGCACACTCCGCCCGCTGTAAGTGCCGCAAAATCCTGTTGGTGTAACACACCAGGAAAAAGCAGCAATACAGGCTAAGTTCAGGTGTAATATGGTCAGGAGGCACACTCCGTCCGCTGTAAGTGCCGCAAAATCCTGTTGGTGTAACACACCAAGAAAAAGCAGCAATACAGGCTAAGTTAAGGTGTAATATGGTCAGGAGGCACACTCCGCCCGCTGTAAGTGCCGCAAAATCCTGTTGATGTAACACACCAGAAAAAAGCAGCAATACAGGCTAAGTTCAGGTGTAATATGGTCAGGAGGCACACTCCGCCCGCTGTAAGTGCCGCAAAATCCTGTTGGTGTAACACACCAGGAAAAAGCAGCAATACAGGCTAAGGTAAGGTGTAATATGGTCAGGAGGCACACTCCGCCCGCTGTAAGTGCCGCAAAATCCTGTTGGTGTAACACACCAGGAAAAAGCAGCAATACGGGCTAACTTCAGGTGTATAATGTGCAGGAGGCTTAGCAACAATGATACTGACACTGTCCCCTGCCTGTCCTTCTCTCTCCCTGCACACAAGGTTTATCAAAGTATATGACACTGACACTCTCCCTGCCTATCCTTCTCTCTCCCTGCACACAAGGTTTAGCAAAGAATATGACACTGACACTGTCCCCTGCCTATCCTTCTCTCTCCCTGCACACAAGGTTTATCAAAGTATATGACACTGACACTCTCCCTGCCTATCCTTCTCTCTCCCTACACACCAGGTTTAGCAAAGAATATGACACTGACACTCTCCCTGCCTATCCTTCTCTGTCCCTACACACAAGGTTTAGCAAAGAATAGATTTGACAAGATTTGACACTGTCCCTGCCTATCCTTCACTTTCCCTGCTCCGGAACACACTACACGAGACCGCCGCGCTGGCGGCCTTTTATAGTGTGGGGCGTGTACTAAACCCCCTCAGCTATAATTGGCCACAGGCATCCTGCCTGTGGCCAATCATTGCTCTCCACACTGCCGGCGCTGTGATTGGCCAAGCATGCAGGGTCACAGTGCATGCTTGGCCAATCACAGCGCCGGGATTACAGTGTATTGTGGGCCGTTCGCGTCACTCGAATTTGGCGCGAACGGCCCAAATCGTTCGTTGTTCGCCGAACGCGCGAACAGCCGATGTTCGAGTCGAACCTATGTTCGACTCGAACACCGAGCTCATCCCTACATACGAGTAAAACCTAATCAGCAAGGCTTTATTCTTTTTGTTACTTTTGAGTCAACTTGAAGAAAGCGAAGGCAGGAAAGTTGAAGATGTAGGGGAAGGTTCAGGCACGCAACACTTAGATCACAAATATATATATTTGTCGCCACTCAAGCCTGAGTGGGTATTGCTCACCCGGATAGTCCCTATAAGAGCAGTCCTAGCAGCCAGGATGAAGCACGGATGTCAGAGATATGGATCCCCCTTTAGGCAGGCCTCCAGGCCTCTCCCCTAGACAGCAGTACCGTCGCTATCTCCGCCGGGACTGATCTTCCCCTGGAACTCCTTTCCTAAAGATGGGCCCCTTACAACCGGGCAGCCTGGGGTCCTTCTCCGAAGCGTAGGCCCTTGTTAAGAGAGCTGGGCCTACGATGCAGCAGCAGAGCCTTGGGCTAAAGGTGCCCAAGACCTAAACACACCCACGCACCTCGTGCCATGTGGGCCACGAGGCAAACTCACTGGACCAGAGGTCCCCCTGAACGCCTTGGGGTCCCCCTGGAATCGCCTCACGCCAAATGGCGTCTGCCCCTTTTGTACCCTCTCCCAGCATGCACAGTGGGTAGACCACGTCCACTGCATGGCTGCCGAGAGAGGACACCCAAGGTGCTGTGATACCCCCGTGATCCAGCCTGTGCCGGCGGTGACAGTGCCACCTGCAGGCAAAGGAGAATAACACTGCCGGGCAGTATCACACCCAGAGCAGAGCAAACAATTTGAACTATAATTGGTCTGAGCCCAACTACTGGCTCAGACTGCCCCTAAATTTCCATATAGCGCCACCAAATATTGGGGGGGCGCTACAGTAACAAACTTAACTGAACTAGTATATAGTATATAGCGATACCCCCAGTTAAGAGGGCTGCTGGAATAATTATTTTGGGCCCCTGTAATGCACCCTGTCAACCCCCGGCAGTTGGCTCTAACCTCCCCTGGCACAGCTAGTAGGGGATGGTAGGATTGTGTAGCCTGCAACTAGAACACATACAGCAATGTACTTTAACTGTCCTTACCCGTCTTCTCTGCAAGTAAATGACACAACACCAGTATACTTAACCCTTGCACCTTTACTTAGTTGGTTTGGTAAGAATATAATCACAGTTTAACATATCATGTGCAGAGCCCTGCAATAAAAGAATATCTCAGCAAACAGACAGATATACAGTATGATGCGTAAGTCTAACAGTCCCCGCTGCAGCTATTCTCCCTTGTGGCAAAAATGGCGCCCAGTAATATCTACGCTAAGTCAGGCCTGACTGTACTATGTAGAAGTTCTGTAGGAGCAAACGGTTGTGCACTTGCTGAAGAAACAACTGTAATCCACAGGGTAAAAGGGATTTTGATAACTTGGTGAATAAAGGAAATCTCTAAAGCTGCTCCGATGCACTGTCCCTCTGGTGCGCAGCACAACACTAATGAAAAGCTCCAGTTGAACAGTTATTGGGCCTAGAGATCCTATGTAGTTCTCTGAGCAGGTGCTCTCTCACCCAACCGGACCAGTCCGTGTCCGTATCTTCCGCTGCTGTGTCTTGGTACACAGGTCTCACGAGTCACGACATCCAAGTCTTTGGTCCTCCGGGAAACGACGCGGCAACGGTATACAGAAAGTCCCTCAGGTTCCTCGGTGAGAGCGGAAGGCTCTTTGGAGAAAGGCCCACACTTTAGGCCTTGTAGCACCACAGGCTCGGAAAGAAGTTCCTCTTGCTGGGCGGGCGCTGTCCAAAGAGAGTGAAGCCGGCTCCGCCTCCTACTTATAAAGTCCACCCCAGCAGTCTTTGCGCGGGGCAATGCACCCTGGGTGGCCAGTGGGGTTATGGGTACAGTAGTCTCTGAGGCCTTAAAGGAACCCCCCCCCCCCCCGCTACAAGTACAAAAAATTAATACTTCTACAGTATTATCATAATTTAATGCAAAAATGTTAGCTAATACAGCGTGGTAAAAGCTTTCAGGAACAGTGTTTGTTTGCAAAGGAAATCAGGAGAAAGACACAGTCTTGGTAGGCACTAATTCCCTTATCCTCTGGAACATCATAAATGATTTAGATGTTTGGTGCCTTGAATGAATGATGTGGGCAATCTACCATTTTTGGTATACTAAGTTATTTACGCTAGAGTAAATAATTGCAATATTACTGTGTGAAGTTGTATATCACATAGTTACATAGTTACATAGTTAGTCAGGTTGAAAAAAGACAAAGTCCATCCAGTTCAACCATAAAAAGAAAAAAAAACATATCGTACAATCCCATATACCCAATTCTATACCCACAGTTGATCCAGAGGAAGGCAAAAAACCCCAGCAGAGCATGATCCAATTTGCTACAGCAGGGGAAAAAAATCCTTCCTGATCCCCCGAGAGGCAATCGGATTTACCCTGGATCAACTTTACCTATAAATGTTAGTACCCAGTTATATTATGTACATTTAGGAAAGTATCCAGGCCTTTCTTAAAGCAATCTACTGAGCTGGCCAGAACCACCTCTGGAGGGAATCTGTTCCACATTTTCACAGCTCTTACTGTGAAGAAACCTTTCCATATTTGGAGATGAAATATTTTTTCCTCTAGACGTAAAGAGTGCCCCCTTGTCTTTTGTGTTGTTCGTAAAGTGAATAACTCAACACCAAGTTCACTATATGGACCCCTTATATATTTGTACATGTTAATCATATCCCCCTTATTCTCCTCTTCTTAAGAGTGAATAAATTCAGTTCCTCATAGCTGAGCTCCTCCATGCCTCTTATCAGTTTGGTTGCCCTTCTCTGCACTTTCTCCAGTTCCTCGATATCCTTTTTAAGAACTGGTGCCCAAAACTGAACTGCATATTCCAGATGAGGTCTTACTAATGATTTGAACAGGGGCAAAATTATATATCCCTCTCTGGAGTCCATACCTCTCTTAATACAAGAAAGGACTTTGCTCGCTTTGGAAACCGCAGCTTGGCATTGCATGCCATTATTGAGCTTATGATCTACCAAAACCCCCAGATCCTTCTCCACTACGGATCCCCCCAGTTGTACTCCCCCTAGTATGTATGATGCATTCATATTCTTAGCACCCAAGTGCATAACTTTACATTTATCAACATTAAACCTCATCTGCCACATAGTCGCCCAGTTAGACAGAGCATTGAGGTCGGTTTGTAAATTGGCGACATCATGTAAATAATAATTGGCGACATCATGTAAATAACGTTATTCCACTGCATGGCTTGGTGTCATCTGAAAAGACAGAAATTTTACTTTTGATCCCAGACCCAATATCATTTATAAAGATATTAAAAAGTAAGGGTCCCAGCACTGAACCTTGGGGTACACCACTGATAACTTTAGACCATTCTGTCTTTTAGCCAGTTTTCTATCCATTTACAAACTGATATTTCCAATCCTGTAGACTTTACCTTACACATGAGCCGTGTGTGGGGAACTGTATCGAACGCTTTTGCAAAATCCAAGTATACCACGTCCACAGCCACGCCTCTGTCCAAGGTTTTACTTACCTCTTCATAAAAAGAAATCAGGTTTGTCTGACAACTTCTGTCTTTCATGAATCCATGCTGTCTGTTGCTTAAATAGTTTTTTTCCAGCAAGAACTCGTCTATGTGGTCTTTTATTAATCTCTCCAGTATCTTCCCAACTATAGAAGTTAAACTAACAGGTCTATAGTTACTTGTTAAAGACTTTGTTCCCTTTTTAAGTATAGGCATCACATTGGCCCTGCGCCAATCCAGTGGTACTATTCCTGTCATTAATGAGTCCCTAAAAATTTGATACAATGGCTTTGAAATTACAGAGCTCAATTCTTTTAGGATCCGTGGGTGGATGCCATCTGGTCCAGGTGCTTTATCCACCTTTATTCTGTCTAAACATTTCTGGACCATATCACTTTTGAGCCATTGTGGATTTGGGGCTGTGTCTCTACCACCCCCATTATGGACATGATCTCCCCCATGCTCCATTGTATACACAGAGCTGAAGAGAGTATTTAATAAATTAGCCTTCTCTTTGTCCCCAGTCACCCACTCTAGATTATTTTGTAAAGGGCCTACATGCTCAGACCTGACCTTTTTACTAATAATATATTTGAAGAATTTTTTGGGGTTTGTCCTACTATCTTTTGCAATCTGTCGTTCGTTTTGAATTTTTGCATCCTTGATTTCCTTTTTACATATCCTGTTATATTATTTGTAACATTTAAATGACACTAGTGTTCCTTCATTTTTATATTTTTTAAAATCTCTTTTCTTATTGTTTATAGCTTTTTTAACTTTAACCCTGAGCCACATAGGTTTTATTTTTAGCCTTTTAAACGTATTGCCCATGGGAATATACTTTGCAGTGAGGTCCCAAACAGTCTTTTTGAAGAATTCCCATTTCTGTTCTGTGTTAATCGATGCCAATATTCCCTCCCAGTCTAAGTCCTGGAGAGCAGCCCTCATCCTTGGAACATTTGCTTTATTGAAATTAAGTGTTTTTATCTTTCCTGTATGTATTTCTTGCTTACAGCTAACATCAAATGAAATCATGTTATGGTCACTGCTACCCAGGTGTTCCTTTATCTGAACATTAGTAATACGCTCTGCATGGTTTGAGACTACCAGGTCCAACAGAGCATCATTCCTAGTTGGGGCCTCAATAAACTGGACCATAAAATTGTCCTGCAATAGGCTTATAAATTGTTGCTCTTTAACTGTCCCAGCAGTGCCATTACTCCAGTCAATTTCTGGGTAGTTAAAATCCCCCATTATTATCACCGTCCCAGCCCTTGCAGCCCTTTCCATCTGTGCAAGGAGCTGAGTCTCCACCTCCTCATTAACATTGGGTGGTCTATAACAAACTCCAATGATTAACTTTGAACTACGCACATCTGTATGCAGTTCCACCCATAATGCTTCAGCCACATCACACTCTCCATCAACCAGGTCCTCTTTCACACTCGCTTTGAGATCACTTTTCACATAGAGACAGACCCCGCCACCCTTCCTTTTTACCCTGTCTCTCCGAAAGAGTGCATAGCCAGGAATATTAATAACCCAGTCATGTGAGGATTGAAGCCAAGTTTCAGCAATACCGATTACGTCATAGCTCTCCTCATGCACCGGAGCTTCCAACTCACCTATTTTTCTTGGCAGACTCCTGGCATTGGTGAACAAACACTTTAATGTATTACATTTTTCTCTGTTTTTTTTTCATATAATTTTTAGTAGTACAAATGGCACTATAGTTTCCAATGGCTGTTTGCAACATGGGAACTTTCTTGTCACCTGCCATAACCCTCCCCCCATCTATCCCCATTCCACTCTCCATTAATGTCTGACCCCTAACTGACCTGTGTGCCCGATGTAATTCTAGTTCACCCTCCCCCCTCAATCCTAGTTTAAATACTCCTCCAGCCTTCCCATAAACCTCTCCCCCAGCACAGCAGGCCCCCTTCCATTCAAGTGCAAACCGTCTTTAGCATATAGGTTGCACCCCAATGAAAAGTCAGCCCAGTGCTCTAGAAACCCAAATCCCTCCTCCCTACACCAGGTCTTTAGCCATGCATTCAGCTGTCTAATCTCCCCTGCCTTTCCTGTGTTGCGCATGGCACAGGCAATATTTCTGAGAATATCACCTTGGAGGTCCTTGCCTTCGTCTTGCAGCCTAGTTCTTTAAATTGATTCTTAAGGAGTATACTGTCATTGGTTCTAATGTGGACTAAGACAGCTGGGTCATGCCCAGCCCCTCCCAGTAATTTATCCACCCGGTCCATCACATGCCGAACCCTGGCACCAGGGAGACAGCAAACCATTTGGTTGAGGCGATCCTGGCGACAAATTATTCTATCAGTCCTTCTGATTATAGAATCCCCTATAACCACCAACTGTCTAGGCCTACCTGCACTCCCCTCACCACCTCTACTAGATGGGTTGCTCTCCTGGCTGTTAGGGGTAGCAGTGACATTTAGGGCTGCCACCTCTGTGTTTGCCACCTCCACATCTTCACCCAACTTGGCAAATTTGTTTTAATGCACAAATACAGGACTGGCCTTCCTTTTCTGCAAGCCCCTTCCACTCCCTCTAACTACATTAACCCATCTTCCTATCTGATAATCCTGACTTGCCCCTCCACCCTCGACATCAGCCCTACTGACCACCTGCTCAGCGAGCAGAGGACCCCTTTCAAGGTTGTCCTTTCTGCCCAGTGTTGCAACTTGCTCCTCCAAATCTCTAATGCGAGCTTCCAGAAGGGCAACCTGCTCACATCTGTCACAGCGGTATCCATCCTGGAGCTGTTGCACCAATTTTGCATACATGTGGCACATTGTGCACTGAGCAAAACCTTCAACCCTGCTAGCACTCATTTCCCAGTTACAATATAATTACTTGTAGGAAGTTTAAGATGTTACTCACAGTTTAGAAGACTCCTGTATTAACTCCTGTTTTAAACTCCTGGTTTTTAACTGTGCATTTTAGTTCAAAATTCCACTTATGTTCACAAAATCCACATGCAAGCCACCATCAGCAGGGAGCCAGCTCCTAGGGGAGTTTGTACAGGCACTTATATACTCACCTGTGAACAATTAACCACTCCCCTTAATTAGCAGAAAGAAAAAAAAAGCTGTTTAAAAAGTGTCAGAAAAAGGAAAGGGGGAGGGAAAGTATTTTTATGACTGATAAACGTATCAAATAAAGGAATAAAAATGTAAAATAAAAAAATCAACACTTCCAAGCAGAAGCATGCAAGCCACCATCAGCAGGGAGCCAGCCTGATAAGCTGATGAAAATGTAGCTGGCACAAAAGAGTTTTAAAGATACAGTATCAGTCATATTAGTGGGATTTGCTCTTAAAGCAGTGAGTTTATACTACAGCTAGCTTCGAATTAATTTGCCGGCCAGCACATTTTGAGTCTGCCTACCCGTACTTGTGGTAATTTTTATTTGGTGTTTATGGGGTGTTAGCTAATAACATCTGAGATGGAATTGTAAGATTCTTAGAAATTCTTTGGCTTGACAATCTTTTTTTAACTCTTCCATGATGTAATGATTATTATGTTAGGAAGCTGCAAATGTAAGACAACAAAAGGTGCATACAGGCCAGGATAGTGGAATAAGGTCTCAGACAGCTTGTACATCTTTTGGGTCTATCCCTGATCTTGTATCTTAAAATAGGTTCAAAACAGAAGGAGTAGGCTACCCCACTTGTCAGAAACATTGCTTGCGAAATTTTAAGCAAAACTGAAGGAAATAGCCCAGTGTTTTTTACAGTGCCCCACTGTAAAACTGTTAGGAAAACTCAATTTTCCTCCTCTGTTCACAGTGCTGCTTTCCTAAATAACACCTACCTATCAGTTCCCCCTGACCCTTATGGTAATGCCCCTAGAGTATAACTGTTCAAAAAATAAACAGCAATATGGTATAGCTGTTTTTTTAGTCCTTTAGAAATGCTCATGGTCAAAGAAAACATTCTGGAGGCTTTTCCAGGTTCCTTTTGAGGTACCTAAATCGTCCCATGTGTCTTGGGTACTGGAAGTTTCCTCTCTTACCTCCTCCATGGTTGATAAATCCTCTG
The DNA here is from genome assembly GCA_029206835.1 of Rana muscosa. NCBI lineage: Eukaryota > Metazoa > Chordata > Amphibia > Anura > Ranidae > Rana > Rana muscosa. Next base: position 1,105,506,695 of record CM055122.1, on the reverse strand, counting down.
ATTAACAGTCTTCACTCAAGACAACCCAACAACTATCCCACTTGGGTTTACTAGCTTGGTACCCACCTGCCAAGAAAAATTACTGTTCCACAGTTGTCACTAACAGGAAGCACCAATTTCTTTTAGCAGCTTAACCAAATGGATTCAAATGTGTCTGTCTTATGCCCTGTACACACGATCGGAGTATCCGATGGTCTAAAATCCAATGTAATTTTTCATCGGAATTCCGTTCAAGCTGTCTTGCATACACACTGTCAGACTAAATTCCGACCGTCCAAAATGCGGCGACGTAAAACACTCTGACGATAAGAATTTCCTATTGTTTTTTTTCCATCGGACAAATTTAAAACATGTTCTATTTCTAAACACCAATGGAAATAAGTCAGATGGGGCCCACACAAGATCGGAATTTCCGATGAAACAAGTCCATCGGACTTGTTTCATCAGAAATTTTAATCGTGTGTACAAGGCATTAGGGTTATATGCTAGTTTAATAAGAATGGGTTTTGCCACTACTTTCCAAGGTTCTAAGTGACATTTCATTTTCAGTTGCCCTGCATATGTACCCATTTACCTATAAAAGCATCCAACAATTGCTGTGTTTCACTAGACTAATTTGTATTCAAGCTTGCTTGAAATCAGCTTAAGATAACAATATTACTCAAGAATAGGTAGCTTGTGATACCTACAAGCTCCTCTCTGAATCTTCAGTTCATAATTTGTATCCCTGTAAAGCCAAGGCTGTGGACAGTTCTTAAACTACTCTCCTGTAATCAAATCTGGAAAGCTAGATCACCCACCTTTGTTTAACAAGCCAACCACCAGGCTTTGGCTGTGACTCTAACCACCCAATCAATATGGGGACAAGTTGCTCTGGAAGATACCCTCCCCATGTTAAGGACATGTAGTCTGGCATAGTTCAGGAAAAGGGGGTGCATACTAATCTCCCCTTTTCCTGGCCAGCCAGGCTGCAAGCTCAGATAAGGGTCTGGTGTAAACCTTGATCATACCAAACTGTAAAGATTCAGTTTTTCTGTAGTAGTTTGCATACACTGTACAGATGCACCACTTCACAGGCAGGTTAAAGTCCCTGAGGCGTGTTATTTAAAGGAATCTAGCATTTTTTATGTTTTACATTATACATTATGAAAATTGCTGATCCCTTCCAAAAGGAATTTAAACAATTTTCTTGCTTTGGTATAGGTCTCCCAGGGCAGTGCCCACCCCACCATGCGATTTGTGTGACAATCCCTTGCCTATTAGCCTATAAAATGGCTGGTTTTGCTCTTTCTCTCTCTTTTATTTAAGATTAGATTTCTCAGTTAGGCCTAAATCAGAGAGATAAGACTTAATCCAAGTACTGTATGGCAGTGTTTTTCAACTTCAGTCCTCAAGGGGCACCAACATGTCATGTTTTTAGGATTTCCCTCAGATGAAACAGCTGTGGTAATTACCAAGGCAGTGAAACTGATCAAATCACCTGTGCAAAATGATGAAAAGACTGAAAGCATGACCTGTTGGGGCACCTGGAGTACTGGAGTTGAGAAACACTGCTGTATGGTATACAGAGTGGCACCTGCACAGCAGCAGTTAAACTAATACAAGAGCAGTTTAAAACAGTGCCTGATGCCATATCTATAATTTGTGTGCACTATAAGCCAACACCAATTTCAGGGACAACTGTCCAAGTCTGCATATATGAAGTACTTAAGCATGCTTTTACATCTTGCTATTAAAGAGACAAAGTGATTGTTGCATATACCATATTAAAAAGTATTCCAGAACTTAAAAAATTAATAGGAATCAAACAGCTAATCATTAATCCAGAGCACCAGAGATGCTAAAGAATGGATGTGTGAAGATAATGTCTGTGGACCCCCAAACTAAGTGGAGAAAGGGGGGACCTTTGGTTGCACATGGTGCAATTCTCTTTTTTCCAAAGCACACAAATCTGTGATAAATAATTAAAATTGAAATCTGTCCTTTGGCACTAGGCAGGGGCGACAGTTTTTTAAAAGACAAACTCATCTAACGTCCCCTCCCAGATCATAACTATAAACATAATAAGCTTAAGGCCCGATTCACATAGGGGCGACTCCTCAGGCGACCGAGTCGCCTGAGGAGTCACGTCCCGCTCTGTACTATGGAACCGATCTAATAGGAGCGACTCAGGTCGCTCCGACTTAGAAAAAGGTTCCTGTACTTCTTTTGGGGGCAACTCAGGGCGACTTGCATTGACTTCTATACAGAAGTCATTATGCAAATCGCCTCTGGCGGGCGTCTCAAGTCGTCTTGAGATCGCGCCGCCGAGTCGCCCCCGAAGTCGTGCCGCCCCCGAAGTCGTGCCGCCCCTGTGAGAATCGGGCATAATAGAATATATCCCCAAAGTCTATAATAAACACAATCAAAGTGAATAAACAAACCACTCAGCTTAAATCCTGCTTAGCAGGAGTCTACACAGCATTCAATAAGCAGTTGTAAATAGCTGATTGGATGTCATTAACAGACTATCTAGAAGACCTTCAATTAAGCATGTCATAATTGGGGGTTGTAACTTCCATCAGGCAGCATTGCTTAAATGTGTTAAAACATTGCTTGGTATGTTGTTTTTGCAACTAGCTGTCGTAAAGCCTATTAAGAACAGTTCAAATACCCGTCTGGGTATTTTTTGCTGCAGAAACAAAATCTACTCATAAATCCTGATATAATTCATTTAAATTAATACTGAACATCCACCTGAATGTATAAGTGGATTACAATAATTTCAAGACTAAATACCCCCATATTTTAGGGTTTAGGTTTAGTCTTTTTCAAATGGTAATTTTGTTTTGTACAGTAATACTGTATATGAGCCAACAGACAGTAGCATTTGGTTATGTAAAATCATAGATGCATTTAGAAATCTGGCCTAGAGGGAGGATCTGCTGAAATATCATATACACTTTAAGTCTCCTACCCACACCCCCAGGGGAGGGCTGGGCCAGGGGGCAGGGTGGCAATTGCCTCCCAGGCCGCCCTAACTTATGTTCAAAAAGGCTGGCAGCCGCTGCCCGCTACCATTTTCTTTTTTAATCTGGTCTAGGAAGTCGGGCCGGGGGCATGGCCATGGCGGCTGACCACTAGCTGTTGCATTCCGGGAGTTGTAGTCCGCACTCAAGCTTCTGGTGGTTGGAAAACACAGCAGCGCAGAGGAAACTACAACTCCCTGGGACCGAATTCTTGGAAGCAGGCAGAGGCAGGGCGTGCCAGTGAGTCGGGACGCAGGGCTGCAGGGCTGGGTGCTGGCTGCAACTTGACCCCAGGATCAGGAGCGTTACCCCCCACGAAACCGTGGCATGCAAGGACCTGCTGAGCTGAGATCGCTGAGGTGAGAGACCCTGACACCCCTAGCTGAACCCCCATCTCCCCCCATACACCCCATGTAACCTTCCCCAGTTATCAGGCTGCATTGATGGGCACTGGAGTTGGCTGCACTGATGGGCACTGGTGAGGCTGCATTGAAAAACCAGGTGGGCCATAGATGGTGAGCTGATTCGGCAGTTCAATGGGCCACTTGACTGGACTTGCGCCCCAGGCCTAAGGCCACCAGCCCTCCCCTGCACACCCCTCAGATCCTTTGATTAGCTGTGTCATTCCTGCAAATGCCTTTCCCAGGGACCAAAAAAGATGGATGCATCTGCATCTTGACACCCCAAAATTTTCCATGACAAGCAGAGAGTCATTCTGAGGGCCAGTGACTCTGTCAGAACTGAACTTTTGCTACATTGCTTGGACTCTTTTGGGACCACAGGTGAAACCTTTATAGTACTTCTCATATTTTTTCAATTTTATTGTTGATATTAATGTCTATTTTTAGAATACTGTTTTCTGTAAATAGTTTGCTTTCAATGTTTTTCTGTTCTTTTCATTAAACAGTAGCTAAAAATCGTTAAACTTTATCTAGAACTACTCTAAACCAGAACCTAAAAAATTTGTGTCTCTTTGAAGAGTGCTACTTTTTTTAAATGTGGACATCCTTATCTGGAGTGGTGGGTGGTTGGCGTAACAGACCTCTCTTAAAGGTCAGAATTGTTACAGTAGATACTGTGAGTAAAAATATCAGAATGGTCACCGTAGTGTATCTGATCCTAGCGCTCAAGGATAATTAAATGTTAATCTGCTTAATTAGCTGCCGTTATAAAAAAGGGGTAGTAAATCAAATAAAATTATGTTTCAACAAGTGTAACATTAACAGCGCTGGTGTAAATTATATGAGAACATTACACCTTGGTTATAAATTATATATCCTGCAGAATATAAGCAACAAAAGAGTTACATCAAGATCATACAAAGAGATGACAGCCTGACCCGAAAGGGTTAAAAGTTTCCTCACAAACTCCAAGGTCCACCAGCTGTTATATAACACCAGGGTAAAAGTCACTAAACTTCCCAAGTGAATAAGTTCAAAAACAGCTACAGCAAACTAAGCAAAGCAGTAATGTTGATCCAGAACCAGTACGTTTTTCATATGAGTACTCTCTGATGATTCAATCACTGTAGTTCTCCAGTAGATCAGATGTAGTTGCAATTTATACTCCCATCATTGTCTTAGCAGTGACACTCCCCTAAGGTTATGTACTCACCAGACTCTAGATGGTTAAACGCCTGTCAGCTCCTCTCCGAATCTCCAGTCAGCTCCCTTCAGGAAATCCTAAGGCTCTCAGACAGTGAGCGTGTGTGCGTGCAGCAGTGCGGGCATGCAAAACAAAGTAAGCTTCACATAGCATAAAAACCTTTATTAAAATTAAATATGCCCCTACATATAAAACATGCTTACAAGAAAAAAAATAAAGTATAGCATATCACCCGGGGATGATCCGTCAGCTCAGTCAGGCTAATGAACGCTCACACCATTCAAAGCTCTCATGAGTCCCGGGAAGACGATCGTTCCCCTGGCGTGATTGGTCGCGTGGTCACGCCCTGACGCGTTTCGTGATTGGTTCACGTCTTCAGAGGGCGTGGCCACACATCGCGACTGCTCTTATTTATATTACAGCGGGCCCTGACGTATCTACATACGTCAGACGGCACAGCGCTGTCTGAAGGAGATCCGACACGGCTCTGAGTGTTCCCACCCTGGCCGCATATATGTTTATGTCTCCATTCAGAAAAGATCCACCTGTCACTCACTAGCGCATTCGGTCCTCCCACCAGGGGAGACCGAGTATACAGCAGCATTAGAGATGAATGTACAATATGCGTAACGGCCAGTATAACTCTGCATAAGGATCTATTATCAAGGCACCTTGACCCTTATTAATCAGAGTACGCCGTGACCGTTACGATATAATTTTCACTGTTAAATGTTAGTGAAGATTCTCATTAAGGCCTGTGTAACATGCATACTGTCCCTGTCATTTTCATTCGCAGTGATCACCAAACATGATTGCACCAAACCTAATATCCCATTGGCAGTAAGGAGATTCACTATGAACCCGCTGACCGCCAAGGAATGCATATACATGTAAAATGGGTTACAAAAACCATGTCATTGCATATAATTTCATGTGAATGTCAGGCAACAAAACATGAGACAAATTAAAAAAATAAAAAGGTGAAAGTCTGAAATCCAAGACTAATCACCTATAAGGGCATGTATCAGAGTATATTTTCCTCAAAATCATACCTACCATATTTTAAAACATATTTTTCAAAAAAAATACATTTCTTAAAAGGCTTCATCCTAAACATAAAACATGTTCTCTCACTAAAATGAAACCATTCATCTACCCTGGTTGATCATATGATAAAAAACCTTGAGCTAATAATTACTAATAAAACAATTTAGGTCTAGATCTATATTTAAACCGTTAGGACTAAGTGTATTAGTGAGAAATAACCATTGAGTTTCTAATTTGGAAATTTCTCGCACCATATTGGCCCCTCTCCATCTATGGTGAATCTTGTCAATACCCCAGAATTTGAGTCCGATTGGGTCCCTATGATGCTTCTCTCTAAAATGTAGGGACACGCTATGTTCTTTGTATCCTATGGAAATGTTATAGATATGTTCCGCCACCCTTTTAGAAAGTGTTCTTTTAGTGCGGCCTATATACCGTATTTTTCGCACCATAAGACGCACCTGACCATAAGACGCACCTAGGTTTTAGAGGAGGAAAACAAGAAAAAAAATATTCTGAACCAAATTGTGTACTAAAATATTTTCCAGTGCCCATTAAATGCAGCCTGACCATTGCCATAGTAAAACGCAGAGGGACCATGCCATAGTAAACGCAGAGGGACCATGCCATAGTAAACGCAGAGGGACCATGCCATAGTAAACGCAGAGGGACCATGCCACAGTAAACGCAGAGGGACCATGCCACAGTAAACGCAGAGGGACCATGCCACAGTAAACGCAGAGGGACCATGCCACAGTAAACGCAGAGGGACCATGCCACAGTAAACGCAGAGGGACCATGCCACAGTAGACGCAGAGGGACCATGCCACAGTAAACGCAGAGGGACCATGCCACAGTAAACGCAGAGGGACCATGCCACAGTAAACGCAGAGGGACCATGCCACAGTAAACGCAGAGGGACCATGCCACAGTAAACGCAGAGTGACCATGCCACAGTAAACGCAGAGTGACCATGCCATCAGTGGTGTATTTACCATAGGTTTTGTGCTGCCCTAGGCCTGACTAAACTTGCGCACCCCCTAATTTAAATATGACCCACCCCTTCCTGTCAAGGCCCGCCCTGTCTTCTTCATGGGAAGAGGACAGAGGGGACGCTGTGGGAAGAGGACAGAGGGTTGCCGTGGGTGAAGGACAAAGGGACACCCTGGGAAGAGGACAGAGTAACGCCCTGGGAAGAGGACAGAGTAACGCCCTGGGAGAAGGACGCCATGGGAAGAGGACAGAGGGGACGCAGTGGGAAGAGGACAGAGGGGACGCCGTGGGAAGAGGACAGAGAGGGACGTTGTGGCGGTCAATAAGGCCTAGAGGATATCAGGTTAGGCACTTCCTAATGGCTCAGTCCCTGGGAACAGTAATGAATAATGGCCAACAGGCCCTCTTACCAGACCCAGCGAAATCGCAACAGTGATCCCTCTGGCTGGACGTTCGCTCACTCTGGGTTGCCTGGGGTGACTCTAGTCAGTAGTGTAGCATGTCTGTATCCTGGCAGTGGCTCGGTCTTTCTCCCTCTCTGGTGGTGCGGGAACAGTGTGGCTCCCTCTCTGGTGGTGTGGGTACAGCGTGGCTCTCTGGCGGTGTGGGTACAGCATGGCTCTCTGGCGGTGTGGGTACAGCGTGGCTCTCTGGCGGTGTGGGTACAGCGTGGCTCTCTGGCGGTGTGGGTACAGTGTGGCTCCCTGGTGGTGCGGGGTACAGCGTGGCTCTCTGGTGGTGCGGGGTACAGCGTGGCTCTCTGGTGGTGCGGGGTACAGCGTGGCTCTCTGGTGGTGCGGGGTACAGCGTGGCTCTCTGGTGGTGCGGGGTACAGCGTGGCTCTCTGGTGGTGCGGGGTACAGCGTGGCTCCCTGGTGGTGCGGGGTACAGCGTGGCTCTCTGGTGGTGCGGGGTACAGCGTGGCTCTCTGGTGTTGCGGGGTACAGTGTGGCTCTCTGGTGGTGCGGGGTACAGCGTGGCTCTCTGGTGGTGCGGGGTACAGCGTGGCTCTCTGGTGGTGCGGGGTACAGCGTGTCTCTCTGGTGGTGCGGGGTACAGCGTGGCTCTCTGGTGGTGCGGGGTACAGCGTGGCTCTCTGGTGGTGCGGGGTACAGCGTGGCTCTCTGGTGGTGCGGGGTACAGCGTGGCTCTCTGGTGGTGCCCCCCAGCAGAGTATTCTCTTTTGCTCCTCTTCAAGTTCTAACACCCCCTCCCTCCCCTCCAGCAGAGTGCTTGCATGCTGGGGGAACTGGTGCCATAAACTTTGCAGGGACTTAATTTCCCATGATGCTCCCAGTGTCTTCTGATTGGCCCTCTGCTGTGGCCAATCATGGGGGGGGGGAAACAGTGGGCAGGAAGCTGGGTGGCGACCCAGCAAATCCAATTAGAGCCGCTCTCTCTTTCTCTTCTTACAGAAAGGGAAGGGGGGCGGCGGGGAGATATACAGACAGCCCGCAGCTCTCCTCTCCCTGTCACAGCGCCGCTGCTCTATTTGCCAGAGAACTCGGCAGCGGCGCTGTGACAGGGAGAGGAGAGCTGCGGATATCCCCCGCCGCCCCCCTCCCTTTCTGTAAGCAAAAGAGAAAGAGAGAGAGCGGCTCTAATTCGATTCGCAAAGCCCCTGACACTGCGGCGGGGGGGCGGAGCCAGTGGCGGCGGTCGGGGGATTCCAGAGGCTGTGAGCGGATGGCAGGGGCGGTGCCAGCGACGGCGGGGCCCCTGTTATGTATTCGGACCATAAGACGCAGGGACATTTTCCCCCATATTTCTGGGGGAAAAAAGTGCGTCTTATAGTCCGAAAAATACGGTACATTAGACCGCACGGACATTCTAGGGCGTATACTACGTGTGTGGATGCACACGTTATACATTCCTTAATTTGGAATTCCTTTCCATTAGCCGTGGATACAAAGCTTGTGAGTCCTCGTAAGTGTGTCGATACCTGTTGGCACGCCTTACACCTTCTGCAAGCATAGAAACCTGTCCTATCCCAGAACATTTTTATCTGCTTGGGAGGATCAAGGACTTTTTTGACTAGTTGGTCTCCAAAAGATGACGTTTTTCTATAAATGAAAGGTGGTACAGATGGTAGAACCGTTCTCAAAACTTTATCCATTGCTAGGATGTTCCAATGTTTTTTAAAAATGCTTTCTATCTCGCGATATTGTTCATGGAAGCCGGATATGAACCCCCATTCATGTTTACTATCCGTTGATCTAATTTTGGGGAGTAACATTAGTTCTTGCGATTGGGCACCCACTTGTTCCATCAAGTTGGACAGATGTCATTCATTATACCCTTTTTCCATAAAACGTAGCTTAATGAGTGATGCTTGAGATAGGTAATCCGTATCTTGAGTACAGTTGCGCCGTATACGCGTGAATTGGCCCTTAGGGATGTTTTGGAGCCATTGTGGGTGGTGTCCACTCTGTACTGGGATATAGCTATTACGATCAGTTTCCTTAAAATATGCTTTAGTGTGAAACTGTTTATCCCCTTTCATGACCATGACATCTAGAAAGTGTATTTGATGTCTATCCCAATTAAAGTCAAGCTTAATATTACTGTTGTTACTATTAAGGTAATGCGCGAACTCCTGGAGTGACTTTTCGCTGCCCTGCCAGATAATGAACAAATCATCTATATACCTCTGATAAAATAATAATTCTTGCTTCCTGTTATTAAAGACCCACTTGTCCTCCCACTCGCTCATAAACAGGTTAGCAAGGCTGGGTGCAAACTTTGCACCCATCGCTACACCTGTCTTTTGGCTATAAAACTCTCCCGCATACCAAAAGTAATTATGCGTTAGACAATACTCCAACGCCATTCTGATTAACTTTTTTTGAATATATGGGAGGTCATCCCTCTTGCTGAATGCCCAATTTAGGGCCAGAAGGGCATCATCATGCTGTATGTTGGTATACAGCGATGCCACATCTGCTGTCACCAAGAATATTTCAGTGCCTTCAGGGATTATTAAACTCCTGAGTTTCTGCAGGAAGCTAGTTGTGTCTTTTAGATAAGCTTTGGTATTAAGGACACTACTTTGCATGAAGTGGTCCAGATATTGTCCAATTCTAGAGGTAACCGAATCTATGCCATTTACTATTGGCCTTCCAGGTGGTTTGACAGGATCCTTGTGAATTTTAGGAACTGTATAGATGGTCGGAATTCTACTATAACTTGGGCATAAATACAATTGTTCTTTCTTAGTGATAGCTCGCATATAGAATCCGAAACATTGGAACATCCTAGCAATGGATAAAGTTTTGAGAACGGTTCTACCATCTGTACCACCTTTCATTTATAGAAAAACTTCATCTTTTGGAGACCAACTAGTCAAAAAAGTCCTTGATCCTCCCAAGCAGATAAAAATGTTCTGGGATAGGACAGGTTTCTATGCTTGCAGAAGGTGTAAGGCGTGCCAACAGGTATCGACACACTTACGAGGACTCACAAGCTTTGTATCCACGGCTAATGGAAAGTAATTCCAAATTAAGGAATGTATAACGTGTGCATCCACACACGTAGTATACGCCCTAGAATGTCCGTGCAGTCTAATGTATATAGGCCGCACTAAAAGAACACTTTCTAAAAGTGTGGCGGAACATATCTATAACATTTCCATAGGATACAAAGAACATAGCGTGTCCCTACATTTTAGAGAGAAGCATCATAGGGACCCAATCGGACTTAAATTCTGGGGTATTGACAAGATTCACCGTAGATGGAGAGGGGCCAATATGGTGCGAGAAATTTCCAAATTAGAAACTCAATGGTTATTTCTCACTAATACACTTAGTCCTAACGGTTTAAATATAGATCTAGACCTAAATTGTTTTATTAGTAATTATTAGCTCAAGGTTTTTTATCATATGATCAACCAGGGTAGATGAATGGTTTCATTTTAGTGAGAGAACATGTTTTATGTTTAGGATGAAGCCTTTTAAGAAATGTATTTTTTTGAAAAATGTTTTAAAATATGGTAGGTATGATTTTGAGGAAAATATACTCTGATACATGCCCTTATAGGTGATTAGTCTTGGATTTCAGACTTTCACCTTTTTATTTTTTAATTTGTCTCATGTTTTGTTGCCTGACATTCACATGAAATTATATGCAATGACATGGTTTTTGTAACCCATTTTACATGTATATGCATTCCTTGGCGGTCAGCGGGTTCATAGTGAATCTCCTTACTGCCAATGTGATATTAGGTTTGGTGCAATCATGTTTGGTGATCACTGCGAATGAAAATGACAGGGACAGTATGCATGTTACACAGGCCTTAATGAGAATCTTCACTAACATTTAACAGTGAAGATTATATCGTAACGGTCACGGCGTACGCTGATTAATAAGGGTCAAGGTGCCTTGATAATAGATCCTTATGCAGAGTTATACTGGCCGTTACGCATATTGTACATTCATCTCTAATGCTGCTGTATACTCGGTCTCCCCTGGTGGGAGGACCGAATGCGCTACTGAGTGACAGGTGGATCTTTTCTGAATGGAGACATAAACATATATGCGGCCAGGGTGGGAACACTCAGAGCCACGTCGGATCTCCTTCAGACAGCGCTGTGCCGTCTGACGTATGTAGATACGTCAGGGCCCGCTGTAATATAAATAAGAGCAGTCGCGATGTGTGGCCACGCCCTCTGAAGACGTGAACCAATCACGAAACGCGTCAGGGCGTGACCACGTGACCAATCACGCCAGGGGAACGATCGTCTTCCCGGGACTCATGAGAGCTTTGAATGGTGTGAGCGTTCATTAGCCTGACTGAGCTGACGGATCATCCCCGGGTGATATGCTATACTTTATTTTTTTTCTTGTAAGCATGTCTTATATGTAGGGGCATATTTAATTTTAATAAAGGTTTTTATGCTATGTGAAGCTTACTTTGTTTTGCATGCCCGCACTGCTGCACGCACACACGCTCACTGTCTGAGAGCCTTAGGATTTCCTGAAGGGAGCTGACTGGAGATTCGGAGAGGAGCTGACAGGCGTTTAACCATCTAGAGTCTGGTGAGTACATAACCTTAGGGGAGTGTCACTGCTAAGACAATGATGGGAGTATAAATTGCAACTACATCTGATCTACTGGAGAACTACAGTGATTGAATCATCAGAGAGTACTCATATGAAAAACGTATTGGTTCTGGATCAACATTACTGCTTTGCTTAGTTTGCTGTAGCTGTTTTTGAACTTATTCACTTGGGAAGTTTAGTGACTTTTTACCCTGGTGTTATATAACAGCTGGTGGACCTTGGAGTTTGTGAGGAAACTTTTAACCCTTTCGGGTCAGGCTGTCATCTCTTTGTATGATCTTGATGTAACTCTTTTGTTGCTTATATTCTGCAGGATATATAATTTATAACCAAGGTGTAATGTTCTCATATAATTTACACCAGCGCTGTTATTGTTACACTTGTTGAAATATAATTTTATTTGATTTACTTCCCCTTTTTTATAACGGCAGCTAATTAAGCAGATTAACATTTAATTATCCTTGAGCGCTAGGATCAGATACACTACGGTGACCATTCTGATATTTTTACATACTAGTTTTGATTATATTTACCTATAGCGAACATGGATTCTATCAATTATCTCTGTAACCGCCAATTAAATCTGGATACGGTGTTCACCAGTGATGGTGAGTGGGAAACCAATGAAGACTATAATATAATCCTAACCTCCTTAGGAAACGCTTTTGAGAAACAGATACGCACTTGGTGGGATATCACCACTTTTGAGCATTATCTGAAGGAAAGGATTATTATGCGCAGCCTAAGGTGGGAAGTCAGCCCTCAGGATGGACTTGATGACGTAGAGTCTGTAACTGAGTGGTTGGACTTCTTCAATGGGGTTGGTTTTAAGTTACAGCAATTGGTTCTCAAGAGAAAAAAGAAAAAAATGGCACTTCTTGAGAAAAAGATAGCTGAGCTACAGATTAAATTAGACCCCATAAAAGGCACACAATTATTAACCAATTTTGATGTTGATATCAAAAAAAAGTTGGGAAAAATTGATAAAGAAACTCAAAAGAAAAAACTTAAAAATTATAGAAGGGATATCAATGATTTTAAGAAAGGCGCTGTGTATTTGTGGCAAAATGTGGAAAATACGGTCCCTATATCACAGCAGCCATCTTTTCCCCCACCATCCACACAAGACATTGGGTACGGTAGCCAACAAATACCACAAACACCTACCCAGGACTTGGAACCGCGGAGGTCCCTAAGACCAGCCCCAACTCCTAAGAACCAACGAGGAAAGGGTAATAAACAACCAATGAGGGGTAAAAATAGTGGACACCATATGCAAGGATATACACAACAAGGCATGGGACATAATGAGCCCTATATGGTGAATACTCAAAATAGATATGATCCCTTATCCACGCAGGATGTTACGGGGGATTCGTATTATGCTCCCTACCCCCGGCCGGCCCCTTTTTTAGGGAGAGGTATGAGGGGGAACCCACGAGGACGTGGACGAGGGAATCGTCCTTGGAGAGGACGACCGCAACAAAATTACAATCAGAGCAGGTCACAGGAATGGTGGAACCCACCACAGTGGGAAGGACCATACAGCCCAATCAGGAATGCCAGGCTACCACGCGTAGAGGATGCCGAGCAGGGCAACGGGTCCAGCAAAAAAAAGACCAAGGCAGGCAGATTAAGTGGTATATATAATCTTTCATCTGTGACTCTCACACAGAAGGAAAATAATATACTTAATGCACATGCACATCCACATCCACCAAACCGTTAAATAAATTGAATGTGTATATTGACATACATAAGTATATTAGGAAAGTCAATATTAAAAAATATTTCCTGTCAAACAATTTTAATTTGAGGAATAAGAGAACTAATGATGTGATAGGGATAGACAGTGGACTCAAAAATAGATCACTTTTCAACCCACCTCAACCAGCTAACCATCAAGTTGAGGTTTTTAAGCAATTGGTATTGAAAGATCTAGAGACAGTCACACAAAAGAAAAGTCTAAATCCAACACACATTAAGGAGGGGATCAAGGCCCTGGAAAATAGGAAGGATATCATTGTCCGCCCAGCGGATAAAGGAGGGGGAGTGGCGGTTATGGATAAAACCTATTACCATGCACAGCTCCAGAATATGCTTGAAGATGAGGCCACATACCAACATCTCAAAGGTGATCCCACCAAAAAATACAGGGAAGATTTATTTAATTTAGTGGATTTCGGATTCTATATGCGAGCTATCACTAAGAAAGAACAATTGTATTTATGCCCAAGTTATAGTAGAATTCCGACCATCTATACCAGTGATTCTCAACCAGGGTTCCGTGGAACCCTAGGGTTCCTCCAGAGGTTGCTAGGGGTTCCTTCAGCATTGGGCAATTTCTGCCTCTCAGATAATTTCCTACTGACACCATTGATCTTTTTAGCTATCTGTAAGGAGGTAATTCTTCCCAGTGACCACAAGTGTAAGGACCATTCTTCCCACTGACCATCACACTAAGGTTTCATGAATTGTAGATCTGTAATTTTTAGCAGGGGTTCCCCGAGACCGGAGAACTATTTCAAGGGTTCCTCTGTGTTGAAAAGGTTGAGCAAGGCTGATCTATACAGTTCCTAAAATTCACAAGGATCCTGTCAAACCACCTGGAAGGCCAATAGTAAATGGCATAGATTCGGTTACCTCTAGAATTGGACAATATCTGGACCACTTCATGCAAAGTAGTGTCCTTAATACCAAAGCTTATCTAAAAGACACAACTAGCTTCCTGCAGAAACTCAGGAGTTTAATAATCCCTGAAGGCACTGAAATATTCTTGGTGACAGCAGATGTGGCATCGCTGTATACCAACATACAGCATGATGATGCCCTTCTGGCCCTAAATTGGGCGTTCAGCAAGAGGGATGACCTCCCATATATTCAAAAAAAGTTCATCAGAATGGCGTTGGAGTATTGTCTAACGCATAATTACTTTTGGTATGCGGGAGAGTTTTATAGCCAAAAGACAGGTGTAGCGATGGGTGCAAAGTTTGCACCCGGCCTTGCTAACCTGTTTATGAGCGAGTGGGAGGACAAGTGGGTCTTTAATAACAGGAAGCAAGAATTATTATTTTATCAGAGGTATATAGATGATTTGTTCATTATCTGGCAGGGCAGTGAAAAGTCACTCCAGGAGTTCGCGCATTACCTTAATAGTAACAACAGTAATATCAAGCTTGACTTTAATTGGGATAGACATCAAATACACTTTCTAGATGTCATGGTCATGAAAGGGGATAAACAGTTTCACACTAAAGCATATTTTAAGGAAACTGATCGTAATAGCTATATCCCAGTACAGAGTGGACAACACCCACAATGGCTCCGAAACATCCCTAAGGGCCAATTCACGCGTATACGGCGCAACTGTACTCAAGATACGGATTACCTATCTCAAGCATCACTCATTAAGCTACGTTTTATGGAAAAAGGGTATAATGAACGACATCTGTCCAACTTGATGGAACAAGTGGGTGCCCAATCGCAAGAACTAATGTTACTCCCCAAAATTAGATCAACGGATAGTAAACATGAATGGGGGTTCATATCCGGCTTCCATGAACAATATCGCGAGATAGAAAGCATTTTTAAAAAACATTGGAACATCCTAGCAATGGATAAAGTTTTGAGAACGGTTCTACCATCTGTACCACCTTTCATGTATAGAAAAACGTCATCTTTTGGAGACCAACTAGTCAAAAAAGTCCTTGATCCTCCCAAGCAGATAAAAATGTTCTGGGATAGGACAGGTTTCTATGCTTGCAGAAGGTGTAAGGCGTGCCAACAGGTATCAACACACTTACGAGGACTCACAAGCTTTGTATCCACGGCTAATGGAAAGGAATTCCAAATTAAGGAATGTATAACGTGTGCATCCACACACGTAGTATACGCCCTAGAATGTCCGTGCGGTCTAATGTATATAGGCCGCACTAAAAGAACACTTTCTAAAAGGGTGGCGGAACATATCTATAACATTTCCATAGGATACAAAGAACATAGCGTGTCCCTACATTTTAGAGAGAAGCATCATAGGGACCCAATCGGACTCAAATTCTGGGGTATTGACAAGATTCACCATAGATGGAGAGGGGCCAATATGGTGCGAGAAATTTCCAAATTAGAAACTCAATGGTTATTTCTCACTAATACACTTAGTCCTAACGGTTTAAATATAGATCTAGACCTAAATTGTTTTATTAGTAATTATTAGCGCAAGGTTTTTTATCATATGATCAACCAGGGTAGATGAATGGTTTCATTTTAGTGAGAGAACATGTTTTATGTTTAGGATGAAGCCTTTTAAGAAATGTATTTTTTTGAAAAATATGTTTTAAAATTTGGTAGGTATGATTTTGAGGAAAATATACTCTGATACATGCCCTTATAGGTGATTAGTCTTGGATTTCAGACTTTCACCTTTTTATTTTTTAATTTGTCTCATGTTTTGTTGCCTGACATTCACATGAAATTATATGCAATGACATGGTTTTTGTAACCCATTTTACATGTATATGCATTCCTTGGCAGTCAGCGGGTTCATAGTGAATCTCCTTACTGCCAATGGGATATTAGGTTTGGTGCAATCATGTTTGGTGATCACTGCGAATGAAAATGACAGGGACAGTATGCATGTTACACAGGCCTTAATGAGAATCTTCACTAACATTTAACAGTGAAGATTATATCGTAACGGTCACGGCGTACTCTGATTAATAAGGGTCAAGGTGCCTTGATAATAGATCCTTATGCAGAGTTATACTGGCCGTTACGCATATTGTACATTATATGTAGGGGCATATTTAATTTTAATAAAGGTTTTTATGCTATGTGAAGCTTACTTTGTTTTGCATGCCCGCACTGCTGCACGCACACACGCTCACTGTCTGAGAGCCTTAGGATTTCCTGAAGGGAGCTGACTGGAGATTCGGAGAGGAGCTGACAGGCGTTTAACCATCTAGAGTCTGGTGAGTACATAACCTTAGGGGAGTGTCACTGCTAAGACAATGATGGGAGTATAAATTGCAACTACATCTGATCTACTGGAGAACTACAGTGATTGAATCATCAGAGAGTACTCATATGAAAAACGTACTGGTTCTGGATCAACATTACTGCTTTGCTTAGGTTGCTGTAGCTGTTTTTGAACTTATTCACTTGGGAAGTTTAGTGACTTTTACCCTGGTGTTATATAACAGCTGGTGGACCTTGGAGTTTGTGAGGAAACTTTTAACCCTTTCGGGTCAGGATGTCATCTCTTTGTATGATCTTGATGTAACTCTTTTGTTGCTTATATTCTGCAGGATATATAATTTATAACCAAGGTGTAATGTTCTCATATAATTTACACCAGCGCTGTTAATGTTACACTTGTTGAAACATAATTTTATTTGAGATACTGTGAGTGGTGTGTATTTCTGTGAAAACATGTGGTGGCACTGGCAACTATTGTTTGTGAGGGTAAAGAGTTGATTGCAGAGTTAACCAATCTCAGTAATGATAACTCTAAGTCTGCTGGCCTTAGTTTGTCATCCCGAAAACTGGAAATCTCTGTGCAGGGTGGAGCCTTTGTTGTTGGATTTACAATGGAATTCCTGGAAATGTGCAACCCCTATAAAATTGTCCAGGATGGTGTTATTGGTGTGAAAAAAGAACCATGGAAGTAGAATGGAACACCAAGCTTTCCAAAAAAAGAGCACTGTCCACAGACATCTTCCAGAGGAACTACAGATTATTTCCAATAAGAACATATTTGGGCAAATAACATTTTACTTGTAACTAATTTTTAAGGCACCTCTAATGCCGCGTACACACAACCGTTATTCATGTCATGGAAAAAAACTATGTTTTTCTCAAACGTGATTTTTGATGTTTCCTCTCAAGCTTGCCTTGCATACACACATTCATGAAAAAAAATACTCGAGCAAAGCGCGGTGACGTACAACACGTACGATGGCACTATAAAGGGGAAGTTCCATTCGAATAGCGCCACCCTTTGGGACGCTTTTTCTGATCTTCGTGTTAATAAAGTTTGGTGAGAGACGATTCGCGCTTTTCAGTCTTCGTGCTTTTCAGTTCGTTACAGCGTGACGAATGTGCCATCTCCATTACGAACGCTAGTTTTACCAGAACGAGCGCTCCCATCTCATACTTGATTCTGAGCATGCGCGTGTAGCGGGTATTTGAATTTGTAAGGACTCTGGTGGTGTGAAGTTCCTTGGGGTCCCTGGGTGGCGCTGTTGCCTTGGGCCCAAGCTGAACATACACTGCGAACTGTGCCTTTTTGTCCTCCCCTGGAGCTGGTACAGCGGGGAGGGGAACCCGCTGTGATGCAAAGGGAGAGGTCATAAAAGGGGCGGAGGCCCTGATTTTGGGGTGAGAGTCGGAGGACGCGGCCGCAACCAGGCACCTTCAGCTTGGGTGCTGGCGTTCCGGTGTTCCAGGCCTAGGCGCCCTTGGCCTAGCTGGAACAGAGATGGAGTCCATTACAGGCACCTTTAGCCCCGGGTGAGGTACTATGGCGGATGCCTGGGGCTCAGTACCTTTGACTGAGTTCCGCGAGGGTGAGGAATCCGAGAAGGCCCTAACGCCTTGGGTGCCCGTGTCTGAGTTCGTGAGGACTGGCGCGCAGTAACTTCTCCGAAGAGTCCGGTGCAGCATCGCTGGTGACGGAGAGGCCTCCATTTCTCCCTTGGACGTATTTCTTCCCCTGACAGGGGCAAAGTGAGAGAAGGTAAATTCACGTTCTAAATTACCTAGTCAGTGGCAGTGACTATCCACCACTGGTGACAGCACAGTGGGCAGCAGCAAGAAGGGAAAGGATTGTGCCTCGATCTGTTTCCCCATTATTCAAAAGGAGAAAGACTGTTTTATTGCTTGGCAAGAAGAATAAAACTGAGTTGTACCTATTCACTGTGTGGAACTTGGGTTACTAAGCAAAGGAGTCAGGGACGAAGGACTGGACTTGGCTCTAGGACACCTACACAAAAGCCCAATCTTTGGCCTTCACCCTCTGGTTACGGGAGGACATAGGCCGTGGTGTGTAATATCTCTCTCTCCCAGGTACCCCTAGACAACAGCCATATAACCGATGAAGCAAGGGAGAGAGGTGAGGCCGCTACACACATTTTTTTTCCCCTCGTAAAAGCATACACACAACCGTTTTTCACGACGTTAAAAAGAACAACGTGAAAAACAACGAGAAATAATGCTCTGGAGCATACACACGACCGTTTTTCATGACCATTTTTAAAAATGGCATTTTCTCGTCATGAAAAACAGTCGTGTGTACGCGGCATTACTTTGTTATTTTACTCTCATGATATTGTTTTATAGACCAATCACCCTTGTAAAAGAAGACAAGAACTGGCTAATGTCATAAAAGAATGAAACTGTTAATAATAGAAAATTAGTTGAGGCAGTGTATAGAGTGTAGAGAAGGTATACTGTAATAGGTATGTGGAGAAGGATTAATAATAATCTTTTATAGGATTAGTAAAATAAAATGTGTATCTTATCTGCCAAAAAGGTTCACTGAGTTAAATTATGCTTGTAGGAATTGAACACATGTTGAAATGTTAGATAAGTGTGCATATATATATATATATATATATATATATATATACACAGTATATATATTCTTTTTATTAACCGTAGACAAACCTTATCTAAAACATTTTATATTCAACAATTACAAAGAGATTTTATGTTTTAAATGCTGAACCAAAATATAAATAAAAGTGAAAAGGCTGCTGCTGGTTGTAGCAAAAATTATTGGAGCCAAGTACACCCCATGAAAATTATTGAAGTTTTCAACATATCCAAGCTCACAATTATTAAATCTTCACTTAAACAGTCCCCATGAAGAGGATATACTCAAACAAATGACACCTTAAATTGACATGGTATATTCATTCTTATAATCTTTTTTTTCAATTTCTTTATTTTTCCGTTTCTTTTTCCAAATTATACAAATTATACAGAGTATTCCATTTCATGTACATACACATAAAGAATTGAGTCATTCTCACATATTCCACATACATATTCTTGAGTCTCACATTACCGTAATTCGGTCGGTACTCTAACTTGCTTCCCGTAGGCTCTTCTATACTCCGGGCCAGGTAGAACCTACATAATTCTTATTCTAATTCCCCGTTCCTCCCAATACTGATGGGAAACAAATAAAGAGTAATAAATCATGAACAAAAGCAAAAAAGCCAGAAGAGGGTTTAAAAGGATTAGGGAACAAAGAGCAATATTTGCTCCATTCATCCCTTCTTCCTACAGCCTGGGGCAACACTCCCCACAGGTTCCGTTTCCTTATATCCAAATACTTAATCCCCTCCTTCCTACTTATCATTCCCTTTGACTCTCCTTCCTATTTTCCTACCATCCCCACCCCAATCCCCCAAAAAAAACAAAAAAAAAAACACCCAACCCTCCCCAAACCCCTCCCCCCTGTTCCCTCTCCTCCCTCCCTCCCCCCCATTCCCCCCGCCGCCGCCTATCTCCCACCCTCCCTATCATAAATAAAGTCGTTCCATGTTGACCAGGTTTTTAAGTATAAATCTCTTTTTTTCCTACTTGTCCAAACTAAATCTTCCATCCTATTCACTTCTTCTACTTTTTGTAGCCACATACTCATATTAGGTGCTTGTGTCTGTTTCCATTTTAGTGGTATACAGGCTTTCGCAGCATTCACTAAATGTCCCAGGATTGAATTCCTATATCTATCTCCTGGTATCTCTATTAAATGCAATAAAAAAAATGCTGGGTCATCCGGTATTGCTATTCCACCAAATCGTTGGATAGTCTCTCGGACCTCCTTCCAAAATTCCTTTATTCTGGGGCATTCCCAAAATATATGTAACATACTGCCCTGCTCTAACTGACATCTCCAGCACTCTCCCTTCACATTCGGGAACCATCTGTGGAGTCTCTCCGGGGTTCTATACCACTGTGAGATAATTTTATAATTTGTCTCCTGCATTTTTGTGCACGTTGCTGTTTTAAATATAGCATGAATCATTTTATTTTTTTGAGACTCGTGAAAAGTCCTCCCCAGATCAAGCTCCCATCTATGAAAGAAGGGCAGCTGGAAATCCTCAGATGGTTTAGTCAGCAGCCCAGACATTCTGGACACTGTATGCGTTATTGGTTCTTTTTCCATGCACATTTTCTCAAATACTGTTAGATTCCGATCTACATAGCCTGATGTCACCGTCGTACTTAAAAAAATGTCTTAGTTGTGCTGCTTGAAAAAAATCTAATTGAAAGGGCCCATTTTTTTGCATCAATTCCTGCATTGTTGGGCAGTTACCCAATACCAAAAAATGCGAAGCCTGAAACTGACCACGTTCCATTAACCTCGCAAAATGGCCTTTTTGTATTCCCGGTATAAATTGGGGGTTTCCCAATATAGGCGTCAATGGTGAACTACATGTCGATAGCTCCTCCCTTATAAAGAGACTATTGTATACTCGCAGTGTTGTCCCTATTGTTGGGTGCGTCTTGGTATTAGTTGTAATATTTTTGAAACACCAGGGTGCTCTGCTTAGTAATTCCCTACATTGTGCCTGTTCTAAATTTGGCCATATTTTCATGTCCCTGTGTCGGCACCAATCTAATACCCGTCCTAAATGTACTGCTTGATAATACTTGTATACATTAGGCACCGCCATCCCCCCATATTGTTTTGGCAAAAAAAGTAATGACCTCCTAATTCTCGGTTGTTTACTGGCCCAAATAAATTTCATAAATAATGTTTGCATACGACTAAAGAACGATCTTGGAATTGCAATCGGGATTGCCTGAAGAAGGTACAGAATCTTTGGTAGGACGTTCATTTTGATTATATTAGCCCTTCCAAACCATGAGAACATCCCCTTGTGCCATTTCTCCAGTAATCCCCGTATTTTACTCAATATTGGGAGGAAATTTAATTCAAACATTTTTGCTGTATCTGCCGCAATTATAGTTCCCAAATACTTCACCCCCTGATCTGGCCATCTAAATTTATAACTTAACCTTATTGATTCCATCCGCTTCTTCGGGGTTGCTACCATCAAGGCTTCTGATTTTGCACAGTTTATCTTGAAATATGAGAGTTTACCAAACTGCTCGATTTCCTTAAACAGGTTAGGGAGGCTCACAATCGGGTTTATCATTGAAAATAGCATATCGTCTGCATATGCTGCGACTTTATGCTGTGATCCCCCTATTTCAATTCCCATGATATCCTTATTTGCCCATATTCTGCACAAAAGAGGCTCCAAAGTCAATACAAATATCAAAGGAGACAGTGGACAGCCCTGTCTTGTCCCATTTGATATCTTAAAAAGTGGGGACACCTCTCCATTAACTTTCACTTGGGCTGTAGGGCCTTTATACATGCTTGCGATCCAATTAGTCATTTTGTCCTCAATTTTTATATGTCGTAGGACCGCAAACATAAACCCCCATCCCACCCGATCAAAGGCCTTCTCTGCGTCCGTTCCAAGAAAGACGCAGGGGGTCTTAGTCGAGTTTGCTATATGTATCAGATTCACTGCCTTAATGGTATTGTCCCTTGCTTCTCTTGTTGGTATAAAGCCAACTTGATCTTGATGAATCAAAAAGGGGAGATGTTGTTGTAATCTCAAGGCTATTATCTTGCTAAATATTTTTAAATCAGCATTGAGCAGAGATATTGGCCTGTAACTGCTGCACTGCTTTGGGTCCTTACCTTCTTTTGGTAGTACTGATATCATGGCTTTAACTGTCTCTGAATGAAAGGGAGTTGTTTCTCGCAGATCGTTGAACATTCTAACCATAAAAGGTCCTAGCTCAGAAAAAAATGTCTTGTAATATTGGGCCGTAAACCCATCTAGCCCTGGTGCTTTCCCTATCTTTGACTCTCTGACTGCATTTTGGACTTCTTCCAATGTTATTGGCAACTGCAATTTCTCACTGACCTCTATCGCCAGGCTCGGCATACCACTCGATGTTAGATATTCCTCCATCTTGGCCTGCTCTGGTTCTCTCAATCTTAGGTTATACAATGAGGAATAGTAGTCGCCAAATGCCTCCGCTATTTGTCGTGGTAGCTGCGCTTCTGTGCCATCTTTTTTTTTAACCAAAGGTATGTATGTCCTTGTCTGTATTTCACGTAAGGCCCTTGCTAATTGTCTTCCACACTTATTGCCTGATTCATAGCTGCTTTTACAACCAATCTGTAATGCCATTTTTGCTCTATACTGTAATAACTTGTTCGTTTGTTCGCGCGTTTTTAATAATTCCCTTTCTACATCTGTAGTCTGAGCATGTTTATGTTGTGCCTCCAATCTTTGAATTTTTTCGAGTAAACCTTTTAATTTAACTTCCCTCTCTTTCTTAATCCTCGCTCCATGTTTAATCAGTACCCCTCTTATTACAGCCTTATGAGTTTCCCAGATTACTCCTAATGAACTCTCTGAGTTATCATTCGCCCGAAAGAACCAGTCCATCTCCTTTCTAATGTCCTCCGTTACCTTCGGATCCTGTAACAGACTCTCATTTAGTTTCCACATCATTAGAGACGTCCGGTTTCTCTCCGCCAAATCATAACTCAGGACGATCGGTGCATGGTCTGACCAAGTAATCAAACCAATAGTGGATTCCCTAACTGAATGTAGTTGTTTATGAGGAATAAAGAAGACATCGATTCTTGAGTATACTTTATGCAGGTTGGAGAAAAATGAATAGTCTCTTTCCTTCGGGTGAAATAACCGCCATACATCCACCATTTTTGCCTCTGCCAATTCTTTTGCAATCCCCTTTCTTATTTTAGGTTGTATTGATGATGCCCCAGATGACGTATCCTCGTTAGGAATTAACGGGACATTAAGATCTCCTCCAAAGATCAACTGCCCCTCTATAAATACTGTTAATTGTCTCATAATTTTTTTAACAAATATATCTTGTTGTATATTAGGAGCATAATAGGACGCCAATGTCACTACCGTCCCTCCAATTGTTCCCTTTATAAAAAGATACCTTCCCTCCCTATCTATCAGTGCATCTCTATAAACCCAGGAAACTTTATTAGAAATTAAAATCGAGACACCCTTTGTTTTAGCCTCTGGATTAATTGCATGGTATACCACTGGGTACTCTCTGTTCCTCTCTAAAATGGGTTTCTTGGATGAAGGCAATATCAATATGCTGTCTCCTCAATTCCTGTAACAACATCCGTAGTTTTTCAGGGACATTCATTCCTCTTACGTTAAATGACATAATTAGTAGACATGTGCATTCGTTTTCGTCCGAATGCATTTTTGTCCGAATTTCAGCTATTTTCGTTATCGTTTTAACAAACGAAAACGAAAGCACAGAATTCGAAAACCGAAAGATCCGACATAAACAAATGCTTTATTTTCATTTTCGTTGCTACAACAGTTCGATATAGATAGGAGATTCGACGTGACGCTGACAATAACAATCTGTGTCTATCGAACCTGTGGTCGAATGTGCCTAACCTTAACTCTATTAGTCCAAGATTATTCTACATAGGAGAGAAAAGATTCGACATAGGAGAGAAAGATTCGACATAGGAGAGAAAGATTCGACATAGGAGAGAAAAGATTCGACATAGGAGAGAAAAGATTCGACATAGGAGAGAAAAGATTCGACATTATAGAGAAAAGATTCGACATAGGAGAGAAAAGATTCGACATAGGAGAGAAAAGATTTGACATAGGAGAGAAAAGATTCGACATAGGAGAGAAAAGGTTCGACATAGGAGAGAAAAGATTTATTATAGAGAGAAAAGATTCGACATAGAGAGAAAAGATCACTGCTGGAATTTAGTGGGGGAAGTAAAATAAAAATAAAGTTGATGATGAATGTTATTGGCTGATTGTAACCAAAGAGGAGGAGCAGTAAAATAGCTAGAATGACGAAGATTCGACAAAGCATCGAAAGTTAGAAGATTCGACTGTGCAGCAAAACTGTACGACGCTGCAATCGTACATTTCCGGTCAAATGCATCCGCCCATAGGCTATAGAAGAATTCTAATGTTGGTTGACTAGTAATAGTAATGAATAAATATAATTATTACTAGTCATACAACAATAGAATTCTTCTATAGCTTGTGGGCGGAACATTCGACTGGAAATGTATGATTGCAGCGTCGTACAGTTTCACTGCTCCGTCGAATCTTCTTTGAACATTCGACAGACACCATAAGCCTTCAATGACAGATTCGACCTTAATTAATTCAGATTTTCGGACGAATGCAATTTCTAACGAAAAACAAAATAAATAAAAACGAATTTCGGGAGTAACTAAATAAATTTATTTTTCGGACGAAAACGAAATTCCGAAACGAAATATTTCAGTGTGCACATGTCTAATAATTAGCAACGATTCCATTTCTCCTGATCTCTATTTCCCTGGAGGGGCAACCCAATAGGCGGCAGGGTACCCCCCAACGCGGGAGAACGAGAGAGGAGAAGGTCACAAAAAAACCCCTCCCCCGCTAATCCCTATCTACTAACCCGCTATCCATAGCCCTCCCCTCCCTTCCTAACTATCTAGGGACTCCCGTAGGCCCGTTATTGGCCACCTAGAAGTTCCTAAAGCAATCCTGCTATATTCACTCAGTCACTAATACTCTTCCTTGAGTGTTTATCCTATTTGGGGGCCGGGTTGAACATCGATGACCCCGGCCTGAGCATTCCAAGCAAACCTCCACCTGATTATTCACATCTTTATACATCATTATACATTTATATACATCATATCTTCCTTATAACTTGTATCACCAAAAAACTCCACACAGAAAAAAAATAAAGAAGACCAACAAACGGTTTTATATAACTCACTGGACCCGCTACAGAAGGAGGATGAGGTGGGGGGGAGAAAATGTAACATTATCCCAGCCTAGGAGAGGCGACCTCTAATCTGCGTATTCCCCCAGTTTGTTCCATATTTTTGTCCCCTCCCCCATTTGCCCTATCCCCCCATCTCCCCCCTTTCTCTCCCTCCTTTCTCTTCCCTCCTCTCCCTCTCTTCCTCTCCTCCTCTCTCCCTTCATTTCCCAGTCTGATCAATTCAAAATAAGTAAATATAAAACTAACAAACAAAAACATACCAATAACTTATAACGTGAAATCCCTACACTAGAGAAAAAAAAATAAAAAATTATATATATATATACCTGCTACCACCGCTACTACCGTTCTCACTCCTTTCCATTCCCACTATAAACATTTACATTTATTCAGATTTATTCAGATTTATTCATCCAAACCATCCCCAAAAAAAGAAAAAAAGAAACAATTTCATATATATATATATATATAAAAAAAATATATAAAATATAGACGTTATCCAATTCTGACAGCTGGCGGTTTGATTAAATATCATCATTCCTATAAAATCAAACATTAATTCCGATCTTCACTCTATTATTTTCAAATTATTCAAATTATTAAAAAATTCCACATTCCCATTGTTTTAATTTACCAAAACAAACAAAAAAAAAAAACAGAACAAAAAAAAAAAAAAAAAGTGCAGAGAGAGGGGAAAAAAGTAAATAAAAAAAAGTGGCCAAGGGGACTCTGCTCAAATTCACAGTTAGACGAGAGGGTGAAGAAGGGAAAAAAAAAAAAAAGTCTCCAAAAGTTCTCCCTCCTGCCTCCGATCTTCCCTCCTTTCTTCTCCACCCTCATCTTCATCCACATGGCCAAATCTAGGTCCAATATGCATCATTTACTTCTACCGTCTGCTTTACTTCCGTTATTTCCCCTATATGTTTTGGAGCATTTTCATACCTTCTGTATTTTATTTTTTCAGCTGTGATAATGGCAACCTCCAATTTGGGACTGGGAACGGTGCTACCCCGAGGAATGAAAACAGTTTAGGGAGGTCACTATATAGTTGAAGTACAAACATAGCTGAGTTCTTTTTTATCACCACTGCTAGGGGGTACCTCCAGCGGTATGTCCCCCCCTCCCGCCAGATACAGTCTAATATTGGTTGCATCACAGCTCTGCGCTGTAGTGTAGCTCGGGAGAGGTCGGGCAGAATCTTAACAGTCCCTTCTCCAACCTCAACTACACCCACCTCCCATGCTTTCCTCGCAATTATCTCTTTATGCGTATACCTGTGTAGGCGGCATATTATATCGCAAGGTTTCTTGGGGTCTGTAGGTTTGGGGCCCAGGGCTCTGTGTATTCTGTCCATCTCCATATTTGCTGGGACGTTACCCTCCAATATTGTATTAAAAATTTTCATTACCTTATCCTGGAGGGTTTCCTGATTCTCCTGACCCGGCTCTTCGGGGACCCCCCTCAGCCTTAAATTGCAGCGGCGACTTCGGTCTCCCAGCTCCTCAATCTGAAGCTGCATATCCGAGACTGTTTCCATATAGTCCTCTCGTTCCTTTTCCCATGCCTCCATCTTCTCCCCCAGAGCGGCTGTTTTTTCCTCACCTGACTCCATGCGTTCCTTTACCGACTGAATCTCACCATAGACATGCTGCATATCTGCTAAGTGCGCTTCTTCCACCTTGGATATAAGAGCCTCTATGTCTGCTTTCGTAGGCAGTGCCTCTAGATCCACTCTAGTAGGCAATGCCTGAATTAAAGCCCGCAGATCTTTCTCCATACTCTCTTGCTGGGCGCATACACGGGTGTCTTCAGTGGTTTCCGCACTTTCAGCCGCCCTAATACCTTTAGTGTCCTCCCCTCCTTCCCGTCCGCTACGTCTGCTCGAATCCCTCTCCTCTCTAACTGTTGCTGCTGCTGCCTTATTCTGCTCCAGCTTTTCTGCCGATGCAAAAAAAATTGAATGTCCGGCTGTAACTTCCTGCTCTGCTCTGCCTTGCGAGAGGTTCTGGTTATCCGCTCACGGACCGTTCTCATGCCGCTGAATTTCCGGCTGCCGAAATACCATTCCAGGACAGATCAGGTGGGTTGCTTGGAGCTCCTGCTCTGTGCGTCCTCACACAGCCATGTTCAGACCACGCCCCCTGACTTCCGACTCCTCATTCTTATAATCGAAATAATTTAAAATGAAGATTTGTCATGAAAAAAGTAAGTACACCCCTACACTTACCCCCATTTAAAATCGATGAAAATTTGAATCTGATGTTCCAGAATGGTGCCAATGATGTGAACCTTCCTACAAAATATGCAAGTAGAACCTGACTTATTTAAACCTCAGATATCTTTGATCTTGCAAAGGTCAAAAGATCTCTCTTCAAGAAGGTTGTGAGAGAAAGTGGGTTGTGGATGCTTATGAGTTTGTAAAGGTATTTTAAAAGACTTCCAAATTATTTAAAATCGATCATTGATCTGTAAGGAAATAATCTACAAGTGGTGCAGATTTTAAATGGCTGCTAATTTGTTCAGGACTGGCTGGCCCAGCAAATTCAGCCCAAGAGCTGATCATTTGATGCTAAAAGAAATCTCAAGAGCCCCAGAATTTCGTTGGGTGATCTGCAGGTACCTCTTACAATAGTTGATGTCAAACTGCACACATCTATAATCAGAAAAAAATTGCACCAATTTAACCTGCTGGGAAAAAGCCTTTACTGTTCAAAAAGAAGATTACAGCAAGACTACACTGTGCTATTGAACATAAAGTCAATGACCAGGCCATCTGGTACATCTGATGAATCAAAGACAGAGTTGTTTGGCCAAAGTTAGATGAGACATCTTTGGCAAAAACCAAATACAGCATTTCAAGTGAAGAACCTCATACCAACTGTGAAACAAGGTGGTGGAAATATTATGGTTTTTTTTCTGCTTCAGGGTTTGAGCAACTTGCAGTCATCAAGTAAACTCTGAATTCTCTGAATGCAAGGCCAATTGTCCATGAGTTTAAGTTAAACTGGAAATTGATCTTTTGCACATTAAAAAAATCCACCAAGGAATGGCTCAAAAAGTAGTACTGGAGGGTTATGGTCTGCCCTAGCCAAAGCCTGATTTGAATCCAATTGAAATGTTATAGTAAAATTTGAAAGGGCAGTTCATATAAGGAAGCCCGCAAACATTGTGCAACTGATGGAAGTTTACATGGAGGAGTGGTTAAAAGGTTCACAATATTAAAAAAGAGTGGGAAGTTTTGCAAAAGGCTTACACTACATAATTTCTGCTAAAGGGGGCAATATCATCTTCTGATGCCAAGGGTGTACTTAGTTTTCACTACATTATTACATCTATTAATATTTATGTTAAATAAATGATTTAAAAGACAATTTTCCTTGTGTGTAAAAGCTGGTAAGGAGGGCTAAACACGCCCCCTAATTAACTCCCCAAACCACCACTGCGCCCAGATGGAATTAGAACAAATAATCCTGAAGCTGCTACTTAAAAATTGAAACAATGTGGTATGTGAATTTTAAGTGAAAAAATAGTAGCGCTCTGTTTATGCAAAAACAGTCCTAACAAGTGATATACAAATCAAAAATACTATAATGTGTATATAAATAATATTCCACCAAGTGAATGTGGACAAATGATAAATATAGTAGTCCTATGTATCCAAAACGTATAATCAAGCAACAAAAGTAATGAAATATATGTGCAGTGAATCATAAATAAAAGTCCATAAAACAATATTCATGAATAAAAAGTTCATAAAGCAAAGTACAAGTGATAAAGAAATCCAGGTGATGAAAACTTGAGTGCTTCCAACAAATATGCTTAATCTTGAAAATGAAATTATGCTCCTTCACCACACCACTTGTGTCTGTGAATCCACTCCCAAAGGAAAAAAACTCACCAGATAGATATGCCTCACACGCTCATGTTCGGCATAAAAGCTTGATACCCCATCGGGGTTAATAAGCAAATCCACCAGAATTTTTACAAGAGAATCCACTCCACATGTAAAAAATGAATAAGTGCTTCCAATGGTGAAGTAAGTAAAAACAATTTATTTTAAAATTGCACACACATCTTCAACCATCGTACTCACATTGTTCAAAATTCAAACAGGCACTTCAAATAAAAAGCAACAGAAATGAATGAAGGAGGCTTGCAATGGCGTACTAGGAATTGCGGTCACGGCGGACCCAGAATAACCAGCAGATCTCACCCTCCAATTGCTCGCTCTCCTTACCGGCCAGAGTTGTATCAGCCTCGGTGGTGGTGTCTACGTTCAGAGTTCACAAAACGTTACCGTGCAGGCCACACCCAGACATGTTTCGTCGTTAAAGACTTTATCAATGGGATGGAATATAAAAAGGATGCTGTCATACCGTGCAGCCAATCCCATTGATAAAGTCTTTAATGACGAAACATGTCTGGGTTTGGCCTGCACAGTAACTTTTTGTGAACTCTGAACGTAGACACCACCACCGAGGCTGATACGACTCTGGCCTGGAAGGAGAGCGAGCAATTGGAGGGTGAGATCTGCTGGTTATTCTGGGTCCGCCGTGATCGCAATTCCTAGTACGCCATTGCAAGCCTCCTTCATTCATTTCTGTTGCTTTTTATTTGAAGTGCCTGTTTGAATTTTGAACAATGTGAGTACGATGGTTGAAGATGTGTGTGCAATTTTAAAATAAATTGTTTTTACTTACTTCATCATTGGAAGCACTTATTCATTTTTTACATGTGGAGTGGATTCTCTTGTAAAAATTCCGGTGGATTTGTCTATTAACCCCGGTGGGGTATCAAGCTTTTATGCCGAACATGAGAGTGTGAGGCATATCTATCTGGTGAGTTTTTTTCTTTGGGAGTGGATTCACAGACACAAGTGGTGTGGTGAAGGAGCATAATTACATTTTCAAGATTAAGCATATTTTGTTGGAAGCACTCAAGTTTTCATCACCTGGATTTCTTTATTACTTGTACTTTGCTTTATCAACTTTTAATTCATGAATATTGTTTTATGGACTTTTATTTATGATTCACTGCACATATATTTCATTACTTTTGTTGCTTGATTATACGTTTTGGATACATAGGACTACTATATTTATCATTTGTCCACTTTCACTTGGTGCAATTTTCCTTGTGTGTCTAGCGCACTCACCCCAGACTGCTTTTCTTTACTTGGCTCCTCCGCAGGAAAGAATGAGGCACACCGCACTAGCAGCCCGTACCCTCCTGGATGGTGAGGTTGAGCGGTGTTAGTTTTCGGGCCTGCCTGCGGCTGGTGTTAGAATCCTCCCGAG
The DNA here is from genome assembly GCA_029206835.1 of Rana muscosa. Taxonomy (NCBI): domain Eukaryota; kingdom Metazoa; phylum Chordata; class Amphibia; order Anura; family Ranidae; genus Rana; species Rana muscosa. The sequence goes on along the minus strand of CM055122.1, from coordinate 1,105,475,833 downwards.
CTGATCTCGCCTCTGCATTTAGCCAGAGACAAGTCCTTAATTCTCCCCAGTAAAGTAACTGTCCACACCAACTGAAATTCCAACCTTTATATTTATTTCACCATGGATAACAAATAGTCTCTATGAGAGCAGCCAGGTTGATACGAGACACAGGTCAGATAAGGTGGGAGGAGGTCCAGGCACAAACTCAATTTAGGTTTCTCTTACTTTTCTGCTTTCACGAACAGGCTTGGGCGCAAGGTCTCTGCCACAGAGCCGGTGAATATGAAAGTCACTGCCACTGACTTGTTGAAGTTGGTCATTGCCACTGACCTGGTGAATAGGACTCTGCGCTGGGTCTTCAGAAGGGGTCACCTCCCTGGCCTTCTCGATCCTGGATACGAGTCCCCTCGCAAGGCGGCACCCTGGGAGCCCTCGATCCCCGGCAGAACCCAGCCGAAGGCGCTGAGCTCCGGGCCTCCAAAATAGTACCTCACCCCAGACTGAAGGTGTCTGGGATGGAACAGGAACTCGGCCTCCGGGCCTAGGGCACCCGGAGACGACACACGCATCACCCAGGCTAAGGGTGCCTGGGTGCGACCCCTATTTGAAGATGGACGCCCCTTTTTATACCCTCTCCCGACAGGCACAGCAGGTTCCCCGCCCCGCCGTCACTACTGCCAAGAGGGGACAAAAAAGGCACAGCTCTGTATCAGTGGTTCAACCCTGGCCTACGGCAACAGCGCCACCTGTAGGCTACAGGGAACAGCACACCAATACTATCTCCCAGGGACAGAAATGGTCCAAGAAACCTGACAATTAGTGTATCTGAGCCATATTACCACTCAGATACTCCCCCTAAATATAGCACCCCGCTACATGTGTTTATTTAGGTGCAATATATCATCCTTATCTATAGGTTGGCTCCCCTGTGCGAATCACCGTAGCTGTACAGTGGCCACTTTAAGGGCTCTAAGTGGCGTTCTATCAGGTTGAGGTCAGGACTCTGTGCAGGCCAGGCAAGTTCCTCCACCTCGAACCCACTCATCCATGTCTTTATGAACCTTGCTTTGTGCACTGATTCAAATCATTTGGTGGAGGGGGGTTATGGTGTGGAGTTGTTTTTCAGTGGTTGGGATTGGCCCCTTAGTTTCAGTGAAGGAAACTCTTTTTTTTTTAAATATTTGTTTATTGATTTTCTTTAAAAATTGTTTTACAGGCACATCAACGGGTACAATTTGTAAATAAAATACAGTACATAAACAGTAGCCAAACAGGGCTAAATGGTAAAACTTGTAAAACTTCAAGTATTATGAACCCTGGTTCCTCAACGGAGGAAAACTTGAGCAAAGGATTTAGCAGGGTTAATATATGTGGACCTCGTAGGGCCCAGCTACAGTAAGTCATAGAGCAATAAGCAGTAGAAAAACATTAATTCTGCAATCACATCCATACACACACACACACCCATTCACAGCAAAGGAAGCAACCATTCGAGCCTCATCACCCCCACCCCCTCCGGCCAGGTTGAAGGAGCACAAAGCCAACAACAGGGCAACCAGTAACCTACAGACACAGAAATCCAAACTGATGACAGAAGCCCACTATTGTTGGGAGAGCGGAGTGTCATTCCAGAAGGAATCAGCAATATCGAGCCAGGGTTGCCAAATCTTAGTAATTTTTTTAGGACAGACTCTACCATTATAAATTAGTTTAAAGATGGGTATAACCTTATTTACCATGCAATAAAATGTTTGAATATCCGGAGCAGAAGCATTTTTCCATTGCAACAGAATTAATTTCCTAGCAAAAAACAATAATATACGCACTAGAGTTCAAGTATGGGTCCTGTGTAGGAAGTCGTTTAACACTCCCAGCAGTCCGACTTCTGGAGTGTGAGGTACAGGTAAGTGTAAGGTGTCCTCGAAAAAAGAGAATAAGTCCTTCCAGTATGCCGACAGAGCCAGACAAGACCAAAGAAAATGCATGTATCCGGCATCAGTGGAGCCACTCCTGGAACAGGAAGTAGCGGAAACAAAACCCATTTGAGCCAGCCTGGCAGGAGTATAGTGCAACTGGTGTATAAATTTAAACTGTATATATTGATCGTTTGACCCAATAAGATCCTGAAAACAGACCTCCAAGGCCTCCTCCCACCCCTCCCCGGACAGCCCAGGAATTTCCACTTCCCATTGCTAAGCAATCTGGAAGGGTTTAACCCCAGCAGACTGCAGGCGAGAATAAATAGTCGTAACCAGCTTTACAATATCAGGGTATGACAGTAACACCTCCAGAGGTGATTCAGTGAGCTCCTGGGACAGACCTATAAATTGTACCCGGATGGCATGACATAATAAAAGATATTTGAAAATGAACTTATTTGTCAATCCACACCATATCTTCAATTCCTCAAAGGAAATGAACGCATCATTAACAAAAATGTGGGAGGCATCGGTTACATCAAGTCGTGTCCACCACAGGGAATCTGGGTGACCCAGGAGCTCTAAGAAGTTAAGATTGTGCCACAGGGGGGCCTTGGGAGACACCCCACCCGAATTTGTGATCACCTTATTAACCTCATGCCAGGCTGACCAGCTAACTTCTATCGGAGAGCCACGAGAGCAACGTTTGGGTTCAGACCTGTGTAGTGCATCAACAAGTGAGGCCCTAGAGCCAACCAGCACAGTCAATAGAGTGGTGGAACAGGACGAGGAGGCCTCCAGAAACCAGTTATATACATATGCGAGCTGTGACGCTATAAAATAATGTCGTAGATTAGGGCAGGCTACTCCACCATCAAGCTTAGCAGCCTGGAGTGAGGCCCTTGCAATTCGTGGGTTTGACACCTGCCAGAGGAAGGTGAATTAAAACGAATTAATTTTGTTAAAAAGTTTTTTAAACAAAAAGACTGGGGATGGCCGGAAAACATATAGAAATTTGGGTAAGTATATCATTTTTGAAAATGTTCACACGGCCAATTAGGTTAAGTGGTAAGGAGGTCCAAGTGCGTAGCCTGGTCTCCATATGTGTTACAATCGGGGTGACATTAAGGGTTTCAAAAGTAGATCAGTGTTAATATAGATCTCCAGATATTTAAATGTGGGTTGAATTGTCAATTTGGATCGAGATAGGTAAGCATAGTCAAGTTTGGGGCCTGTAGGAAACGCCACAGATTTTTCCCAGCCAACACGTAGACCTTCCCAAACTCTTCCACAACTTCCATTAGGGAAACAAAGGACTGCTATGAGCTGTCTAGGTAAATTAGGGCTTCATCCGCATAGAGGGAGATCTTTTCAGACAGCTCCCCATAGCAGATGCCACCTACCGTCGCCGTCTGCCACACTGCCGGAGCAAGGTGCTCCATGGCCGGTGCAAACAGAAGCGGCGAGAGCGGGCAGCCCTGCCTAGTTCCCCTCTGTAAAGTAAAAACATCAGAAACATCCTTATTAGTATATATCCTGGACCTAGGGTTGGTATAGAGCAAACGGACTCACTTGATAAATTGGGAGCTGATCCCATGCGATGCATAGTTTCCCAAAGAAAGGACTAGTTAACTGTATCAAAGGCTTTCAGCACATCCAATGATAACACCAGTCCACTTTTTTGGTCAGTGGCAGCCCTGTGAATATGCAGATAAAGACGGTGAATGTTGTCATACGTACTCTTTCCAGGCATGAACCCAGTCTGGTCCCTATGAACAAGGTGGAGAATGACCTTTTGCAGTCTTGAAGCTAGAATTTTAGCCAACACCTTAACATCACTATTCAGTAGAGAGATTGGACGGAATGACCCACACAACAGTTTATCTTTATCAGGTTTGGGTAGTACTACAATCAGGGCTTCACACATGGAGGAGGGAAGTTCGCCCTCCTCCAGTGCCCGCCCAAGCAGACAGTGTAATTTCTGTGCCAAGTCGTCAGCATAATTTTTGTACCATTCGGCGGGCAAACCGTCCAACCCTGGAGTTTTATTAGGGGGGAGAGAATATATGGCCTCAGTGATTTCTTCAATCGTCAGGGGTTTGTCCAAGATAGTTTTATGAGAGTCCCTCAATTCAGGGAACTGGATGGACTCAAAGAACCCCACTGCCTCAAGTTCGGCCGGGGGGGGGGCGGGGCCGAAAAAAGGCTTTCATAAAAGGACTTAAATGTCTGGTTTATGGTCAGGGGATCAGATGTGACAGAGCCACCAGGCAGTTGAATTTGCGGTATAGTCCTGTCAGTATAATCCGTGCGAGAGAGATAGGCCATCATCTTACCATTTTTACCACCGTACTCGTGTAGCCTGGCTGACAAATATAGCTGTTGCTTCCGCGTTGTGTCTACCCTATGGAGGTCCAGAGCCCTATGTACCCCCACCAAGACTCCATGGGAGTCCGGAGTGGGAAGCGCAGAGTATTGGGCCCTAGCATTCTCTAGAGAGGACTCCAAGGCCAGAAGGGCAGCCTGAGAGGACTTCCTATACTTGGCAATATTAGAGATGTAGGAGCTCCACACAGTTGCCTTAAAGGCGTCCCATGTGGGGCCAGAGGAAGCGGATCCGGAATTGTCCCCCCAATAGTGAGACATGTCTTGCCGGATAGGTTCCTGAAATTCAGGGGTGCATATCCAAATGGGACTGAGCTTCCACAACCGAAAAGAGGGCCTATGGCCTAGTAGTAGTTCTACGCATAGGGCAGAATGGTCATAAATCGTCTGAGGCAGACAAGAGACTGTCTGGATATAGGAGACCAGATCAGGAGTCCCCAGGGCATAGTCCAGCCTAGAAAGAGTACGGTATATGCGAGATTGGCATGAATATTCCCTGACCGTAGGATGTTTTTGTCGCCAGAGGTCGACATAGCCATAGGAAGCATACCACTGACCAAATAACTTAGAGTCATACTGGATAGGTTTCAATCAGTCCAAACTAGGGTCAAGTACTGGGTTAAAGTCCCCGACTATAAGGGTGGCAAGGATTGGCAAAAAGGAAAATTGTACACTCAAATCTGTGAAGATTGCAGTCATGACGGGGGGGGGCGTACACCACCACCAACAGTAGTGGCGTAGCATACACCATGCATTGAAGAAAAATATATTGACCCTTAGGGTCCAGAACAACCCGGTCGCATGAAAAGGGGAGGCCTTTCTGTATTAGAATTGACACCCCCGGGCATAATTCGAATAGATGGAATGATACCCATGCATATCCCAGTGTTTTTTGAGGGCAAGGACTTTGGATCCCATAAGGTACGTCTCCTGCAGGCACAGTATATTTGTGTACCTTAAGGAAATCAAACAAGAAGGCCCTTTTAAATTTAGAGTTTAATCCCCTCACATTCCAGGAGATACACTTGACTACAGACATGGTGAGATATCAAAAAATAAACAAAAGAAAGGCAAGGTGTGGGCAAATAATATTATGAGCAGGTCATAGCTCCCCACACGGCTGAACCCCAGAGGGGGGAGGAGGCAAGTTGGAAAACAGACACACACATACACACCACATTCAACCCAATGAACAGCAAAACTTTGACAAACAGGAACACATATAGATCAGGCCGTAGCACAAATTTAACCCCTGCCATGCCCCAAAAACAAGGAGCTGGCCTAGACCCCGAACTGCATGTACATGCAAGGAACATGGCCAATACAGGCAAGTCAGCGAACAAACTTTGGATCAGTCAGTGATTAGAGATTAAATGAGCAGTAGCAGCATAGTCTCCAATTGGAGATCTGCATCCTCATGACAAAGTAATTAACTTCAGATACCTGCCCCAGTTGTGGTCCCAGTGGATGGGGTGGAAAGGTAAAACATATAACAGAGGAAGAACCCAAATCAGGTATCAGGTGCCCGGTCAGACAAACGACCAGGCTGGTGCAGGGACTCAAACCAGTAAAGAACATTTGCAGGGGTTTGGAAAAAGTGCACCTGGCCTTGGTACACAACTCTCAGCATGGCAGGAAATAACATGGAGTACTGGATGGTCTTCTCCCTCAACTTCTGCTTGATATGCTGGTACTTGGTTCTCGAGGCACGGACAGCTGGGGAGTAGTCAGGAAAGAGAGACACTGATGCGTTGTTGATCTTCAGGCTCCCTTTTATGCGGGCAGAGCTCAGGATGGAGTCCCTGTAGTTGAGTAGACAGATTACCATAGTTGCCTGCAGGAAGCGGTCTGCCAGGTACTCTGTGGGCACGCTCCAGGACAAAACAGGGCGATAGACTGTCCTTCCCAAATTCTTGGGTAAACCAGCTCTCCAGGAAGGAAACGTGTCAGCACCCTCGACCCGTTCAGGCAGGCCCACCAAGTTGTTCCTGCTTAAACGGTTCTCTAAATCGTCAACTTTATCCTCCAGGGATTGGGTTTTGGTGCCATGGGTTTTAAGAGCAGGAAGGACCGGGCCGACAGTGTCCTTCAGATCACTAATGCAGCGTTCCGTGTCAGAGACCCGGTCCCGCATTTTATGCATGTCCTGGAGCATTATAGTTATGTCCAGCTTGAGCTCCTCCACTTTACCCATGAGATCTGAATGATTTACCTTGAGAATTCTAAGGACATCCACCAGAGTAGGCTCCGGTTCCGGGCCGTCCTCCAGGCCATCATCGATGGGAGATGCATGGGCCGGCAGCACCGGAGGAGGAGAGGCCTCGGGAGAAGGTGGCAGAGAGGGATCAGGATCCTCTCCAAACAGATCTGGCGTGGATGCCAAGGACGAGTGTGGCACGGTGGAGCGGCGGCCATCTTGGCAGGAGCGCATGGTGATACTCATCCTGGCCGGGGGCTGCTTCTTACCCTTACGCTTTCCCATCCACCAGAGACCCAAAAATTATGGCACAGGGTCTTCCTCGAGTGATCAGGAGAGATAGTAGCTGTAACAGAGAGGCAGGTAAGGAGGATTACACAGGATTGTGCAGAGGGATCTCAGAGCTGCTAGAAAAGACGTCCGCTCACATGCTGGGTCAGGTCACGCCCCCTAGTGAAGGTAACTCTTAATGCATTAGCATACCAATACATTTTGGACAATTTCATGCTCCCAACTTTGTGGGAACAGTTTGGGGATGGCCCCTTCCTGTTCCAACATGACTGTGCACCAGGGCACAAAGCAAGATCCATAAAGACATGGATGAGCGAGTTTAAAGTGGAGGAACCTGCACAGCCTGCATAGAGTCCTGACCTCAACCCGATAGAACACCTTTGGAATGGAATGAATTAGAGTGCAGACTGCGAGCTAGGCCTTCTCGTCCACATCAGTGCCTGACTTTCCAAATGCGCTTCTGGAAGAATGGTCAAACATTCCCATAGACACTCTCCTAAACCTTGTGGACAGCCTTCCCAGAATAGTTAAAGCTGTTATAGCTGCAAAGGGTGGGCCAACTCAATATTGAACCCTACGGACTAAGACTGGGATGCCATTAAAGTTCATGTGTGTGTGTAAAGGCAGGTGTCCCAATACTTTTGATAATATATTATATAGTGTGTGTGTATGTTTTTCACTAAGCACACAATAATTATTTATGAATACCTATTGTATACACATAGAACATTAGTCATTTTAGCACAATATATTGTGACTGAAACAATGAATCATGGCAGAACACCAATGACAGAATGTTTCCAGGTGAAAATTTTAACTATACACACAATCAAATGTATAATTCTTGTAATTAAAATGTCAACTAGACCCTTACTCTACTTTGTTTTGTATATAGACTCCGGCAATGAATCTGAATCAACCGACATTCCCACAAGCCCTAGAGGTGATGCTGTTCTCTACCAATTCGGTTTCCCACTTAAAAAAAAAAAAAAGGCAAGTAAAGAACATTTGTTAAATCCCCTTTTTCATAATTTTAAATGCAACCTTTTAGTGTACAATGTGCCTTGCAGCAGTGGCACAGCTTGACAACATTTATATCACTAGTTTTGTCACTAAAATCTATAGAAAACACATTAGTGCCAATGAACATGGGGTGTTTTTCAAAGTATTACTAATTGCATTGCAAAAAACTAAGTTGAGCCGTGGCAGAAGATAAATATGTCACTCTATAGGTAAACTATTTCCAAATAAGATATACAATAGAAAATGCCTCTGTAAAGGATAGCCAAAACACACAACATGACTGGCAAAGCTGTATCATAAAGCTATACCTGTTTGTACTTAGTACTTCGATCAATGAAATGCATTGGATCTTAGTCTCTTTTCAAAACATGCATTTATTTTAGTAGTAAAAAAAACTGAGGTTAAAGGAAAACCCTGAGCTACACACAAACACACACACACACTGTAATATATTACTGTATATATATATATATATATATATATATATATATATATAATATACATAACCACTTCAATACCGGGCATTTTCACCCCCTTCCTACCCAAGCCAATTTTAAGCTTTCAGCACTGTCACGCTTTGAATGACAATTGGGCCGTGGCTCCCAAACAAAATTGACGTCCTTTTTTTCCCACAAATAGAGCTTTCTTTTGGTGATATTTGATCACCTCTGCATTTTTTATTTTTTGCGCTATAAACAAAAAAAGACTGACAATTTTGAAAAAAACACAATATTTTTTACTTTTTGCTATAATAAATATCCCATTTTTTTTTTTTAACTATTTTTTTTCTCAGTTTAGGCCGATATGTATTCTACAAATTTTTGGTAAAAAAAAATTGCAATAAGCATATAGTGATTGGTTTGCGCAAAAGTTATAGCGTCTACAAAATAGGGGATAGATTTATGGCATTTTTTATTTTTTACTAGTAATGCCGGTTATCTGCGATTTTTGTCAAGACTGCGGCAGACAGATCTGACACTTTTGACACTATTTTGGGACCATTCACACAGAGATCCACGTCCCTGGCTCTGTAAATGCCGATCGAGGTACCCGGCGGACATCACGGCCGCCAGGCACGCGCATTGGCACCCGCGTGACGCGGCGGGCACAGATTTTCACTAATGCGCGCCCGGGGCGGCGCGCAGGGAGGAAGTAAACAGGAGGAAGTCCAGGGACGCCCTCCAGGCAATTGAGCGCCGCGCTATAGACGTCTTTTGTCTATAGCGCGGGTGTGTGGTGGATAAAGACATATATATATTTATATATATAAATCCAAAACTGGTTTAGATTCACTCACGGGTCTTGCAGAGGTGGAAGATCAAAAACAGCAGTGTTTTACTGTCAACATTTCAATGAAGCTCAGTCCATCTTTCTTAAGACTCTAGTGGTCTTGAGAAAGATGGACTGAGCTTCATCGAAAAGTTGACAATAAAAACACTGCTGTTTTTGAACTTCCTCACCTGCAAGAACTGTGAGTGCCTCTAAACAAGTTTGGATTCATATGGATTTTTTTGGGGGTGAGCACCTGGGCATTTACTTCAAACATAGAGTGCCATGGCTACCATTGGAACTTTATATATATATACCGTATTTATCGGCGTATAACACGCACTTTTTTCCCCTGAAAGATACACATAGCTGAATGTACTCGGCTATACTCGGCTTTTCTCGGCTCCGCTCACAGTCACGCCCAGTCCCGCCATTGGACCTGTGCTATGTCCATCATAGGGCGGGACTCGGCGTGACTGTGAGCGGAGCCGAGAAAAGCCGAGTATAGCCGAGTACACTCGGCTATGTGTATCTCGGCGGTGGCTCTGCCCAGTCCCTGCGTCCCTGCGTTCTCGGCGGCGTCCACCCCGCTCCGCACAGTCTCGGCGCCAATTTTAAAATCCGGCACGGCGACACTGAGGCAAGGCTGCACGGCGACACTGGGGCAAGGCTGCACGGCGACACTGGGGCAAGGCTGCACGGCTACACTGGGGCAAGGCTGAAATGGACTCTGGGGCAAGGCTGCAATGGACACTGACAAGGCTGCACTGTGACAAGGCTGCAATGGACACTGACAAGGCTGCACTGTGACAAGGCTGCAATGGACACTGACAAGGCTGCACTGTGACAAGGCTGCAATGGACACTGACAAGGCTGCATTTAAATGTAAGTTATTTTTCCTTAAACTTCTCTCCTAAAAGTTTTTTTCCCTAAAATTTGTGTTATACGCCGGCGCGTGTTATACGCCAATAAATACGGTATATATATATATATATATATATATATATATATATATATATATATATATATATATACATGTGTAGCAGGATGTCCATATGTAAGAAGGAATCCGGCTCCCTCCGGTGGTATAAGTGTTACAATGCAACTAATGCACTTTGGGACAGATATCAGCTAGGAGAAAAGACTTTGTTGCTTTTAGTAAAAGACAGACTACATTACCCAGGGTGCATTGCAACACCGCAAAGCATTCTGGGCAGACTACTTAAACCAGGGGAGGGGCCAGCGTCTCTCTCTCTGGATCCAGCTCTCAATCAAGCAGGAAGTTGGCACGGAGGCCTGCTTCCTAAGGATTAGGCCAGAAGCCTGGGCCTAAATTACGGGAGTGCCTGAGTGATTTCCAGCAGAGGATCGTCCACAGCGTCCTGTGATTGCCCAGCAGAGACCGGAGTCGTCCATCACCATATGCTGTTAGTGACGGAGTCCGGAGACTGCAGCTGAAGCAGAAGCGTGGAGATCGAGTGACCGGGACAAGCCAGAGGAGACTATCTGAAAGTCGGGCCTGTTTGGTGAGAAGGGCACCTGCCCAGAATTGACTACTACCTTAGAGGAAAGTGATTTAGTTAGTGCCAGCCACACTTCACCTATCACGCCACAGCTTGCGGCCTAGTGTATCTCACTGGAGACTATGTGATCAGAGATTGGTGCATCCGTCATTAGTGGGTGGCAGGCACACGAGTACTCAGGTATATTGCGGATAATTACAGCATCTTGTTGAAACCCTGTGGATTACAATTTAACTTGTGCACCGACGGTGGCTAGCGAAGACTTCATTGGAGAAAGGAACTTTGAGTGGGACGCAGATAGGCCTTGCTTACCTATTATAGGGAATGAACACGTGCAAGGTATTGCAACAAAGGGGGAGCTCGCGAGCAACCAGTTAGCCGTGCAGAAACACATATAGATACATGTACATATATATAGCTGATGTTATTTCCTGTTATTACCTAATCTCAGTGATACCTATCCTTATTGGTTTATTGACTCTGCAATGCGCATGCAGAGTCAACTGTGTGTATTAATGTGATTCTTTACCCTTCCCTTTTATACTGAGTAAAGGTACCTTTGATTAAGCATATAACTTGTGTGAAGTATCTCTGTCACTTAGAAGGACTAGTGACCAGCAAAGGTAATAACATTTACAGGTTATTGTGTGATGTATGCAGGATTGTGTCTCCTAATACTCAATAGGTCTCACACTCCTTATTCATATCAGTTGTGCTAAGGGAAGGTTTGAGCCACTTCCAGGGGTTGATAGGCAGGACGTAGACCCAAATCAAACAAACAGCAGCTCCTACGGGGGTAGTGCTACACGTGGGGGCTCGTCCGGGATATTCTACGGTTCTGCAATCAACTTTCCCCCTAGACAGAACCCTTACAGCACAGAAATGGACCCTGCTGCCGTAGCCCGGTGGTGCAGGGATGAAGGCATCCTACCCGGAAATGGCCTGGTGGTTGAAATCCAGAGAGAGGCCTGGGTAGAGGAGCAGCTAACTCCAGTCTTGAGAGCATTGTCCACGGACAGGAAGCCATGGGTGATTGACATAAAGACAGATACTGTAAATCCCCACACCTATGCATTATGTGAGTGGAGGAACGGAATCTCTGACTACTTCAAGGGTGCCAGCATAAAAACTACAAACCAAATAGAACTCCTCCTGATACACCCAGAAGAGAATAAAGATGGCCCCACATCCACTACTTCAGGAGGCCCCAGCACAGGAGGGAGCGCCCAACAAAAGGGTCCCGGTTCACCACCATTGACCACCCTTAGCTCAGAATTGTGCGCTGTCCTGGGGGAGATTGTGACCAAGTGTAAAAAGGACCCTCCAGACTACCTGATGTCAGGATACAGGAAACTCAGGACCTTTTCTGGGAAGAAACCTGTACCTTCAGTGGAAGATGGATTTGAAGAGTGGCTAGATGGCGCCACTCAGGCCCTAGAAGAATGGGAGGTGCCAGAACAACAAAAAAAACAACGGATTGTGGAAAGCTTAAAGGGGCCTGCTCTGGAGGCCATACGTAACCTCAAGTTAAGCAAGAAGGACTGCAATGCACAGGATTATCTGGATATTCTGCAGAATGTGTTCGGCGGGACGGAAAACGTCACTGAACTCACTTACCAGCTGGGGCATTGCTACCAAAAAGAGGGAGAGAAGCTGTCAGAATTCATAGGACGCCTGGATAAGATCCTGCATCGGATCCTACTGAAGAAAGGGATCGATCCAAGAAAAGTGGATGAGGCCCGTGCCCAGCAGGTGTTGAGGGGAGCTCAACCCTTGGACCCCATCGCATTATTGCTACGCACCTGGCAGGATGGGAGCAGCCTGGAATACCCCGACTTGATCCGGATAGTCAGGGAGGAGGAGGCCATGTTGGAAGACAAAAGGAGGAGTCAACACACCGAACCAACTGCCCGAGTCAGAATGTTAAGTGCAGAAGAAGGTGATTCAGAAGTTGAACTCCTAAAGACCCAGGTGTCACAACTAGTAGAAATGGTGTCCATGCTGACTAGCCAGGCCTCTGTGCCACACAACAAGAACACGTCAGAGGAACCAAAAAAACCTCCTAGCTCCAATATGGAACTAGTACGGAAGCCTAAGAGATTGATAACATGCTTCAATTGTGGGGGAATCGGGCATGTTAGAGCAGTGTGTCCCAGCCCAGATGAAGTTGCATCCAGATATCGCAAGCCGGCGGAAAACTTCAGAGGGCCCCGGTGAAGGAGTCAGCCGGGCGCCCACCAGTTTCCACAAACTCCTTCAAGAAGTCCAATGATCCAAAACATCAGAGTCAGGGACCTAAACCTCTGCCAATTAGGCCCCGTCCCACAACTCAGGCTGCTGTTGAACAGAAGGCCAGTGCACACCAGACCCAGAAGGGACTGAGACCCACCGGAAACTCAAGAAAAAAAGAAGTGAGGGTACAGGTAACTGAACCCAGCAAGAAGTCTGTGTTGAAGGAGTTCCCTGCCAAGTTAGTGGGGCCTTCTCCAGTAGTCTCCATACAAGTAGAAGGGATCTACACCAAGGCTCTTCTTGACACTGGGGCTCAAGTGACTCTTCTGTATAGGGATTTCTATGATAAACATCTTAAACATCTGCCCCTACAGAAATTAGAGGAACTGGAAATATGGGGTATTGGAACTCAGAGCTTTCCCTATGACGGTTACCTGCCAATCAAGTTGACTTTTGATCCCTCAGTGGCTGGGGAGACAGAGACCTTCGATACTCTGGCAGTAGTGTGCCCTCGCCCACCAGGGGCCAGCAAGAGCTCACTCATCATAGGGACCAACACTGATCTAGTCAGGTGACTGCTGACACCGTTGGCCCAACAGGAAGAAGCCCCGACCACAAGAGTCCACCCCATGTTAAGGCAAGCCTACCAGCGCCTGGTACTGGAGCAGAAGGCCCCGGCTGAGGGAGTTGGCAAGATTTGGAAGCTAGACAAGACGGAGAAGGTATTACAACCGGGAGAGGTGACTTGCCTGAGGGCTTCTGTCAAGCTCACATGGAAACAGCCAGGCCCCTTCATTGTCTTCGAACCAGGCCCACAGGAAAGACAGAAAGGGATTGAAGTAATCCCCGAAGTGATCCCATTGAAGGCCCTACAGAAAAGCCATGGGAGGGTTTCAGTGAGTATAAGGAACACTGCTAATACACCAGTGAAGGTGCCGGCCAGAATGCTGTTGGGCCAGGTGAATCCAGCCACCCCCATTGCCCCGTGTGAATTGAAGAAAGAAGAAAGGGGTGAAGTCACCATAGAGAAGCTCTGTTCTGAAGACACGGCCCTCCCACCAGAATGGAGAAAAAGGGCCAAAGCTCAACTTGCAAGGTGGGAAAAGATCTTCTCTAAAGATGAGTTCGATGTGGGGTGCGCAAGGAGTGCCACTCACAAGATACGCTTACAAGAAGATAAGCCCTTTAGAGAGAGAGTTCGACGGGTCCCACTGGGTGACTTAGAAGACTTGCGGGAACAGTTGGCTGAGCTGAAGAGGACGGGGATTATTCCAGAATCCAGGAGCCCTTACGCTTCTCCAATAGTGGTAGTCCGAAAGAAGAACGGGTCGCTGAGACTGTGTATCGACTACAGAACACTAAACAGAAGGACCATCCCAGATCAATACACCACTCCCCGAATTGAAGACGCCCTGCAGAGTCTGTCAGGGGCCAAGTGGTTCAGTGTAATGGATCTAAAAAGTGGATATTACCAAATCCCCATGCACCCTGAGGATCGGGAGAAGACAGCCTTCATCACCCCTGTGGGGTTCTTTGAGTTCAACCGTATGCCTCAAGGGTTATCAGGAGCCCCCGCCACTTTCCAAAGGCTAATGGAGAGAACCGTCGGGGACATGAATCCAATAGAGGTACTGGTATATTTGGACGACGTCATCGTGTTCGGGAGAACCCTAGAAGAGCATGAAGAGAGACTGGAGAAGGTCCTGAAGAGGCTCAGTGAAGAGGGCCTGAAACTCTCCCCAGAGAATTGTCAATTTTACCAGTCCTCAGTCCATTACCTGGGCCATATCGTTTCTGCAGAAGGGGTGGCCACGGACCCAGAGAAGCTGGATGCCGTCACCTCTTGGCCGAGACCTACCAACGTGACTGAGCTTCGGTCATTCCTGGGGTTCTGTTCTTACTACAGAAGATTTGTAGAAGGATTCGCCAAGATTGCCAGACCCCTGAACGAGTTACTCAGAAACGAAGGGGAAGATGATGTTCCAGAGCTGGTCAAACCAGTGAAACTCACCATGGGACCCCGAAGGCCCAAAGAGTCGATTCAAGACCAGTGGACAGGGGAGTGCGAGGAAGCCTTCCAGATGTTAAAGAAGAGTCTTACCACTGCACCAGTCCTGGCCTATGCTGATCCAAAGAAGCCTTATGAACTGCATGTAGATGCCAGCCAAGATGGGCTGGGTGGGGTGCTGTACCAGGAACATGATGGTTACCTAAGACCCGTCGCATATGTGAGCAGGAGTCTGATACCTGCTGAGAAGAATTACCCCACCCACAAGCTTGAATTCCTGGCCTTGAAATGGGCAGTGGTAGACAAACTGAGAGACTACCTATATGGGGCGGAGTTTGTGGTGAAGACAGATAATAACCCACTCACCTACCTTCTGACCACTGCCAAGTTGGATGCAATGGGACACTGGTGGTTGGCTG
The DNA here is from genome assembly GCA_029206835.1 of Rana muscosa. NCBI lineage: Eukaryota > Metazoa > Chordata > Amphibia > Anura > Ranidae > Rana > Rana muscosa. The sequence continues at coordinate 1,105,460,585 of CM055122.1, read as the reverse complement.
CCCTTTCAAGCTTCACCTTCAGCTTGAAGTACCGACCCGGAGTGGGAAATAGGGATGCAGATGCCCTGTCCAGGAGGTCTCATGCCCCCACCGACCCTACCGAAGAATGGGCCCAACTAGACCCAGAGGGAGTGCGAGCCCTATATCAGGGGACAGAACTTCAAGCCAGAGGTGGGTCAAGAGCCGAAGAAATTGGGGTCTCAGCTGTTGGAGTACCGAAGTGCTATTGCAGTGTGACCCAAGTCGAAGGGGAGGGCTTGCCCAAGCTGACAAAAAGGGATTTGAGAAAGGAGCAAGAAGAAGACTCTTTAGGGAAACTCCTGATAAAGGCCCTGGAAAGCCAGCGTCCCGAGATGCTTGAAACAGACTCCCCAAGAGAAGCCCGATTGTTGCGCAGGGAGTGGGATCGGCTACACATACGTCAAGGGGTGGTCTACCGAAGGGGCCCCTCTGACGACTCAGAAGAGAAGTGGCAGCTGTTTCTACCAGCCAAATATCGAGAAGCGGTCCTAGCTGCCCTCCATGACAACCATGGTCACCTAGGGTCCGAACTGACTTTTCACCTTGTACGGGATAGGTTCTATTGGCCCTGCATGCGGGCTGAAGTGGAAGGATATTGCCATTCCTGTGTCCGATGCATTCAAAGGAAGACCTTGCCACGTCAAGCAGCCCCAATGGGCCATCTGCAAAGTCAGGGACCTATGGAACTGGTGTGCATTGACTTCCTTTGCCTGGAGCCTGATCTGAGTGGTCAAGGGAATGTCTTGGAGATAACAGATCACTTTACCAGATATGCTCAAGCATTCCCAACAAAAGACCAGAAGGCCTCAACAGTAGCCAAAGTACTGGTAGAAAAATTATTTGTGCACTATGGTCTACCCCAACGCCTTCATTCAGATCAGGGAAGAGACTTTGAAAGCAAATTAATAAAGAAGTTATTAGACCTGTTAGGCATCCAGAAGAGCAGGACAACCCCTTATCACCCACAAGGAGATGCTCAGCCTGAACGGTTTAACCGGACTCTCTTGGATATGTTGGGGACTCTGAGTTCAGAGAAAAAGCAGCATTGGAGCAAGCATGTAGCTGCCATAGTGCATGCCTACAATAGCACTGCCAGTGATGTCACCGGGTATTCCCCATACCATTTGATGTTCGGGCGGGAGGCTCGGTTGCCAGTGGACTTGGCCTTTGGCATATCGCTGGATCATACCTCAGCAGCATCCCACAAGGGGTATGTAGACCGATTGAGAAAGAGTCTGAAGACAGCTTTTGAAAAGGCCCAAGCAGCATCTGACCAACGGGGGATGAGAAATAAAAGAAACTTTGACCTAAGAGTCAGAATTCAAGATTTACAGCCAGGAGATAGAGTGCTGTTGAGGAACTTGGGAATTCCGGGAAAACATAAGTTGACTGACCGTTGGAAATCCCAACCTTATGTTATCTGCAAGAAGCTGGAAAACCTTCCTGTGTACCAAATTAGGCCAGAAGGAAGCGTGGGACCGTTAAAGACCTGGCACAGGAATCACTTGTTGCCCCTCTCCGAGGCAGTTCGCATGCCTCCTGCATCTGACTCACAAGAAACCCCTTCAACTTCTCAAGGTTCCAGACCCATCACCCGATCTCAAACAGTGCTTCCAGATGTGAGAGATGGAGACTCTGACAATGAAGGTCAAGAGGATGAAGAAGCAGAATCTGACTCGTTGTGGTCATCCCAATTGCCAGAACCCATGACCACCTCCCAAACCTCACCCAAAACAGTTGACAATGGAACTCTTCGGGCAGAAGCTCCTGAATTCGTGCCTTCAAACATTCTCATTGAGGAGGTAGCTGATGACTCAGACTCTTTGTCAATGGAAGACCCAGAAGAAGGGTCGTTGTCTCTATCTGAAGGAGAGCGGGACGCTCCTGAAGTTCTGGAGCCCAACATGCCTGAACTAGATGAGGAAGCCCCTGAAGAGCTTCTAGAAACAGCCAGCCCCAATGTCCTTGAGAATATGATACCTAAAGAGCAGAGGGAAAGAAGAGTAATTCACCCCCCAAAAAGACTGACGTACGACCAATTGGGTGAATGCTCTGAGGAGGCCATCATCACTTCTAAGAGAACCATTGATCAGTCTAGCTCTTCCACTCCAGATTCAGATTCAGTGGAAGACAGCCCCAGCTCACTCCCTAGCACATCTGAAACAGACACCCAAGTGCCGGTGCTCCGTATACAGGACAACCTCCCTCCTTGTGATAATTGGTGGGAGGTTCCACTGTCGGCTCTGTGTTATGATATGAGCTGTTTAAGTTTAAATCCTGCTTATGAAAAGGCAAGTTGTTTATTGTCATGCATAAACTAACAAATTTCCCTGCAGGTATTGCCAAAGTATGTGTTAGGTTACATACTGTTGTCCTCTTTGGGGACCAAAGACTTTAAGTGGGGGGAGTGTGTAGCAGGATGTCCATATGTAAGAAGGAATCCGGCTCCCTCTGGTGGTATAAGTGTTACAATGCAACTAATGCACTTTGGGACAGATATCAGCTAGGAGAAAAGACTTTGTTGCTTTTAGTAAAAGACAGACTACATTACCCAGGGTGCATTGCAACACCGCAAAGCATTCTGGGCAGACTACTTAAACCAGGGGAGGGGCCAGCGTCTCTCTCTCTGGATCCAGCTCTCAATCAAGCAGGAAGTTGGCACGGAGGCCTGCTTCCTAAGGATTAGGCCAGAAGCCTGGGCCTAAATTACGGGAGTGCCTGAGTGATTTCCAGCAGAGGATCGTCCACAGCGTCCTGTGATTGCCCAGCAGAGACCGGAGTCGTCCATCACCATATGCTGTTAGTGACGGAGTCCGGAGACTGCAGCTGAAGCAGAAGCGTGGAGATCGAGTGACCGGGACAAGCCAGAGGAGACTATCTGAAAGTCGGGCCTGTTTGGTGAGAAGGGCACCTGCCCAGAATTGACTACTACCTTAGAGGAAAGTGATTTAGTTAGTGCCAGCCACACTTCACCTATCACGCCACAGCTTGCGGCCTAGTGTATCTCACTGGAGACTATGTGATCAGAGATTGGTGCATCCGTCATTAGTGGGTGGCAGGCACACGAGTACTCAGGTATATTGCGGATAATTACAGCATCTTGTTGAAACCCTGTGGATTACAATTTAACTTGTGCACCGACGGTGGCTAGCGAAGACTTCATTGGAGAAAGGAACTTTGAGTGGGACGCAGATAGGCCTTGCTTACCTATTATAGGGAATGAACACGTGCAAGGTATTGCAACAAAGGGGGAGCTCGCGAGCAACCAGTTAGCCGTGCAGAAACACATATAGATACATGTACATATATATAGCTGATGTTATTTCCTGTTATTACCTAATCTCAGTGATACCTATCCTTATTGGTTTATTGACTCTGCAATGCGCATGCAGAGTCAACTGTGTGTATTAATGTGATTCTTTACCCTTCCCTTTTATACTGAGTAAAGGTACCTTTGATTAAGCATATAACTTGTGTGAAGTATCTCTGTCACTTAGAAGGACTAGTGACCAGCAAAGGTAATAACATTTACAGGTTATTGTGTGATGTATGCAGGATTGTGTCTCCTAATACTCAATAGGTCTCACACTCCTTATTCATATCAGTTGTGCTAAGGGAAGGTTTGAGCCACTTCCAGGGGTTGATAGGCAGGACGTAGACCCAAATCAAACAAACAGCAGCTCCTACGGGGGTAGTGCTACACATATACAGTGGAATCTTGGATTACAAGCATAATCTGTTCCAGGAGAATGCTTGTAATCCAAAGCACTTGCATATCAAAGCGAGTTCCCCCATAGAAGTCAATGGAAACTAAGATAATTAGTTTCACATTGACTTCTATTGCATGCAATACCACATGTGGCTAGAGGTGGGGGGGGGGCAACGGAGAGACTCAGAAATACTCAGAGACCGTTCGGATGCAGTCGGAAACCCTCGGAAAGGCTCAGAAACACTCGGGAACGGAGTATTTCCGAGTGTTTCCAAGTATTTCCGAGTGTCTCCAAGAATTTCCTCAAGGCTCCGAGTATAGCCTCTGGCCAAATGCGGTACTGCACACTGCAGAGGCTTGACTCCTGCTTGATTCGCGAGATAACACTTGCAAACCGAGTCAGGATTTAAAAAAAAAAAAAGCTTGTATTGCGAAACGCTCGCAATCCGAGGTTCCACTGTATATACAGTATACAATGTGTGTATGAATGGTATCATAAAACAAACAAAACAGAAGATACAAGCACATTTCCTTTATCTGCCTTCAAAATAATTGCCATCCTTCACAACACACTTTTGGCAATGTTCATAAAGCTTCTGGAAACTGCCAGCAAAGGCCTCTTTAAGAATCGATCGCAGAACCGCTGTCACACATTCTTGGATTGCTGCCATGTCCGCAAAATGTGCATCTTTCATGACGCTTTTCAGGCGGGGGAACAGAAAGAAGCCTGCAGGCGGCAGGGGAAGACAGTGAACCGATTAGATTCCCGATCAAACTGTTGGCACCAGGTCTCATCCCCTGTGATGACTGGGGTTTATTTACTAAGAAAAACGGAAATTAATGGTAGCTCTGCATTTAATTACGCCCATTAAAGCCAAATAAGACTTCAACTAGGTGAACATGCGAATGAAAAACGCGCTAATACCAGCGAACATGCCTTTGTAAATATCAAATCATATCCGCGAATTTGCAAGTGCCAATTGCTACTGGGTTTGGAACTGCACTGCAGCCATGATCACATTAATGTGAATAAAACATTTTTATGTGAGATGTGCTCTACTTCGTGTGCATCTATTTATGTATATTCCATTTAGTATTCCTTCCTAGTTTTTTTTCTTCTTTTGCTAACGAATGCAGTTATGAATTAGTATTACAGAGTAATGTCTGCTATTCTGTAAAGATACATGTATTGAACACTTAAGTTACATATCTGTTATAAAAATGGCTTAGTGGTTTGCACTGATATCTACAAAACACTCAGGTTATGAGTTCAAATCCCAGCCAACCTACCACCCACTAGGGATGAGCTTCGTGTTCGAGTCGAACATACGTTCGACTCGAACATTGGCTGTTCGATCGTTCGACGAAGATCGAACGATTTGGGCCGTTCGCGCCAAATTCGAGTGACGCGAACGGCCCACAATGCACTACGCCATCGCAGTGTCATCCAGGCGCTGTGATTGGCCAAGCATGCACTGTGACCCCGCATGCTTGGCCAATCACAGCGCCGGCAGCGAGGAGAGCAATGATTGGCCACAGGCAGGATGCCTGTGGCCAATTATTGCTGAGGGTGTTTAGTACACGCCCCACACTATAAAAGGCCGCCAGCACGGCGGCCTAGTGTAGTGTGTTCCGGAGCAGGGATAGAGTAGCATAGGCAGGGACAGTGACTGTTATTTCTTTCTTGCTTAACCTGGATTCCTTTAGTTTAGGGAAAGAGAAGGATAGGTAGGGAGAGTGTCAGTGTGTTTTGTGCTTCTGCTATAGTGTGCTTAAAAAAAACATTTATTCTAGGGACAGAAAACTCTAGGTAGGGACAGTGTCAGTTTCTTTCACTCTGCAAGTCCTTGTTTCCAGGGACCTGTAAGGACAGTGAGTTAATTGTCCTTGTGCTATATTGTGCTTAAAAAAAACATTTATTCTAGGGACAGAAAACTCTAGGTAGGGACAGTGTCAGTTTCTTTCACTCTGCAAGTCCTTGTTTCCAGGGACCTGTAAGGACAGTGAGTTAATTGTCCTTGTGCTATATTGTGATTAAAAAAAACATTTCTTCTAGGGACAGAAAACTCTAGGTAGGGACAGTGTCAGTTTCTTTCACTCTGCAAGTCCTTGTTTCCAGGGACCTGTAAGGACAGTGAGTTAATTTTCCTTGTGCTATATTGTGATTAAAAAAAACATTTTTTCTAGGGACAGAAAACTGTAGGTAGGGAGAGTGTTTTTTTTCTTTCACTCTGCAAGTCCTTGTTTCCAGGGACCTGTAAGGACAGTGAGTTAATTGTCCTTGTGCTATATTGTGCTTAAAAAAAACATTTATTCTAGGGACAGAAAACTCTAGGTAGGGACAGTGTCAGTTTCTTTCACTCTGCAAGTCCTTGTTTCCAGGGACCTGTAAGGACAGTGAGTTAATTTTCCTTGTGCTATATTGTGATTAAAAAAAACATTTATTCTAGGGACAGAAAACTCTAGGTAGGGACAGTGTCAGTTTCTTTCACTCTGCAAGTCCTTGTTTCCAGGGACCTGTAAGGACAGTGAGTTAATTTTCCTTGTGCTATATTGTGATTAAAAAAAACATTTATTCTAGGGACAGAAAACTCTAGGTAGGGACAGTGTCAGTTTCTTTCACTCTGCAAGTCCTTGTTTCCAGGGACCTGTAAGGACAGTGAGTTAATTTTCCTTGTGCTATATTGTGATTAAAAAAAACATTTATTCTAGGGACAGAAAACTCTAGGTAGGGACAGTGTCAGTTTCTTTCACTCTGCAAGTCCTTGTTTCCAGGGACCTGTAAGGACAGTGAGTTAATTTTCCTTGTGCTATATTGTGATTAAAAAAAACATTTTTTCTAGGGACAGAAAACTGTAGGTAGGGAGAGTGTTTTTTTTCTTTCACTCTGCAAGTCCTTGTTTCCAGGGACCTGTAAGGACAGTGAGTTAATTTTCCTTGTGCTATATTGTGATTAAAAAAAACATTTTTTCTAGGGACAGAAAACTGTAGGTAGGGAGAGTGTTTTTTTTCTTTCACTCTGCAAGTCCTTGTTTCCAGGGACCTGTAAGGACAGTGAGTTAATTGTCCTTGTGCTATATTGTGCTTAAAAAAAACATTTATTCTAGGGACAGAAAACTCTAGGTAGGGACAGTGTCAGTTTCTTTCACTCTGCAAGTCCTTGTTTCCAGGGACCTGTAAGGACAGTGAGTTAATTTTCCTTGTGCTATATTGTGATTAAAAAAAACATTTATTCTAGGGACAGAAAACTCTAGGTAGGGACAGTGTCAGTTTCTTTCACTCTGCAAGTCCTTGTTTCCAGGGACCTGTAAGGACAGTGAGTTAATTTTCCTTGTGCTATATTGTGATTAAAAAAAACATTTATTCTAGGGACAGAAAACTCTAGGTAGGGAGAGTGTTTTTTTTCTTTCACTCTGCAAGTCCTTGTTTCCAGGGACCTGTAAGGACAGTGAGTTAATTTTCCTTGTGCTATATTGTGATTAAAAAAAACATTTTTTCTAGGGACAGAAAACTGTAGGTAGGGAGAGTGTTTTTTTTCTTTCACTCTGCAAGTCCTTGTTTCCAGGGACCTGTAAGGACAGTGAGTTAATTGTCCTTGTGCTATATTGTGCTTAAAAAAAACATTTATTCTAGGGACAGAAAACTCTAGGTAGGGACAGTGTCAGTTTCTTTCACTCTGCAAGTCCTTGTTTCCAGGGACCTGTAAGGACAGTGAGTTAATTTTCCTTGTGCTATATTGTGATTAAAAAAAACATTTTTTCTAGGGACAGAAAACTGTAGGTAGGGAGAGTGTTTTTTTTCTTTCACTCTGCAAGTCCTTGTTTCCAGGGACCTGTAAGGACAGTGAGTTAATTTTCCTTGTGCTATATTGTGATTAAAAAAAACATTTTTTCTAGGGACAGAAAACTGTAGGTAGGGAGAGTGTTTTTTTTCTTTCACTCTGCAAGTCCTTGTTTCCAGGGACCTGTAAGGACAGTGAGTTAATTGTCCTTGTGCTATATTGTGCTTAAAAAAATCATTTTTTTCTAGGGACAGAAAACTGTAGGTAGGGAGAGTGTTTTTTTTTTTTCACTCTGCAAGTCCTTGTTTCCAGGGACCTGTAAGGACAGTGAGTTAATTGTCCTTGTGCTATATTGTGCTTAAAAAAAACATTTATTCTAGGGACAGAAAACTCTAGGTAGGGACAGTGTCAGTTTCTTTCACTCTGCAAGTCCTTGTTTCCAGGGACCTGTAAGGACAGTGAGTTAATTTTCCTTGTGCTATATTGTGCTTAAAAAAAACATTTATTCTAGGGACAGAAAACTCTAGGTAGGGACAGTGTCAGTTTCTTTCACTCTGCAAGTCCTTGTTTCCAGGGACCTGTAAGGACAGTGAGTTAATTTTCCTTGTGCTATATTGTGATTAAAAAAAACATTTTTTCTAGGGACAGAAAACTGTAGGTAGGGAGAGTGTTTTTTTTCTTTCACTCTGCAAGTCCTTGTTTCCAGGGACCTGTAAGGACAGTGAGTTAATTTTCCTTGTGCTATATTGTGATTAAAAAAAACATTTTTTCTAGGGACAGAAAACTGTAGGTAGGGAGAGTGTTTTTTTTCTTTCACTCTGCAAGTCCTTGTTTCCAGGGACCTGTAAGGACAGTGAGTTAATTGTCCTTGTGCTATATTGTGCTTAAAAAAAACATTTTTTCTAGGGACAGAAAACTCTAGGTAGGGAGAGTGTTTTTTTTTTTTCACTCTGCAAGTCCTTGTTTCCAGGGACCTGTAAGGACAGTGAGTTAATTGTCCTTGTGCTATATTGTGCTTAAAAAAAACATTTATTCTAGGGACAGAAAACTCTAGGTAGGGACAGTGTCAGTTTCTTTCACTCTGCAAGTCCTTGTTTCCAGGGACCTGTAAGGACAGTGAGTTAATTTTCCTTGTGCTATATTGTGCTTAAAAAAAACATTTATTCTAGGGACAGAAAACTCTAGGTAGAAACAGTGTCAGTTTCTTTCACTCTGCAAGTCCTTGTTTCCAGGGACCTGGAGAGACATTGAGTGAATTGTCCTTGTGCTATATTGTGATTAAAAAAAACATTTATTCTAGGGACAGAAAACTCTAGGTAGGGACAGTGTCAGTTTCTTTCACTGTGAAAGTCCTTGTTTCAAGGGACAGAGAAGGACACCTGAAGGTAGCCCTTATTGCTTTTTTCCCATCTCCCTGCAGGCCATCTATTAGAATGTCTGGAAGGCAAACAAGGAGAGGCAGACAGTCAGGAGGCAATAAAAGAGGGCAAGCAGGCTCTGTGTCTGGGGGCAACAGTGCTGGTCGTGGACGCGGTGCATTGTCATCAGCACATGGCCATGGGACACGCTTGTCCTTCTTTTCGGCAGCTGGACATGTTGAGCCACATCATGCCGAAGACTTGGTAGAGTGGATGACCAAGCCCTCCTCCTCCTCCTCATCCTCTCTCACCCAGGCTCAGGGTACTGGAAAAGCAGCTGCCAAAGCGTCGTCTTCCCTGGTATCAATGTCAGACAAATCATCAGTCACTCCTTCCCTAGACCCACCATGTCCTCCTCCTGAGGAGTCCCCCGAACTGTTTCAGCACAGTGTTGGGTACATGCTCCAGGAGGATGCCCAGCGTTTCGAAGGGTCTGATGATGAAACCCAGCTAGAGGAAGGCAGTAGCGTGAGAGCAGACAGAGGGGATGCTCAAGAAGGACACCAATCTGGCAGTCATGTTCCAGCAGCTGCAGCATACTGCCAGATTGGCTCCAGTGATGAGGAGGGAGGGGATGATGAGGTCAATGACTCCACGTGGGTGCCTAATAGGAGAGAGGAGGAGGAGGAGGATGAGGAGGAGGCACATCTCCAACGAGGCAGGATGCCCTTTGGTGGCCAGCGTAAGGGCAGTACACCGACGGAATCACACCGCAGAGCTCCGCCTGTGCAGGGCGCTGCCTCTGCCCGTCATTCAAAAAGTTCTTTGGTGTGGGCCTTTTTTGAGGCTAGTGCATCAGATCGCACAGCTGCTGTTTGCAACATATGTCTCAAGCGTATATCGCGTGGCCAAAACATCAGCCGCTTGGGTACCACATGCCTGACCAGACATATGTTGACCTGCCATGCAGCTCGTTGGCAAGCCTACCTCAAAGACCCACACCAAAGAACAAAGCGGACCTCTCCTTGCACCGCATCAGCTGGGATCTCCAACCCCACTATAACTTCAGTCCTCTCTGAAACATGCACTGAGAGGAATGAAGGTGTAGAATTAGGTGTGTCACAGCCAAGTACTTGCGCCCACTCTGCTAGCAGTACACCGACGTCCGATTCTAGCAGGCAAATTTCCCTGCCCCAGCTGCTGGACCGTCGAAAGAAGTTCACTCCCAGCCATCCACATGCCCAGCGGTTGAATGCTAGCTTGGCTAAATTGCTAGCGCTTCAACTGCTGCCTTTTCAGTTGGTAGACTCGGCCCCCTTCCGTGAGTTTGTGCAATGTGCGGTTCCTCAGTGGCAGGTTCCCAAACGCCACTTTTTCTCACGGAAGGCTATTCCGGCTCTCTACCGGCATGTGGAAGGCAATGTCTTGGCCTCGCTGGACAGGGCGGTCAGCGGTAAGGTGCATATTACCGCTGACTCATGGTCCAGCAGGCATGGACAGGGACGTTACCTTTCTTTCACGGCCCATTGGGTCACTCTTTTGGCAGCTGGGAAGGATTCAGGACAAGGTGCAGTAGTGTTGGAGGTTGTCCCACCGCCACGCCTCCAAAATGCTACTACTGGTTGTGACACACCTCTCTCCTCCACCCCCTCCTCTTCTTCTTCCTCCATGGCCTCTTCCTGTGGTTTGTCCTATGAACCAGCGGTGCTCCGTAGCCGTTCACGGGGCTACGCAAGTACGCAGGCAAAAAGATGCCATGCCGTGCTTGCGCTGGTGTGTTTGGGGGACAGAAGCCACACTGGGGCAGAGGTCCTGTCTGCTCTGCAGGGCCAGGCCGAGAGGTGGTTGACGCCACGCCAGCTTAAGCCAGGAATGGTGGTTTGCGACAATGGCACCAACCTCCTCTCCGCCCTCCGACAGGGACAACTGACCCATGTGCCCTGTGTGGCTCACGTCCTTAACCTGGTGGTGCAGCGCTTCTTGGGCAGGTACCCGGGCTTACAGGATGTCCTGAGGCAGGCCAGGAAAGTCTGTGTGCATTTCCGCAGATCTTATAATGCCAGTGCTCGCCTGGCTGAGCTGCAAAAGGAGTTGAACCTGCCCAAGAACCGCCTTATATGTGACATGCCCACCAGGTGGAACTCAACGTTGGCCATGCTGCAGCGGCTGCACACGCAGCAGAGGGCCATCAATGAGTACCTGTGCGACTACGGCACCAGGACAGGGTCAGGGGAGCTTGGTTTTTTTTCTCCACGCCAGTGGGGCATGATCAGGGATGCATGCACTGTCCTGGCACCATTTGAGGAGGCCACGAGGATGGTGAGCAGTGACAGTGCATGCATCAGTGACACTGTACCTCTTGTCCACCTGTTGGAGCACACGCTGCGTGGAATAATGGACAGGGCACTTGAGGCAGAACAGAGGCAGGAAGAGGAGGACTTCCTTGCCTCTCAAGGCCCCCTTTACCCAGACAGTGTTACTTCTGTCCCACCCATCGCACAGGAAGAGGAGGAGGAGGAGGAGGAGGAGGAGGAGGATTGTGTCAGCATGGAGGTGGAGGCTGGCACTCAGCATCATCAGCAGCAGTCTTTTAGGGATGATTTACAGTCCCAAGAAACCAGTGGACTTGTACGTGGCTGGGAGGAGGTGGCTGCGGATCATGTCGTCCTTAGTGACCCAGAGGACTCCGGAGCGAATGCCTCAGCAAACCTACGCTGCATGGCCTCCCTGATCCTGCAAAGTCTGCGGAAGGATCCTCGTATTCTTCGGATCAAGGAGAGGGACCATTACTGGCTGGCCACTCTCCTTGATCCACGGTACAAGGGTAAGGTTGCGGACCTTATGTTACCGTCGCAGAGGGAGCAGAGGATGAGACAACTCCGGGAGGCCTTGCAGAAAGGTCTGTGCAACGCGTTCCCAGAGACTGGGAGGTTGCAAACTCCTGGTCCTGGACAACGAGTTGCTGAGGCTTCGGCCAGTCAAAGAAGGAGCGGTGGGGAAGGTGGCCGTCTGACCGATGCGTTCAGACAATTCTTTAGTCCGCAGCCCCAAAGTATGATCGGTTCCAGCAACCATCGCCAGCGTCTGATAAACATGGTGCAGGAATATCTAGGGGCAAGGTCAGACTTGGACACCTTCCCCACCGAAAATCCTCTGGCTTACTGGGTCTTGAGGATGGATCACTGGCCAGAGCTTGCACAGTATGCAATTGAGCTACTGGCCTGTCCTGCATCCAGCGTTCTTTCGGAACGCACATTCAGTGCTGCTGGAGGATTTGTCACGGATCACAGGGTGCGCCTGTCCACCGACTCGGTTGATCGACTGACTTTCATCAAGATGAACCAGTCTTGGATCACCACCAGCTACCACACACCTGATGCTGATATAACAGACTAATTGATTTTAAAATGTCACATCCCTTCAAGACTGATGCTGATGCTGAGTGCCTGTGCTGTTATGTTGACTGGCTATCCTCCTCCTCCGAGTCCTCAATGATACGATTGATGATGATAGCTTGGAAGATCATTTTTGTTTATGGGTGCCGCCACCAGTGCCTAACGCCCAATTTTTCAGCCCCTGTTTAACAGGGGCATGTAATTACAATTTTTGAAGCAATACTTTGCAACAGGGCTCATTGCTGTGCTCCAAGTACAGTATCTGTGAGGAGTTGCAGTGTTGTGCCACCAGTGCCTAAGGCCCAATTTTTCAGCCCCTGTTTAACAGGGGCGTGTCATTACAATTTTTGAAGCAATACTTTGCAACAGGGCTCATTGCTGTGCTCCAAGTACAGTATCTGTGAAGGGTTGCAGTGTTGTGCCACCAGTGCCTAAGGCCCAATTTTTCAGCCCCTGTTCAACAGGGGCATGTAATTACAATTCTTGATCTAATAATTCACAGCAGGGCCCATTGCTGCACCCACCAAGAGTAACTGTCAGGGCTTACAGTGTTGTGGCACCAGCACCACCATCAAAGGCCCAATTTTTACTACCACTGTTCAACAATTATATGTAATTAAAATTCCTGATATAATAGTTGACAGCAGGGCGTTCCAGCACCAACCAAGAGTAACTGTGAGTGCTTACAGTGTTGTGCCAACACCAACAACTAAGGGGCCTATTTCTGCAGAGTATATACGGCAGGTCCCTACTTTCAAACATCCAACTTACAAACGACTCCTACTTGCAAACGCAAGAAGACAACAGGAAGTGAGAGGAAATCTACCACTAGGAAGGAAAATTCTCTCCTGTAAGAATAAATATGGGAGAAAGGTGTCTCCTCTGTACTGATGCTTTATCAGCAATCCTTGTTTCAAGAAAAACACCACATTTCAAAAACAGTTGTCATTAGGACGGAAAGTGAGGTGAAATGTTCTGAACAGGGGCACAGACAGCAAAACAAATGTTACAGGGGTGATAACCCTTACCTATGTTTTCCAAAAAGTTTAAAAATAGATTTTTGGTCTGGAGCTACACTTCAACAATGTACCTGTTCAAAATTACAAACAGATTCTACATAAGAACAAACCTACAGTCCCTGTCTTGTATGCACCGCCTGTATACGGCTGTTCAGAGTATATAGGGCCTTTTTTATTTTATGTGCGGGGTTCCCCTTAATATCCATACAAGACCCAAAGGGGCTGGTAATGGGCTGGGGTAGGGGGGGGGTCATGGGGTAGCTATGCCATTTTTCTTAAAGATTTTCATCCATATTACCGGGACCAGACATTACATTAAAGCCGCAAGCAGTTTTAAATGGCTTTTTTTTCCTTTAGAAGTGTCATTTTGTGCAGGGACAGTTCTAAACACGGGAAACACGTGGCACTTCACAGGCATACTTTAGACACCCCCCAGGTACGATATTTAAAGGAATATTTGACTTTTTTTTTTCACTTTATGCATCATTAAAATGACTGCTCCCGGAAAACGACCGTTTTTAAAACTTATTTTTGCATTGATACATGTCCCCTGGTGCAGAACCCGGGTTCCCAAACCCTTTTTAGGACAATAACATGCATAATAGTTGTTATAATTAGCACTTTAGAATTCGAACGTTCGCATCCATTGTATTTAATAGGGTTCTAATGTTCGTTCGAACTTTCGGTCCGTTCGCGGGTTCTGGTGCGAACCGAACCCGGGGGTGTTCGGCTCATCACTACCACCCACCTAATGTAGCTGTGTTGAATCTTTCTGTGCACAAGCGAATTAAAAACAAAAAACAAAAAAATGTAAGCTAACACCCTGCATGTTAACTAGTGTGTGAATTTGGGAATTCCACACCATAATATTATTAAATACTAATATACCATTGCATGCATTTGAAGAGTTAATATTATGGAATCAACCAATATATAGAAAATACACGTACTAGTGTTTGTTTCTTTTAATTCTATACAATACTGTTGTTACTGTTGCATTTGAGGCATTAATATTATGGAAAAAACCATGCCCATGCTGATGTGGCATTGGCTATTAGGCATTCACCTATTTTCAGCATATGCTGCTGAGTACTATGTAAGCTTTTAATAGGTGATACCATCTGTGGGATTTGAACCCATGGCCTGAGCCTTTTAAGGAAGGAGTGCAGACCACTGTCTTACTGAGCTGAGCACAATCATACATAGAAAATACATTTACTAATGTTTGATTCTTTTAAGTCTATACAATACTGTTTTGCATTTGAGGCATTAATATTATGGAAACAACCATGCCAATGCTGATGTGGCATTGGCTATTAGGCATTTGTCTATTGCGAGTTCTAGCAAAGATGCTTCTAGTCTTTGGGACATGAACATGAAAAATCCAAAGTCCTAATTGTAAAGGCTTATATGCAAGTTATTGCCATACAAAGTGTATGGGGACCTGGGTACTGCCCTGGGGGACATGTACCAATGCAAAAAAAGTTTTTAAAACATAGTTTTTAAAGGAGCAGTGATTTTAATGATGCTTAAAGTGAAACAATAAAAATGAAATATTCCTTTAAATATCGTGCCTGGGGGTCCCCTTAGTCTGCTGTAAAGTGGCGCATCTGTGCGTTGTATAAAACATGCCACACCAATAATGACATTTATAAAGAAAAAAAAATAAACTTGCCCTTGGCTGTAATGTATTGCCGAGAAAAAATATATAGATGAGAAAAATAAAAAATAAAAAAACGGCAAAGGCCCCCCCCAGTCCATACCAGGATCTGGTATGGATTTTAAGGAGAGCTCCACACCAACATTTAAAAAAAATTGGCACGGGGTCCCCCCCAAAATCCATTCCAGACCCTTATCCGAGCATGCAGCCTGGCAGGTCAGGATAGGGGGGAACGAGCAAGCGCCCCCCCTTCTGAACCGCAACCAGGCCACATGCCCTCAACATGGGGGGGTGGGTGCTTTGGGGCAGGGGGAAGACCCCTGGCCAGTGGTTGTCGGGGTCTGGGGGGGGAGCTTATCCCCAGATCCCGCCCCCCTGTGTGAATGGCTATCTGGTACATTGCACCCCTACCCATTCACCAAAAAAGTGTCAAAATGTAAAAACCACAAGAGACAGTTTTTGACGATTCTTTTATTTAAAAAAAAAAGTGTTCGTGGATGTACATCCATGTAACCGGATGACCCCGCCCCCCTCACATGATGTCAGAATGGGCGGGGGTCACCCGGATACATAACTGGGTGGCCCCGCCCTTGTCAATATAACAGCTGTCAAAGCAAAGAGACAGCAGTCTGTGGGAGGTCTCCCATCGAGGCGGATCTTTGTTCATTTTTTCTATATTTCGGTCCGCCGTGGATGTACATCGCAGGGACACTTTTTTTTTCTTTTTTTTATAAAAGAATTGTCAAACTGTCTCTTGAGGTTTTTACATTTTGACACTTTTTTGGTGAATGGGTATGAGTACGATGTACCTGATACCAATTCACATAGGGGGGCGGTGGGTTTCTGATAAGCCCCCGCCCGCAGACCCCGACAACCACAGCCCAGGGTTGTCGGGAAGAGGCCCTTGTCCCTATTAATAACGGGGACAAGGTGCTTTGGGTTGGGGGCTCAGAGCTCCCCTGCCCCAAAGCACCCATCCCCCATGTTGAGGGTATGTGGCCTGGTGCAGTTCAGGATTGGGGGCACTCATTCATCCCCCCCTATCCTGACCTGCCAGGCTGCATTCTCGGATAAGGGTCGGGTATGGATTTTGGGGGGACCCCGCGCAATTATTATTTTTTTAATTTTGGCGTGGCGTTTCCTTTAAAATCTATGCCAGACCCAAAGGGCCTGGTATGGATTTTGTGGGGGGGATCCCACCTAAATTTAAAAGTTATTATTTATTTACTTTTATTTTTTTTTATTTGGTGCTTAGAGAGAATTCACATTTAGTTGAATTATTTGATGGTTTACCTAGTCCACAAAAGAATTAATAGAGCCCTAAAATTCAGCATTGGAGCAGGGATTTTTTTTTGGGGAGGTTTTCTTCCCCCACCCCATTACACTTTCCAATCAAGGACTTGCATGTGTGCACAACCAAATACTTTTGTATGCAACTAATGTAAATACCATATTGAAGGGGTACAAATAGTTTGCACTTATAAAATATGTATTTATAGTTTGCAAAAGTCAAACATAAAGCAAAAAATAATCAACTTTTTATTTCAACATTAGTATAAATATTTGGTACATTAATGTACTCGGGCAAAAAAATATAAAAAGGCATGGAAATGATGCTCCAGCATTTGACAATATACAGTGGGGAGAACAAGTATTTGATACACTGCAGATTTTGCAGGTTTTCCTACTTACAAAGCATGTATAGGTCTGTAATTTTTATCATAGGTACTCTTCAACTGTGAGAGACGGAATCTAAATCAAAAATCCAGAAAATCACATTGTATAATTTTTAATAATTAATTTGCATTTTTTTGCATGACATGAGTATTTGATCACTTACCAACCAGTAAGAATTCAGGCTCTCACAGACCTGTTATTTTTTATTTAAGAAACCCTCCTGTTCTCCACTCATTACCTGTATTAACTGCACCTGTTGAACTCCTTACCTTTAAAAAAAACACCTGTCCACACACTCACTCAAACAGACACCAACCTCTCCACAATGACCAAAACCAGACAGCTGTGTAAGGACATCAGGGATAAAATTGTAGACCTGCACAAGGCTGAGATGGGCTACAGGACAATAGGCAAGCAGCTTGGTGAGAAGGCAACTGTTGGCGCAATTATTAGAAAATGGAAGAAGTTCAAGATGATGGTCAATCTCCCTTGGTCTGGGGCTCCATGCAGGGTTTCACCTCGTGGGGCATCAATGATCATTAGAAAGATGAGGGATCAGCTCAGAACTACACGGCAGGACCTGGTCAGTGACCTGAAGAGAGCTGTGACCACAGTCTCAAAGAAAACCATTAGTAACACACTATGCCGTCATGGATTAAAATCCTGCAGCGCACGCAAGGTCCCCCTGCTCAAGCCAGCGCATGTCCAGGCCCGTCTGAAGTTTGCCAATGACCATCTGGGTGATCCAGAGGAGTAATGGGAGAAGGTCATGTGGTCTGATGAGACAAAAATAGAGCTTTTTGGTCTAAACTCCACTCGCCGTGTTTGGAGGAAGAAGGATGAGTACAACCCGAAGAACGCCATCCAAACCGTGAAGCATGGTAAATTGCATGGCAAGACCCAGCCACGACCCATCTTCAATGCTCTTACTGAGGAAAGGAGGTTGTTGGCCAAGATCTTGCGATACATGGCCCCATCCATTCTCCCCTCAATATGGTGCAGTCGTCCTGTCCCCTTTGCAGAAAAGCATCCCCAAAGAATGATGTTTCCACCTCCATGCTTTCCACCTCCATGCTTCACCTCCTCTCTTCAAGTCATTGATCAGGTCCTGCCGTGTAGTTCTGGGCTGATCCCTTACCTTCCTCATGATCATTGATGCCTCACCAGGTGAGATCTTGCATGGAGCCCCAGACCGAGGGAGATTGACCGTCATCTTGAACTTCTTCCATTTTCTAATAATTGCGCCAACAGTTGTTGCCTTCTCACCAAGCTGCTTGCCTATTGTCCTGTAGCCCATCCCAGCCTTATGCAGGTCTACAATTTTATCCCTGATGTCCTTACACAGCTCTCTGGTCTTGGCTATTGTGGAGAGGTTGGAGTCTGTTTGATTGAGTGTGTGGATTATACACATAACGAGTTCAAACAAGTGCAGTTAATACAGGTAATGAGTGGAGAACAGGAGGGCTTCTTAAAGAAAAAATAACAGGTCTGTGAGAGCCGGAATTCTTACTGGTTGGTAGGTGATCAAATACTTATGTCATGCAATAAAATGCAAATTAATGCAAATTAATTATTTAACCACTTCAATACAGGGCTTTTTGTACCACTTCAATACCGGGCCTATTCTAGCACTTCTCTCCTACATGTACAAATCATCATTCTTTTGCTAGAAAATTACTCAGAACCCCTAAACATTATATATGTTTTTTTAGCAGACACCCTAGAGAAAAAAATGACGGTCATTGTAACTTTTTTTCTTGCACGATATTTGCGCAATAATTTTTCAAACGCCTTTTAAAAAAAAAAATGGTTTCATGAATTAAAAAATAACAAAACAGTAAAGTTAGCCCAGTTTTTTGGGAAAATATGAAAGATGATGTTATGCCGAGTAAATAGATACCTAACATGTCACGCTTTAAAATTGCGCACACTCATGGAATGGCGCCAAACTTCGGTACTTAAAAATCTCCATAGCGACGCTTTAATTTTTTTTACAGGTCACCAGGTTAGAATTACAGAGGAGGTCTAGTGCTAGAACTGTTGCACGCGCTCTAACGCACGCGGCAATACCTCACATATGTGGTTTGAACGGCGTTTACATATGTGGGCGACGTACGTGTGCATTCGCTTCTGATCGCGAGCTACCGGGGAAAGGGGCATTTTAATTTTTTTTTTATTATTATTATTATTATTTTTTATCTATTTATTTATTTTTTTACAATTATTTAACTTTTTTTTTTTTTGATCACTTTTATTCCTATTACAAGGAATGTAAACATCCCTTGTAATAGGAATGTGTGTGACAGGTCCTCTTTATTGAGAGATCAATAAGACCCCACATCTCTCCTCCAGGCTGGAAAGCATGAGATCAGTGACATTTTTTTCACTGATCCCATACTTACTAGCCGCAACGGCGGCTTTGTTTACATTTGAGGACCCGGGCGTGACGTCATCACATCGCGCCCAGGCCTCCGACGATCATAGAGATGACTGGTGACCATCTGGTCACCAGTCATCTCTATGCTCGTCACGTGACCCACCGACGGCACCGGAAGATTCGCTCCGGGTCCCCGATCGCACGGGAGAGCCCGGAGAAGCACCGGATGGCGGCGGGAGGGGGGATGTCCCCTCCCACCGCCTATAAGAACGATCAAGCTGCGGAACTGCCGCTAGGATCATTCTTATGGTGCACAGAATCGCCGGCAGAACAGAAGGATATCTGAATGATGCCTCTAGCTGCAGGCATCATTCAGATATCCCCCTACAAAGCCAGGACGTCATATGACGTCCACCCAGGATGGGAGATCCCATCTGTGGACGTTATTTGACTATGGCTGGGTAGGGAAGTGGTTAAAAATCATACAATGTGATTTTCTGGATTTTTTAGATTCCGTCTCTCACAGTTGAAGAGTACCTATGATAAAAATTACAGACCTCTACATGCTTTGTAAGTACCGTATTTTCCGGCGTATAAGATGACTTTTTAACCCATGAAAATCTTCTTAAAAGTCGGGGGTCGTCTTATATGCCGGTACCTGACATGCAGAATCTGTCAGACCGCGGTCGTCCATTTTTCAAAAGCTGCGCCTCCTCCTCGTGCTGTTCCGTGATAGGCGGAAAACTAATTTTCCCAGCAGAGCCTCTGTTCAGTGTTCTGCCTATCATGGATGCCCTCTCGTCCTCGGCCTCGGATGAGAGAGCATCTGTGATAGGCGGAACACTGAACACAGTGTCTGCTGGGAAGCTGAGTGTTCAGCCTATCACAGAACAGCATAAGGAGGAGGCGCGGCTTTTGAAAAATGGACGGCCATGGTCTGACTGAGATTCTGCATGTCAGGGATAAGGTATGGGATCGTCGAGGCATGCAATGGCACAGTGAGGTATGCAATGGCACAGTGAGGTATGCAATGGCACAGTGAGGTATGCAATGGAACAGTCAGGTATGCAATGGAACAGTCAGGTATGCAATGGAACAGTGAGGTATGCAATGGCACAGTGAGGTATGCAATGGCACAGTGAGGTATGCAATGGCACAGTGAGGTATGCAAGGGCACAGTGAGGCATGTAATGGCACAGTGAGGTGAGGTGAGGCATGACTAGTCGGAAGGGGGTCGTCTTATACGGCGAGTATATCCCAAAACCAACATTTTAGCTGGAAAATGAGGGGGTCGTCTTATACACCCAGTCGCCTTATAAGCCGGCAAATACGGTAGGAAAACCTGCAAAATCGGCAGTGTATCAAATAGTTGTTCTCCCACTATATATATATATATATATATATATATATATCTCACAAAAGTGAGTACACCCCTCACATTTTTTTAAATGCAGTTGTGCTCATAAGTTTACATACCCTGGCAGAATTTATGATTTCTTGGCCATTTTTCAGAGAATATGACTGATAACACAAAAACTTTTCTTTCACTAATGGTTAATGTTTAGCTGAAACCATTTATCATCAATCAACTGTGTTTACTCTTTTTAAATCATAATCACAACAGAAGCTACCGAATTGGCCCTGATCAAAAGTTTACATACCCCAGTTCTTAATACTGTGTATTGCCCCTTTTAACATCAATGACAGCTCAAAGTCTTTTGTAGTATTTGTGGATGATGCTCTTTATCTTCTCAGATGGTAAAGCTGCCCATTCCTCTTGGCAAATAGCCTCCACTTCCTGTAAATTCTTGGGCTGTCTTGCATGAACTGCACGTTTGAGATCTCCCCAGAGTGGCTCAATGATATTGAGGTCAGGAGACTGAGATGGCTACTCCAGAACCTTCACTTTATTCTGCTGTAGCCAATGAAAGATCAACTTGGCCTTGTGTTTTGGATCATTGCCATGTTGGAATGTTCAAGTACGTCCCATGCGCAGCTTCCTGGCTGATGAATACAAATGTTCCTCCAGTATTTTTTGATAACATACTTCTTTCATCTTGCCATCAATTTTGACCAAATTACCTGTGCCTTTGTAGCTCACACATCCCCAAAACATCAGCGATCCACCTCTGTGTTTCACAGTAGGAATGGTGTACCTTTCATCATAGACCTTATTGACTCCTCTCCAAATGTAGTGTATATGGTTGTGGCCAAAAAGCTCAATTTTGGTCTCATCACTCCAAATGACTTTGTGCCATAAGGTTTGAGGCTTGTCTCTGTGCTGTTTGGCGTATTGTAAGCGGGATACTTTGTGGCATTTGTGTAGTAATGGCTTTCTTCTGGCGACTCAATCATGCAGCCCATCTTTCTTCAAGTGCCTCTTTATTGTACATCTTGAAACAGCCACACCACATGTTTTCAGAGAGTCCTGTATTTCGCCTAAAGTTATTTGTGGGTTTTTCTTTGCATCCCAAACAATTTTCCTGGCAGTTGTGGCTGAAATTTTAGTTGGTCTACCTGACCGTGGTTTGGTTTCAACAGAACCCATCATTTTCCACTTCTTGATTAGAGTTTGAACACTGCTGATTGGCATTCTCTATTCCTTGGATATCTTTTTATATCCCTTTCCTGTTTTATACAGTTCAACTACCTTTTCCTGCAGATCCTTTGACAATTATTTTGCTTTCCCCATGACCCAGAATTCAGAAATATCAGTGCAGCACTGGATGAAAGATGTAAGGGTCTGCCAGGAGTCTAGAAACTCATTGACCTTTTATACACACACACTAATTACAGGAAAACAGATCACAGATGAGGATGGTTACCTTTAATAGCCATTCAAACCCCCTTGTGTCAACTTGTGTGCATGTTATCAGGCAAAAATCACCAGGGTATGTAAACTTTTGATCAGGGTCATTTGGGTTGTTTCTGTTGTGATTATGATTTAAAAAGAGTAAACACAGTTGATTGATAATAAATGGCATTAGCCTAACTCTAACCTTGAGTGAAAGATTTGTTTTTGTGTTATTCATATTCTATGAAAATGGCCAGTAAATCATAAATTCTGCCAGGGTATGTAAACTTATGAGCACAGCTGTATTTTATTATATCTTTTCATGTGACAACACTGAAGAAATTATACTTTGCTACAATGTAAAGTAGTGAGTGCACAGCTTGTATAACAGTGTAAAATTGCTATCCCCTCAAAATAACTCACACAGCCATTAATGTCTAAACCGCTGGAAACAAAAGTGAGTACACCCGTAAGTAAAAATGTCCAAATTGGGCCCAATTAGTCATTTTCCCTCTCCCGTATCATTTGACTCGTTAGTGTTACAAAGTCTCAGGTGTGAATGGGGAGCAAGTATGTTAAATTTGGTGTTATCGGTTTCACTCTCTCATACTGGTCACTGGAAGTTCAACATGGCCCCTCATGGCAAAGAACTCTCTGAGGATCTGAAAAAAAGAATTGTTGCTCTACATAAAGATGGCCTAGGCTATAAGAAGATTGCCAAGACCCTGATACTGAGCTGCAGCACAGTGGCCAAGACCATACAGCGGTTTACCAGGACAGGTTCCACTCAGAACAGGCCTCGCATAGTTCGACCAAAGAAGTTCAGAGCGCGTGCTCAGCGTCATATCCAGAGGTTGTCTTTGGGAAATAGACGTATGAGTGCTCCCAGCATTGCTGCAGAGGTTGAAGGGGTGGGGGGTCAGACTGTCAGTGCTCAGACCATACGCCGCACACTGCATCAAATTGGTCTGCATGACTGTCGTCCAAGAAGAAAGCCTCTTCTAAAGATAATACACAAGAAAGCCCGCAAACAATTTGCTGAAGACAACCAGACTAAGGTCACGGATTACTGGAACCATGTCCTGTGGTCTGATGAGACCAAGATAAACGTATTTGTTTCAGATGATGTCAAGCGTGTGTGGTGGCAACCAGGTGAGGCGTACAAAGACAAGTGTGTCTACAGTCAAGCATGGTGGTGGGAGTGTCATGGTCTGGGGCTGCATGAGTGCTGCCGGCACTGAGGAGCTACAGCATATTGAGGGAACCATGAATGCCAACATGTACTGTGACATACTGAAGCAGAGCATGATCCCCTCCCTTCAGAGACTGGGCCGCAGGACAGTATTCCAACATAACGACCCCAAACACACCTCCAAGACGACCACTGCCTTCCTAAAGAAGCTGAGGGTAAAGGTGAAGGACTGATCAAGCATGTCTCCAGACCTAAACCCTATTAAACATCTGTGGGGCATCCTCAAACGGAAGGTGGAGGAGCGCAAGGTCTCTAACATCCACCAGCTCCGTGATGTCATCATGGAGGAGTGGAAGAGGACTTCATTGGCAACCTGTGAAGCTCTGGTGAACTCGATGCCCAAGAGGGTTAAAGCAGTGCTGGAAAATAATGGTTGCCACACAAAATATTGACATTTTGGGCCCAATTTGGACATTTTCACTTAGGGGTGTACTCAATTTTGTTGCCAGCGCTTTAGACAAATAATGGCTGTGTGTTGAGTTATTTTGAGGGGACAGCAAATTTACACTGTTATACAAGCTGTACACCCACTACTTTACATTGTAGCAAAGTGTAATTTCTTAAGTGTTGTCACATGAAAAGATATAATAAAATATTTACAAAAATGCGAGGGGTGTACTTACTTTTTTGTGAGATACTGTATGTCTCACTTTTTATGTTATCTGTCAGCGGATCTTAAGAGACTGTTTTGAGGTCTATTGATACGAGCACCTGTAATATTTTTAAGCATATTAAGTGATATTATGCAGACATGCATTGTATATACTGACACTGGCATTATACACATGCACAGGATTTTTTTCACTATTTGTTAGGCTTAGTGGTTCATTATATATATTGCCAGATTGTTCCATATGTGGTGAACTTATTTATGTCTCCCTGTATGCAAAGAACTATGGTCATGGGACTTTGTGTGAGGCCCGTCACTTAATAAAGTAATGGTACAAAAATACATGAAATATAAATTAATTTATTATACAAACAGAATTAAAAAATATTCTCCAAATACGTGATGCAATTATTGAAACAAATTCCATAGAAGCTAATTAGTAAAATGTTTTCATATTATATAGATACATGATGGCATTTGTAAGCAGGTTCATGATAAATATAAGTTGTAAAAAGTCAGACTGTTATGACATAAAAGAACTCTTATGCCGCATACACACGGCCGTTATTCATGCAAAAAAATACGTTTTTCTCGTCGTGATTACTCTCAAGACTGCCTTGCATACACAGGTTCATGAAAAAAAAAATGCTCAAGCAAAGCGCGGCGACGTACAACACGTACTACGGCACTATAAAGGGGAAGTTCTATTCGAATGGCGCCACCCTTTGGGCTGCATTTGCTGATCCTTGTGTTAGTAAAGTTTGGTGAGAGACGATTCGCACTTTCAGCCTCGTGCTCTTCAGTCCGTTACAGCGTGACAAATGTGCTATCTCCATTCTGAGCGCTAGTTTTACCAGAACAAGCGCTCCCATCTCATACTTGATTCTGAGCATGCGTGTTTTTTTTCCCCTCGTAAAAGCGTACACACGACCGTTTTTCACAACGTGAAAAAGAATGACATGAAAAACGACAAGAAAAAAATAGAGCAGGTTCTAATTTTTTTTCGGGCAGTTTTCTCGTCGCAAAAATTGCTATGGAGCATACACACGACAGTTTTTCCGCGACCAATCTAAAAAATTTAATTTTTCTCGTCATGAAAAACGGTCGTGTGTATGTGGTATAAGCGTTTTGAGGATCCATCCTCTTTTAGGAGTGTAATGTCAGAGATATCTATAACTAGAGATGGTAAAAGATGGTATAATAATGGAGATTCCCTATGTTAAACGCAGAAGGGAAGATGTTAGAAAAACAACGGGTCTGTCACTTATGTGTCAGCTAATGGAATAAATGATGGCCCAGCTGCTAAAAGAAAGACGGGGGGGGGGGCAATATAATGTCAGCCCTAGGGCTGAGGCAGGAGCATGCGTCCAAGACCAAGGGGACAGCCAATAAGCAGGCCAGATTGCTGTGCTTAAATTGAGATAAAAGTGGAAAATAGGGAGCACATCTGAATCTACACCACTCTAAAAAATATAATGATATGTGCCATATTGTAAAAAAATAATATGTGTAAATAATATGCATGAATGCAAAAGGAGTGTGCCATATTGTAAAGAATATACAGTATGTGTGAATGATAGACATGCATAAATGCAAGAAGAATGTGAAGGTATCTATAAGGTGTGTCCAGCAAGGCCAGAAGAGGCCATGAAAATGTGTCCCAAGTGTGGAAAAGAAAACAAGAAATGACTACACTGCCCACCACAGCCATGGATATACTGGTAATGTGAACCCAAAACCAGTGAGCATCAATATACGGTAGTGACCAGATCAAAAAAAAAAAACAAGTGAAGGAATGCTTAAGAAAACCAAAGTAAACTGTGAAGGTAAAAACCGATGAATGGACAGAAAAACGTACGTAAGTGATGACAGGGAGTAGCCTGATGTGAACGTGTCACTCTGGTGATCAGAACAAGAGGAGTGATGGACTGGCCGGCCTTGCTTATATATACCCAAAATGCAGAGCGTGCCCCCGCCAACGTCATGCTAGATGCAATGAGGAGAAATGTTTATGTCTATATTATTTATGTATCTCTTTATTTTCCCTCTCCATACATGTTTTTCTCTTTTTGGATTGGGAGATAGATTATGATGTTGATTACTTTCCACAACTTCATGGGTTTTTGTACTCTTTGTATTCTGAAAAATTTGAATAAACATATATTCAACCTAAATTTTGTCAAGCTGGGTAAGGCCCCTTTCACACTGGGGCGGGAGGTGCGTCGGCGGTAAAGCGCCGCTATTTTTAGCAGCGCTTTACCGCCAATTCAGCGGCGCTGTTCGGCCGCTAGCGGTGCGGTTTTACCCCCCGCTAGCGGCCGAAAAAGGGTTAAAAACCACTGCAAAGTGCCTCTGCAGAGGCGCTATGCCGGCGGTATAGCCGCGGTGTCCCATTGCTTTCAATGGAAGGGGCGGTGGAGGAGCGGTAAAAACACCGCTCCTTCAACGCTCCAAAGATGAGGCTAGCAGGACTTTTTTAACCGTCCTGCTAGCGCACCGCTCCAGTGTGAAAGCCCTCGGGGCTTTCACACTGGAGAAACAGCAGCCGCTGTTTCAGGTCGGTTTGCTGGCGCTATTTTTAGCGCAATAGCGCCTGCAAACTGCCCCAGTGTGAAAGGGGTCTAAAAGTAAAGCTTTTAATGCACAGGTAATAATCAATGTGTGCATGTACACTACAAATGTCTGAGTCCTAACCTGTGGTCTCATTTTTCATTTGCTGATATCTGTATTTTTTTGCAATTACTGTATGTACAGAAATTTTTACCTAGCTTCAAGTTAAAACTAAGCTTCATCCTTACCTTCAGACTGCGTCACCTAGCCTTTTGCTCCCCAGTGTAACTGTCATTGGCTCGCCCTTTTAATTTATTGGATTTATTGTACTTTCTAAAATGGGGTCTCAGCATCACATGTGGGTATAACCTAGAGCAGTCTACATGTAAATAAAGCCTGTCTAGGAATTTCCACTTCTCCAGATTGACATCCACCCATCAAGGCATTTTAATATTTCCATAATTCCTCCAAAGAGCCAGCCTCCTGTTTGTATCAGGATAGAGGGGTCTTGAGAGGAGTACTGAGGCATGGTGCTGTAATGATTTCAGGGACTCCCTTCCCCCCAGCCATGGTCTTCCTGCATTGCATATAGTAGCACAGTGTCCCAAAGATGACATCACTGGGGCAAAAATAGGGTATCTAACAATGGAATAGTATGATTTAAAACTTTAATTAGCATACTGATGAGGAATGGGAAAGGGGGAGCAGGGAAGGGAAATGAAACTTTAACTTTAAAGTGAAGTTTAACTCCACAATATTTTTTTTAATAGGCCAATTAAATATAAGCCAGTGGGAGGTGATTACATTTTCATTGTCTTCATTTATAATCAAATTTTTTGTCATTTTGCAGGTTATCAGTAAAAAAATGTGTTCTGTCATATCCATGTTTTGTCAGTAAAAATGTAACGACTATGCCTGCCTCTTCCGCTCTCCTCCTCCATTCATAGAAGCTATACTATAGTTTCCATGAATGTAAAGCACTCTATGAATGAAGAATGGGCAGGTGAATAAAAGGTGGCGCTTCTTCATTCATAGAGCACTTTACCTTCATGGAAGCTTTACTACAGCTTCTATGCATGGAAAGGGTGGCAGTAGGGGCAGGCATAGTCAGAAAAGACTGATACCAAATTCAAGTAATTACACTGTTAATATTTAAAAATGAATTAAGTGATGTATTAATGAATACAGAGCTGCATTAATCTTTGTCTTTAATATCTACTTGGAGTTCAGCTTTAAGCTATTTCAGCTTAGGGTTAGATACATCAATAGAGTTGACTTTATATTTATTTGTAAGTCCTATAACACATGTATTTTTTATTGTCTGACTGTGCTACATACCGTATTTATCGGTGTATAACACGCACAGGCGTATAACACGCAACCTAACTTTAAGAGGGAAGTTTCAGGAAAAAAACTTTCCACAGCCCCCTGCGTATAACACGCAGGCACAGTTCACCCTCTATTTTCAGGGTAAAAAAAGTGAGTGTTATACGCCAATAAATACAGTATTTAACAACCATCTCTTATCCAAAACACAAGAAATAGATGAAATTTGGCTTATGTATACAATTAAGGATTGTTTTTAAACACAACCAGTAGATGGCAGTGTAAGAGAGAGAAATGAACAGTCTGCAGCTTGGGCGATTGAATTATTTGGGTAACACTAATTTAAACTAGGGCTTACTTCACTTTGGTCAGTTTGCTATTAGTTAGCCTTGCTGAGACTCCGAAAAATATCCGACAGACCACAGGTGCTGCTCTGCAAGTGCCTTATCTAAAACATGACTGCTGCTGCTCTTAGAGCAAAGAAGTGGAACATATGTTTGTTATTCATTTATTCAAAGCTATACTTTCTGCCAATCATTCTTTAAATCACCGCATGCCGCAGGAAAGGCTCCTTGTAAGAAAACAATCGCTGGTACACAGGAGATTCTAACATGTGCTTCCTTGGTGTCATACTGACAAAGCATGAAACATTTTTGTTGGAAATCTCAGTATGTGTAAATCAATTTGCAAGCGAGCTGAGATTTTTGACTTCCTAGAGACCCCCTCGGCCAAAAGGGAAAAAGTGAAATGTGCTAAGCACAACTTTGGTATTTGGCTTCTGCTGATACAATGCCAGATGTAATGAAGCATGGGCAAGTACGGCTCTTTGAAAGTAAAACTCTCTTTTATTGTCATGCATTTGTCAGTAATTGTATGTACATCAACTATTTAGCTATATTTATTACGCTAATAAATTATTCAAACTGTGTGTTGTGAACATATATAATATAGTAAATAGATTAGCTAGGCCTTCAAAAAAATACACTATACCTATAAAACTGATATACCTATATAGACAGATAAAGGCACACCCAGTAACGCATACAAATACCAGTACTCATTTCAAACAAAACCCCAATTTATATTCTTACTTCCGGTACCACTCAAGGATAAATACATATGCAAAATCACTTGTTTTTTTTATTAACAATGCAAAATACATACGTAACAGTTTTGTAGTGACATGTGTCTTTGTATTAGAACTAGAACCACTTTCAAAATCACTCCCCGGGCAGACATAGGGGTCACCGCAGATGTTAGCTGGATTTTCCCCACAGAAGAGTTAATACGAAACTGTTAAGTACGTACTTTACATTATTCGTATATGAGTGTTCTTTGGAAAATATTGTGTTGACCCCAAAAAATTTATTGTATGACTTTCACAGTGACTTCATCGTTCCATCTTGATGAAGCATAGTAAATCTGTGAAACGCGTCAGTGAGGGGCTATCAGCCTACCATTTGCTGTAACTATTTAACCACTTAACGACCGGCAACGGCATTTACCGTATATACTCAAGTATAAGCCGAGTTTTTCAGCACATTTTTTTTGTGCTGAAAATGCCCCCCTCGGCTTATACTCGAGTGTGCAAAGTTTGTTGTCCGGGGGACCTACGGCGGGGAGCACCTATTTTTGAAACCCGGGCACCCCTTCCATAGACTCCCATGTTAAACGGTAATTTCTCCGGTGAATTTGGGGACCGGTACCGGCCACACATGTAGTCCCATTTCTCCTCTATAAGTGTGCAAAGTTTGTTGTCCGGGGGACCTATCGCCGGGGAGCACCGATTTTTCAAAGCCGTGCACCCCTTCCATAGACTCCCATGTTAAATGTCAGTCTAGTCATGGGCACAGTGAGGCATGGGCACAGTGAGGCATGGACACAGTGAGGCATGGGCACAGTGAGGCATGCATATGGACACAGTGAGGCAAAGTGAGGCACAGTGAGGCATGCAGATGGTCACCCTAGGCTTATATCGAGTCAATACGTTTTCCCAGTTTTTTGTGGTAAAATTAGGTGCCTCGGCTTATATTCGGTCGGCTTATACTTGAGTATATACGGTATACGTCGGCAGAATGGCATGTACAGGCACAATCACGTACCTGTACGTCCCCTTTAACTGCCTGGTCGCGCCCGCGCCGCCGCCGGCGGCTCACAACCCTGCCGCCATCCCTGTGAGTCGGACCACGGGTCCCGCGGACTCTATCGCCGCGGGAATCCCCGCGATCGTCTCACGGAGGGATGGAGCGGGGAGATGTTAGTGTAAACACAACATCTCCCCGCTCGCCTACTGACACTGTCACTGATTTCAGCTCTGTGTAATCAGATCGGAGATCAGTGACGTGTCACTCGTAGCCACGCCCCCACACAGTAGTAATCACTCCCTTAGGCACACATAACCCCTTCAGCGCCCCTAGTGGTTAACCCCTTCACTGCCAGTGTCATTTTTACAGTAACCAGTGCATTTTTATAGCACTAATCGCTGTAAAAATTACAATGGTCCCAAAAATGTGTCAAAAGTGTTTGATGTGTCCGCCATAATGTCGCAGTCACGAAAAAAATCGCTGATCGCCGCTATTACTAGTAAAAAAATAATAATTAATAAAAATGCCATAAAACCATCCCCTATTTTGTAAACGCTATAACTTTTGCGCAAACCAATCAATAAACGTTGATTGCGATTTTTTTTACCAAAAATATGTAGAAGAATACGTATCGGCCTAAACTGGGGAAAACATTTTTTTATATATATTTTTTGGGGATATTTATTATAGCAAAAAGTAAAAAAATATTGCATTTTTTTCTAAATTGTCGCTCTATTTTTGTTTATAGCGCAAAAAAGAAAAATCGCAGAGGTGATCAAATACCACCAAAAGAAATCTCTATTTGTGGGAAAAAAGGGACGTCAATTTTGTTTGGGAGCCACGTCGCACGTGCAATTGTCAGTTAAATCGACGCAGTGCCGAATCGCAAAAAGTGGCCTGGTCATTAACTAGCCAAAATGGTCCGGGGCTTCAGTGGTTAATATACAGATTGACCATAAAGTTATGATGTAGAGATGTGTAGCGGCCTCACCCCGTCCTCTTTAGCTAGGGGTATGTCACGCGACAGAGTGAGGTGCGCTACGGCCCATGTCCTCCCCATAACTGTGGGTGAGGTGAAGGCCAATATCTGATGTTTCCTCGGGCCGGTGTGTCTTGGGCATGTACCGAGTCTGTTGTGCAGAAACCACCAAACCACCCTTTGCTCCCATTAACAGAGTCCATACACCGATCACAGTCCAACTGTTGGTTTTATTTTGTATCTCCACATACAGGCAATGCGATGGCAGGATACGGTGGGATGAGCAGGTCGAGGCACTATACTGATCTGGGTCCCTACACCCCCTGTGCTATGACCAAGGGTTGCAGGAGTCTTAATTCGAATACCTCCGCTGCGTTGCAGCCCCTATCAGGGGAAGATGTCCTCCAAGAGAGTCACTGGAGGCCCATCCGTCACCGGGTTGACGCTGCACCGGAATCTTCAGACGGGTGACCTCCCCAGCCTCCTCACCTCAGATGCGGGTCCCCTCGCAAGGGGCACCCTGGAATCACTTCACCCTTCCGGGACCCAGTCGGAGTCACTGGGTCCCAGGCCTCCTCAATAGTACCTCATCCCAGGCTGAAGGTGCCTGGGATGGAATCCCAGCTTCATTCCGGCCAGGCCTAGGGCGCCTAGGCCGGAACCTTGAACCGCCCGCACCCAGGTGCCTGGGTGCGTGACGAGATGATCCCCCGAAGACCCCGTGGCGAGGGCATCTCCCCCTTTTATCTCCTCCCATCAACACCACGGCGGGTTCCCCGCCCCAGCCGTACCATCTCCAGGAAGGGACAAAAAAGGGTAGCACTGTGGTGATGATTCTACCTGAAGCCTGTAGGTACTCCGCCACCCACAGGCAAAGGAGAATATTACATCCCCCAATCCTCCACGAATAACAAAAAGGGGTCTAAACCCTGACATAATTACACACCTGGGTCACACTACCCCCAGGTGTATCCCACTAAATCTGAAGACCCCGCTACAGATGAAAAATAGCCTATATTTAGGCAATGATGTTAGGCTAACCATGTGCATACAAGTGTGCATAACAGATAACAATGATGTATCAGCCTATAACCTTTTAATGTTTTAATGTTTAGTGTTGGTTTTATACAATAATATAATAAAAAAACAAGTGATTTTACATATGTACTCATTCTTGAGTAGTACCTCTAAAGTTCAAATATAAATTAGGGTTTAGTTCTACACCTACAGAATAATGACAAATCGTATTCATCCCACCTGCAAAGGTGTTTTTCACTGAAATGTAAATGTCTGTTAAGAAAGACTTTTAACGCTATCTTTTATTGGTTGAATCAGATGGACTTGTGTCCTTTGTTAACCAGACTAACTATGTAACTAACATTAACTCAGCCATGCCACTGTCGGTAATATGACTCCACAGATAGAATCACTAAATCTTTAAATGGAATAACTACATTACGGCTATCTTTTAGTAAATAACTTAAGATTAACCACTTCAACCACGGAAGAATTGGCTGCTCAATGACCGGGCCATTTTTTGCTATTCGGCAGCCTTAACTGACAATTGCACGTGTGCGACGCTGCACCTACACAAAATTTACGTCCTTTTTTTCCCCACAAATAGAGCTTTCTTTCGGTGGTATTTGATAATTTCTTGCGATTTACATTTTTTGTGCTATAAACAAAAAAGAGCGACAATTTTGAAAAAAACCCACAATATTTTGTACTTTTTTCTATAATAAATATCCCCAATTTTTTTTTTTTAAAAGCAATTTTTTTTCTCAGTTTAGGACGATATATAATCTTTTACATATTTTTGGTAATAAAAATCGCAATAAGCGTATATTGATTGATTTGCACAAAAGTTATAGTGTCTACAATATAGGGGATAGATTTATAGCATTTTTTTTTTTTATTATTACAAGTAATGGCGGCGATCTGCGATTTTTATCAGGACTGTGACATTATGGCGGACACATCGGACACTTTTGACACATTTTTAAGGGCCATTGGCATTTATACAGCAATCAGTGCTATAAAAATGCACTGATTACTATAAAATGTCAATGGCAGGGAAGGGGTTAACAATAGGGGGTGATCAAGGGGTTAATTGTGTTCCCTGACTGTGTGTTCTAACTGTGGGGGGAGGGGACTGACTAGAGGAAATGACAGATCGTGGTTCCTAGCTATTAGGAACTCACGATCTGTCTTTCCTCACAGAACAGGGATTTGTGTGTCCCTGTTCTGCCTCTCGTGCCCACGATCGCTCGCGGCCGGCGGTCATTGCGACCGTCGGTCACGAGCATCGGAACCCACACGATGCAGCGCGTGCGCGCCAGGCTATGCCGCTTAAAGGGACCGACGTACAGCTACGACGGTTTGCGGGATCTTGCCGACCTGCCACAGTATAATGCCGGCGGCTGGTCGGCAAGTGGTTAATACAGTGTTTCAAGGAATGGCAAACTGACAGGTACACATCTTTAAATTTACAGGATTTACAACTGATATGGCGTCACAACAGGTAGTAGTAAAAGCAAAAAAAAAATTGTGAAAAGGGAATAAAAAGGTTGAAAGGATGGAGAAAATGTAAAATGGTAAGGGTGACTGGGTGAAAGCCGAGGTGATAAAAGTAAAAGTCCCCTTAATAAGATCAACTATGTGTAGCACCCTCCTAGGTAGGTGCTAGAAGAGAGTGTAGTTTAGGGTCTTTCTGCCTAACAGGAGGATCATAAATGCCAAAGGGCACATGTGCTCTGGAACTTCAGCTTGAGAGCTGGGTCCCCGAGGGAGGGGGCCGCTGCCCCTCTTCTGTAGAAGTTGCCCTGCGGCGGCCTTGGGTAGTCGACCTGAGGGCCTGAAAGTCAGAGAGAAACTAAACCCCAAGTTCCTACAGAGCTGACTGGAAGGGAGACACCAGGATGGATCTGATTCTGCCTAATGTGCGTACAGGTCTGTGTCATGGGGCCTGTCCTGTGAAGGCCATCCCTTCAGCTAGAAGAGTCAGTGGATGGTTGTCAGTCAAGGGCATACTAGAGAGTGTCCTGAAGATAAGTAGTCGCATCAAGTCTGCATCAAGTCTGCTTGCTAGAGAGAGCTTGTCCTTATCTACTGTGAATAGTTCAGTTGGAGTATCCCACTATTCCCTTCTCCCATCAAGTTCCACAATAAATATATATATAAAAAAAAAATACCCTGGACTGTTTATTGAGCAACGAGCAAATGGGAGTAAGGGGGATATGTAAAAAAAAAAAAAACAGCAACTCTCTGCAGGTAATCATAGGGAGTAGAGTTGAGCGGACACCTGGATGTTCGGGTTCGGCGGGTTCGGCCGAACTTCGGAAAAAAGTTCGGGTTCGGGACCGAACTTTAACCCGAACCCGGACCCGAACCCGAACCCCATTGAAGTCAATGGGGACCCGGACTTCTAAGGACTAAAAAGGCTCTAAAAAAGTAATGGAAAGGGCTAGAGGGCTGCAAATGGCAGCAAAATGTTGTTAGGAAGCATGGCAAGTGCTCTGCAAACAAATGTGGATGGGGAAATAACTTAAAATAACATAAAAAAAATAAAAATAAAAAATAATAATCTTGACCTAGGAGGACGAGGTCCATATGGAGTAGGAGGTTGAGGTGGCGGTGGATGTGGCTGTGTAGGTGGAAGCAGCGGTGGAGGAGGACGAGGTAGCCAACACTGATTCAAAAATACAACAATGGCTGGGTAAGGCTGGTGATGTGTCGAATTCTGTCCCCCGTCAAATAGTGACCACCCTGTACTGCGCTTGCTCAGTATGTAGGACAAGGGGATTTCGAAAATCTCCCAAGACGAACGGCGCCTGCGTGGTGAGTTCAGGTGAAGGCCACACCATCCGTGGTTCAAGCCGAGCCAAGTGAGGCCGTGCCCGAAGCGTGGCGATCGAACCGAGCCCGTGAGGGGCCCTGTTACTATGTGCTACCGTATGTCCACTTGTATGGTGGGGCTTGAGCCTGCACTCACAGCGCAGGCGCCGTTCATCTTCGGAGATTTTGTGAATCTCCTTGTCCTCTGTACTGCGCAAGCACTGCGCCTTCGCAGTATGGGCCGGACACAATCCGATGGCCGGACAGTTTTTGTCACAACATCGGTATACATGTCTATTCTGCACAAGGTACGGACAAGTCCTGTGGGATCCATGCCTGGTTCATTTTAATGAACGTGAGCTTGTCCACATTGGCTCTGGACAGGCGGCTGCGCTTGTCTGTGATAACGCCCCCTGCCGTGCTAAATACACGTTCAGATAATACACTGGCTGCAGGGCAGGCCAGCACCTCCAAGGCATAAAGGGC
Organism: Rana muscosa; assembly: GCA_029206835.1. NCBI lineage: Eukaryota > Metazoa > Chordata > Amphibia > Anura > Ranidae > Rana > Rana muscosa. The sequence continues at coordinate 1,105,425,673 of CM055122.1, read as the reverse complement.
AAGCTCAGGCCATGTGCCCAATTTGGAGACCCAGAAGTTAAATGGGGCAGACCCGTCATCCAGTATGTGTAGGCCTGTGGACAGATACTGCTCAACCATGTTGGTGAAATGCTGCCTCCTGCTAAGACGTTCCATCTCAGCTGGTGGTGCTGGTTGTTGTGGCGTGCTGACAAAGCTTTTCCACATTTCAGCCATGCTAACCCTGCCTTCTGAGGTGCTGCCGGTGCCCCGGCTGCGTTGGCGACCTCTTCCTCCTCCTCTGCCTTCGCCTTGTGCTTCCACCGTACGCCCGCTGTCAGGTGGGAATGCCACCAGCAGCGCGTCTACCAGCGTGCGCTTGTACTCGCGTATCTTACGATCCCGCTCCAGTGAGGGAATTAAGGACGGTACGTTGTCCTTGTAACGGGGATCCAGCAGGGTGGCCACCCAGTAATCAGCACCAGTTAAAATGTGGGCAACTCGGCGGTCATTGCGGAAACACTGCAGCATGTAATCGCTCATGTGTGCCAGGCTGCCCAGAGGCAAAGAAAAGCTGTCCTCTGTAGGAGGTGTATCGTCTGTGTCCTCTGTATCCCCCCAGCCACGCACCAGTGATGGCCACGAGCTGGTCTGGGTGCCACCCTGCTGTGAAAATGGCTCCTCCTCCTCCTCCTACTCCATCTCCTCCTCCACCTCGTCATCCTCCAGAACTGTGCCCTTTCTGCCGGACAATTGTGTACCTGGCATTTGTTGGTGCAGGAACCCACCCTCGTAGCCACTTGTGAAAGACTGCCCTGAAAGCCTTTGAAATGATCCCGCTTCCTCCTCCTCCTCCTTATCCTCCTGTGCCACATCCTCTTCCATCATCGCCCGAAGCGTTTTTTCAAGGAGACATAGAACTGGGATAGTAACGCTAAGAACGGCGTCATTGGCACTGGACATGTTGGTGGAGTACTCGAAACAGCGCAACAAGGCACACAGGTCTCGCATGGAGGCCCAGTTATTGGTGGTGAAGTGGTGCTGTTCCGCAGAGTGACTCACGCGTGATTGCTGCAGCTGAAACTCCACTATCGCCTGCTGCTGCTCGCACAGTCTGGCCAGCATGTGCAAGGTGGAGTTCCACCTTGTGGGCACATCACATATGAGGCGGTGAGCGGGAAGGCCGAAAGTTACGCTGCAGCGCTGACAGGCGAGCAGCAGCAGGGTGAGAACGCCGAAAGTGCGCACACACAGCCCGCACTTTCTGCAGCAGCTCTGGCATATTGGGGTAATTTTTAAGGAACCTCTAGACCACCAAGTTCAGCACATGCGCCAGGCAAGGGATGTGCGTCAAACCGGCTAGGCCCAGAGCTGCTACGAGATTTCGCCCATTATCGCACACCACCAGGCCGGGCTTGGGGCTCACTGACAGCAACCACTCATTGGTCTGTTGTTCCATGTCCCTCCACAACTCCTGCGCAGTGTGGGGTTTTTCCCCCAAACAGGAAAGTTTTAAAACTGCCTGCTGTCGTTTACCCCTGGCTGTGCTGAAGTTGGTGGTGAAGGTGTTACGCTGACCGGATGAGGAGGCGGTAGAGGATGAGGAAGCGGAGTAGGAGGAGTTAGCAACAGGAGGCAAACTGAAGCGCCCTGCAATCCTCGGTGGTGGAAGGACATGCGCCAAACTGCTATCTGCCTCAGGCCCAGCCGCCACTGCATTTACCCAGTGTGCTGTTAGGGAGATATAACGTCCCTGACCGTGCTTACTGGTCCACGCATCCGTAGTTAGGTGGATCTTGCCACAGATGGCGTTGCGCAGTGCACACCTGATTTTGTCCCCCACTTGGTTGTGCAGAGAAGGGATGGCTCGCCTGGAAAAATAGTGGCGGCTGGACACGACGTACTGTGGGACAGCCAATGCCATCAGGCTTTTAAAACTCTGCGTCTCCACCAGACGGAATGACAGCATTTCAAAGGCCAGGAGTTTTGAAATGCTGGCATTCAGGGCCAGGGATCGCGGGTGGCTAGGGGGTACTTCCTCTTCCGCTCCAATGTTTGGGAGATAGAGAGCTGAACGCTTCCATGGGACATTGTGGAGATGGTTGGTGACTCAGGTGGTAGTGTTGCTGGCAGATCCTCTGTTTGCGGGGTGGCAGGTGCCACTGTCACTACAGAGGTGGATGAAGAGGCCGAGACTGCAGCAGAAGAGGAAGCAGGAGGAGCCAGAGACCTTTCTTGGTTTTTGAGGTGTCTACTCCACTGCAGCTCGTGCTTTGCACTTAGATGCCTGGTCATGCAGGTTGTGCTCAGGTTGAGAACGTTTATGCCTCGCTTCAGCCTCTGATTGCACAGCCTGCAAACCACTCGTGTCTTGTCATCAGCACATTGTGTGAAGAACTGCCACGCTAGGGAACTCCTTGGACCTGGCTTTGGTGTGCTCGGTCCCTTGCTGTGTTGGGCAGTAGCAGACATACTGTCTAGCGGACGGACGCTCCGCTTTTGCACCCTGCTCCCTCTTCTGCTGTGCTGGTGGCTCTGTGCGACCACCGCCTCTTCCTCCAAACTACACTGGTCACCTGCATAACGTTCATTCCATGTGGGGTCGAGGACCTCATCGTCCTCCACATCATCTTCCACCCAGTCTTCACCCCTGCCCTCCTTGTCTGTCTGCACAATTGCGAAAGCAGCAGCAGTTGGCACCTGTGTTTCGTCATCATCCGAGACATACTGCGATGGTCCTCCCATGTACTCATCATGAAACATAAGTGGTTGGGCATCGGTGCACTCAATCTCTTCCACTTCTGGGGCAGGGCTAGGTGGATGGCCCTGGGAAACCCTGCTAACAGAGTCATCGAAAAGCAGAAGAGACTGCTGCATGATTTGGGGCTCAGACTGCTTGGCTGATTTGCAAGGGGGTGAGGTGAAAGACTGATGGACATGGGTTTCAGGTGCCAACTCTGTTCTTTCATCAGAAGAGTGGGTGGGAGACAATGTGAAGGAACCCGAGGCACTGTCAGCAACCCAATCTACTATCGCCTGTACTTGTCCTGGCCTAAACATTCGTACAGCCTCATTAGGCGCGACAAAATACCGCCGCAGGCTCAGTCGCATACTCGCACCTGAGGAAGGTGTTTCACTTGTGCGTGTACCTGGCACAGATCCACCACGTCCTCTCCCTGCAACAGGAGCTCCACCAGCAGCACCACGACCGGGGCCACCACGTCCCTTTGACCTTCTCCTCATATTTTCCAAATTTAGGATCTTGCCCTAAATGGGTGTTTTTGGAAGAGCAGAACACACCCACAGTACGTAACCGCTGAATCGCACAGCTACAGAACTGCAGAAAATGCTATTTAAAAAAAATGTTTTTTTTTTAGTATAGCACAGTAGAAGAAAACTATTTAGAAATTGTTTATTTCACACACCTCCAAATATGTATAACACACTGCAAACTATTTTTTGTGCCCCTAAACGGCGTTTTTTGGAAGAGCAGAACACACCCACAGTACGTAACCGCTGAATCGCACAGCTACAGAACTGCAGAAAATGCTATTAAAAAAAAATGTTGTTTTTTTAGTATAGCACAGTAGGAGAAAACTATATAGAAATTGTTTATTTCACACACCTCCACATATGTATAACACACTGCAAACTATTTTTTGTGCCCCTGAATGGCTCTTTTTGCAAGCGTACATTAAAGTGCACATTTTTTTTTTTGCCCTAAACGGGTCTTTTTTTGCACGAGCAAAATAAAATGCTTTTTTTTTTTTTTTTTTTGCCCTATGGGTCTTTTGGAAAAGAGCACAATAAAGTGCCTTTTTTTTTCCCCTAAAAGTTAGATTTTCTCTGACACTGGGCTCATGGCAGTGTAAAAAGACTGCACTGCAACACAAATAGGTAAACCTATGCAGATCGCTGATTTTAATCTCTGAATCTGGACTCCTATATAATATTCTCTCTCCCTGAAAGCACCAACAGGAACCTGGCCCTACACTACACTATCTCTCTATCTTTTCCCTCAGATTGTAGAATCAGGACTACCTCATCTATCTTTCTATCTCTCCCTAAAAGCAGCAGCAGCAGACTAGATCCTCTCCCTATCTATTCTGAAGCAGAGTGACGTGTGTGCTGTGTGCCTCTAGCTTATATAGAAGCTGGGTCACATGTTGCACTGACCAATCACAGCCATGCCATTAGTAGGCATGGCTATGATGGCCTCTAAGGGCACACCAGCTAATCAAAAGGTGATTGGCTGGCCCCTGAAGCATTTCTAAATGCGTAATTAGATTGCCGAACCCGAACCCGAACCCGGACTTTTGGGCAAAGTCCGGGTTCGGGAAAAAGCTAAAGTTCGGTACGGACCCGAACTTTACAGTTCGGGTTCGCTCAACACTAATAGGGAGGCCTAAGAAGTCAACACAAAGCAAGCCCTACGGGGACAGTGCTACATACGGTCAGATTGGGGAACATTTGTATGGGTGTAGACTGCTTCCAGCATGTACTGACAGAGCCTGGCTATGCATTACTTTCAAAAAGCTACTGGACAAAATGGATTTTTCCAGCCAATTGCTTCTGTTTTTGCCAATGTCCAAGGGTTCACCCTTTTCAGCTTCATAAGTACAAATGTGAAAATTTTCTGGTGCTAACATACATCTTTGTAAAATAGTATTTTTGTAAGAAAGAGCTTCATCTGCTTGATCCTGCTTAAAGTCCGCTGCATTTTCCCTTTATTGCACAAAGAAAGAGGCTTACTTTACTGTAGTGACCCTTAACCACTTGACCAAGGTTTTACCCCCTTCATGATCAGGGCATTTTATGCTATTCAGCACAGTGCTACTTTAACTGGCAATTGCTTGGTCATGCATCACTGTATGCAAATTACATTTTTATCATATTTTTCACACAAATAGAGCTTTCTTTTGGTGGTATTTAACCACTACTGTTTTTTTTTTTTTTAGTTTTTGATATATAAATGAAAAAAATAGTGAACATTTTGACAATAAAACAAAACATGTTTTTCTTAGATTCTGTTATAAAATTTTGCAAACAAATAATCTTTCGTCATAAATGAAGGCCAAAACATAGTCTGCTACATTTCTTTGGTATAAAAATACCGCTTTAGTGTACTACACTGTTCTGTGATGTGATCTTTCTTTAACCACTTGCCGACCGCCGCCAGTAGATATACGTCGGCAGAATGGCTCGCCCCCTAGTGGTTAACCCCTTCCCTGCCAGTGTCATTTACACAGTAATCAGTGCATTTTTATATCACAGATCGCTGTATAAATGACAACGGTCCCAAAATAGCGTCAAAAGTGTCCGATGTGTCCGCCATAATGTCGCAGTCATGATAAAAAAATCACAGATCTCCTCCATTTTTAATAATAAAAAAAAAAAATATTAATAAAATGCCATATAACTATCCCCTATTTCGTAGATGCTATAACTTTTGCGCAAACCAATCAATATATGCTTATTGCAATTTTTTTTACCAAAAATATGTAGAAGAATACGTATCACCCTAAACTGAGGAAAAAAATAATATTTTTATATATTTTTGGGGGATATTTGTTATAGCAAAATGTAAAAAATATTGCTTTTTTTAAAATAAATCGCTCTTTTTTTGTTTATAGCGCCAAAAATAAAAAGCGTAGAGGTGATCAAATACCACCAAAAGAAAGCTCTATTTGTGGGGAAAAAAAGGCCGTCAATTTTGTTTGGGAGCCCCGTCGCATGACCACGCAATTGTCAGTTAAAGTGACGCAGTGCCGAATCTCAAAAAATGGCCTGGTCATTGGGCAGCCAAATCCTCAGGGGCTAAAGTGGTTAAATAAAAACCATTTGGATGAAATTGAAGAGCCTTGGCAAATATCTATATTATTGTGCATGTTCCAGTATCCAGCTGGCGGTCGCTACAGCACCTGGTACTTTTATGCCGTGTATACACGATTGGTTTTACCGATGAAAACTGTCCGATGGACTTTTCTCATCGGACAAACCGATCGTGTATGGGCCCCATCTGTCTTTTTTCCATCGGTGAGAAAAAATAGAACATGTTTTAAATTTATCCGATGGGAAAAAAAACTATAGCAAATTCCGATTGTCTGTGTGGAACTCCATCGGACAAAAAACCCACGCATGCTCAGAATCAAGTCGACGCATGCTCAGAAGCATTGAACTTCATTTTTCTCGGCTTGTCGGAGTGTTTTACGTTACGGCGTTTGGGACGGTCGGATTTTTGACTGATGGTGTGTAGGCAAGACTGATGGAAGTCATTAGTATCCATAGGAAATCCGATCGTGTGTACAGGGCTTTAGAGCTCATTCCAGGAACATGTGCGATGGGAATATGGACTGTGATCATCTTGCAGAGACACAGAATGGCGGTCTGTCTATGTAAACAAAGCAGATCACTGTTCTGACAGGAAGGAAGACATGGATCTTGTGTCTCTGCAAAGCAGGGACATAGATCCATGTCCTCCCCTAGTAAAAGCACCTCCCACACTGAAGTAAAACACAGGCTAGGCACACAGTTAACTCTTTCATCGGCCCTAATGTTAACCCCTTCCTAGTCATGTGTCATTAGTACCGTGACAGTGCATATTTTTTAGCACTGATCACTGTATTAGTGTCACTGGTCCCCAAAAAGTGTCAAAATTTTCAGTGTCAGAATGTCTGCCACATTATCACAGTCGCAATATAAGTTACTGATCACCGCCATTAAAGTCACTGATTGCCAAAAAAATGAATAAAAACATCCCATAGTGTGTAGACGCTAGAATTTCCTTCATTTATACCAGGCCCTTACCCTAGATGAGAGTCCGGTAGAGAAATTGATGAGGGATCCTGCATAAAATTAGGCATGGGGTTTCTCCTAAAAATACATACAGACACTTTTCCTTGTTGAGGGTCATGTATGGATGTCAAGGGGGACTAAACATACAAAAACAGAAAAAAACTGAGTGCGCCCCCCCAAATTCCATTCCAGACTCTTATCAGAGCAAGCAGGCTAGAGAATGGAGGAAAGGACATGCAGCCTCCTCCTGAAACATTCTAGGCCACATGCCCTCAATATAGGGAGCTACCTGGACAGGGGTGACCCCCCTGGCAAGTCATCTTGTCCTCATGTTGATTAAGAAAGGGACCTCTTCCCCACAACCCTGGCCCAATGGTTGTAGGGGTCTGTGGGCAAGGAACTTATCAGAATCTGGAAGTCCCCTTTAAAAATAAAGGGTTCCCCAAATACTGGCTCCCCTATACGTGAATGAGCAAAGGGGTACGTAAAAGAAAAAATTCACCTGCTGCAGATCTGCTTCCATCGACCACTCACCATAAATAAGCTATGAGTAAGCACTATAATAGTGTGAAACGCGTTAGCCAGATGTGATCAGTTTGCTGTGTCGTGCAGTGTGTTTTGTTTCCTGAACCTTTTTGGAATAAAGGCTTTTTAATCGGAGTGCTGCTTCCAGAAGTCACTTTCTTCTCTTTTTGATCACTCACCATAAATGACAGCTCTCAGGCCCTGCTGTGCAATGTAAACAAAGGGACAGGGTCTCCCAGGTGACATTATTGACCAAAATAGGACATGGCCATATTTGGTCAATCCCCATGATAAAGCTGAGGTATCTATTACAACAAATCATTGGTTCTTGTTACTCAGCTGGCAAGAGATAAAGGCTACAGTATGTACTGCATTATAGGTTGTTCCTTTTTACTGCTTTTCTGCAAAGTTTTTGGCCTAAAGCTTGTGATTTGAGAACTTTGCAAGTCCTGGGGACCCAATGCAGCTGATACGGATGAGGTTTGAGTTTGGATAAATTATGAATTCAAATGAAATCTAACCTGTTTACAGTTTATCGAATGGGCAGATTAAATGGCCAGATTTTGCCAGTTGACCTGAAACTCTAGCTGCTCTAGCCAAAAGCCATTCATTTATTGGTAGTATTAATACTACCGCTAAATGACACCTTCCAGCCACCTGTTTGCTGGCTTGTTTCAAATTGTAAACAAGCTGGTGGGCATCCAGGGTGATGCCATATTTGATCAATGACATCAGCCGACTGGTTTGTTGCTATTCAGCTGCCAGCTAGGCAGTTGTAATTTGTGGTAAGAGTCATCCACACACTCTGCAAGAGCTTTCTCAGCCTTTTCAGAAACTTTCTCTTTCTCTTTCTCAGCCTTTTCAGACACTTTCTCAGCACGGTTTATCCACAGTAATCACCATTTATTATTTATGTGACATTTACAATGTTATCTCAGATAAACAGAATTTCCCCCCTTCCCATGGATATGTGCCCAAGATAGATCTCTCAAACTATAATTCCCATGATCCTCAGTGTTCTGCAAGTCCATAGGCTTTTCTGGCTAAAGCTCCCCCCCTGCTGACTGGAGGAGATACAACACAACATCCAGTATAGCAGTATAAAGTGAAAATAAAACTGACTGTAAAGAGGACAATGTCTCATGAGGTGAATTATCAGAATGTGGAAGCCCCTCAGATATCTGTCCTAAAACCCCCCTTGTTACTTATTCACAAAAAATTGTAAAAGTAAATAAACACAGATACCATAGAAATAGTTATAAAAAAAATGTCACACAACGTACTTCCAGCAGCAATCACGTCATCCAGTGATGTAGAGCCATCGTTAATCACATTGAACGATGCCCTGATGAGCCACCAACAAAAACATGATGACCTGTATGGAAGATTATTTCCCTTGCCACCAATGACAGCTCCCGACCTGCAGCTGAATGTCATTAAACAGGCCACGGATACTAGCTGACATCATAGACCAAATCTGGCCATGACCATATTAGGTAAATGTCATCACCTGAGATCTATCAGCTGTTTTGTTTACAAACATAAACATTGTGGGGATATCAATTTGTGGCAATGGTTTTTATTTTTTGAAATGTCACTTTCACTGAAGTACATCCAACAGGGGCTCCATGTAAAGGTTTAAGGTATCCCCCAAGCATGCTCTTTAAAGGATTACTGTAGGTATATATATATTTTTTGCCCTTTACTACCAGAAGGTTGCAAATTGGACTTGATAAAGGTCAGATAGTAAATTAAGATTCAGCTATAAATACAGATTTTACAAAAAAAAAATAAGATAAAGGCCTCGTACACACGACCGATTTTCTCAGCAAGAACCAGCAAGAAACTTGCTGGCAGAGAGGTCTTGCCGAGTAAATCGGTCGTGTGTACGCTGCTATCGGGTTTCTCGTCGAGAAAACCGACAAGAAACCTCGACGAGAAAATAGAGAACCTGCTCTCTATTTTCTCGTCGAGATTCTCCTCGGCATGTTTCTCGACGAGAAAAGTGAGTGTGTGTACACTTACCTGTCCGCCCGGAAGCGCGCGCATGTTCGAAATGAATTTGACGCATGCGCGGTAGCTTCCTAGGCATACGTAGGGTAGACCAAGATGGCGGCGACGGCATCGAATGTGACGAGCGCATGCTCGACGTAGTCGATGACGTCACCGCGTACACTCCTTTCAAAGAACCGCGGGTTCTTTGAAACGAGCGTGTGTACACTCGGCCGGGACAAGTTTCTTGTCCAAGAATCTCGTCGAAAAAAACGACATGTTTTTTTCAACGAGAATCTCGGCCGTGTGTACGAGGCCTCAGCTTCCATAAACTTCAGTGGGGTTCAAGTGCTATGTTTTACTGTTTTTTCAAAAACATTTTTTAATTATTAAGCGAATATCCAACAAACGTTATTTATTACTAGTAGCTGTGATCCCAAATCTCATCTCCATTTGAGAGGGATTTATAAGAGCATACTGTATAAGCCACCTGGAAAAATAAAACTTTCAGAATTAAAAAAGAAAGTTTGAATAGATGAACTTAAAGAGGTTGTAAAGCTTTGTGTTTTTTTCACCTTAATGCATCCTATGCATTAAGTTAAAAAAACACATTGCATTCTCCGCCCCCCCCACCCCCCCAGTCCCCCGTTTTACTTACCTGAGCCCCGAATTTCCGAGGGCGCGATCTCACGTCGTTCTCCCCATGCCTAAACGGCTCTTCATTGGATAGATTGATAGCAGCACAGCCATTGGCTGTCAATCAAATCCAATGATGCGGCTGCTGGGGGGGCGGGGCCAGGTCATACAATCAGCAGCTATGGACGCCGATTGTATGGCACGGGAGCACACCCACAAGGTAACCACCTCGGGAGAGAGCTTCCCAGAGGGGGTTAGCTCTTGCGGGGAGGAGCCGCGAGAGCCGCCGTGGGACCCCAGAAGAGGACGATTGGGGCCACTGTGTGCAAAACAAACTGCACAGTGGAGGGAAGTATGACATGTTTGTTATTTAAAAAAATAAATAAAGAAGCTTTAGTGTCACTTTAAAACATTATTTACCTTTATTGATGTGTTTTGTGTTGCATTAAGTACTTTTTTTGCCAGCTGGATAGAAACTTTGAAATAGGTGCTTCTCACTGCATTGGAAGTATGTGTGGGCACATTCCAAAAAAAAAAATATTCATCACATCTCTCTATAGCCTCGTACACACGATCAGACTTCCAGCGGACTTTTCCGTGGATTTTGGTCCAAAGGACGTTGGCCATGAACTTGTTCTGCATTCACACGGCACAACATTTTCAGCCAACATTCACCAAACCATGTGGTTTTTCAGCTCTTTACCGCCACCCAATGGGCAACTTCTGCTATTGTTGTCTGATGTTTAGCATTGGTTCCGAGCATGCGTGTTTGTACTTTGGATTTTAGTTGGACGGACTTGTGTACACAAGAAAACATCAGACAACAATAGCAGAAGTTGCCCAAAGGGTGGCGGTAAAGAGCTGAAAAACCACGTGGTTTGGTGAATGTTGGTTGAAAATGTTCTGCCGTGTGTATGCAGAACAAGTTCAATGCTCTTCGGACCAAAATCCACGGAAAAGTCTGATGGAAGTCCGATTGTGTGTACGAGGCTTAATACACGTGTTTTCCCCATGTTATGTTCTTTAAAAAAAAATGTGTAATGTATGCAGACAAAAACAGAAAGAGATTGGAAACATTTTACAAAAATCCTTACTGTTTTTGTAATAAGTTAAAGAATCTGGTTAAAAAAATCATATTCACTTAGTTCAGCCATGTTTTTTTTTTTTTTTTTATAACCACAGCTAAAAAGTTGCTCAAAAGTGTGTCCTAAATTAATATATATATATATATATATAAATAAGCATAAGATCAGATAGACAGAATCTAGTACATTTTACTGCATCTATTCTTGGCTGTGCTTTTTATAAGATGGATGAAACCATATCCTTATTTTAGTTTGATTTTCCATGTATCCTGCCAATAAATAGAAGTACTGCTACAAAACCATCAGCGGGTGCTTAAACTATTTCCAACACTATACGGATGTCTGTAATTACATCAAAGTTTTAAAATTGCTAATGTATAAAATGAACAGTTTCACACTATTATGCATTGTGTTAATTACTTTCAGCAGTAAAGGCCAAGCTACTGAAAATTACTGAAAAAAAAAAAAATATTATGTCAATTCTTACTACAGTGTAATGTGAGAAAATGGAGCAATTTTTTAAAATGTTAAGCAATTTCCAGTGACCTTATTCTACACACTGGTAAATCTGTACACACAAACACTGCACAACATTACCACAGAATATCATTATCATCTTCTTCACCAGCAATAAATATAACTTTATGCAAACAAAGAAAAACACCACTGATTGATATGCTTTCGAAAAACATACAACAGGTCAAATCAGGTCTTTAACACAAATAGAATACATTGTAGATTACCAGTATACTCCAATCAAAACTAAATATTAAACCTATATATATATGTAGCGGGGTATTCCCCTATATTGGGAAGAAACTACATTACCCATAACCCCATTCTTTAGATGTTCCACCGCAGAGACTCATGGGAGGGGTTATAAAAGGAGGAGGCGAGGCCGGGCTCGGCCTCTTGGGGGGACACGAGACTTCACAGACGGATCCTCCTGTGCGGATGTGTCGGAGTGCAAGGCCTGAAGCCTGAGGCCTTGCTCTGCACCAAAGAGCCTTCCACCCTCCCCTCTGCGAGCCTGGGTGGCATCTGACTTTGTGAGCTACAGCCTTGTCGGATCGGGGACCCGATCGTGGAGAGATCGAGTGTGTGTGACACGGCCGGTGGAGGTTTTCCCGGACTGGATCCGTAGTCCGGCGGGTGAGAGGGCATAAGCCCAGCTAAGATACTGTTGCTGTATATAGGCCTATAGACTGCCGTGGCCTACAAGTTATTTTCATACCCCTTGGATTACAAAGTTATACTCTGTTTAAAGTGCACCACCATTACAGACCTGCCGGTGAAGAAAGAAGGACTAAGCTAAATATTAGAACCAGGCATGGTGGGGATTCTAGCGTGTTTGATTACTGCGCCATAGGGCACTTAGTTAACGGTCGCCCGTATGGCGCACCTGTAGCGTGTGTTACTATATAGTGTGTTAGAGTGGCAGGACGCTGCCCTTAGGAGTGATTATCTTGAACTGTGATTACTGTTACCCCTTTATCCATATTGAGAAAAATGAGTAAAACACTTTACCTATTACAATTCATTACTGTGTCCTTGCTTAGTTATTCTATTGCATAGGACATATCATTGATTGTTAGTACTAGCTGTGCCAGAAGGGGGTAGAGCCTATTGCCGGGGGTTGGCGGAGCTGCACTCAGGGCCCAAATCTAATTCTGCGGCCTCCTTAGTTGGAGGTATCGCTACACGTGGGGGTTCTCGTGTTGCCATTGATCATTTTGACAAAGCGCTGTTATATTCATCTAAATGTAAGTGTACCTACCTACATTAAATACCCCTTTTTATACAGTATCACACTATGTGCCTTTTCTTTCCTTCTAAATTCTGCAATCTACCCGGCATCGCTACCTGATTCTAATCGGGCACTGCATACAAGCCCCATTGTCATCTGGATATGAGAGATATTTTTTTCTATCCTTTGGACTGGATTGAAGTTTGATGTCCCCCATTTGAATCACAGTTGGAGATTTGCTGTCCACAGCGGCTCACCTATGCTTGGTTGACCCTCTGAACGTAGGTTTTTGGGGTCCACTCTTTCTGGTAAGCCTTTCTTACAACCGATTGGTGGTGGTCACTTTGAGTGCACTCTCTTCACGTCAAGTTTACTTAGGAGCACCATAATTTGATTGTCACTCACCTTTCATCAATATATGTTCTATTTGTTTTTATTATGAACTCAGTATTTTTGGTGTCCCTTGTGGCATTTAATTTGCATCACTGAGGACTCTTTGGACTCTTTGAACACTTCATTTTATTCAGTTTGTTTGGCTAAGATGTCACATTACTGAGGACTTTTTGAATATTTCATTTATTCAGTTTGTTTAGCAGAGATGTTATATTGTTTATCTAATTATATATCACTGTCATACACTGCTCCTTAATTGTGGGCAGTTCTTACTAATTTTTAGCGCTACACTTTTTTGTTTAGTTTGTTTTTCACCATTTTTCAATTGGTTGTGTGAGCGGCTATTTATCAGGCAGCGCGGAATTCCTTTTGTATTTATAAGTTCTCCTTTTGGCCCAAAAAATAAAGGAATGTCCTATTATGCAAATGACACTCTTGGAAACACATAAGAAAAATCAAACAATGACAAGGTCAGGACGAACATACAATTTAATTCTATCACTATCCCAACGCCCCAATTTTTTAACCCCATCATTAGAAAAACCAAGATGACTGGCTTCAGTGGCTGCACCTATTCTGAAAGAATGTGAAGAGAAGTGAAAGCCAGAGAGGTTAAGTTTTTTAAGGCAAGAGGACAGGACAGATGAAAACTGAAATATTTTTAATGGAGACAAGTTACTGTGAATAAAAATTTAACCTAAAAAGGAGGGTCGAACAGATACTGAGTGATTTTAAAAACTGGACAAATGTGCAGAACAGGAGCCTTGTATAGAGTTATCCAACGACCTTTGCCCAATTGGTCCATTTTGGATCTACGAAGAAAAATTTTAATTGAATCTTCATCCACAGAGATATCCGAGAACACTAAAAAAGATGCGGAAACTTTAGTTCCCCTATTCTAAAAGCCCCAAAGAAAGCCATAACAAAAACCGCTCTGAACAGAGAAGTTTCAAATTAAGAAAAACAAACTAATTCTAACGTATCCATCAGTTTAGACAAGAATTCAGAGGAAATTGGTCGTCTACTGTCAACCGCTGAGATAGACTTTCTGAAACCTTTCATCACCTGTCTAACCGTAAAAAAGGAAGAAAGAGAAGTAAGACCAGAGATTTTAAGAAAGAACGAAACCCCAGCTAAAACTTTGGTCACCGATGCTGGACTAAGACTATCCTGAATTAAAGAGGACACAAAGCGTAAAGCTGAATAAGCAGTTACAGAATGAAAAGCAAACTTAGACTCTATGCAAAAATTACACCACTTAAACCAAGCTTGAGAATACTCTTCCCAAGTCTTAGGGGCGATGGAATTCCTCATGTTTGCTTCAATTAGTCCCATATCAGGCCCCAGAGAAAACCTGGGCATGAGAATCCTTTTTGATCCGCCTCTGGAGCGAGCTCCCGAAACTTCCGGAACTGCGAACGAGATAATGAATCGGCAATCTCATTAGTAAAACCAGGGACATGCTTTGCTTTTAACAAAATGTTAAAGGTCATACATTGTAATACCAAAAAACGGAGCAATTTTATTACTAATTCAGATTTTGATGATAGCCCATTTATAGCGAAAAAAACTCCTTTATTATCCGTGTGGAGAAAAACACGCTTATTCTAAAACATGCTGTGCCAAATGGTAATGGCGATCACCACAGGGAATAATTCTAATAGGACAAGGTTACGGATAATATCTGGTGATCTCCAAGACTCAGCCCGACTGTCTGCACACCAATGGCCGTCCAGGAAAGCACCAAAACCAACCGAACCTGATGCATCTGTAAATAGCCGGATCTCCCAATCATTAACAAAATCATCCTGCCATACTGCACTGCCGTTAAAATTTATCAAGAATTGGTCCCATACCCTCCATTCCTCTTAAATGGGACGTATAATGGAAACATGTGAATAAGGGTTTGTAATCCCTCTAGTGGCCATGGCGAATCTCAGAGAAAAGACTCTGGCCACTGGAATTACTCTGGATGCAAATGCAAATAGTCACAGTAAGGACTGAACATCACGCAAAATAACCCTTCTTCGGGACAAAAAGTTAGAAATGAGTAACCTCATCCTTAATATTTTTGACACTGGCAAACGGAATTCCATGGCAACAGAATCGATTGTAATGCCCAGGAATTCGATCACTGTCACTGGGCTCATTGTTTTTTCAAGTGCTATAAGAATAACAAAAGACTTACAGATGTTGAAAAAACAATCTAGCATATCTGAACAAACTTGAACTCCTGCTGGGCCAATAAATAACAAAATCATCTAAAAAATGTATGGCGCCACTCTGAGGGAAATTTTGTAACAAGACCCACTGTACAAATGTCGAAAAGGTCTCAAAATAACTGCAAGACTTGGAAAACCCCATGGACAAGCACTTATCAAAGTAGAATTGATCCTCAAAAGAGAAACCAAGGGAATTAAAACCCATTGGGTTGACAGGTAAAAGGCGAAATGCTGACTTTATATCCGCCTTTGCGATGAATGCTGCTTTGCCAAAACGTTTTAACAAACACAAAGCTTCTTCAAAGGAAGAATATGACACGGATGACCGAAAATCTGATATCTCATCATTTAACGAATTACCATGAGGGAAGGATAAATGATGAATCAAACGAAAAGAGCCCTGCTCTTTTTTAGGGACCAGGCCTAATGGGGATAAATGAAAATTTACAAAGGGGGAGAAGAAAAAGGGCCAGCTATCCTACCCTCTTTTATCTCTTTCAGAATCGTTTCCCTAACTATATCAGGATTAGCCAGAACTGAACGTAATTTTTTTACAGGCGAACAACCCTGACCCCCAAAAGAAGCTACCAAAAAGCCAAACTGGAAACCTTCATACAAAAGGACCGCTATTCTGTGGTCTGGATATTGATCTAGCCAGAACTGAATTTCTGACAGTTTCACTGGCGTCCATGCTCTTTGCATTAATATCCCTTGATTGAGCTGTAGTAGCGGATTTCTTGAAACAGCGGGATGCAGGGTGCGTACCCGCGCAGAATGAGAATTCATGCTTATATCTGCAGTTAGATAAAATTCTACATTGGGAATCATTGTATGAGAAGCATACTCCTTTACGAAAAGTAGACTGTGTATTAATAGTTGCTTGAGGTCTCTGAGCATATTGCTGCCTTTGTGGCAGCATCAGGTTCAGCCATAATCCTACATCCTTCACCCCCCCAGTGGAGGGAAGGGTGGACTGAAAGCTTTTGTCTAAAGCTCTCATCATAACTGAACCAAGAAATACTACCAAAGTGGCGATATGCCTCCGCCACTATGTCTAGATGTTGAAACAATCCTGAGCATTTGTCAGGAAAACGTTCGCCCATTACAGATGAAAAGATACAAAAGGCCTGAAGCCAATTCTGGAAAGTTCTTGAAATTGCCCTCCTCCTATCTTCCTCAGACCTATCATCCAATCTTTTATCAGATTTCAACAAAAGTTCTTTGGATGACGGGAGCAGGGATAACATGTCAATAAATTCTCCTCGCCATATTTTTTCTTTAACAGTACTGGACAGATGGAATCCCAAAGGAGAAAGCTCACAGGGGAGCGCCTCTTTAAGACATGTCTCAGAAACAAGAGGTTTTATAGATAAAGGAATTGATACATTAGCTATAGCAGGAGGTATATTAGTATTAACAGTATTCAAAGGTAAATTATCAGTAATAGGATTTACCCTTGCATTCAAAGGGTTAATACTTACAGGAATGACGTGGTTACCCTGTGAAAAAGCAACATTATCACACATACTTACTCCACTTAAGCCACCGCCATTCCAAACAGTACCAATATTATTAACATTACTCATCTTAGAAAGTACATTGGCTAAAGAACCAACTATTTATCCCATTCTATTAAATTAACATAATTTTTCTCACCATCACTGCGGTCCACGCTAGCAGGTTGCCCAGACATTGTCACCTCATTTGAAAAGCCCGCGGCTGCAGCTAGCTGAGGTGAGTCACTTCTGGCTCTGCTTGAAGAAGAGCGTGACCTTGCCTGTTTAGTATTCATTCTCACAGGAGAAGAGGGAGAATCTTCTTTTCTCAACCTCTTTCCCCTGTTAACTCTGCGAGGTCCTCTTTGAACAGCAGGGGGAGCAGCTTTGGAATGTGCAGAAAGGACATTTTCCATGTTAGCAGGCGCTGACGCTGACGGAACAGCATCCTCTTCCAGGCACCTCCTCAGCCACTCAGCTCCTCCCTGGCTCTCGGGTTTAGTAATGAGGCAGCAAAGCAGTTCTTCCATCTTCTGAGGTAACCGTCCGGAGCAGCACAAGCTCTTCACTCCACGGTGTCCCCTTAGGCTTTGAACGGAGCGGGAAAGACCGCTGGCTTTTATAAACTCTGCCCGGCTTAATCCCGCCCGATCCAGCCAATCGGGACCTGTTGCTATGCTGCCCTGCATCTTCCATCACCTGGGGCAACCTAAACAGGAATAAAGAGAGGGGGGGACAGGGAAACGAGGCAGCCCTTTGGACTGTCCCATGGAGCCCTGCATAAACGCTAGGGGCTCATTCATTCCTGCCTATGAGGGCTCAACAGCTGCACAGACAAAGCTGCTCATCTGAATGTGATTGGCGTGTGCATGTGGGTAGTGGCCCGAACACAAACAGTATGCACTTGGGGCAGCTTACCTGCATCTGCACCCCTGTCACATTAGGACAAGTGGCTTTGTCCATGCAGATACTGCATCCTAATAGGCATAATTGGACTGCCTGCAGGTAGAACCTGCTGGATGGTGTATTGGTATCAGTGCTCATGTGAGCAAGGCCTTTATCTCACTTTCTATTGTGCTTCCAGGACAACAAATTAAGGTAAGTTTCCTCAAATGAGTCATAGACAGCATATAGGAATTTCCACAATTCCTTATTCTATTGAAAACTTAAAAAAATAAGTTTTGCCTTTTGATTTTTCTAAATGAAATCATCTTCAGTATTTATATGACATAGGAAAAGTGATAGCTGTTGAAATCCATGCTTATCAGGTGCTAAAATATGTGTTTGGCTTAAATGGTTGAAAACCTTTACATATACCCAGTGAAGTGACTAGCATCAGGCGATGCACAGAGATTAAACAAATTCTCTTACATAAGTTGTACCTGTTTAGATGTAGCACTCTCTTCTCTACAGCCTTTCAAAACACACATTTTACACATTATCTCTCATTTCTGAAAAGCAGGGGCTGGGGATCTGAATTCTAACACTGCAAAGCTCAGTGAGGAGAACTCTCAGCCCTGATTGAAGGGAAGAGAGACACCCCCCTTCTCATAGTACATGCAGAACATGCACATCTGTGGCTGTCAATCATGGGCGGTGTACTGGAGTTCTCCATCCCTGTCACAAATTAATTATTGGAGTTGGGAAAAGAAGTGACTTATTTAAATAACAGAGGAAGGAAGCAGCAGAGAGAAATCACACTCAGTGCGTTGAGTAGAGACAAGTACACAGTTTAGAAGGATGTGATTTGTTCATATTTCATGTATGAGGTTTACAACAACTTCAAAATTAATCATAATAGTGTACTTCTTGCATGCACAATTACATTTTGCATCTTAAAACACTAATTTAAAACTCTTCCCTACTGCTTGTCAGGGTGGTATTCCCCTGATGAAACCTGGACATGTTAAAGCCATGTAGTCTCCCCCTTAGATTGTAAACTCCACAAGCAGGACCTTCCTAATCCTTCTGTATTGAACAGTATTGTAAATTGTACTGTCTTCCTTTACATTGTAAAGCACTGTGCAAACTGTTGGTGCTATATTAAAGAATACAAAATAATATAGTCAGAATAACAGCTGATATTGTTTAATGCAGACTATTCCAACAGTTTTACAAATTTGACACTGCCATACACTGGAGCACAATATGCAATATAAATGCAGAATGATATCGGTTTGAACCCTTCTTCACTAAAATATATTTTCTTAGGGTGTTCCACTTCATTAAACTAATTAACCACTTAATTGCCAATGGCATATATACGTCGGCAGAATGGCTCGTACAGGCACAATCACGTACCTGTACGTCCCCTTTAACTGCCTGCCGGCGGCACGCTCGCGGCCCTTCCGACATCCTCGTGAGTCGGACCGTGGGTCCCGCGGACTCGATCGCCGCGGGAATCCCCGCGATCGTCTCACGGAGGGATGGAGCGGGGAGATGTTAGTGTAAACACAACATCTCCCTGCTTGCCTACTGACACTGTCACCGATCTCCGCTCTGTGTAATCAGAGCGGAGATCAGTGACGTGTCACTCATAGCCACGCCCCCCAACAGTGAGAATCACTCCCTTAGGCACACTTAACCCCTTCAGCGCCCCTAGTGGTTAACCCCTTCACTGCCAGTGTCATTTTTACAGTAAACAGTGCATTTTTATAGCACTGATCGCTGTGAAAATGACAATGGTCCCAAAATGTGTCAAAAGTGTCCGATGTGTCCGCCATAATGTTGCAGTCATGAAGAAAATCACTGATCGCCGGCATTACTAGTAAAAAAAATTTTTTTTATAAAAATGCCATAAAACTATCCCCTATTTTGTAAACGATATATCTTTTGCGCAAACCAATCAATAAAAAAAAAGAAAAAAGAAGGACGTCAATTTTGCTTGGGAGCCATGTCGCACGACCGCGCAATTGTCAGTTAAAACGACGCAGTGCCGAATCGCAAAAAGGGGCCTGGTCTTTATGCTGCATATTGGTCCGGGGCTTAAGTGGTTAAAGTTAATCTATGCAAATATAATAGTTCTCCTGGGAGCATTATTGAGTGAGGATGGGCTACAGTACCAGTTTTCCAGTTATGTGATTACGGAAGTTTTTTTTTTTTTATGAGTAGGGTGAAGAGTAAAGAATTAGACCCCTTAAATATATATGTAGGGAAATTTTAAAATAAAATATGTGTACACAGTTCATGTAATGATTTGAATTCAATCTTGCATAACATTCCTTACCCAACTCGGTATATAGTCTAATAAAAACTACGTTTAATAAACCAAGGAATTTTCTAATATTAACGTCCACCTTCAAATTACTGTAATTTTATTCATGTATTCCAAACCACAACTCTTGTAATAATTAAACTTTTAGTGAATAATTATTGAAGGAATTTGTGTGTTCAAAATATGATAGCCATTTTCTCACGGTGTTCCACTTCACATTAATTACTAACACTGGAATTCTTTCAAAAAGAAGGCCTTAACATGTTGAAAAACCCTGGGGCTCTGTAAGGGTACAGAACAAGGTAAATACATTTCCCAGAAAATACATTTAAAATATAAGCTCGTATAACACAATCAAAATAAATATGCCATTTGCAACAAAATCAGTAATAAGTAGTTAACAAATAAATCTAGACAACACAAAGAATTTAAAAATAACTATGGTATAAGAATATGTATCTTATTTTTGTTTTTAAATTTTGCATAGATTTGTAAAAGAATTGATGTGTTTAACATTAGTGCTCAACTTGTAATGGTGCCTGTCTGCGATTTCCAAAATTTGTTGGGTTTCTTTTTTAAACCCTATGTATGCCCTAAAATTGAAAATGTCTGTGATGCCTATTGTGGTATCTAGAGAAGTGCCATGACACATGATGCCTTTATGCAATTTTTTTTATTTTTTTTCGTTGTTCAAATATTTTTATTAAAGATTGCACAATACAATACATATTTGTTATTCAAGTCTTTGTAATTAAGTAGTTAATTGTATATGAAACTTATATCTTCCCAACAATCTTTGTGCTTAAATATAAGATATATAACAACATTTATTGTCTAAAATAAATAAATAAGAAATGAAAAGTAAAAAAGGAGAAAGAAAAATAATAATGAAATAGGGTAGCCTAATTTATACCATTAGTAAATGTATATATCGCCTTTATGCAATTTTAACCTTTTACTAGTATTTTAAAAGCCATAAGGGCATTGCAAAACATAGGTTACATGAGTAGTATGATCTCACATACCTCCCATGAAGGTGTAAAAGTGAAACTTTACCTCCCTTTAACATTGTTTTTTGCTACTGCATAACAGTTCCCACGTGCATAAAAACCTTTACCTGTAGAATGTTGTTTCCTGATATGTTGGTGGATCTATCACCTTTGGGGGCGATACAGTTCTTTAAATTAAATTAGATATCACTGGACCCAAAACGATATCGCACTTCAATGTAAGCTAGTGGGTAATCAGTATTTTTTGTAGTCATTTATATTTTGAAGTAACAACTTTAAACTTCCTAAACTTTTATGATACTGATGTAATTCAAAAAAAAAAAAACAACTCCCTCTTCATATTAGCTACAGTACCTTTTGCTTTTCAACAGTCAGAATTTTGTTTAGATAGCCCTTGTCTTGAAATATTGTATTAATTAGTACTGCTACTAAAATAAATGCATGAAGGTTTACAATTTCTCTTGATTTTAGTTAAATGGCTACTGGAGTTGTTTGTTATCCAAAGAGGGTAATAGCAGATACATGTAGGGATAAATGCATTCCGATTTTTCTCTTTACAATATTGGTACATGTACCAATATCATTATTCATTTTTTTTACTTTTTTTCTTGTTTTCAAGAAAAAGGTAAGAGTACAAAACAGAGCATCTAGGCATACCCCGGCTCAAATAATTAAAATAGCACACATAAAACAAAGAAATTGTGAACAGGTAAAACTAAAATTAAAACAAAAAAGAAAACCCCACCCTTGCTACTCATAAAATACAAAGAATTGCCAATTAGGGCAATTAAAATGAAAGAGTATCCTGTCCCCTCTCCCCTACGCTAAGAGCTAAGTCAGTGAATATCAGTAAACCATGGGACCATACAGTGTACAACTGACAGGGCCATACATAGGAAGTTCTTTAGGGAAGACTGGCAGTAGCCTCAGAGTCGTGTTGATCTACAGTAGTGGCATCTGATTCCTATTAGATGTCCCACACTTTGTGGAATTTTTTTGGGCAGCTTTGGGACATATAGCAGAATTCACTAACACTTTCCAAAACCCCAAGATGGGAGCAGATCTTGACCTCCATTGAATAACAGTAGCTTTTCTAGCATAAAACAATAATAGCTCCAACAATGTACGAACAGCTCTGGTGGGGGCCAGAGCCCCCACTAGTCCAACAAAGCAGACATCCACCTGTTGTGGGATAGGGATATTAGTTAACTGTGTAATAAATTGAAGAAAATATATTGTGTGTGGGGGCGGAGTGTTTAAGACAATCAACCCTTTGGATGTATCATCCCTTATATAATATATACAAAAAACACAAGGAAAGTGTGACTTTGTATATACCTCCTTAGATGTGATACAAACAGACAATGTGATCATATATAAAATCTAGACACTTGTGAAGTTTGAACGGATGGGCAGGACCAAATCATATGGAAATACTCAGCAGGCTTTGCTTGGCAACACCAGCAGTGTGGAGGACAGTTTGGGAAGATCCTGTGGAGTCTGTGGGGCATCACATAGAACCTGTGTAGAATTTTCAACTGGATCAACCGATCCCTAGAAGACACAAGTTAAGAAAAGCGGCACTCCCACATGTCCTTCCAATCCTCGCCGTCCAGCTCTGGAAGCTCCGTCAGCCAGGAGGTCCTTAATTTATCTAAACCTTGATGTACGGCCAGCTGTAAGGACTTATAAATATTTGAGAGAGGTTTGACGAGAGAATCATCCTGAATTAGTGATTCCATGTCGGATTGTCGTATATTCAAAGGAGGACTGCCAAATTGCGAGGAGAAGGCATGGCATGGCTGTGTCACGTCTACCCCAAG
Organism: Rana muscosa; assembly: GCA_029206835.1. Taxonomy (NCBI): domain Eukaryota; kingdom Metazoa; phylum Chordata; class Amphibia; order Anura; family Ranidae; genus Rana; species Rana muscosa. The sequence continues at coordinate 1,105,402,777 of CM055122.1, read as the reverse complement.
GCAGGTGTTCAGACACTATAGCTGACTACTGTGTGCTTCACCTATAGCAGCCCCCTTTCCATTAAGGCAATCAGGCCTACCAGTACTTGGTTGCCCCCAGGACTTATACACAATGCCTGGCCACCACACCAAGACAGATGCTAATTGAGCAAAGCAAAGAGATACTTGCAGTTAGCACAGCGTGGTTCTATGATGGTTTAGGTAAAAAGACAGGCTGAGTTCAAGGAATAGGCCAATAATCTGGTCCAAAGTCGTACACAGGGAAATCCAAACTAGCAAAGCAGGGCAGACAGATAGGGAGTTTGATCAGGAACAACACAGGTATCACTATCAAAAGCAAGGGACTGAGTATTTGGCTTGCTTATAACAGGTGACTTGCCACATCAATCACCTTGCAGGTGGGCACAGACAGGGAGAATGCAATAGCCAAAACCTGGATGCTGGAATGAGAAATGAGGAAACTAGGTTAAAAGCATCAACAGGCTAGGTACTGCTGTGCAATCTCTTTCACCATGTATGGACTGAATTGCATTTATTCAGCACAGAGAAAAGAGTCCTCATCAGTGTGGACAGAAGTGGCTGCAGAGGTTGCCCAGAGTGTGTGATAGTGCTACAAGAGAGTTCCTCTTTTAAAAATGCAGGATGAGAACTTAATCAATGTGTAACTTATTCATTTGGGGATTTAATGTAAGGACAAGGTGAATCATTTGTTGGTGGAAGGGATTCCACAGCATTATCTTGCCTAGTTACACAGCTGTGATGCTTGTAGTCAATTTGCCATTAATGAGGCACTGCTGGATATCTCTATTAGATGCCCTATTACTGTCATACAAGCTAACAGATACTGTACTTACAAATGGTTAGGCACCAAACACCCTACCAATGTGTTTTTGGGTTGGAAAAAAAAAAAGAATTTATCTAACATGGTTTTTACACATATGTATTAACCTCCTTAGCGGTATTCCCGAGTCGGGCTCGGGGTGATTTTTTTATGCTAGGAGCGGTAACCCTGAGCCAGACTCGGGCTGCATTGCAGTATCCAGGGGAAGTAACTTACCTTGTTCCCTGGATCCTGCGATGTCCTCCCGCAGTGTCAGCGAGCCGTGTCTCGCTCGATCCTCACTGCCGAGTGCCGAGCTCCGTTCCCTGCGACGTTGCGGCGCACGGGGGCGGAGTTCGGAGCCAAATTCAAAAAGTGAAACACATAGTATACATACAGTATACTGTAATCTTACTGATTACAGTACTGTATGTAATAATTACACACCCCCTTTGTCCCTAGTGGTCTGCCCAGTGTCCTGCATGCAGTTTTTATAATAAAAACGTTTCTTTCTGCCTGGAAACTGGAGATTGTCCATAGCAACCAAAAAGTGTCCCTTTATGTCCAAAGTGGTTTTAGACCAGCTAAAAAACAGCGAAAATAAATTAGAATCACTTGCAGAATTGAGCGATAGCGATTTGTGGGGAAATTCGTCATCAAACACTAAATCTAATGACAGCGACAATTCTGCAACTGAGCAAATTTCAGTGTTTTTGATTTGATTACATTATTAAATATTTTTTTTAATAATTACATTACTATTTGTTATAATTATTTATAGTTATTTATTATATTATATTTTATGATTTTGTGTTTCAAACTTTATCATACCCGGGATGTCTACTAGACTCTTGTTTGGTCAGGTTTAAGTAAGTAATTACTAAGAATCGCAGGCCTACAATACATAACACCAAATTTCCATGCAAAATAATTGTACCACTTTTGGTACATAATTCCAGACAGAATCATACCGCCAGGGAGGTTAAGGAGGATTCATTAAAGGAGTTGAGAATATTCTCACAATAAATTGTGTGAACATTTACATCAGTTACCCTGTCATGTGAAACGTAAATGTCTGTTTTCTTATTTCATTTGCACATAATTGGGTATTCAAAGTTAACAGGCGTTTGCTTATTATGGAATTGGGCAACTAAAGTGAATATGCACAAAATGTATCTAAAATTGCTTTTATAGACATTTTTGGACTAATTTTTTGGACAAATTTTTTTAAAGGTTATCCTCTTTTTGCTCATGAAAGTTGGCAGTATCCACTGTTTCCTTCTGGTAAAACCATGCTCATGTATTTGTGGGAGTGAGTGTGCCTGTGGACATTTTTAGAGGGCAAATGGTGTTCACCTCATAGGTACCAATTAGTAGATAGCATCAGCTTAGCTGATTAAAGACCTCTAACTTTGACTCAGAAGGGAGGTGTGTTAAACTGCTGCTTTCACACAGAGTGCAAGCATCCTTCTCTACAGCATGCTGGCAGAACACGGGTTTTGCTACTCAGGCTGTGGCTGTTATTTAAAGACAACATGCTGTAAAAGATTGTACACCTTGTATATTTATGCACCTAGAACATATTTAGCTGGTTAAAATGGACAGTTTAAGTGGGCTTTAAAGTCTTGTAAATTAGGCCTATTGCATTACCTGGGTAATGGATAAGAATGAAAACCTCGTAGAATATCACACTACTACTTGGCGGATTTTAAATCGTAGATGGCCACTCAAATCGTTTCCATGGAATGAAGCTTTTTTTATTTCCGGCTGCATGTTCATACATTTCAGTAAGGGCTAATTCACACATTGTGCTGTGATAGACATTCTACTTTACTGCATTGTAAAACGTCTGTAACAGCAAGGACACACAGAAAGCAATTGTTTCCAGTGTGTCCCATTCACACTGCAAGGCAGCCCGGGGCTTCGCTGCAGTGTGTTGGGATAACATGCAGACACACTGCATTTTAATGCAGCGCATTGTACAGAATCGCATGCCACTGTACAGCAGCTCAGCACATTGCACTGCTGTGCATTGGCATGGATGAAGTGTACACTTCAAATAAAGTTTGTTCAAAATATAAAAGAAAAGGGAGCTGTGCGATGCACTGAATCCCGTACCAGCATGCTCCCTAGCACAGCTGAGAACGAACAGCTGCCGGACAGGTAGAGCGCACTGACAGCTGTCCATTTCTGTGTGAAAGGAGCCTAATACTCTCAAGACCTACAGGCCAAACCTTCATTCAAAGTCCCAAAATCCCCCCCCCCTTTTTTACAGGCCAAACCTGAACCTCTATTAAAACACACAAAACTGTCTCTTGTAGAGTTTCTTGTATTTGTGCTGTACCCTTTGTTACTGGTTTCCCTCAAAGCCTGGTTGAAAACAATCCCTGGAATGCATAAAGACTTGCGCAGACAGATTTTGTGAAAGTGTCTCTCGTGATGTCTAAAAGTGGTGCAGAATGCAGAACTTGACTTTGGCTCATGCTGCATCACTTTTAGAAGGCACGTGAGACACTTTCGCAAAATCTGTCTGCGCCAGTTTTTCTCTCTGTACACCAAAAGTGAGTAGGTGTTAATTAGCTCCGATTTTGTAAGATATCAACTGTTGGTATGTTATTTTAAATTTGGTGTATTCATTCTACCACAGTGTAAAAGTGGTGATTCGTAGAACTACCTGAATTTGGTGCACGAGTCGCTGTCAGAACCTAAAGTGTCACAAATGCTTCATGAATTTGGTGCAATACATTAACAAGAGGAATTAATGCAAGAGAAGCGGCACAGTGGCTTTATTGAATTCCCCCAAGGTGTTTTATCATGAGAATGTATTTTGTCTGCACTGCAAAGTGCTGCAAAATGCGTGGAGATGCATATGGTATTAAAAAAAACACTTACATTTATTAATTTAATTCTTAAATCGTACATTTATTCTCCCTTCCAAAACTCCCTGATTAAAAGTTTCTCACCCACCCCCATCCCAGAAGCATAACATAACAGCTTCTATGAGGTTTATAGTCTGTAACTAAAATCTCCTGGTTGCACCTGTGCAGTAGATCCTCACAGAATTCAGTGATGACCCAATGCATAGCTGCAGCCAGTGCTTCAGCAAAGATATGGGTCATAGGCTGCACACATTACAGAGGACACTGGTTGGGATACTTTTTAACAAGGGGGTTAGGTAGGCAGGATAAATGTACTTTGCATAAAAAAAAATGGTTATTCTTAACAAAGTTTATCAATTTACACCACAGCATCACACAATTAACATGTTACGATGACGCAAACAACAGAATGCATTGGATGTCATTTTGGAATGTCCAGGAAAAGTCATGGCCACAATCTCACTAAAATACTGTGGAACGCGCCTTTCATGCAAGTGTAGTGCACCAACCCCAGACTTTACCTGCTTTTCTTCTGCTTGGCTCCTCCGCAAGAAAAAATGAGGCACACCGCACCACAAGCCCGTACTCTCCTGAATAGGGAGGTTGAGCGGTGTTAGTTTCTCGCGCCTGCGTGCAGCCAGTGTTTAAAATTCTCCAGTGCTGACATTGTTTCTGCAGTAGTCAGAAACAAGTCTTTAGTTCTCCCCAGTAAGCAACTGTCCACACCAACTGAAAGGTCCAACTCTTATTTATAATTTTTTAGCACAATAAACAGTCTCTTTGAGAGCAGACAGGTTGGGACAAGACACAGGTCAGATAAGGTGGGAGGAGGTCCAGGCACAAACTTGAATTTGGGTTCTCTCCTGTTCCGATTATCACGAACAGGCTTGGCGCACAGTCTCTGCCACAGACCATGAAGTTGGTCACTGCCACTGACCGGGTGAAAAAGATGAAAGTCACTGCCACTGACCTTGTGTGCATAGTGTCATTGCCACTGTGACTTAAAGAACACGCACTTCCTTCCGTTAGTAAACTGGCCCTTTATAGGACAAGAACATCCCTCCGGAGAGTTACCAGAGGCCCCATCTGTCACCACGACTCTGCGCTGGGTCTTCAGAAAGGGTCACCTCCCTGGCCTCCTCATCCTGGATACGGGTCCCCTCGCAAGGCAGATCCCTGGGAGTCTCGGTCCCCGGCGGATCCCAGCCGAAGGTTGCTGGGCTCCGGGCCTTTCTCCAAAGTACCTCACCCCAGACTGAAGGTGTCTGGGATGGAACAGCAGCTCTGTCTTCGGGCCTAGGGCACCCAGAGACAACCCGACCAGGCCTCCGGCCTAGGGCACCCGGAGGCGACACACACGCACCCAGGCCTAAGGTGCCTGAGCGCGGAATTGACCCCTCTGGAAGATGGCCGTCCCCTTTTATATCCTCTCCCGACAGGCACAGCAGGTTCCCCGCCCCGCCATACTGCTGCCAAGAGGGGACAAAAAGGCACAACCTTGCACTGCGGTTCAACCCGGGCCCATGGCAACAGCGCCACCTACAAGCCCCAGGGAACTACACACCAGTACCATCTCCCAGGGATAGAAATGGTCCATGAAACCTAACAATTAGTGCATCTGAGCCTAGTTACCACTCAGATGCTTCCCCCTAAATGGGTAATTTTAATAAAGGAGGTTCTACTAGTTACTAAATGTAACATTTTGCATACTGTTTCATCAATTACATTTTTTAAACCAAAATGTATGTGTTGTTTATTAAAAAAGCCAGCTTTTATTCATTATTATAACATACATGAAGATAATGCCACCTTCTATAAGTCATTAATGTGGAAGTTCCTAAGGGTTTGTAATCCTTTTATCATTTGTATAGGAAAGTTCACTTTTTTAAACAGTCATATTTGCTAAACAGACCCTTAAGGCCTGTAAAGCAAATATACAATTTATGTCAATACTGGAGTCTCACTGTAAAAAATATCGCAGCATTTAAACTTTGTCCATGTTTGAGTTTGTAAAACACACATTTATTTGCCTAAAATGTAAATCAATTTAGGCTTCATTTACTTTAGCGTTCAATAGTATGAAATTATTCCATTAATTAAACTCATGTATATTTTCTTTGAAAGGCTTGAGAACCAGTGCCAGATGAACAATGCAATGGAATATTATGCTTATCCTTGAAGAGACAGAAACTTATCTCTATGTGACATTCAAGGTAAGGCAAGGTGCCCAGAATTTCGACCAATAATGGACTCTATTTTTGTACAGAGTGCATTAGAAAAAAATGTTTCAACATGTTTCAAGTAAAAAAAAAGCTTTTATATTGTTTTTAATATGGCTCACTGTCTTGTTGGCTCTGCTCCAAAGTTACCATAATGATCTGAATAACACAAAACACGGCCGTGATTTTAATAATGCTTACAGTGAAACAATAAAAGTGAAATATTCCTTTAAATTTTGTACCTGGGGGGTGTCTATAGTATGCCTGTACAGTGGCACATGTTTCCTGTGTTTAGAACAGTCCCTGCACAAAATGACATTTCTAAAGGAAAAAACTTAATTCAAAACTACTCGTGACTATAATGAATTGTCGGGTCCCGGAAATACAGATAAAAGTCATTGAAAAAAACGGCATGGGTTCCCCAACCCAGTCCATTAGCAGGCCCTTTGGGTCTGGTATGAATATTAAGGGGAACCCCGTTGATTTTTTATTTATTTTTTATTGCATGGGGGTCCCCCCAAATTCCATGCCAGGCCCTTCAGGTCTGGTATGGATATTAAGGGGAACCCTGCGCCTTTTTAAAAAAAAAATTTGCCTGGGGTTCCCCCCAAAACTCCATACCAGACCCTTATCTGAACATGCAACCTGGCAAGCCGCAGGAAAAGAGGGGGAATGAGAGAGTGCCCCCCTCCAGAACCGTACCAGGCCACATGCCCTCAACATGGGGAGGGTGTCCTTATGTTGATGGGGACAAGGGCCACATCCTCACAACCCTTGCCCGGTGGTTGTGGGGGTATGCGGGCGGGGGGCTTATAGGAATCTGGAAGCCCCCTTTAACAAAGGGGACCCCCAGATCCCTGCCCCCCCATGTGAATTGGTAACGGGGTACATTGTACCCCTACCATTTCACAAAAAAGTGTCAAAAATTGTAAAAAAACACAGGAGACAGCTTGGGACAAGTCCTTTATTAAAAAAAAAAAAAAAAAAAAATTCCAGCGATGTACATCCATTTTCGAGCAGAGGATACGGAGGGAAAAAAAAACGCTGACACGATCCGCCTCCATGGGTGGTTCCCGTTTAATGACACTACACCCGCCGTGACAGCTCCTAAACATCTGAGGGTGGGGCCACCCGTAACGTGCACGGGTGACCCCCCACCCCCTCTGTATCCTCCTCTCTCGTTCCCCCTCTTTTCCTGCGGCCTGCCAGGTTGCGTGCTCAGATAAAGGTCTGGTATGGATTTTTGGGGGGAACCCCCACGCCATTTTTTTTGCGTGGGGTTCCCCTTTAAATCCATACCAGACCTGAAGGGTCTGGTATGGATTTTGAGGGGGACCCCTATGCCATTTTAAAAAAAAAATTGGCGCAGGGTTCCCCTTATATCCATACCAGACCCAAAGGGCCTGGTAATGGACTGGGGGGGGAATCCATGTCGTTTTTTTTAATGACTTTTATCTGTATTGTCGGGACCCGACAATTCATTATAGCTGCGAGTAGTTTTAAATTACTTCTTTTCCTTTAGAAATGTCATTTTGTGCAGGGACTGTTCTAAACACGCCACTTTACAGGCATACTATAGACACCCCCGAGGCACAAAATTTAAGAATATTTTACTTTTATTATTTCACTTTAAGCATTATTGAAATCACTCCTCCTGAAAAAAATTCCATTTTTAAAACTTTTTTTTACCCAGGTCCCCAAACACTTTTTATGACAATAGCTTGCATATTAACCTTTAAAATGAGCACTTTTGATTTTTCACATTCGTGTCCCAAAGACTTTAATGGTGTTCGCGTGTTCGAACACATTTTTTGCCTGTTCGCACGTTCTGCTGCAAACTGAACCGGGGGGGGGGGGGGGTGTTTGGCTCATCCCTATTAGAGATACAGTTAGTTCACTGTAAACCATTCATTCCATATCTTCCATTGTTTTTCAAAGACCATCCTATTGCCTTGTTTGTCGGCAAGTAAAGCCTCATATCTGTGATGTAGTCGTGTAATCTCGTTTCTGACAGATTCAGTGCTCTTTTGGATTTCCAACTTCTATAAGCAGTCTGGCTAAGATATGGATAAGCATTGTGCGGCAAGAAGGAGTAAATGTATCTATGTATCAATTCAGGATTGCAAGGCCAGGGTCGGGTGTAGTGAGAATGCCCATAATATTAGTAATATAACAAAAAATGTTACACCAGAAGCCAGTGAGATGTTTACAGGTCCAAAAACATATGTAGGAGATGACCAATATCACTGCATCCTCTCCGGTATAGTGAGGAGGAAGATGGTAGGAATTTGGAGAAACCAAGTGGGGTAAGATACCAAACCAGGGCAATTTTTCCCAATGGTTGCCACAATTTTAAGCCTTGTAAAGTGTTTTAAATGCAAAGTGCCATTGGTCAAGTATGTAAGAGCTACCCAGATTTGTTTCCCATTTTTGATAAGGAGACGGTTTATTTAAGGTAAGTATGTCTTGAAACAAGTTATAGAAGATGGATATGCCCTTAGTGGGGGATGGATTGAAGTTGAGAAATTTCCAGGCTGTTTAGTGGAGGAAAATCTCATGATTTTGAAGAGACCTGAAAAAATGGGAGATTTGGAGGTATTTGTAATAATCTTAAACTGGGAGATCAAAGTCTCCCACCTTCAAAGAGGTCCTCAAATAGTTTAATGTTATTGTTAGTGCAAAGGTCTGTAATTAGATTGATGCCTTTAGATTGCCAGTCCGTAAGAGATATTTATGTTCTCTAGAATATTTCTAGGTGTTGGTATAATTGTCTGTGTAGAAGGGGAGCAGTGGTTTCTCCTCCAAGCCCTCCAGGCCAACAAAGAGACCTGCATTGTAGGTGGAAACTGTTGTAGTGGATATCGCTTCCAGGTGTCAACCAGTAGGAGAGATCTAAGTTCTGAATTAGGGCTGAGAGCATTTTGAAGGAGGCTAAACGTCCTGACTAGGACAGCTCCCCAGGGGTTCCAAAAGAAGGTTAAATATTGAGGGGAACAATGGGCATCCCTGTCTCATCCCTTTAGCTATGGGAAATGACCTAGAAAGGATATTTAATGTGTAGACTTGTGTGCAGGGGGATGAATATAAAGGACCAGGGAAATATAAGGACAAGAGAAACCACATTTTTTAAGTGTTTTAGTCATGTAGCCCCAATGGACTCTATCAAATGCCTTGTCTGCTTCCAAAGAAAGGAGCAGAGAAGGCATTCGGCAGAGCTTAGCATAATGGATGATGTTTATAACCCTGCGCGTGGCATCTTATACCTGTCTACCCAAGGTGAATCCAGTCTGGTCAGGATTGATCAAGGTAGGTAGGTTGCATAAATTTAGATGTCAGTGTTAAGTAGTGAGATGGGCCTAATATTAGGTCAGAGAGGTAAGCTCCTTCCCAGGTTTCTGGATAGTAACAATGTATGCCTGAAACATCTTGGGTGGGACCGAGGCAGAGGACACTGCAGCTGAGTAAACAGATGTAAGGGTTGAGCCCAAATTGTGTTGGAACAATAGTCATTTGTTAAACCATCAGGCCCAGGGGATTTGCCAATTGATGATTTTAGTGAGCTCATACACTTATATAAGGAGGCCAACTGAGAAGGGGGCAGTGAAGAGAGCTTAAGATTTGCCAGAAAGCTCTTTGTAGCGCTATCTGTAGGTTGTACTGTCGTAGGGTCTTCGCTGAGATTGTATAGGGAAGGATAATAGTCAGCAAAGGAATTTGCTATGTCCATAGGGTTCAAAATTGTATTCTTATCCACAGGGTGAATTAGAAGAGAAATTTTGGTTTGAGACTTATGCTTTTTTAGTCTTTGAGCAAGACGTTTGCTGGCTATATTGCACCAGGAGTAGTGTGCCAGCTTCAGATGAGTTGAATGTTTGTCAAATTGGTCTATAAGGAGAAGTCTTCATTCAAACCATAATTTAGACAGTGTATGCATCAGCACAGTGTCCAGGCTCAGTTTGTTCTGGGATTCCAGCTGTTTGATTTCTGTCAACAGTTGATCAAGTTTCTCTGTCCTCTGCTTTCTAACCCGGGAGCAAAGTAGCAGTATTATACCTCAGATATAAACCTTATGGGCACACCACAAAGTAAAAGGTTTAGAAACAGAATGAGTATTAAGTGAAAAGTAGTCAAAAAGTAGTCAGTTAAGTGTTCAGCAATGTGGGCAATGTGGGCAGCATGGGTGGGCGTTTGGAAAACTTGTGAATTTTCACGCCACACAAATGCTGGTCCAGGGGTGTTGTCCTCCTGCACCACAATAGAGACAGGGACGTGATCAAACCACAAGATGTTATGTATAGAGAAGGAGGACACTGATTGTAATAAGCTAAAATGGGGGGTATAGTGGGACTTTAAATGTAGAACATATTTAAATGCGCCTCCATCCCTAATCTCTCAAATAATTGAGGGGGTTTGGGACTTTAAATGAGGCAAGTGAAAACCAACTAGGTAAAAAATGTATTGACATGTTTATTTACATGAGCAAAATAACATAACACACAGCCATAGGTACATACATTGTTGTTGGTAATTTCATATGTAGCGACCTCACCCCTCTCATCCCTTCTCATTCACGGCTTGTCTGTCTCTTCTAGGGGTTAGCACTGGGGGAGGGATGAAATACACCACGGCCCATGTCCTCCAATGTGTAGAGGTGAAGGCCAGAACTATCGGGTTTTGTGTATGTGTCCCAGAGTCAAATCCTCTCCTCGGATTAACTCCCCTTTGCGCCTAGTAACCAGAGTTCCACACACTGAAAAGGTCCAACTCGTATTTATTCTTCTCAATAAATAGTCATACAGCACAGACAGGTTGAGACCCATATACCACTTCAGTATTTGTGGGGAGTAGGCCAAGGCACAATTCTTTTAGATAGAGCTAACCACTGTGGTGTCACCAGTGGCGAATAGTCACTGCCACTGACTATATTGAACAGAACATGAAATACCTTCGCTAACGTAGCCCCTATCAGGGGAAGGACATCCGTCCAAGACAGTTACCGGAGGCCTCTCCGTCACCAGCAATGCTGCGCTGGACTCTCCGGAGAAGTTCCGCTCACCGGCCTCCTCGTCTCAGACACGGGCACCCAAGGAGTTAGGGCCCCCTCGGATTCCTCCACCCTCGCGGAACTCAGTCGAAGGTACTGAGCTCCAGGCCTCCGCCATAGTACCTCACCCCAGGCTAAAGGTGCCTGAGATGGACTCCATCTCCCGCTCCGGCCAGGTCAAGGGCACCTGGACCCGGAACTCCGGAACGCCAGCACCCAGGCTGAAGGTGCCTGGGCGCGGCTGCGTCCTCTGACTCTGAACCCCAAGGTCAGGGCGTCCGTCCCTTTTATCTCCTCTCCCTTTGCGTCACAGCGGGTTCCCCGCCCCGCTGTACCAGCGCCAGGAAAGGACAAAAAGGGAAGAAGTCTTGCGGTGAGTGTTCAACTCCGGCCAGGGCGACAGCGCCACCTGCAGGCCGCAGGGAACCTCACACCACCAGAGTCCTCCAAGAACCACAAAAGGATCTCATATTCCCTGACAATCAATGCATCTGGGTTACACTACCACCCAGATGCCTCCCCTAAATTCAAACACCCGCTACACATAAATATATACACACGCCGTAGACAAGTTGCAGTTCATACATATACCTGAGTAGCATCATAGCACATTGTAGTTGCCCGTGATGTAGGACAATATATTCTGTGTCAAAGGGTCAGTTAAAATAGCTAAATTTGCATGATATGGTCTACGTAGAAAATTAACTGTATATTAGAGACATGGATGCATCCTATCAAGCTTGATGCTTTTTGTGGATTCGCTCCACTTCCTCAAGGGGGGGATGCTAACATATATACAGTACAGAATTATGTGGTACTATCAAAAAAGGGGGCGCTAAGAATGTCTATCCCAGAAGCTGAGGTAATCGAGACCCGCGGGAGGATTGGGACCCACACACACATGTCCCCAGAAGGATAGGGATTGCCATTATGTACTCAGTAATGGTGTAAAATAGTGGCTCCAAAAGTATCTAGTATTACTGCTTGAAATCATAGTTCAAATGTAGTGTGCAGTGTGCCCAACGCGTGCAGCTAGGCTGATTGTAATAGCACTTTATCGGCCAGTATCAAGTCAATACGTGAATAAGTATTGTGTCTGGAAGAGTGGAAGGTGTAATCACGTCATTTGCATGTTGACACCTCCAGACATCATATAAGAAAGTCATTAGCATGTAGAAGAGGCTGCAAAGAAGGTGGAGGGCACTTAGCCTTGGAGATGGAGTCCAGAGGTTTATCAACAGTAAGATTATAATCTCCACACAGGATCAAGGCCGCTTTTTGAACAGAGAAGATCTGCCGGGAAGTTCTTTGTAGAAAACAAATTTGGTGGCTATTAGGTACATACAGCTTGGCCAGCATATACAGTTTGGTATTTAGTTCACAAACTAGGATCAGATATTTACCTTCCGGATATGTATACAGTTCATGAAGAATAAAAGCGATGGAGTTTTTGATGGCTATGAGAACTCCTTTTTGTTTCGTAGGTACCGAGGGATGTGTGGCAAAAGTTTATGATAGAGGGCAGGAGTGTTGGAAGATTGAAAGTGTGTTTCTTGAATGGACAAGATGTCACTTTTAAGCTTGAGAGCTTCTTTCCATAGTGGTGATCTTTTTGCTGGGTGATTTAACCCATGAACATTGAAAAACACAATATTAAGTACCATAATGGGTGACCAGGGAGAAGACCAGACAGTACCTTAACATTCTTATGCCAGGCCTAGAGAGGTGAAGGTTTGGTTGATGGAGTTTCAGGGAGAGTAGACAGCATATTAAGCGGTCGGGTAGCGAACTGTCCTCAAAGCAAAGATAATTATTGGAAGAAGAGTCAGACCTTGAGCGGCAAAAGAAAAAATTAAAACCAAGGAAAAAATAACAAGTAACCAAAAATATAGTAACAATGTAAAAAGGAAGATTCCAAAAGGAATCTGATAGCAGTGTTACTGCACATTACAATGGGAGGGAAATTTGTGGGCTATAAGCTCCACAGTGCCACGGGAAGCATGTTGCTCTAGATGGAACAGGGAGTAGAGGTGGTTATGCATTTTGCTTTTTGTTACAGCGTTTGTGGGACACCACCTGCCAGTCATCTTAGTTGTCCAAATTAGCTGAGGCAGACTGACGTGAAGGTTCCTGCAGAGCAACTGCAACCCTTCATCAAGTGAGGTATCCAATGAAGTAGTTTCATCTCGTGTGATGGTTAGTTTGGTCAGGTACCCCAATGATATATTATGTTTTGGTTTCACAAGTTTTTTGTTATAGGCAGTAGAGGTTTGCATTTTTGCATTGTATATTGGGAGAGATCTGCAAAGATTTGAATGGCTGTGTATTTAGCCAAACTTTGTGGGTTTTGCAAAATACATCTCTGGGAATGTTATCAGCAAGATAGGCCAACTTAGGTAGTCGTGGATTCTATCAATCACCACCAGCTCAGACTCAGGAGTAGATGGTAGAAATGGTAGAAAGACCTTCATAAGCTCACAGGCATATTGATGTAGATGAGCTGGCTGTATAGCTTTAGGAATGCCACGTATTTTCATGTTATATCTACATGATCTATATTCTAAGTCCGCTACCTTGGCTTTAAGCCAGGCCACTTCATGAGACTGGTCATTGTGAGCATCTACAAGTGAGTTATAAGATGTAGCAAATTCCCCCATTTTCTTCTCCAAATAATCAACTCTTCTCCCAAGTAGTGATGAGCCGAACACCCCCGGGTTCGGTTCGCACCAGAACCCGCGAACGGACCGAAAGTTCGCACGAACTTTAGAACCCTATTAAACACAATGGATGCGAACGTTCGAAATCTAAAGTGCTGATTATAATGACTATTATGCATGTTATTGTCCTAAAAAGGGTTTGGGAACCCGGGTTCTGCACCAGGGGACATGTATCAATGCAAAAAAGAAGTTTTAAAAACGTCCGTTTTTCTGGAGCAGTCATTTTAATGATGCATAAAGTGAAAAAAAAAAGTCAAATATTCCTTTAAATATCGTACCTGGGGGGTGTCTAAAGTATGCCTGTGAAGTGCCACGTGTTTCCCGTGTTTAGAACTGTCCCTGCACAAAATTACATTTCTAAAGGAAAAAAAGCCATTTAAAACTGCTTGCGGCTTTAATGTAATGTCTGGTCCCGGTAATATGGATGAAAATCTTTAAGAAAAATGTCATAGCAACCCCATCACACACCCCCCCCCCCTACCCCAGCCCATTACCAGCCCCTTTGGGTCTTGTATGGATATTAAGGGGAACCCCGCACACAAAATAAAAAAAGACCCTATATACTCTGGACAGCCGTATACAGGCGGTGCATACAAGACAGGGACTGTAGGTTTGTTCTTATGTAGAATCTGTTTGTAATTTTGAACAGGTACATTGTTTAAGTGTAGCTCCAGGCAAAAAAAATATTTTTAAGCTTTTTGAAAAACATAGGGAAGGGTTATCACCCCTGTAACATTTGTTTTGCTGTCTGTGCAGTGTGCACCTGTTCAGAACAGTTCACCTCACTTTCCGTCCTAATGACAAATGTTTTTTGAAAATTTGGGGTTTTTATTGAAACAAGAATTGGTGATAAAGCATCAGTGGAGAGGAGACACTTTTTTCCCCATATTAACTCTTACAGGAGAGAATTTGCCTTCCTAGGGGTAGATTTCCTCTCACTTCCTGTTGTATCCTTCCGTTTGCAAGGAGGAGTCGTTTGTAAGTTGGATGTTTGAAAGTAGGGGCCTGCCGTATATACTCAGCTGAAATTTTCCCCTTACATGTTGGTGTTGCCACAACACTGTGAGCCCTCACAGTTACTCTTGGTGGGCGCATGAATGGGCCCTGCTGTGAATTATTAGATCAAGAATTGTAATTGCAATTGCATGCCCCTGTTGAACAGGGGCTGAAAAATTGGGCCTTTGGTGGTGGTGGCGGTGTTGACACAACACCGTAAGGCCTCACAGTTAGTCTTGGTGGGCGCAGGAATGGGCCCTGCTGTGAATTATTAGATCAAGAATTGTAATTACATGCCCCTGTTAAACAGGGGCAGAAAAATTGGGCCTTAGGCACTGGTGCCACAACACTGCAACCCCTCACAGATACTGTACTTGGAGCACAGCAATGAGCCCTGTTGCAAAGTATTGCATCAAAAATTGTAATTACACGCCCCTGTTAAACAGGGGCTGAAAAATTGGGCCTTAGCCACTGGTGCTGGTGCCACGACACTGCAACCTCTCCCAGATACTCTAGTTGGAGTGCAGGAATGAGCCCTGCTGCAAAGCATTGCATAAAAAATTGTAATTACATGCCCCTGTTAAACAGGGGCATAAAAATTGGGCCTTAGGCACTGGTGCCACAACACTGCAACCCCTCACAGATACTGTACTTGGAGCACAGCAATGAGCCCTGTTGCAAAGTATTGCATCAAAAATTGTAATTACACGCCCCTGTCAAACAGGGGCTGAAAAATTGGGCCTTAGCCACTGGTGCTGGTGCCACGACACTGCAACCACTCCCAGATACTCTAGTTTGAGTGCAGGAATGAGCCCTGCTGCAAAGCATTGCATAAAAAATTGTAATAACACACCCCTGTTAAACAGGGGCTGAAAAATTGGGCCTTAGCCACTGGTGGCGGCACCCAGAAACAAAAATGTTCTTCCAAGCTATCATCGTCAATCGAATCATTGAGGAGGAGGAGGATAGTCAGTCAACATAACAGGACAGTCTCTCAGCATCAGCATCACTCTTGAAGGGATGTGACATTTGAAAATAAATTAGTCTGTTATATCAGCTTCAGGTGTTTGGTAGCTGGTGGTGATCCAAGACTGGTTCATCTTTATGAAGGTCAGTCGATCAACAGAGTCGGTGGACAGGCGCACCCTGTGATCCGTGACAAATCCTCCAGCAGCACTGAATGTGCGTTCTGAAAGAACACTGGATGCAGGACAGGCCAGTAGCTCAATTGCATACTGTGCAAGCTCTGGCCAGTGATCCATCCTCAAGACCCAGTAAGCCAGAGGATTTTCGGTGGGGAAGGTGTCCAAGTCTGACCTTGCCCCTAGGTATTCCTGCACCATGTATATCAGACGCTGGCGATGGTTGCTGGAACCGATCATACCTTGGGGCTGCGGACTAAAGAATTGTCTGAACGCTTCGGTCAGACGGTCACCTTCCCCACCGCTCCTTCTTTGACTGACCGAAGCCTCAGCAACTCGTTGTCCAGGACCAGGAATTTGTAACCTCCCAGTCTCTGGGAACGCGTTGCACAGACCTTTCTGCAAGGCCTCCCGGAGTTGTCTCATCCTCTGCTCCCTCTGCGACGGTAAGATAAGGTCCGCAACCTTACCCTTGTACCGTGGATCAAGGAGAGTGGCCAGCCAGTAATGGTCCCTCTCCTTGATCCGAAGAATACGAGGATCCTTCCGCAGACTTTGCAGGATCAGGGAGGCCATGCAGCGTAGGTTAGCTGAGGCATTCGGTCCGGAGTCCTCTGGGTCACTAAGGACGACATGATCCACAGCCACCTCCTCCCAGCCACATACAAGTCCACTGGTTTCTTGGGACTGTAAATCATCCCTAAAAGACTGCTGCTGATGATGCTGAGTGCCAGGCTCCACCTCCATGCTGACATAATCCTCCTCCTCCTCCTCTTCTTCCTGTGCGATGGGTGGGACAGAAGGAACACTGTCTGGGTAAAGGGGGCCTTGAGAGGCAAGGAAGTCCTCCTCTTCCTGCCTCTGTTCTGCCTCAAGTGCCCTGTCCATTATTCCATGCAGCGTATGTTCCAACAGGTGGACAAGAGGTACAGTGTCACTGATGCATGCACTGTCACTGCTTACCATCCTCGTGGCCTCCTCAAATGGTGCCAGGACAGTGCATGCATCCCTGATCATGCCCCACTGGCGTGGTGAAAAAAACCCAAGCTCCCCTGACCCTGTCCTGGTGCCGTAGTCGCACAGATACTCATTGATGGCCCTCTGCTGCGTGTGCAGCCGCTGCAGCATGGCCAACGTTGAGTTCCACCTGGTGGGCATGTCACATATAAGGCGGTTCTTGGGCAGGTTCAACTCCTTTTGCAGCTCAGCCAGGCGAGCACTGGCATTATAAGATCTGCGGAAATGCACACAGACTTTCCTGGCCTGCCTCAGGACATCCTGTAAGCCCGGGTACCTGCCCAAGAACCGCTGCACCACCAGGTTAAGGACGTGAGCCACACAGGGCACATGGGTCAGTTGTCCCTGTCGGAGAGCGGAGAGGAGGTTGGTGCCATTGTCACAAACTACCATTCCTGGCTTAAGCTGGCGTGGCGTCAACCACCTCTAGGCCTGCCCCTGCAGAGCAGACAGAACCTCTGCCCCAGTGTGGCTCCTGTCCCCCAAACACACCAGCGCAAGCACGGCATGGCATCTTTTTGCGTGCGTACTTGCGTAGCCCCTTGAACGCCTACGGAGCACCGCTGGTTCCGAGGACAAAGCACAGGAAGAGGCCACGGAGGAAGAAGAAGAGGAGGGGGTGGAGGACATAGGTGTGTCACAACCAGTAGTAGCATTTTGGAGGCGTGGCGGTGGAACAACCTCCAACACTACTGCACCTTGTCCTGCATCCTTCCCAGCTGCCAAAAGAGTGACCCAATGGGCCGTGAAAGAAAGGTAACGTCCCTGTCCATGCCTGCTGGACCATGAGTCAGCGGTAATATGCACCTTACCACTGACCGCCCTGTCCAGCGAGGCCAAGACATTGCCTTCCACATGCCGGTAGAGAGCCGGAATCACCTTCCGTGAGAAAAAGTGGCGTTTGGGAACCTGCCACTGAGGAACCGCACATTGCACAAACTCACGGAAGGGGGCCGAGTCTACCAACTGAAAAGGCAGCAGTTGAAGCGCTAGCAATTTAGTCAAGCTAGCATTCAACCGCTGGGCATGTGGATGGCTGGGAGTGAACTTCTTTCGACGGTCCAGCAGCTGGGGCAGGGAAATTTGTCTGCTAGAATCGGACGTTGGTGTACTGCTAGCAGAGTGCCCGCAAGTACTTGGCTGTGACACACCTAATTCTACACCTTCATTCCTCTCAGAGCAGGTTTCAGAGAGGACTGAAGGTATAGTGGGGTTGGAGATCCCAGCTGATGCGGTGCAAGAAGAGGTCAGCTTTGTTCTTTGGTGTGGGTCTTTAAGGTAGGCTTGCCAACGAGCTGCATGGCAGGTCAACATATGTCTGGTCAAGCATGTGGTGCCCAAGCGGGTGATGTTTTGGCCACGCGATATACGCTTGCGACATATGTTGCAAACAGCAGCTGTGCGATCTGATGCACTCGACTCAAAAAAGGCCCACACCAAAGAACTTTTTGCATAACGGGCAGAGGCAGCGCCCTGCACAGGCGGAGCTCTGCGGTGTGATTCCGTCGGTGTGCTGCCCTTACGCTGGCCCCCCGAGGGCATCCTGCCTCGTTGGAGATGTGCCTCCTCCTCATCCTCTCTACTATTAGGCACCCACGTGGAGTCAGTGACCTCATCATCCCCTCCCTCCTCATCACTGGAGCCAATCTGGCAGTATGCTGCAGCTGCTGGAACATGACTGCCAGATTGGTGTCCTTCTTGAGCATCCCCTCTCTCTGCTCTCACGCTACTGCCTTCCTCTAGCTGGGTATCATCATCAGACCCTTCGAAACGCTGGGCATCCTCCTGGAGCATGTACCCAACACTGTGCTCAAACAGTTCGGGGGACTCCTCAGGAGGACATGGTTGGTCTAGGGAAGGAGTGACTGATGATGACATTGATACCAGGGAAGAGGACGCTTTGGCAGCTGCTTTGCCAGTACCCTGAGCCTGGGTGAGAGAGGATGAGGAGGGCTTGGTCATCCACTCTACCAAGTCTTCGGCATGATGCGGCTCAACACGTCCAGCTGCCGAAAAGAAGGACAAGCGTGTCCCATGGCCACGTGCTGATGGCGATGCACCGCGTCCACGACCAGCACTGTTGTCTCTAGACACAGAGCCTGCTTGCCCTCTTTTATTGGCTCCTGACTGTCTGCCTCTCCTTGTTTGCCTTCCAGACATTCTAATGGCCTGCAGGGAAATGGGAAAAGCAGCAATACAGGCTAAGTTAAGGTGTAATATGGTCAGGAGGCACTCTCCGCCCGCTGTAAGTGCCGCAAAATCCTGTTGGTGTAACACACCAGGAGAAAGCAGCAATACAGGCTAAGTTAAGGTGTAATATGGTCAGGAGGCACACTCCGCCCGCTGTAAGTGCCGCAAAATCCTGTTGGTGTAACACACCAGGAAAAAGCAGCAATACAGGCTAAGTTAAGGTGTAATATGGTCAGGAGGTACACTCCGCCCGCTGTAAGTGCCGCAAAATCCTGTTGGTGTAACACACCAGGAAAAAGCAGCAATACAGGCTAAGTTAAGGTGTAATATGGTCAGGAGGTACACTCCGCCCGCTGTAAGTGCCGCAAAATCCTGTTGGTGTAACACACCAGGAAAAAGCAGCAATACAGGCTAAGTTAAGGTGTAATATGGTCAGGAGGCACACTCCGCCCGCTGTAAGTGCCGCAAAATCCTGTTGGTGTAACACACCAGGAAAAAGCAGCAATACAGGCTAAGTTAAGGTGTAATATGGTCAGGAGGTACACTCCGCCCGCTGTAAGTGCCGCAAAATCCTGTTGGTGTAACACACCAGGAAAAAGCAGCAATACAGGCTAAGTTAAGGTGTAATATGGTCAGGAGGTACACTCCGCCCGCTGTAAGTGCCGCAAAATCCTGTTGGTGTAACACACCAGGAAAAAGCAGCAATACGGGCTAACTTCAGGTGTATAATGTGCAGGAGGCTTAGCAACAATGACACTGACACTGTCCCCTGCCTATCCTTCTCTCTCCCTGCACACAAGGTTTATCAAAGTATATGACACTGACACTCTCCCTGCCTATCCTTCTCTCTCCCTGCACACAAGGTTTAGCAAAGAATATGACACTGACACTGTCCCCTGCCTATCCTTCTCTCTCCCTGCACACAAGGTTTATCAAAGTATATGACACTGACACTCTCCCTGCCTATCCTTCTCTCTCTCTACACACAAGGTTTAGCAAAGAATATGACACTGACACTCTCCCTGCCTATCCTTCTCTGTCCCTACACACAAGGTTTAGCAAAGAATAGATTTGACAAGATTTGACACTGTCCCTGCCTATCCTTCACTTTCCCTGCTCCGGAACACACTACACAAGGCCGCCGCGCTGGCGGCCTTTTATAGTGTGGGGCGTGTACTAAACCCCCTCAGCTATAATTGGCCACAGGCATCCTGCCTGTGGCCAATCATTGCTCTCCTCGCTGCCGGCGCTGTGATTGGCCAAGCATGCAGGGTCACAGTGCATGCTTGGCCAATCACAGCGCCGGGATTACACTGCGATGGCGCAGTGTATTGTGGGTCGTTCGCGTCACTCGAATTTGGCGCGAACGGCCCAAATCGTTCGTTGTTCGCCGAACGCGCGAACAGCCGATGTTCGAGTCGAACCTATGTTCGACTCGAACACCGAGCTCATCCCTACTCCCTAGTTCCCCCATTTCAACTTTAAAATTCTGAATGCAAAACATCATATCAGAGTAAAGGGAACTGCAGGGGAAGACCAGCATGTCCTTCATGGTTGTGAACAGGACGGGCTGGTTGGTAGCAGGGAAAGAGCTAATAGAATCTACTAGCTCCCTCGTGTTATCTAGTGTGATATGTCCTTGCTCTCTTCTGCAGCAGGCGAGTTGGCATCCAGCTGCGTTTTGGACTTTGCAGGGCTGCGAGCATAGAGGTGCTGGGTGAGCTCCGCTGGGATCCAGCTTGTGAGTTGGTGTTTGTGAAGGATAAAGCTGGTGAGCGGTTGCCGACACCATCTTGGACATGCTCCCACTCTTCTGGCAGGAATAAATGAGAATGTTTTTTGGGATGAGGTGCCTTTTTGCATTTGTGGGCCATGACTGGAGGTCAGGCAAACCTTCAGAGGGATGCGGGTGGTGCCTACGAGACTCTGGCTCACCTCTATGATTGTGGATGCCCGGTGCTGAAGCAGAGCACATCTATCAGATGGCCATTCAGCAGCACAGAAGCCACACCCCCCTACTCCTCTGTCTTGGTTCCAAACACCTCTTCCTAAGCTATCCTGCAGTGTAATGGATCAAAGTTACAGTTCCTTCTGTGAACCAAGCTAATTTTCTGCCCTAGCAACCAGGTGTTTTCCCCTGCTAGCTATCTTCATGGGCAATGGTCTCCTCACCTCCCCATAAATTCTCCTGCCTCTGGACACTTTGAGAGATGACTGCTGAAAGTGTCACCTCCACCAATAGGAGGTGTCCACATCATACAGACAGTGATGTGGATACCCGAAGAAGGACCCCAGGAAGTAAACAGATAAAGGGGGAAAGTTTGTCACATGACCATGGCTTCAGGTAACTAAAATGGGCATTTAGATGTTATTTACTATTTTAGCTTTTTTAAACTATTTTAGCTTTTAGCCGTTAGTTTGAGGGGGTAGGAAGGGAGTTGCTAATGTCCTGGAGTTGAGCTTTACACAATAAACTCAGAGTACTCTGGAAAATTGTATTCTAACAACCTGACACAGATTTAAAACAATATCAATATAAGGAATTTTGAGAGTAGAATTTTCTATTGTCTCTTCTAAAGTCAAAAAGTAGCTGTTCCTGACTGCCATTTACATTACTTTTTTTATGATATTAGCAAGTGCTTTTTATTTGCATGTTATTATGTTAACTTTGAGACTATCACCAATCTGTACATCAACATTCTGCTTTACAGTATAACTAGACTAGCATAAGCTTGATTTCTTTCGTTTTAACCACTTCACTGATGGATGGTCTTATAAAATATTGAACTGAAATATTAGACACCATCTGTCACATAGATGTATGAAGCAAGTCTTCTAATAGAAGTTTGTTGTCCATGATTCAGTGGGTTTTTGATCATGGGCAAAAATGATTGCTTCATTATTTAGAGAAATAAGTGAACCTTAACCCGTTACATTTCTATTGATATATTGTACTCAACTGACATGTCATGAATTATAGATCAATATCAGATTAATGTGTGATTTTAACAAGGAAGTTGAGCACTTCGAATTTAACACAAAAAAAAGGTCAAGATAAATTTACTCATATTAGCAAATGAATCTTGTAGAAATAAATCTATAATTGTATGTGTAGGAGGAATGAAAGAGATATACTGTATGCAGAATTTAATAAAAATGGTTTATTAAAGACAGCTATTTATTTATGGGGACTTGATTTCTTCACCTTCAGTTAACCTATTACAATACCAACAACCTCAAAATGCAGCAAAGCATTCTACAGTACAGGTATATGGCGTGATCAGCAACTAAAATGTGCAAAAACATAATTGCTAATACATAATAGGTAAACTGAAGACCAAAAAAAAGTTACTGCTGTAACATTTTATTATATATTATATTAGCCAATTAGCAATTGTTTAAACCTTAAAGTGGTTGTAAACCCCATCCACAAAATCTGACCTGGGCACATATATTTGTAAAAATTACTTTTCTCTCTCCAAAGCTCTGAGTGCCGTGTCTTTCTACTGCTCCATTCCTCTGTTATCAGCATAACTTCTCAGACACATGAGATAACAGCAGCTGGAAATTTGTGTCGGGGAGGGAACTTAGATATAGATAAGCAGAAAGCTTGTCTATTAACAGTACAGCTGTGCAAGTTTCTTTGTTCCTCTGTGGAGGGTGTGTGTGTGTGCCTTTCCTCCAATCATCTCTCACACAGTGAATGCCCAGACTCCACACCCACTGCTGAATCAGGAAGAAAGACTAGTAACACGATTTGCACCTTCCAAAGAGTGTAGAAAGGGAAAGACTGGAGATATACGTGTAAAACGTATGTAGGGAGATTTATTTAATCTCTGTGTGTCATCTAAGGCTAGTTGCTAGTTGCACTTCACCAGTTATAGGAGAGGGTTTAAAACCAATTTAAATGCATGTATAAGCCAAACTTTTTTCAGTTTTGGATAGAGTGAGGAAGGATTAGAGCCTTCCTTCTATATCCAAAACATTATATCTGTGTTATTTTGCAGTTTGTACATTTTGCTTGTCAAATTCATACATACCTCCCAACAGTCCCGGATTGCCTGGGACGGTCCCGCAATTGGCAGCTCTGTTCTGGGTCCCGGGCACCTTCATTCCGGGACAATACAATGTCATGAAATTGCAATTGACGCACTGACACCTTTGCTGCCATTGTGCAATGTGCTGGGTGTCTAGTGTGTTCCTGCGCCTTTAAGGAGGGTTGGGCTCCCTCCAGTCATCTGCCCTTCATCTATCCATCAGAATACATGTGCTCCCACTGTGGAGACTCTCCAAATTTAAAGTTAGGGTCTGCAGAATACAGGGTGCCTTGGTGGGGCCTGCAGATTATGCATGTATTTGCAAATGTGTGCAACTAAACACCTGTTTTTAACGCATACTGTTAGACAGGTTAATTTGGTTGGTCACAGGCTGGTTGGTAAGTTGAGCTTGGAAATTCTTTGGTTTTATTTGACATGTGTTTGCCCTTCCAATGCTCCTTGCTGTAAAGACCAGTTATAGGTGGGGGCAGTGACCATTTTTGTATTGCCTCCTGGCCCTGGGCCGATCTAATTCCCCCTAAAATGACCCTTGCATCACTGCTGTCAAGCACTGTGGTGGGCCCCTGGCTGGCAGAGACCCCATTTACTTTATTCTCTGGCCCCTGGCTCAGTGCCCAAACTGGTTGCTAGCCGTGGCCCGCCTAGCGTATAGCAACCAGTTACATCACTAGGAGAAGAGAGGCAGAGACCCAGCATTCTCAGCAGAGTGCACTTGTTGAGCCGGGGGTGGAGTTGGGAGGCAGAGCTGGCGGTCCTAGGTATGGGGAAGACTTTAAGCGGCTGCAGGAGAAGGATCGGTTCTCCTATATTTTGCCTTCACCGGCCCTCCTATCCAGCCTGGCGCTAGCTGCATCCACAGTGTAGAGGTAGACAGTCATCCATACCTAGAACCACCAGCTCCGCCCCCGACTCAGCCCCCCGACTCAGGGTCTCGCCTGAAGGCTGTTCCTGCCCACCCTCCCATCATACTGCCCTCCACCACCCCCTCCAATCATATTGCCCTCCACTACAACCCCCCTTAATAGCTCATCACAGAACCCTGCACCCTGTATATAGCTCATCTCAGAACCCTGTATATAGCTCATCTGAGAACCCTGCACTCTGTATGCAGCTCATTCCAGAACCCTGCACTCTGTACATAGCTCATCCCATAAACCTGCACTCTGTACACAGCTCATCCCAGAACCCTGCACTATTTACATAAAATACCAACAAAAATTAATTGTATTGAGCTTATCCATAATAAGTAATCATAATACACACTATACATTCATAAAAATTATTAATATTCGTATACATGACATTTTTTGACAGAGATATGTGATTTAGGCAGATGGAAATACATAAGTACAAAATACACAGTGATCCACAGATGTCTTGGCATCCTATAACTCTACGTGTTTTGAGGATCAATGTCAACTTCCTCAGGAGAAGATGCAAGAAATGTATGTACAAAAATAATGAGAAAATGCCAGAATAATATTGCATACAAAAATGGATGATTCCCAATACAGAGAAAAAAAACTGGAAAATAGTGTGGGCAATTAACCCTAGTACTTACAGGTCAGCTCAAAAGAAGGGGGGAGAAAGAACCTAGCTGCCTTGTGATTAGGGGGTACCAGGGCATATTTGCCCCGGGGCTGTGGTGACGTGACCCAAACGAACCTCAAGGACAAATGGAGGGTGGACCAATTTTCATAGGAAGGTGAATCAATAGCTTATGTACATAGGTGATGGCACAATAAGCCAAAAATAATCTATGAAAAAAAAATATTTATACATATAGAATGTGTATTCACAAATCCTTATTGTGTGACTTGTGACAAGAAGGGAACAAAGTGTGCATGATATAGCTGATGACTAAAGAGTAGAGCGAATACAATGTAATCCGACTAAAGTAGTCAAAAGAATGAATGCAAATCAGTAGTGCAATAGCTGTAATAACCCCAGTGTCATTACATGTAAAGATCCATAATAGGGAAAAGGATTCACCATGTCCATCAGCAGGAAAAGGTCAAAAGGATGAATGCAGGTCCAAAACAAAAATCGCCAATAACCATAGTAACCCCATAATGTCTTACATGTACAGATCCATGGTAGGGAAGAGGGTTAACCATGTCCACCAGCAGGAAAAAGCAAAAACATATGGTCATATTGGTACATCACTACCACTTATACCAGAAGGCCAGAAGTGGGTCCTGGCCAGCGCCATGTGAATGCCAAAAATGGGGGAAGAGGGAGGGACAATGCCCAGTGCATAGCAGCGAGAGCACTGGAGCAGAGGGGGTGTGTCCTTTTTATATTTCCTTCTTTCTTTGACAGCATTTGGGGGTGTCTGGGGCGCCTAGGGCTCTTTTGCCCTGGGGGCTGCAATGTGCGGCAGGCCTGGTCTTCCCCTCCCCCTCTCCGACTGTTCCCCATAGCAGACCTCAAGTCAAAGATAGAAATAAAAGCTCTCCAGTAAGGATGGGTGGACGGTTCAGACCGAGCATGAGTTTGGGCCGAACATTGGCTGTTTGGAAGTTACATGTAATGACTGGCTGAAGCAATGAAAGCTTCGCCCAATCAGGACACAGAGCACTGTCAGAGCCATGATTGGATGTATATATATATATATAGCTCTGTGTGCTACTGCAAGTTTAACGCTGTATATTTAATTATGTTACTGCAAGTTTAACGCCATATATTTCTTTGCATTACTGCAAGTTTAACGCCATATAGTTCTGTGTGTTACTGCAAGTTTAACGCCGTATAATTCTGTGCATTACTGCAAGTTTAACGCGATATAGTTCTGTGCATTACTGCAAGTTTAATACTGTATAGTTCTGTGCGTTACTGCAATTTTAACGCCATATAGTTCTGTGCAGTGTGCAGTACTGCAAGTTTAACGCTGTATATTTCACTGCGTTGCTGCAAGTTTAATGCCATATATTTCATTACGTTACTGAAAATTTAAAGCCATATAGTTCTGTGTGTTACTGCAAGTTTAACGCCATTGCATTACTGCAAGTTTAACGCCATATATTTCATTGCGTTACTGCAAGTTTAACGCCATATAGTTCTGTGCGTTACTGCAAGTTTAACGCCATATAGTTCTGTGTGTTACTGCAAGTTTAACACTGTATATTTCATTGCGTTACTGCAAGTTTAAAGGGGTTGTAAAGGTTTGTTTTTTATTTTCTAAATCGGTTCCTTTAAACTAGTGCATTGTTGGTTCACTTACCTTTTCCTTCGATTTCCCTTCTAAATGTTTTTTTTTTCTTAGTCTGAATTTCTCACTTCCTGTTTCTCTTCAGTAAACTTCACACCATTATCCGAGTGGTGTTTAGTCAGCCAGAACAGCTTACTGAACAGCTTACTGAGGAGGAACAGGAAGTGAGAAATTCAGACAAAGAAAACAAAGAAAAAAAAAACATTTAGAAGGGAAATCGAAGGAAAAGCTAAGTGAACCAACAATGCACTAGCTTAAAGGAACCTATTTACGAACCTTTACAACCCCTTTAATGCCATATAGTTCTGTCTGTTACTGCAAGTTTTTTCACTTTCAGGTCCCATAGACTTCAATCGGGGTTCGTTATTCGGTTCCGTACTTTCCCGATGTTCGAAAGTGCTGGTGCGAACCGAACAGGGGGTCATTCGGCCCATCCCTACTTTCCAGTTAGTGTGCTCAGTGTCAGCACCAGTGATGTGTAACATCTGCTGCTTTTGCAAGTGCTCCTCTTATTTTTACATGAGTGAATCAAATGAGTGAATCTCATAGAGCATCACTAAAGAGTACAAGAGCATGGTGTTCTGGTGGATTGCCATGCTCCAGATGGCTCAATAACTCTTTTATGGGGAACATAGTAACAGTCCTTGGTAAAGTAGCAGTAGCACAAGTGCTGGCTATGCATGTGCACATTTGCAAGTTTCCTTTCAGCTTTTGATGAAAGAGTTCAGCAATGGCAACTTCTATCTTTCTACATTCTATCACTGCAGGTTTCCTTTAAGTTGATCATGTTCATATATATATATATATATATATATATATATATATATATATATATATATATATATATATATATATACTGTCTATATATTGTAGTAGAGTGTCTCAAAAGGGGTCTGGAAAAGTCCTGTTTGGGACTTACACATCTCCAAGGCTCCTCTGATATGCTTTTGGAGATCTTTGATTCTCTGTCCAGTTCAGGTTTTGCTCCTCTCCCTTTTGGCAATTTAGACTCACCTGGAACACACAACAGTGCCTGGGGGAACAGACAAGTTGTGTGTTTTAGCGCTGGAACGTTGGTGGAAAGCTTTTAAATTGTGTCTGTGGAGGCTGACAAGCAATAGGCTTGGACAGCCTGATTGTCAAGATTCTTATATTTGTTGTTAGTGCTGGGACACGGCTAGGATATTGCTTTTGGAAGTTTTTGAAATGTTTCTCTGTTTGCATTACTGTACAGCACTTGTAAATAGACTTGTAAGTAGAATAAATAAACACATCACTGTTTTCCACTACATCAGTGGACTGGTATCTGTGCCTGAAAGTGTGCTCACCCCAGGAAGCTATGTATCTGCTACCTATCCCCAGCTCACATATGGTGAAGGACTGCGGGCAGTTTTAGCAGCAAGCTTCTACTTAAAGGGCCAATACCTGGAGTGACTCAAAATGGAGGAAATCTTAAAACAGTTGGTGTTGTCTAACACTGCACAGTAACAAGCAAATGCTACACAACAGCAAACAAACACTGTTGTGCCGGAACACACACAGGAGCTGTACAAAAAAATAAATGCTGTACAAGAGCAAACACAAATGCTGCAGAAATGGACAAAAAAGTGCTGACTGGGATGTGCATCTGCACCGAAGTAAATACACACATATATATATATATATATATATATATATATATATATATGCACCGAAGTAAATACACACACACATATATATATATATATATATATATATATATATATATATATCTATCTATATATATATATATATATATATATATATATTAAACAACAAGGATAGTTTCCCCTTTACTTGTTTAGAGTGGTGAAAGAAGTGAAAGGTGATTGCTTTGCATTACCACATGTTGTATGTTGCCTTACTTATTAGGATGAATGAGTGTGTTGAATATGTTGTCCATGGTCATCTCAATGTGAGTTTGGTAAAATTGAACTGTATGTGTAGCCAAAACTTTTTTGTATATAGTTTTATATAGACTGTGGAAGTATTAGAATCCTGTCTGCTTTTAATTGCTGTGAAGGAGTCAGGTCACCTGAAGCCAGGTGACAGATGCACACCGTTGGGGTCAGGAGTGCACCGCTAAGGTAGTGAACCCTATGGCTGACTGCTGCGGATGGAACTCTGGGTGGTTAAGGAAGGCTGGTTCACTGGAGCACTAACAGGGATCCCACAGGGAGCTAGAGCCTAAGATTCCCCAGGGCGCGGAGTCTAAGATCCAGCAGGTATTCACCAGAGCCTCTAGTGGTGAGGATGGACTGGGCTGCAACTGGATCCAGGTCACGGCCCCCAGAGTCCCCCAGCTCACGCTCACAGTAGGCTATAGAGGATAGAGGGGAAGCAGCAGCTCAGGATACAAGAGATAGTGAGGGGATAAGCCAAACGTCGGGGCGACTAGCAGACAAGAATAAACAAAGGACACGCCAAAGGTCAAGGTCACAAGCAGACAGGGATAGTTGAGAACAAGCCAAGATCGGTAAAACAGAGACAAACGTAGCACATGGCAAGCAGGAACCCAGACACACAATAGCTTAACAAACAACATTGATCAGCCCAGCTGGCTTGCAGTGCACAGGTTAATATAGTGTTCCCTGATAGGGCCTGGGGTGGAGCCATGCTTAGAGGAAAGATTACTTAAGCAGCCAGGTGAGAGTGGCTGGCCTCTAAAGCAGGACACATGGAGGAGAGGTAGGCTGAACAAAAAAAAACAGCAGCACAGACGAAAATAAAAATGTTTTTTAATAGAGGCTAGAACCCCATCAGAGGTTTTTTGCTGTCTGTGTTTCTATTGCAGATTTTCCCTCCCTTCATCTCTAGTCTAGAGCCTAAGATTCCCCAGGGCGCGGAGTCTAAGATCCAGCAGGTGTTCACCAGAGCCTCTAGTGGTGAGGATGGACTGGGCTGCAACTGGATCCAGGTCGTGGCCCCCAGAGTCCCCCAGCTCACGCTCACAGTAGGCTATAGAGGATAGAGGGGAAGCAGCAGCTCAGGATACAAGAGATAGTGAGGGGATAAGCCAAACGTCGGGCGACTAGCAGACAAGAATAAACAAAGGACACGCCAAAGGTCAAGGTCACAAGCAGACAGGGATAGTCGAGAACAAGCCAAGATCGGTAAAACAGAGACAGATGTAGCACACGGCAAGCAGGAACCCAGACACACAATAGCTTAACAAACAACATTGATCAGCCCTGCTGGCTTGCAGTGCACAGGTTAATATAGTGTTCCCTGATAGGGCCTGGGGTGGAGCCATGCTTAGAGGAGAGATTACTTAAGCAGCCAGGTGAGAGTGGCTGGCCTCTAAAGCAGGACACATGGAGGAGAGGTAGGCTGAACAAAAAAAAACAGCAGCACAGACGAAAATAAAAATGTTTTTTAATAGAGGCTAGAACCCCATCAGAGGTTTTTTGCTGTCTGTGTTTCTATTGCAGATTTTCCCTCACTTCATCTCTAGTGAAACTGTTGTCACTATGAAAGGAATTAAGGGTAAATCTCTAACAGAGGCCCGGATTGCAGTAACAACCTGACACAGATTCTAATCCTCCCCCCACTTAAAAAAAAAAAAAAAATTGTCTAATTATAAGCTTGAGTGCTGGATGCATTTCATGATTTTGAGCTTAATTCCATAGAAAAGTATCATACAAGAAGTATGAATTTTTTTTTTGTGAGGTTGTGTAGAGTCTGGAGTCAAATAGTCTTTAAATGTTGACTAATATGGAAATAATCTCTAAATAAACACTTCTATCATGAGGAATCTATATTATTTATTATTTGTTGTCCATTTAAAGGATTATTTCTTTTATCTGAAATATATTACATGCCTATGATGCAACGAGCCATGTCAGTCTTATGCTTTACTGCAGTTATTAAAAATAGGTAGTTGTTAGATAGAGCGCTGAACAGTTTAAACCAGTGTCTTCACTTGAGGGCATCTTTCTGGAAGCGTTATTTTCATTTCACTCAATAAATTATTCCATCCTGTTCACAAAACACAAATTACATGCGCTATTAGCATTTTCTAAGGCAACTTTAAGATCACAAGTGTTTTTAATGTGGTGCGTGGTACTTTGGGGCTTCAAGAGCTATTTGACAAGAGATTAAAGGCAGAAATATGGCATTTTATTAAAGTAAACATATCAGTATGCCTAGCATGATAAACTGAGCTAGTTTTCTTCACACACAAAAGTTTCTGTTGAGTGATACCTTGGAAATCCCTCCAGGGCACCATATTATTCACTTTGCTCAGCAGAGAGAGCAGTTGAAAATGGCCTCCGATTTTCAAAGAGTATTGCCTAGCCATTCTTTACTGTCAAAATGAAGAAGAGCATAAAAGTTGAGTCAATAAAGTAATATGAAATACTTAATATAAAAATTCAAAAATGAATGATTAACCATAAAGATCTCGCAGGAACTACTGCAGCAGGGAAAAAAAATTAACATTCCCCCTGAAACCTATTAACACTACCGGTATACAATATAATTTCATGAAATATATTACCTTGCTCCATGCATTTTATGTGGATTTTTCCTAAAACAATACATCACTATATATATATATATATATATATATATATATTTACTCATTACTTAGTGCTATAAAACTTGCTGAACCATCTTTTTTGGGGGTTTTCAATAGGTTTGTTGGTCTGTAAGTGACAATTGATCAGCAATAGGAAGGGTTAAATATATGGTAGCAACACGTATTACCCTCCTAATGTCCCCCAGCAAAAAACTGTCAACTTCAGCTCAGTTCATTATTATTTTTAAGGCCGTTTCGGGGTCATTTGTTACCTTTAAAAATTGATATAATATCAAAAGGAAAGTTTCCTTGTGCTTCTTGGTGGTATAAAATAATAAGGGGTCATTTATCGAAGTCAGTCAAATATGAGCTTTTTTCCAAGTGTACAAACATCATGGGTTGTAAGAAGACTTGAATTTAGGCTCTAACTGCTTAAATGTGCAAGTAAACAGAAGCTCACACATTTAGGAGATAACATTTAACATTAACATTAACAGCAAACCTAACTGAAAGAGAACTATGGCCAGCGCTAAAGATCAACAGTAAACCTATGTAATATTAAGTTGTCTATGTTCGATATGTGTGTTTTGAAGTGTTAGATACATCTATATTAGAAGTTAATGGGTCTTAACAACTGTGTTTGTTTTATGTCAAGAAAGCCTAAAGCCTACATGTTGCACGTAGAGCTGAGTTTTATCTAAAATGCATCTGCTCCTGAGGAAGTGGAGCATACTCCATAAACATGTTGAGCTTTTAGGATACAATTTCCCTATTATAATCATGTATCTGTTCTCATCTATGAATTTTGCCATTTCTGTACCAACTGTACATTGTTATATTGATATTTTTACTGTATATAACCAGCTCTTGGTCCATATGATCATGTTTTCAATGTGTAAGAGACGTCCGGTTAACAGACGTGCATTGGCGCACAGGCGCGTGCACACCAGTGTGTGCACAAGGAATAACATGTATTGGCGCATGCGTGAGCACGCACGGGCGCGAGCAGGTCCACACGTGTGCACGTATTGACACCAGTCAGCCTATTTAAACTGAGCAATGACACATACACATTGCTGAGTGGTCTTTAAGCTTGTTCCTGTTAACCTGTGCCTTGATCTGTTCCAGTTACCTGTGTTTGACCCAGCTTCACCTGTACCTTCCCTTGGACTTCCGCCTGCCTACCTGTGACCCCAGCTTGTGTTTGACTCTGCTCCCGTCTTATGCTCCTGTACCTCGCGGCCCGACTGTGTACCGAACCTGGTCTGTATCCTGTCTTAGCTTCTGCCTCACGTTCCTGTACCTGCTCTGCCCGGCTGTTGATCCCCTAGCTTATGTTCCAGCAATGCTTCCGCCTGCTGATCCAGCAACACGGAGTTTGAGTTCTCAGTGCCTGTCCGTTGATCTTCAGCCAACAGGTTCCTGCCAAGGCCCAGCTGGTGCCACCCGCTACATCAGCCCTCATGCCACTCTGTGTCCTTCACTCCCTGTCATCTCTACCAAAGGCGTTGAACAGGAGGTGCAAAAGAAGCCCTCTCTACAGCTCGATCTCCACCAGATACTTGACACAATGTGTTGTGATCCATTCAAATTACTGACTAAAGTTGTTTACCATATGCATGTATTGTTGTAATCATGCATTTTCTACCAATTTGTTAATGAAGCCTTTTTAATAAAAATTGCTCTCAACAGTAATAACTTTGTATATTGTAATATGCTATGAGTCCACCTGTGTGTGTAGATATATTATACTAATATGTGTTTACTATTTGCCAACTAGTTGTCACGTCTCATTTAAAGTCCCAACCTGTCACGTCTCATTTAAAGTCCCAACCTATTTTTATTCAATTTATCTGCTTTGTGCTTCATTTAAAGTCCCAAATAAACCCCCTTCTCTTTTCATGAAAACATAAAGCTGTCCATACATGAGTTGAAATTCAGCCAATCCAGCAGTAACAGGATATATTTCAATTCATGTGTGGGCAGGGAGGTTGTACAGAAGTCAATCTACCAATAGACTTTTGTATAACCACCTTGTTGGAGTTTCTCTGCTCGATCAGCACTGCAGGCTATAGCCTGTATTGCTGATCAGTGTATTCTAATAGTGGGGAAGTCTCCCAGCCCTCAGGATACAATAGCTCAGAGGGGAGGATGTGGTTGAGGGAATCATGTTCGTTTTTTTTAGTTTGGCCCGCTGATTGAACAAAAAAAAAATTATCATCTATGGGCTGCCTACGTGTTTCCATTGTTAGATGGCATGCCATTGTGTGTGTATATTGTTTTCTGCTTTACAAAGATAAGCAGGTGCTAATCAAATGTTTGAGTCAGGCTCTATGCATACTGGGCTTAAAAAAAGGACAGTTCCCTTTGGCAGAAAAAAATGCTCATGTAGAGCGTTTTTTGTGCAACGTTTAGACGAGTTTAGGAGAGTTTTGCATTTTTTCCTGCCAGAAAGCTCCAATCAGAAACACAAACCAGATTTTTTTTTTCCTGCGTTGAGCTTAAAATATGCCTGTAATCATCCTAATGTGCATGGACACACAGGGTAACATTAAGCTGCTTCTACAGGCAGAACACAAAACTCCTGTAGTAGCAGCGATTTTTAAGCCAGTGTGCATGGAGCCTAATTGTTCTAGGCAAGGCTTTTTTTTCTCAGAAAATAGGAGCAGGAACTCAACCACAACCCCTCAAAACCCCCCACACACCCTCCAAACGGCATCAAATAGTGGGTGTGGTCAAATTTCACTAAAGCCACTTATTCCCCCTCTACCAGTGGCATCACTAAGTGGTCTTATATAGGAAAACCATGTTGGTTCAGCACAGTGTTTGAACTATCAGGGTCACACTTTTGACCAGACCCTGGTGTTTCGCCACTGTGGGGGGTGGGGGCCAGCGGGGTTGTTGGCTGCAGGGGAGAGTGACCTAAAATGCTCTTCATCCTCCCACTCCAGGCACATAGATAAGGGGGAGGGGGTTTCAACCCCCTCCCCAGAGCATCCTGCCAAAGTGCAAAGTTTCCCTGCTGCCATACACGGCATCAGCGCTGCTCAACAGGAAAGCAATCAGAGCCAGTGGCAGAGTGATTAATGCAGGGATACCATATTGGCAGTGGCTAACATGTTGTAAACGGCCGGGCTGGCAGATCAGAGGAAACTACTACCGATGCTTCCTGCCTTGGACGTGGGAGAGAGCTTGTTTCTCTTTGGCCTCAGAGACTGTGTGTCTCACACACAGACCTCTTACTGCTGCTGCTGCTGTGGTTCCATACTTCAGTTCATACATAGCTAGGTAAGTGAGACTGAAAATTTAAGTTATTGACTAGGTTTTCCACTGCTTGGTACTTTACCCCTGTAACCCCTCAGCCCTCTGGGCAGTCAGCACTGCAACACGACTGCCAGTCAGAGCAAGGCTGGATTGTCTGGTGCCTTAAGTGTCTTGCCTGGCCCTTTTTTTGAATTGAAAAGGAGTATTTGAGGCTGATGATTTCAAAGACTTTTAGCTTTAAATCTGATGTCCAGGTTTACTTTCACTTTAACCACATCAATACTGGGCACTTTCACCCCCTTCCTTCCAAGGCCAATTTTCAGCTTTTAGCGCTCTCGCATTTTCAATGACATTTGCCCGGTCATGCTACGCTGTACCCAAATGAAATTTTTATCATTTTGTTTGCACAAATAGAGATTTCTTTTGGTGGTATTTATTCATGACTTCATTTTTTATTTAATTTTTTTGCGATATAAGCAAAAAAATTGCGGAAATTTGAAAAAAAAAATACAATATTTTCTTTATTCTATTTTAGAAGAAATCCAATAAAATCGACTTTTGTCATAAATTTAAGCCTGAATGTATTCTGCTGCATGTCTTTGGTAAAAAATCCTGATAAGTGTATAATAATTGGCTCGTGTGATCACGGACATATATACGCAAATGATCATGTACAGATGCGCGCAGGTGATCACGGACATACAGGTCCTTCTCAAAAAATTAGCATATTGTGATAAAGTTCATTATTTTATGTAATGTACTGATAAACATTAGACTTTCATATATTTTAGATTCATTACACACAACTGAAGTAGTTCAAGCCTTTTCTTGTTTTAATATTGATGATTTTGGCATACAGCTCATGAAAACCCCAAAATCCTATCTCAAAAAATTAGCATATTTCATCCGACCAATAAAAGAAAAGTGTTTTTAATACAAAAAAAGTCAACCTTCAAATAATTATGTTCAGTTATGCACTCAATACTTGGTCGGGAATCCTTTTGCAGAAATGACTGCTTCAATGCGGCGTGGCATGGAGGCAACCAGCCTGTGGCACTGCTGAGGTGTTATGGAGGCCCAGGATGCTTCGATAGCGGCCTTAAGTTCATCCAGAGTGTTGGGTCTTGCATCTCTCAACTTTCTCTTCCCAATATCCCACAGATTCTCTATGGGGTTCAGGTCAGGAGAGTTGGCAGGCCAATTGAGCACAGTAATACCATGGTCAGTAAACCATTTACCAGTGGTTTTTGCACTGTGAGCAGGTGCCAGGTCGTGCTGAAAAATGAAATCTTCATCTCCATAAAGCTTTTCAGCAGATGGAAGCATGAAGTGCTCCAAAATCTCCTGATAGCTAGCTGCATTGACCCTGCCCTTGATAAAACACAGTGGACCAACACCAGCAGCTGACATGGCACCCCAGACCATCACTGACTGTGGGTACTTGACACTGGAATTCAGGCATTTTGGCATTTCTCTCTCCCCAGTCTTCCTCCAGACTCTGGCACCTTGATTTCCGAATGTACTTTGGACCACTGAGCAACAGTCCAGTGCTGCTTCTCTGTAGCCCAGGTCAGGCGCTTCTGCCGCTGTTTCTGGTTCAAAAGTGGCTTGACCTGGGGAATGCGGCACCTGTAGCCCATTTCCTGCACACGCCTGTTCACGGTGGCTCTGGATGTTTCTACTCCAGACTCAGTCCACTGCTTACGCAGGTCCTCCAAGGTCTGGAATCGGTCCTTCTCCACAATCTTCTTCAGGGTCCGGTCACCTCTTCTCGTTGTGCAGCGTTTTCTGCCACACTTTTTCCTTCCCACAGACTTCCCACTGAGGTGCCTTGATACAGCACTCTGGGAACAGCCTATTCGTTCAGAAATTTCTTTCTGTGTCTTACCCTCTTGCTTGAGGGTGTCAATGATGGCCTTCTGGACAGCAGTCAAGTCGGCAGTCTTACCCATGATTGCGGTTTTGAGTAATGAACCAGGCTGGGAGTTTTTAAAAGCCTCAGGAATCTTTTGCAGGTGTTTAGAGTTAATTAGTTGATTCAGATGATTAGGTTAATAGCTCGTTTAGAGAACCTTTTCATGATATGCTAATTTTTTGAGATAGGAATTTTGGGTTGTCATGAGCTGTATGCCAAAATCATCAATATTAAAACAAGAAAAGGCTTGAACTACTTCAGTTGTGTGTAATGAATCTAAAATATATGAAAGTCTAATGTTTATCAGTACATTACAGAAAATAATGAACTTTATCACAATATGCTAATTTTTTGAGAAGGACCTGTATGTGTGCAGATAATCATTGGGACATATGATTTTACTGTTACATATGTGGGGGACAGGTGTTTTTACTATGGGGGACATGGGTGTAGGGACATGTGTGTGGGGACATGTGTGGGGACATGTGTTTTGGGGACATTGTGTGTTTTACTTTGTGTGTTACTAGGCTGGTGATCAGTGTGTAAAAAGGTGTAAAAAACAGCTCATATACACTGATCACCAGCTGGCTGCAGCGATCCCTCTCCTCTCCTCACCGAAAACTAATGTGTGAGGAAAGGAGAGACGATCGCCTAGCAACCCGCTCTCTGTTTACATCACATGACGGCTGTGATTGGACATGGCCGTCATGTGATCATAAGGGCCAATCACAGAGCCTCCTGCAGATCTGAGATGCGCCGTGTCCGGATGACACGAGCGCATCAGGATCGCGTCCACTCAGAAGGAGAGAGCGCCCACCCGGCCGTACATATGCAGTGGCTGGGTGGGAAGTGGTTAAATTGTTTTTTTGGGTCAAGTTAACCCAAACCCAAACAATCTATTTCCTTCACTAACATGTGCGGCCGCGCTGTATAAACTGTATGTTGGTGAGGCTATATAAATATATATATATTGTGACAGCAGGAAGGTAAAGTCACCTGGTTGCATCCAGGGGGGTAGATATATTTCTCCCAGATTCAGGCTTTATGCCGACTTATACAACTAGGGAGTTGATGAAGCCCAGCTGAGGCTAGTGGGCTCATGAATGACTCATACCTCTAGGGAGAGTGCTGGGCGTCGTGAGACAGGGAGTTGATGAGACCAGCTGAAGCTTGTCAGCTCATTTAGGCCTCTATAAGAACTCCCAGCTTCATTAGATGTTAGCTCATGCCTGGAACCAGACCTGTGTGGACTGTCTAGGGAGAGTGAACCCCTGTGCGGTGAGGCAAAGCCTGTGTGGCTATTTGTTTGGACTTTTACTAAACCAGGGACTTAGGGACTAGGACAGCACCAGGCTGATCCCAGTTGTTAGTTTAGGAAACCTGCATGTTTAGTCAGAGGTCAAACTGACCAGGATTTATTTTGTTTGTTTCTTTTTGGCTTTGCTGTGTTTTTGTCACTGTACATAGAGAAATAAACCGCACCTTTTGATTTTGAAAACCACAACCTCCGTCTGCTGGCCCTGTTTTTGTGTGGGGAGCCCAACCAGGGGGTCACACACACCCGCTACCGAGTTAACCCCCTCACAGTTGGTGGAGAACCAGTGGCAGTTTTTTTTAAGCCAGCATGGAGGAGATACTGAAACAGCTGGCTCTAGCAAATGCCAATCAACAGCAGACAAATGCAGGTTTGCAAAGGAGCCTTGCAGCCCAGCAGCAAGCTCATCAACAAGCCCAGCAGCAATCTGAGGCCCGCTTCATAGACCTGTTACAGAAGCAAGAGCAGAGACTACAACAAGTGGAAGCAGTAATGCAGCAACGTCCGCAGACCAGTGAGGAAAGCCGTCCCACTAATACCGCGTCCTTTGGGGTGAGTCGTTTATTGACAAAAATGACTGGAGAGGATGATCCAGAGGTATTTTTGACCACATTTGAAAGGACTGCTGAAAGAGAAAAGTGGCCTGAGGAGCAGTGGGCTGGACTGGTGGCTCCTCTGTTAACTGGTGAATCGCAGAAGGCTTACTATGACCTAGAGCCTGACCAAGCAAAAGACTATGTGATGCTAAAAGCTGAAATATTGGCAAGGCTGGGTGTCACCCTGGCTGTCCGGGCTCAGCGTGTGCATAACTGGACTTTCCAGCTTGGAAAACCCCCCAGGTCTCAAATGTATGATCTCATTCACCTGAGCAGGAAGTGGCTACAGCCAGAGACTTTGTCCGCACCAGAGATTGTGGAACGTGTTGTAATGGATCGGTTTTTGAGAGCTCTTCCTACTGCCATCCAAAAGTGGGTAAGCCATGGAGACCCAGAGACGGCCGGTGGTCTTGTGGATCGTGTAGAGAAATACTTGGCTACAGAGAACCTGACGGCCTCTTCCAGAGACACTCGGACTTTCCACCCTAAGACCAGACCATCCCCAGGGGCGGATAAGAGGATTCCAAGGGGTGAGGGTGGAGAGAGTGAGAGGGTGGGAGCTCTACCCCAAGTTTGGCGAGAACAGCCTGGGAAATCAGTTGTGGTATTACTGGATTCAGGTAGCCTTGTGACCCTGATAAAGGCTGAATTAGTTAAAACAGAGGTCTCTGGGAATAGCAAGGTAGCTGTTATTTGTGTGCATGGGGACACCCGAGAGTATCCAGTGACTACAGTGTGTTTCGAGACCCCCAAAGGTACCCTCTCTCATCCAGTGGGCTTAGTATCTCAGTTACCGCATGACGCCATTGTGGGAAGGGATTTTCCGAAGTTCTGGGAACTGTGGGATGATCCTGAGCCCCCCACTGGTGCCCCTATGTACCAGGAATGTGATAGCCAGAACTCCTCTGAGAGTGGTGAGGACTCTCCAGAATTTCCCTTGTCAGTATTTGCAGGGGAGACTCAAGAAACTGGAGAGGAGCCCACCTCCTCAGACGAAAACCTACCGTCTGTGGAGTTTTCTGATCTGGAGGTTCACAGGGAAAATTTTGCCACAGAACAGTTAAAAGACCCCGCCCTAATAAAGGCACGGGAAAACGTAGTGGAAATAGATGGCGAGTTAGTGAACCCAGATAATACCTGCACTTACCCATACTTCAGTGTAGAGAAGGACCTACTGTATCGGGTGGCAAAAAGGGCAGAAGAAACCGTTGAGCAGCTGGTGGTGCCCAAACCTTACAGGAAGTTGGTGTTGGAGTTGGCCCATGGGCACATTCTTGGAGGTCATCTGGGGACAGAGAAAACCCGAGAGAGGGTATTACAGAGATTCTATTGGCCTGGGGTGATGAAGGACATAGAAAATTATTGTTCCTCCTGCCCTGTGTGTCAGAGGTCGGCCCCGATGCCACATTTCCGTAGCCCGCTGGTCCCTCTACCCATCATTGAGGTCCCGTTTGAGAGAATCGCAATGGATTTGGTAGGTCCTATAATCAAGTCCGCTAGGGGGCACCAGTACATATTG
Source organism: Rana muscosa (assembly GCA_029206835.1). Lineage (NCBI taxonomy): Eukaryota > Metazoa > Chordata > Amphibia > Anura > Ranidae > Rana > Rana muscosa. Next base: position 1,105,363,338 of record CM055122.1, on the reverse strand, counting down.
GTTATAATGGACTATGCCACCCGTTATCCAGAAGCGATCCCTCTCAGAAATACCTCGGCCAAAACCATAGCCAAAGAGCTATCTCTTGTTTTTAGCCGGGTGGGTATTTGTAAAGAACTGCTTACGGACCAAGGTACACCCTTTATGTCCCGGGTTATGAAAGAGCTGTGTAAATTGCTCAAAGTGACGCAATTGCGTACATCTGTGTATCACCCCCAAACCGATGGGCTGGTTGAAAGATTCAACAAAACCCTAAAACAAATGTTGAAGAAAGTGGTGGATAGAGATGGAAAGGATTGGGACTGTCTACTTCCTTATTTGATGTTTGCTATTAGGGAGGTGCCCCAATCCTCTACGGGATTCTCCCCCTTTGAGTTACTGTATGGGAGACACCCAAGAGGGCTGTTGGATATTGCCAAGGAAACTTGGGAAAGTGAGAGTTCTCCCCACAGGAGTGTGATTGAGCATGTCGCCCTGATGCAAGATCGAATTGCACAGGTAATGCCCATCGTGAAGGAACATTTGGCCCAAGCGCAGTTGGCACAGCAGAGAGTGTACAACCGTGGAGCAAAGACCCGTACCTTTTCCCCGGGGGATAGGATATTGGTACTTGTCCCTACGGTTGAAAGTAAATTCCTTGCCAAATGGCAAGGCCCCTACGAGATAATGGAAAAAGTGAGCGAAGTGAATTACAAGGTCAGACAACCAGGAAGGCGAAAGCCCGAACAGATATATCACGTTAATCTGTTGAAAGCCTGGAGGGATAGAGAGTCCCTAGTCGCAGAAACTTGGTCACCAGCTCAAACTGGTTGCGTGATTCCGGAGGTTGGAATAGCAGCCACCTTGTCACAACCCCAACAACAGGAGGTTAAGGAGTTTGTGCTTCGCAACAAGGAGGTGTTCTCTGAGCTGCCGGGACAAACATCTGGGGTAGAGCATGATATTATTACCCCGCCCGGTGAAAGGGTGAAGTTAAAACCCTATCGGATCCCAGAGGCCCGACGGGAGGCAATACGGGAGGAAGTACAGAAAATGCTGAACTTAGGGGTGATAGAGGAGTCCCAAAGTGATTGGTCTAGTCCCATTGTGTTGGTGCCTAAACCGGATGGGAGCTGGCGATTTTGTAACGATTTTCGTCAGTTGAACAAAGTTACAAAATTTGACACCTACCCCATGCCACGTATAGATGAGTTGATCGACCGGCTGGGAACAGCCCGATACATGACGACTCTTGACCTCACAAAAGGGTATTGGCAAATTCCCCTGGCCAAGTCGGCCAAAGAGAAAACCGCATTTGTAACCCCAGACGGGGCGTTCCAATATAAGAGAATGCCGTTCGGGTTACAGAATGCGCCGGCCACATTCCAGCGGAAAATGGACCAGATACTGAGGCCCCATCGGAAGTATGCTGCGGCTTACCTGGATGACGTAATTGTCCATAGCACAGATTGGGCATCACATCTGCCAAAAGTGCAAGCAGTCCTAGACTCTATCCGGGAAGCGGGGTTTACGGCTAACCCCAAGAAGTGTACCATTGGGCAGGAGGAGGCCAAATATCTTGGGTACACCATTGGCAGGGGAGTAATAAAACCCCAACTCAACAAAGTCGAGGCCATCCAGAGTTGGCCACGTCCCAACAGCAAGAAGCAGGTACGAGCCTTTCTGGGAATCGCGGGTTATTATCGGCGCTTCATTCCCCACTTTGCTTCTAAGGCTGTGCCCCTAACCAACCTGACGAAAGGGAAAGGGTCGGTCATGATTAAATGGACCCCCGAGGCTGAGGCAGCATTCCAATTCTTGAAACAAGCCTTATGTAGCCAGCCAGTGTTGTACTCACCCGACTTCTCTAAAGACTTTGTCGTACAAAGTGATGCGTCAGATGTGGGGTTAGGAGCAGTATTGTCCCAGGTCTGGAACGGGGAAGAGCACCCAGTCATTTACCTCAGCAGGAAGTTGAAGTCCCATGAGGTAAATTACGCCACGGTTGAAAAGGAGTGTTTAGCGGTGAAGTGGGCTCTAGATTCCCTTCGGTACTATCTGCTAGGTAGGCACTTTGACATGGTTACGGATCACGCTCCGTTAAAGTGGATGGCTCAAAACAAGGAGACAAATAGAAGAGTGAATAGGTGGTTCCTGGCCCTACAGGAATTCAACTTCACAGTAAAGCATCGCCCTGGCGTTCAAATGGGGAATGTGGATGCTTTGTCTCGAGTACATGAATGCCTGATTGCTGGTGTTCCAACCCCAAGGTTAAAACAAGAGGGGGGGGGTATGTGACAGCAGGAAGGTAAAGTCACCTGGTTGCATCCAGGGGGGTAGATATATTTCTCCCAGATTCAGGCTTTATGCCGACTTATACAACTAGGGAGTTGATGAAGCCCAGCTGAGGCTAGTGGGCTCATGAATGACTCATACCTCTAGGGAGAGTGCTGGGCGTCGTGAGACAGGGAGTTGATGAGACCAGCTGAAGCTTGTCAGCTCATTTAGGCCTCTATAAGAACTCCCAGCTTCATTAGATGTTAGCTCATGCCTGGAACCAGACCTGTGTGGACTGTCTAGGGAGAGTGAACCCCTGTGCGGTGAGGCAAAGCCTGTGTGGCTATTTGTTTGGACTTTTACTAAACCAGGGACTTAGGGACTAGGACAGCACCAGGCTGATCCCAGTTGTTAGTTTAGGAAACCTGCATGTTTAGTCAGAGGTCAAACTGACCAGGATTTATTTTGTTTGTTTCTTTTTGGCTTTGCTGTGTTTTTGTCACTGTACATAGAGAAATAAACCGCACCTTTTGATTTTGAAAACCACAACCTCCGTCTGCTGGCCCTGTTTTTGTGTGGGGAGCCCAACCAGGGGGTCACACACACCCGCTACCGAGTTAACCCCCTCACAATATATATATATATATATATATATATATATATATATATATATATATATATATATATGTATACAGCACTGTGGTCCGGATGTGAGAAGAGACCTTCCTATCTCACACCCGAAACAAAATAGTGTCAAGCTGAGCGGCACTCAATTATTCATAGACAGTTTTGTATTCTATTAATTATTACAAAGCTTTCTCTGAATGGCCGAGTCCGAGATTGTGACATCAGTCAATCAGTGGAAGCTTTGTATTATTAGCTGAGGCTACATACAGTTTATACAGTGTGCCCAGTGGGTGCACATGTTAGTGAAGGAAAAAGTTTGTTTGGGCCAGCTTGGCCCAAACAAACTATTTAACCACTTGCTTACTGGGCACTTAAACCCCCCTCCTGCCCAGACCAATTTTCAGCTTTCAGCGCTGTTACACTTTGAATGACAATTGCGCGGTCATGCAATGCTGTACCCAAATTAAATTTTTATCATTTTTTCACACAAATAGAGCTTCCTTTGGGTGGTATTTAATCACTACTGGGGTTTTTATTTTTTGCTAAACAAACAAAAAAAGACAGAAAATGTTGAGAAAAACAAAAAACATGTTTCATAGTTTGTTGTAAAATTTTGCAAACAGGTCATTTTTCTCCTTCATTGATATGCGCTGATGAGGCTGCACTGATGGGCAGTGCACTGATAGGCACAGATAAGGCAGCACTGATAGGCACAGATAAGACGGCACTGATGGCCAGAGATAAGACGGCACTGATGAGGCGGCACTGATGGGCCCTGATAGGTGGCACTGATGGGCACTGATAGGTAGCACTGATAGATGCCACTGATGGGCACTGATAGGTGGCACTGATGGGCACTGTTAGGTGGCACTGTTGGGCTCTGGTAGGTGGCACTGGTAGGTGGCACTGATGGGCAGCACTGGTGATGAGGCACTGATTGGTGACATTGATAGGTGGCACTGAGGGCACTGATGGGTGGCACGGTGGGCACTGGTAGGTGGTGCTTGTGGGCACTGGTAGGTGGCACTGTTATGCACTGGTAGGTGGCACTGGTAGGTGGCACTGGTGGGCACAGATGACTCCGCAGCTGTTCTCCTTGATCGGGACTGATGTCCCTCTGACAGCCGTCGGTGAATGCCTTTTTTTTTCTCCTTACGCTATCAGCTGATTACCTGTTTACATCACATGATCAGCTGTCATTGGCTGACAGCTGATCATGTGGTAAGGATGAGGGATAGACTCGCTGATCACAGAGCATGCCCCACGCCCTGCAGGGGGCGCGCAGGCCGCTCGAGCATGGGAGGACGTCTGTAGCTGTCATTCGGCTATAGCGTGGACGGGAAGGGGTTAAAGTGACCGGAAACCTGAACATTAGCTTTAATTACCTCAGCTCTTTAAGGTTTTACCTCCTTCCTGACCAGGCCATTTGTTGCTATTTAGCACTGTGTTACTTTAACTGGTAAATGTGTGGTCATGCAACACTGTACCCAAATTAAATGTATACCTTTGCTTTCACACAAATAGAGCTTTCTTTTGGTTGTAGTTGAACATCACTGGGTTTTTTATTTTTTATTATTTAAAAAAAGTCTGAAAATGTTGAAAAAAATAAATAAATAATATTTTTTCTTTTCTGCTAGAAAACATATCCAATAAATAAAAAAAAAATCCAATTACTTCATAAATTTAGGCCAAAATTTATTCTGCTACATGTGTTTGTCAGTCCAGGGCCTCCTCCGCACCCCCCCTCAGCCCAGGGCCTCTACTTCACCCCCAGTCCAGGGCCTCCTCTGAACCCCCCCAGTCCAGGGCCTCCTCCACACCCTTCTAATTCCATGAAGGTTCTCCAATGCTGAAACGTCGCTCTGAAATGCCTTTCCATAGCGCTGGCAGGCAATATGAGCAGAGTGATTCTGCGCTAATGCACCTTTGCAGTCTCTCTCCTATTTGGTTCTCCGGTGTTTGGCAAACTATGCGGCGGGCAGCAGTGACATCCTTAGAGCAGCGCTTCCCAGTGCGGGTGGGGGTGACGGAACTCCTGGTGGCGCCCTCCTAAATGTGTCATCCGGAGAGTGTGCCCCCCCTAGTTTCGGCCCTGATTAGAAGCTAAAGTAATATATGATATCCCCTTGTCAACCTTTCCCTTTTACAAGACAGATTTGATACTGGCATTACCATGAAATGTCTTTTGCCAGAAGATATTTCAGTGGAAAAGGTATTCATGAATATTTCTCCGGAGAATCTTTATACAGGGCTATTGTAATTGAGTACAAACAACATGGCAGAGGTTTAACCCATGAAACTTTGGATATGTTATTTTAAGAGTTTGATTTTAAAATATCATTAAAGCATTTTAGGGAAAGTGAAAACAATTCTCAAAGAAATGGCAATAAACTAGTGTCTGTCATGTATTAGCATCTACTTACATCTCCATTCTAAGCCTATTCTATCTACCCTGTAAAGTAAAGATCTGTATACATACTATGCTGGCTCCGGTCTGGTCACATGATCTGGTCTTAGTGCTGGCTTAATTGAAGAGGAAAGATTGCCGAAATCGGCTGCAGAGCCTTTCTTTCCTTTCATAGGGTAAATAAAATAGGCTTGGAATGGAGGTGGGAATAGAACAAGGTCAGGGTTGATAAGGCTTTGTCATTGTCTATGGGGCAGTCATGCCGCGTACATATGACCGCTTTTCTCGACGAGAAAAACTGCATTTTTTCTTTTCGCCGAGAAAAACGATCGTCTGTGGGCTTTATGTCGTTTTTCTCGTCGAGAAAAACGGCATAAAAAACGACGAGAAAAATTAGAACATGTTCTAAATTTTCTCGTCGTTTTTTCCAGCAGTTTTTTCCGCGGCAGTTTTCCCATAGGGAAACACTGCCGCGGAGCCCACAGACGATCGTTTTTCTCGTCAAGAGAAAAAATGACGGGAAAAACGACCGCGTGTAGGGAACCAAGCGGTTCCCTCGTTTTTCCTGTCATTATTCACGGCGGTTTTTTAACCGCCGTGAATAATGATCGTGTGTACGCGGCATTACAGTCCAAAGAAGAGAAGCTATGTAAGCTAGGCTCGCAACTACCCTGAGTCAAGTTCACCTTTAAGCCAGTGTCAACAGGCTTTTGATTTTGCATCAGTTTGAGATGCTTCTGAGATTGTTCATAATTCACTGACAAGCCTTTGACCTGTAGTTTATCGCCTTCTGATCTGCATTTGACCTGTTTTAGGCAGGTTGTGCTTACCCATAGGCTTATTTGGGAATACAAAAAAAAAAAAGAAAAGGCCATTACTGTCAATTATTTGAGTTCCTAGATTGCCAGTTAAGCCCTCCTAGGGGGTGAATGACAAATACGAAGCTTGTATCTTTAATGCTAAAGCTGCAAATTAACAGCTGGGGCGTGAAAAATATATGTAGGTTCAGTTACGTCTTATTCCCAGTAAACATGCAAGTGCACAGTTGCTATATCAACCCTGTAACTGTATGTTTGGATTATTGATTTATTTAAGGAGGTATTCAGTCGTCATAAACTTACATAATTATTTGTGAACACATGTGAAGTTTAAAATTTACACTGTAGAAAAAGAATAGCGTTGGTGGTCAGGCATTATAGCTGGCTTCTGTGTTCTTCTCCTTTAGTAGCCCCCTTTCCATAAGGCAAGCAAGCCTACCGGTACTCAGTTGCTCCCAGGTCTTATACACAATGCTATAGTACCTGACTACCACCTTGGGCCAGGTGCGAACTGATCACAGTGAACGAGTACTTGAACTGAAAACAGTAAACAAGGTTCTTGAACTTAGTACAGTGAACAGGTACATGCAGTTGACAGATAGGCAGAGCAGTCCAGTGACAGTCCCTGTTCAGAGCAGGCAGAGTACAAAGAGTAGTCAAAGTCAATCCATATTTAAAAGACAGGCAGAGTTCTGAGTGTAGTCTAAATCTGATCTGAAGTCGTCAACAAGGGAACCCAAACAAGCTGGCAGAGCAGGGCAAGATAAAGGTCAAGGCATGGAACAAGGCAGGGAAACCAAGAGCTTGAAGCACGTGTTACAAACACTATCACAAGCACGACATTAAGTGTTTGGTTGGCCTAAAACAGGTTTGGTCTCCATCTAGAGGCTGTCTACATCAATCACCTTGTATGTGGACAGGCAGACAGGGAAAAGGCAGCTCAGCCAAAACCAGGATGCTGGAATGACACCAGCAGGTGTCATGGAACAGGAGCATTATATGCTCCTGACAAAATGGTACAACTAGAAAAACAGTATAACAACTTTTGTCTCCCTTCAAAAGTTGCTTGTTACTTAAAGCCCAACTCCATGTAAAATCTATTTATTTTCCATTTCTCCCTCCCACCCTCTCTAACCCATCCTTCCAGGTGTATATTTGTTCCTACCTGGTAAAGTCGGTATACTTACCAGGGTCCCCCATTCATATCTCTCGCTGATGCAGTTTCTGCCTGTAGGAACTGAAAATCCCATGCAGGCAGTGACAGGGACACCTGAAAGAAGGACCCATAGAAAAACTAAAGAGAGGAGGGAAGGACCCTGGAGCTGGAATTTAATGCTAAGTGGGTGTATGCTGGGTTTTGGGACTTTAAATGAGGCCCATGACATACTACGGTCATACGCCTCCATGCCCGAATCTGAAATTAAAAAGGAAAAAGTTTGGGACTTTAAATGAAGCATGTGACACATAGCTCGTAAAGTGGTCAAATACATAATGGCACATTTATTATTTCATATATATACAGATATTATGATGGCATATTATCATTATAAATTATATATATATATATATATATATATATATATATATATATGAATATATATATATATATATATATATATATATATATATATATATATATATATATATATATATATATATATGTAGCGGCCCCCTCTCTCTCCTCTCAACTGTTCTTGCTCTTGTCTAGGGGTACCTCTGAGGAGAGAGTGCAAGGTCGCCACGCCAAGTTCCCCTGCAGATGTATGTGCAGTGAGAGACAATCCTCTTTTACCTTCGGGTCGGTGTTCTGCATCTGGAGCCTCCTCCTGGTGGTTTTCTTGAACAATGTCTGCCAGAAAATGAGCCCCACACCAATAAAGTCCAACACTCCTTTATTCTTCCGATAACAGAGTAATGCACAAACAGTTGGACTCCCTCAATGAACAGAACAGACAGGGGGTGCAGATGCGAGTAGGCCCAGGCACAATGAACTCTCCTACTTCCTTCCCTGAAGTAGGTTTCTGCTCCCAATCGAGAAAGGCATCCCTCCCGGCGGTCTCCGGAGGCTCACCCATCACTGGCAATTTGCTGCACCAGGGATTCAGGTGAGTACACCCTCCGTTTCCTTACGCCACTGGATTCGGGTACCCCCTCCTGGGGTCCCCTAGGAAGTTCCTCTCTCGCGGAGCCTTAGTCCGGGACCCTTAGTCCCGGACCGCCATCCAAGTACCTCACCCCAGGCCAAAGGTGCCTGGGATGGAACACGACCTCCGAACGTCCTCCAGGCCTAGGCCGCCTAGAGGACCGACACGAACCACCGCCCTCAGGCTGAAGGTGCCTGGGACTCGACCCCGTGACAAAGATGGCCGCGCCCTGTATACCCTCTCCCAGCAGGCACGGCGGGTTCCCCGCCCCACCATACCACTGCCGAGGGAGGACAAAAAAAAGGGTACGGCACTCAGCAATGGTTCAACCCCAGCCCAAGGCGACAGCGCCACCCGCTGAGCTGCAGGGAACTGCACATTACTGGTGTCTTTGCCAGTTTAAATACACAGGGAAAGTGCATACCCGCTACACTCTCCCCCTGGTGGTTTGACACTGGTCCCCAGTGTCTGGAATAAACTATGCCCTCAACGACTGACATAACCCAGTCCAGAAACCAACTATAAATTGTACAAAAATAAAAACTTTTGGAAACTTACTAACTGGAGCAATTGTGTCTGAGCCTTACATGAAAGGGAAGGGAAGGGAAACAACAACACTTAACCATAACACTGAAATCACATTTGCACATTACACTTTTTCCCACCCATCCTGATTAAGACCCACCCCATTCTCAGTGGTCTTGATGGGATGCTCTCCTGCAAAGGAAAAAAGAAAAGTTAACACACATAAACCCTGACACATGTATTCGTGTGAGAATGAAAAAACTTTTCCGCAGAGAAATCCTTTCCTTCTTTGAGTGTGTGTGTGAACAGTTATATCGATGCGCAACACTGCCACCTGGTGACAGCATCACGGTAACTGCACTCGTGGAACTTTCCTTCTTCTTTGGGCCCTATCTACCCCAGAGTCCATGATTACTTGCTAGACAATTGAAGAACAAAACCGGAACAGTCCTTCAATTCCTCTGGGTAACAATAACAACAACCCCGGAAAGTTCAGCAATGCAAAGAACAAAAACTGAGTCTCTCTGATCCTATAGATAGAACCGATGGTGCGGCAGGACAAGTGGCTTCAAGTGCTGATCCATGGTCTCCAGATGGTACTCAACATCTTCCCCTTCCTTGCGTCGGATCAGAACCTTGTCCGCGTGGATATGTCGTCCCAGCATCCATTCCGCTTTGCAGTCTTTAAAGCGCTGAGAGGCCTTGGGGGAACACGCAAGGTACCTGCGGGCGTGTGGAACCTGAAGGTGGGTCCACACAAAGTCATTGTACCAGCGCTCCCGGCAAACTTCCACTTCATACAATAACTCCTTGGACAAGTATGGGTACTCCCACCCATACTCAGCAGCAACCTTCTGGCCAAATAGGCGTTGTAGTCTTGCCAGAGGAGGCATAGTGGCTCTGTCCCCTACGCCAGGTAAAACTATTGAGTCCGGGTGGCGAGGGACCTTGATTACATCTGGTCTGGGCATAGGTGCCTGCAACAACAGTCTCTTTTCCCCGGTACTGGGTGTAGGTGGTACCGGGGATGTAAGGGCAGGCTGGGGATGAGACCCCTCCTCAGGCGCTGGTGCCTCCACCCGGGGTGTACTATCCCCTGTAGACATGGGTGGGTCCCTGGTTCTGCGGGACGAGGCGAGAGGTACCTTATCCCACCCCTTCTGCGCAAAGAGTTTGTCTATGGCGACATCGTCTCCCAGATCGGAGAGCGACTGCAGGTCGGAGGTGTCACACTCCTCCGCGGGCAGGTAGCCTGTAGTGGAGACTGAATTTTCACCTCCCACGGACACACAGGATTGTGGATCCCCGACACCTCCGCCCACACACCAAGTCTCTCTGCCTGGCTTACCTCGGCCTTTTCTAGATGCAGGACGTCCGGAACTCTTCTCAACGGTACCGCCTGGGTCGGCGTAGGCAGGCGAGATGGTCCACCACAACCGCTGGTCGGGGCTACCATGCCGGTCTTTCTTTTCGGTGGTGGACTCTGTGAGACAGTGGTGACCGAGTCAGCATCCTCGGATTTCTCCCGTTGAGTACTCGCGACCTCCTCCGCGGTCGCTGCAGTGCGCACAGGGATGGCTGTCAAAGCAGTGATTCCTCCTCTCTGAGTGGTGTTGCTTGCAGCACGGCCGGGGTAGATGGTTCTTGACTTCTCGATGACGGAATCCACCTCGAATAAGAACTCCCCACAGGCCTCGCATCGCACGAATGGCTTCAGATGACACACCAGTCCCGAGCAGCTGGGACAAATCACACCCAGGGCCTCAACATCCATGCACAAATACAGGGCGAATCATCCCCTTGGCTTTAGCCGAATCCCTGTATCGGTCACCGGAGCAGCAGCAATCAAATACGTGGTGGAAAGGTGAAGTGGAACCCACGCTGTTTGTCCGAACATGGTGACTTGCTGCTGGTCCATTGCGCACTGCCAGTTTTTGCGCCAATGTCCCACGTGTAGTCCTTCACACGTATTGGACTCCTCCCCTCTGCACTCTAGTTCACGGGCTTTTCTTTTCTTCTTTTCCTGAGTCACGCCCACGAACTAAGCAGGAAGGGTGTGCCTGATGGCGCAGTTCAAATAGAAGCCCCCACGTGTAGTCTCTCACACGACTGAGCTCCCCCCTCTTCTCGCTCTTCTGCGTGGGCCTTTCCCTTCACTGGGTCATGTCCGCGACTTCGAGCAGGGATGCACTCTGGCCAATAATATGGCCGACCTACTCTGAACTCCTCCGGGCAGACACGTTCAAACTCCGTAGTAGCACGAACACCATCCCGGACCTGAGCCCCCACGTGTAGCGGCCCCCTCTCTCTCCTCAGGAGGTGTCATGGAACAGGAGCATTATATGCTCCTGACAGAATGGTACAACTAGAAAAACAGTATAACAACTTTTGTCTCCCTTCAAAAGTTGCTTGTTACTTAAAGCCCAACTCCATGTAAAATCTATTTATTTTCCATTTCTCCCTCCCACCCTCTCTAACCCATCCTTCCAGGTGTATATTTGTTCCTACCTGGTAAAGTCGGTATACTTACCAGGGTCCCCCATTCATATCTCTCGTTGATGCCGTTTCTGCCTGTAGGAACTGAAAATCCCATGCAGGCAGTGACAGGGACACCTTAAAGAAGGACCCATCGAAAAACTAAAGAGAGGAGGGAAGGACCCTGGAGCTGGAATTTAATGCTAAGTGGGTGTATGCTGGGTTTTGGGACTTTAAATGAGGCCCATGACATACTACGGTCATACGCCTCCATGCCCGAATCTGAAATTAAAAAGGAAAAAGTTTGGGACTTTAAATGAAGCATGTGACACATAGCTCGTAAAGTGGTCAAATGCATAATGGCACATTTATTATTTCATATATATACAGATATTATGATGGCATATTATCATTATAAATTATATATATATATATATATATATATATATATATATATATATATATATGAATATATATATATATATATATATATATATAAATATATATATGAATATATATATATATATATATATATATATATATATATATATATATGTAGCGGCCCCCTCTCTCTCCTCTCAACTGTTCTTGCTCTTGTCTAGGGGTACCTCTGAGGAGAGAGTGCAAGGTCGCCACGCCAAGTTCCCCTGCAGATGTATGTGCAGTGAGAGACAATCCTCTTTTACCTTCGGGTCGGTGTTCTGCATCTGGAGCCTCCTCCTGGTGGTTTTCTTGAACAATGTCTGCCAGAAAATGAGCCCCACACCAATAAAGTCCAACACTCCTTTATTCTTCCGATAACAGAGTAATGCACAAACAGTTGGACTCCCTCAATGAACAGAACAGACAGGGGGTGCGGATGCGAGTAGGCCCAGGCACAATGAACTCTCCTACTTCCTTCCCTGAAGTAGGTTTCTGCTCCCAATCGAGAAAGACATCCCTCCCGGCGGTCTCCGGAGGCTCACCCATCACTGGCAATTTGCTGCACCAGGTCTTCAGGTAAGTACACCCTCCGTTTCCTTACGCCACTGGATTCGGGTACCCCCTCCCGGGGTCCCCTAGGAAGTTCCTCCCTCGCGGAGCCTTAGTCCGGGACCCTTAGTCCCAGACCGCCATCCAAGTACCTCACCCCAGGCCAAAGGTGCCTGGGATGGAACACGACCTCCGAACGTCTTCCAGGCCTAGGCCGCCTAGAGGACCGACACGAACCACCGCCCTCAGGCTGAAGGTGCCTGGGACTCGACCCCGTGACAAAGATGGCCGCGCCCTTTATACCCTCTCCCAGCAGGCACGGCGGGTTCCCCGCCCCACCATACCACTGCCGAGGGAGGACAAAAAAAAGGGTACGGCACTCAGCAATGGTTCAACCCCAGCCCAAGGCGACAGCGCCACCCCCTGAGCTGCAGGGAACTGCACATTACTGGTGTCTTTGCCAGTTTAAATACACAGGGAAAGTGCATACCTGCTACATATATATATATATATATATATATATATATATATATATATATATACACAGGTGTCATGAATAACACATTGCAGTATAAAGTATAATTGTTGTGAGCTGGTTTACTAATCCATATCATAAACAATATATTAAAAACATTAATCATTGCAGAAAGTTCATAATAATCGAAACTGTAGAGATGGGCCGAATTACCCCCTGTGCGGTTCGCAGCAGAACTTTCGAACAGCGCAAAAGTTCGGAACTGAATAACGAACCCCATTGAAGTCTATGGCACCCGAACTGAAAAAAATCAAAAGTGCCCATTTTAAAGGCTTACAGGTAGATGCAGATAATTGGGCATACAATGGTTATGTGGGTCCGGGTACTGCCCTGGGGGTCATGTATCAATGAAAAAAAACGTTTGTAAAAAGCATAATTTTTAACCACTTCCATACCGGGCCTATTCTGGCACCTCTCTCCTACATGCAAAAATCATAATTATTTTGCTAGAATATTTCTCAGAACCCCCAAACACTATATATGTTTTTTTAGCAGACACCCTAGGGAATAAAATGGCGGTCATTGCAACTTTTTATCTCGCACGGTATTTGCACAATAATTTTTCAAACACCTTTTTTTGGGAAAAAAAACGGTTTTATGAATTAAAAAATAACAAAACAGTAAAGTTAGCCCAATGCTTTTGTATAATGTGAAAGATTATGTTACGCCGATTAAATAGATACCTAACATGTCACGCTTTCAAATTGCGCACACTCATGGAATGGCGCCAAACTTCAGTACTTAAAAATCTACAGAGGCGACGCTTTGAAATTGTTAGAGTGCTAGAATTGTTGCTGGCACTCTAACGCACGTGGCGATACCTCACATGTGTGGTTTGAATGGTGTTTACATATGTGGGTGGGACTTGCGTGAGTGTTTGCTTCTGATTGCCGGCTACCCGGGACAGGGGCGTTTTAAATATTTATTTTTTATTAGAATTTTTTTATTTTACTTAATTTTTTTATTTTTGCACTTTTTCTACATTTTAAATTTTTTGATCACTTTTATTCCTATTACAAGGAATGTAAACATCCCTTGTAATAGGAATATATTGTGACAGGTACTCTTTATGGAGAGATGCGGGGTCAATAAGACCCCATATCTCTCCTCCAGGCTGGAAAGCCTGAGATTTTGAAAAAAATTCACGATCTCATGTCGACAGCCACGATTGCGGCTTTGTTTACTTCTGGGTACCCGGGCGTGATGTCATAACATCGCGCCCCGGCCTTCGACGGCCATAGAGATGACTGGTGACCATCTGGTCACCACTCATCTCTATGTTTCCCATCCGGCACCGGCCACTCGTTTCTCCGGATCCCCGATGGCACGAGAGAGCCCGGAGAAGCATCGGATGGCGGCGGGAGGGGTGGGACATCTCCTCCCGTCACCTATAAGAGCGATCAAGCAGTGGAACTGCCGCTATGATTGTTCTTATGGTGTTCAGAATCGCTGGCTGAAAATAGTGATATCTGAATGATGCCTGTAGCTGCAGGAATCATTCAGATATCCCCACTGAAATTCCAGGACGTCATATGACGTCCTTGGGCGGGAAGTGGTTAAATGAGCAGTGATTTACTAATGCTTAAAGTGAAACCATCAAAATGTGAAGTAACAATAAAAATGAAAAATTTCTTTAAATATAGTGCCTGGGGGGGGGGGGGGGGCTTAGTCTGCCTGCAATGTGGCACATCTGTACCATGTACAGAGCCTGCTGCAGCGATAATGACATTTATAAAGCCAAAAAAAAACAATTTTTTGGATAAACTCTGGTGTCTCTTTCACAGACTTTGGATAGAAGTAACAGGTGTGTAAAAATTTGGCTTTGGGTGTCGGTGATGCCTTCACACAGTAACCCTATATAGGTACTTTTGATGAAAGCAAGAATTGGCCTTGCTGTCAAAAATTGCAATGATATGTCAGACAGGTGCAGAAAAATTGGTCATTATGTGTAAATTGTGCCCATGAAATCTACACCAAAAAATGTCTTCCAGATGAAATAAATGCCCTCAATGCTAGGCAGCCTAAACAGTCTTTCAGGGTTTCGAGATCCAGAAAGCACTTAATCAGCGACATCGGCATCATTCATTCTGATAAATGTCAGCGGGTCCACAGAGTCTGTGGCAGCACTGAATGCCCATTCGGAAAGCACGCTGGATGCAGGGCAGCTCAGTAGCTCTATTGCATACTGGGCAAGTTCTGGACAGTGGTCTAACCTCATGACCCAGTAGGGATAAGCTTCGAGTTCGAGTCGAACTCATGTTCGACTCCAACATTGCCTGTTCGCATGTTCGCATAACAGCGAACAATTTGGGGTGTTCGCAGCAAATTCGAAAAGCCGCGGAACACCCTGTAAAAGTCTATGGGAGAAATCTAAAGTGCTAATTTTAAAGGCTTATATGCAAGTTATTGTCATAAAAAGTGTTTGGGGACCGGGTCCTGCCCCAGGGGACATGTATCAATGCAAAAAAAAGTTTTAAAAACTGCTGTTTTTTCGGGAGCAGTGATTTTAATACTGCTTAAAGTGAAACAATAAAAGTGAAATATTCCTTTAAATTTCGTACCTAGGGTGTGTATATAGTATGCCTGTAAAGTCACGCTTTTTTCGTGCTTGTTTCCCGTGCTAAGAACTGTCCCTGCACAAAGTGTCATTTCTGAAGGAAAAAAAGTAATTTAAAACTCACTCGCGGCTATAATGAATTGTCGGCTCCCAGCAATACATAGAAAAGTCATTGATAAAAATAAATAAATGCGTGGGGGTCCCCCCAAATTCAATTACCAGGCCCTTCAGGTCTGGTATGGATATTAAGGGGAACCCTGCCGCAAATTAAAAAAAAAATGCGTCGGGTTCTCCTCAAATATCCATACCAGGCCCTCCAGGTCTGGTATGGATTTTAAGGGGAACTACACCCCAAATAAAAAAAAAATGGCGTAGAGTTCCCCCAAAAATCCATACCAGACCCTTTATCCAAGCACGCAACCTGGCAGGCCGCAGGAAAAGAGGGGGGGACGAGAGAGCGCCCCTCCTCCTGAACCATACCAGGCCACATGCCCTCGACATGGGGAGGATGTCCCCATGTTGATGGGGACAACAGCCTCATCCCCACAACCCTTGCCCGGTGGCAGGGGGCTAATCGGAATCTGGAAGGTCCACTCCTGATGGGGAATGTGAGAAGGGGCAGGTCTATTCATTTTTTTACACCGAAGAGGAAGTTCTGAGATAGGAGGGTGCCCCCGCCCCCTCATACCTCAGACCCCGCCTACATCATTGGCTGAGCGGACCTGATGGGGAACTTCCTCCGCAGTGTAGGTCCGCTCAGCCAATGACGTTTCAAGTGGAGACTGCAGCGCTGGACATCGGATCGCCGCGGGACATTGGATTACATCGCTGGAATGTGTTTTTTATTTTTATTTTTTTATTTTTAATAAAGGACTTTTCCAAGGTGTCTGTGTGGTTTTTTTTTGTTTTTTTTACACTTTCTTCGTGAAATGGTAGGGGTACTTCCAGATTCCGATAAGCCTCCTGCCCGCAGACCGCCACAACCACCGGGCAAGGGTTGTGGGGATGAGGCCCTTGTCCCCATCAACATGGGGACATCCTCCCCATGTTGAGGGCATGTGGCCTGGTACGGTTCAGGAGGGGGGGGCGCTCTCTCGTCCACCCCTCTTTTCCTGCGGCCTGCCAGGTTTCGTGTTCGGATAAAGGGTCTGGTATGGATTTTTGGGGGAACTCCACGCCATTTTAAAAAAAAAATTGGGGTGGAGTTTCCTTAAAATCCATACCAGACCTGAAGGGCCTAGTATGGATATTTGAGGGGAACCCCACGTCATTTTTTTTAAAATTTGATGCAGGGTTCCCCTTAATATCCATACCAGACCTGAAGGGCCTGGTAATTGAATTTGGGGGGACCCCCACGCATTTATTTTATTTTTTTATCAATGGCTTTTCTATGTATTGCCGGGAGCCGACAATTCATTATAGCCGCGAGTGGTTTTAAATGGCTTTTTTTCCTTCAGAAATTACATTTTGTGCAGGGACAGTTCTAAGCAAGGAAAACAAGCGCTGCTTTACAGGCATACTATACACCCCACCCCCCCCCCAAGTACGAAATTTAAAGGAATATTTCACTTTTTATTGTTTCACTTTATGCATTATAAAAATCACTGCTCCCGAAAAAACGTTTTTAAAACGTTTTTTTTGCATTCAT
This sequence comes from Rana muscosa, assembly GCA_029206835.1. NCBI lineage: Eukaryota > Metazoa > Chordata > Amphibia > Anura > Ranidae > Rana > Rana muscosa. The sequence goes on along the minus strand of CM055122.1, from coordinate 1,105,346,374 downwards.
ACATGTCCCCTGGGGCAGGACTCAGGTCCCCAAACCCTTTTTAGGACAATAACTTGCATATTAGCCTTTATAATTAGCACTTTAGATTTTGAACGTCCGAGTCCATTGTATTTAATAGAGTTCTAAAGTTCACGCAAACTTTACGTCTGTTCGCAGGTTCTGGTGCGAACCGAACAGGGGGGTGTTCGGCTCATCCCTATGACCCAGTAACCCAGTGGATCATAAACTGGAAAGCTCTCCATATCTGTTTTCGCCCCTCGATAATCTCCCACCATATGATGAAGATGCTGCCAATAGGATGTGGAAGTTGACAGCCCTGGGCTGCTCCTCTCTTGACCAACAGAAGCTAGGAAGTCAGGAAAGCCATTATATAAACTCCTCTTTAACCACTTAAGCCCCGGACCAAAGGTGATTTCAGAATTTTGCACTGCGCTGCTTTAACTGTAAATTGTGCGGACATGCAATGTTGTACCCAAACGAAATTTGCATCCTTTTCTTCCCATAAATAGAGCTTTCTTTTAATTGTATTTGATTGCCTCTGCGATTTTTATTTTTTGCGATATAAACGGAAAAAGACCGAAAATTTTGAAAAAAAATGATATTTTCTACTTTTTGTTATAAGAAAAATCGAATAAACTCAATTTTAGTCATACATTTAGGCCAAAATGTATTCAGCCACATGTCTTTAGTAAAAAAAATGTCAATAAGCATATATTTATTGGTTTGCGCAAAAGTTATAGCGTTTACAAACTAGGGTACATTTTCTTGAATTTACACAGCTTTAAATTTATGACTGCCTATCTCATTTCTTGAGGTGCTAAAATGGCAGGGCAGTACAAAACCCCCCCAAATGACCCCATTTTGGAAAGTAGACACCCCAAGGAAATTGCTGAGAGGCATGTTGAGCCCATTGAATATTTTTTTTTTGTCCCAAGTGATTGAATAATGACAAAAAAAAAAAAAAATACAAAAAGTTGTCACTAAATGATATATTGCTCACACATGCCATGGTTATATGTGGAATTGCACCCCAAAATACATTCTGCTGCTTCTCCTGAGTACGGGGATACCACATGTGTGGGACTTTTTAGGAGCCTAGCCACGTACGGGACCCCGGAAACCAAGCACCGCCTTCAGGATTTCTAAGGGCGCAAATTTTTGATTTCACTCCTCACTACCTATCACAGTTTCGAAGGCCATAAAATGCCAAAATAGCACAAAACCCCCCCAAATGACCCCATTTTAGAAAGTAGACACCCCAAGGAAATTGCTGAGAGGCCTGTTGAGCCCATTGAATATTTAATTTTTTGTCCCAAGTGATTGAATAATGACAAAAAAAATAAAAACTTACAAAAAGTTGTCACTAAATGATATATTGCTCACACATGCCATGGTTATATGTGGAATTGCACCCCAAAATACATTTTGCTGCTTCTTCTGAGTACGGGGATACCACATGTGTGGGACTTTTTAGGAGCCTAGCCGCGTACGGGACCCCGAAAACCAAGCACCGCCTTCAGGATTTCTAGGCACAAATTTTTGATTTGACTCCTCACTACCTATCACAGTTTCGAAGGCCATAAAATGCCAAAATAGCACAAAACCCCCCCAAATGACCCCATTTTGGAAAGTAGACACCCCAAGCTGTTTGCTGAGAGGCATGGTGAGTATTTTACAGCTCTCATTTGTTTTTGAAAATGAAGAAAGAAAAATTATTTTTTTCTTTTTTCTTTTCAAAACTTTGTGACAAAAAGCGAGATCTGCAAAATACTCACAATACCTCTCAGCAAATAGCTTGGGGTGTCTACTTTCCAAAATGGGGTCATTTGGGGGGGTTTTGTGCCATCTGGGCATTCCATGGCCTCCGAAACTGTGATAGGCAGTGAGAAGTGAAATCAAAAATTTACACCCTTAGAAAGCCTGAAGGCGGTGATTGGTTTTTGGGGTTAGGCTCCCAAAAAGTCTCACACGTGGTATCCCCGTACTCAGAAGAAGCAACAGAATGTATTTTGGGGTGTAATTCCACATATGCCCATGGCATGTTTGAGCAATATATCATTTAGTGACAACTTTGTGCAAAAAAATAAATAAAATAAAAAAAAATTGTCTTTTTTCCGCAACTTGTGTCAACATATAAAATATTCCATGGACTCGACATGCCTCTCAGTATATAGCTTGGGGTGTCTACTTTCCAAAATGGGGTCATTTGGGGGGGTTTTGAACTGTTCTGGCATTTTATACACAACATTAGGAAGCTTACATCCACTCTTCTAACCACTTGAAGACAAAGCCCTTTTTGACACTTTTTGTTTACATGAAAACATATTTTTTTTTGCAAGAAAATTATGTTGAACCCCCAAACATTATATATATTTTTAAAGCAAAGGCCCTACAGAATAAAATGGTGGGTGTTGCATTTTTTTTTTCTACACAGTATTTGCGCAGCGATTTTTCAAACGCATTTTTTGGGGAAAAAATACACTTTTTTTAATTCTAATGCACTAAAACACACTATATTGCCCAAATGTTTGATGAAATAAAAAAGATGATCTTAGGCCGAGTACTTAGATACCAAACACAACATGCTTTAAAATTTCGCACAAACGCGCATTGGCGACAAACTACATACATTTTTAAAAGCCTTTACAGGTTACCCCGTTAGATTTACAGAGGAGGTCTACTGCTAAAATTACTGCCCTCGATCTGACCTTTGCGGTGATATCTCACATGCATGGTGCAATTGCTGTTTACATATGACGCCAGACCGACGCTTGCGTTCGCCATTGGACAAGAGCAGGGCAGGACAGGGGTGCTTTTTTTTTTTTTTATGATTAATTTTGCTTTTTTCTTTTATTTTTAAATTGTTCCTTCCATATTTTTTTTTTTTTTATCATTTTTATTGTTATCTCAGGGAATGTAAATATCCCCTATGATAGCAATAGGTAGTGACAGGTACTCTTTTTTTAAAACTGGGGTCTAGACCCTAGATCTTTCCTCTGCCCTCAAAGCATCTGACCACACCAAGATCGGTGTGATAAAATGCTTTCCCAATTTCCCAATGGCGCTTTTTATATCCGGGGGGTAACATTCCCTCCCACTGCTTGTAAAAGCAGTCCAGAGGCTAATTAGCCACTAGGATTGCTTTTACATGAAAGCCGGCCGCTGGCTGAAAAGAATGATACCAAGATGATACCTAAACCCGCAGGCATCAATCTGGTATAACCATTCAAAGTCCAGCAACATACCAGTACGTTGCTGGTCCTTGTTGGACATGTATTGTAATCTTTTTTTTTCATGCAGCCAGGTGGCTGAACGAAAAAAAGAGATTGATCGGTGGGTATGCCCACCATTAGAATACCGCCCTTCATCCACCCACTTCTAATGATGGGCATACATGCACCATTTATATATGCCGAAGCATGGGGGCATCCTCCCGCAAAAAAGTTATGCCGCACACACATGGTCGGACTTTTCCACGGGCAAGCCTCCGTCGGAATTTCGACCGTATGTACGCGGCATTAGGAGCAAAATCACTCCTCCGCCCCTGCTGCCCCAATGCTTCGGCATATTTGCTTTTTTTTTTTAACTGTGGTGGTGAAATCACCTCCTACAGCACTGGAGTCGCAGGGATCAGGCCTGTCTCTGCGAACGCAGCAGTTATGTGTGTTGTGTTTTGTAAGTGACAGTGATCAATCGATACTGCACTTGGGTGGCCTGGGCTGGACGGAGGGGCAAAACGCAGGTGCTAGCAGGTATCTGGGCTGATCCCGCTAAAACTGCGTTTTTGGGAACCCTAAACTGCTGGGGACGCTAGTATTGATCTGATCAGATCAGATATTGATCTGTTCAGATACTATACCACTAAGGAGGGTGTATGCTTCAAGCGTGGGTGTTAGCGTTACTGCACTAACCTGACGCTGCCTGGGGTGTGACGCAGACCCTCTCTGACGCTAAAACCTAATTGATATCACCCGCCGGGCGATCAGGGGGTTAAGCCTTTATTGGGTTATATATACGGCGGGTGCCCTGACACTATAAAAAGCAAACTAACTAACCAGCGTCACCCGTAACACTTATATGATGATCACTGGTGAAAGGGTTAACTAGGGGCAATTAGGGGGTTAAAACCTTTATTAGATAATATATGGGGGTACCTGACGCTATAAAAACCTGCGGCGAACCTAAAAAAAATTACTGGCTACCGATCTGCATCACCGACGCTAAGACAGCGATCAGAAAAATGATCGCTTAGCGAAAGTGGTGATAGGGGGTGAAAGGGTTACCTGGGGGGCGATCAAGGGGGTTAAACCTTTATTAGATAATTTATGGGGGTACCTGACGCTATAAAAACCTGCGGCGAACCTAAAAAAAATTACTGGCTACCGATCTGCATCACCGACGCTAAGACAGCGATCAGAAAAATGATCGCTTAGCGACAGTGGTGATAGGGGGTGAAAGGGTTACCTGGGGGGCGATCAAGGGGGTTAAACCTTTATTAGATAATTTATGGGGGTACCTGACGCTATAAAAACCTGCGACGAACCTAAAAAAAAAATACTGGCTACTGATCTGCATCACCGACGCTAAGACAGCGATCAGAAAAATGATCGCTTAGCGACAGTGGTGATAGGGGGTGAAAGGGTTACCTGGGGGGCAATCAAGGGGGTTAAACCTTTATTAGATAATTTATGGGGATACCTGACGCTATAAAAACCTGCGGCGAACCTAAAAAAAATTACTGGCTACCGATCTGCATCACCGACGCTAAGACAGCGATCAGAAAAATGATCGCTTAGCGACAGTGGTGATAGGGGGTGAAAGGGTTACCTGGGGGGCGATCAAGGGGGTTAAACCTTTATTAGATAATTTATGGGGGTACCTGACGCTATAAAAACCTGCGACGAACCTAAAAAAAAACTACTGGCTACCGATCTGCATCACCGACGCTAAGACATCGATCAGAAAAATGATCGCTTAGCGACAGTGGTGATAGGGGGTGAAAGGGTTACCTGGGGGGCGATCAAGGGGGTTAAACCTTTATTAGATAATTTATGGGGGTACCTGACGCTATAAAAACCTGCGGCGAACCTAAAAAAAATTACTGGCTACCGATCTGCATCACCGACGCTAAGACAGCGATCAGAAAAATGATCGCTTAGCGACGGTGGTGATAGGGGGTGAAAGGGTTACCTGGGGGGCGATCAAGGGGGTTAAACCTTTATTAGATAATTTATGGGGGTACCTGACGCTATAAAAACCTGCGGCGAACCTAAAAAAAATTACTGGCTACCGATCAGCATCACCGACGCTAAGACAGCGATCAGAAAAATGATCGCTTAGCGACGGCGGTGCTAGGGGGTGAAAGGGTTATCTGGGGGGTGATCAAGGGGTTAAACCTTTATTAGGGGGGGTTAGGGGGCTACACTGGAAAAAAACTAAACTGTAGTGACACTTTTACAGTCACAAATGTCACTGATTGCAGTGATCAGTAAATAAATGGTCACTGCAATCAGTGACACTGTGACTGGGGGCTGGGGGGTGATCTGGGGGGGCCTGGGGGGGCAATTTATGTGCCTATGTGTGCTGGTGTTAGTGTAGTGTTTGTGCACTAACCTTGATGTCTTCTCTTGTACGGCGCTCGGTATATGTGAGCGCCGCACAAGAGATGACATCACTTCCTCCTGCTTCCTCTGCCTGTGTGTACATTACACAGACAGAGGGGGCATTTCCATTCGCCGGGAGCGATCGCGGGGGGGTGGCCGGAATCGAACGGCCGTCCCCTCGTGTCGGATCGCTCCCAGACGAATTCCGACCGCTCACTGTACAGATGGGGGGTCCGATTGGACCCCCCAACTGTACAAAGGCAATCACGTATGCTCTACGTGATTGTGCCTGTCGGTGCCATTGTGCCGACGTATATATACAGTGAGCGGTCGTTAAGTGGTTAAGGTGTCCTCAAGAGATTTCATCTTCTGCTCCCTCTGTGGGGACGGGATGAGTTCCAAGACTTTCCCCTTAAAGCGGTGGTCAAGGAGGGTTGAGAACCAATAGTGATCCTCCTCTTTGATGCCACGTATTCTCGGGTCCTTTCGCAGGCTTTGAAGAATTATTTGCCACATGTTTGCGTAGGCATGAGAAACAGACTCCTTGGGGTCACTGAGGATTACAGTATCTGGAACTGCCTCCTCCCAGCTACGTACTACTCCCAAGGGCTCTGGGGATGGAATGGAGAAAACAAGGTACTCAAATGTATAAGTAAAATATCAAAATGTATTAAATATGGTGGAGAGTATTTTGGCAACAAGGACCGGCACCCAGGGAACCACAGGCTCCATCTGGAAGGGCATAATTTCAAATACCTTAATAGGACGTATTTTGGCTCACCATCTGTAACCTATCCCAGATCACTATTCAAAAGTGTATTCAAAAGCTGCAATTTATGAAAGAAGTCCTCCATATGGCTGTTTGATGCCCCTCCTTACTCCCCTTGGAGCCAGTCAAGCAAGATTTTATTTTCCTTCCAGTCTTCTCCTTTACGGTAGCTTGGATGCCTCATGCCTCCCATGTTTTGGTCATGTACCAATAGGATCTCCTGAGGAAGCTATAGACAAAACACGTAGTGATCTATTGGTGCTGGCATTGTCATCCCGTTGGCTGGCCTTCAGACAGAAGATTATTGTTAAAGAAATTACACTCATACATTCAGAGGTAACCCGTACAGGTTTCCTTGTCCAGCCATATCTGTATTATTTGGGCGAATGTATATGTATAGTGACATATGCAAGCACTTGTCTTTGTGAAATGTTTTTATAGTGATATTTAATAAATTTTGATATTTTACTTATACCTTTGAGTATCTTCTTTTCCCCATTGGGATTATAGTGGCAGCCGTTAAAGTCCGTTTGTCAATTTAACTTTTTCCACTTATACATTTTGGATGTGGTGCCACGCATTGCGGGTGTTTGTCTTTATTTTTTTATTTTTTTTATTTTTCCAGGCCATGAAGCATTGTGAGGGTAGACTGCAAAGGTGAGGAGGAGCAGAATTGCATGCCTTTTGTGTGGCTTTCAGGTGCTCTTGCCAACGGGCTGGGTGATGGAAGGTTAAATGCCTTGTCAAGCATGTGGTACCCAAATGGCTGTTTTTTTTTGCATGCTTGATGTGCTTGAGGTAAAGTTTGCAAATTGCAATAGTGCGATTGGCTGCACATGCGCTAACAAAATAGCTGAGCTGTGGGAATTGGGCTGGGAGATAACAGCTGCACAATCTGGTGGAATGGGGCAGCTGCTCTCTACTCTTCCATGATGGCTGCCTCTTTGGGGTTGTGCCTCACCCTCACTTTCCACCTCTGCTCTATCTGGGACCCAAGTCGCGTCAGTGACCTCATCATCATGATCATCATCTCCATCCTAATTATCACTGGAGACAACTTGGCAATATGTTGCGGCTGGGGGAACATGACTGCCAATTTGTTGTTCACCAATCTTCTCCCCTCTCTGTAGGCTCATGTTCCTACTTTCCTCAACCTCAGAATCAAGATCTGAATCTGCATCGTCAAGGAGCAAGTAGCTGATGCTGTGTTCAAATAACTCAGCTGACTCCTCCATGCATGTTACTGGGGCTATGGAAGGAGTAGCTGTGGACAGGGAGGCAGAATAAGCCACTCTGGCAGCTGCAGTGGACTGCACACTAGTCTCTGCTTGGGTGATGGAGGATGAGAAGAATGATGATGGTTTAGTAAGCCAGTCCTCCACCTCCTCTGCATTATGTGGCTGGATGGCATGGGCAGCATCACTAAACAGAGAAAATTATGCCCTGCCTGAGAACGGACAACGTCCACCTTTGCCTGTGGACACATACGCTGCTGGCCCCCTCACAGTGCCATGGGAACGTCTGCCTCACCTTGTTGGGCTCCCAGACATGATGGGGGCTGGGAGGGGGCACTTATTAAAAAAAGTATTAAAGATGTGGAAATGTGTACATGGATGCACTGTAATCAATGGAAAGTGGTGTTTGGTGCACTTTAACCACTTCAATGCCATGCACTTCCTGCCCAAGCCAATTTTCAGCTTTCTGCGCTGTCACTGCTTAAATGACAATTGCGCGGTCATGCTACACTGTACCCAAACAGAAATTTTATAATTTTGTTCCCACAAATAGAGCTTTCTTTTGGTGGTATTTAATCACCTCTGCAGTTTTTATATTTTGCTCAACAAATAAAAAAATACAGAACGGCCCCCGCATAACGAGGGGATGCCATTATACATTTGACCACTTTACCAGCGCTGTGTCACGTGCTTCATTTAAAGTCCCAAACTTTTCCTTTTAAATTTGGACTTTAATGCTATTCTGGATGCCATTCTGTTCAAAATGTAATTTATTCTACACATCACTTTGACTTTGATTTCGATGCAGTCGGAGTATCTAATCTGCCCCCCTGGAAGCACAGAATGTATTTACTAGTTATTACAGGTGTTTATAATAGCACCATCAATTTATGTAGGGCTTTACTTATATATATATATATATATATATATATATATATAGTACATTCACATCATTCTATTTTCTCTAAATGCACCTAAACTGAATGTACTTAATCATAGGAAAACACAGGGGCTGATTTACCAAACGTTTGCGCCATGAGTATTGGCGCATCTGCGTGCGCAATGGCTGTTTTGGTATTTACAAAACATTAGCGCCAGTAGCGCAGCCCTATTTCCCATTTACTATAGTGTTGTCGGCGGACGGGAGGAGGCGCTCAGTGCACCACTATGGACCTGGCGCACGGCATGTAAAAATCTAAATATAAAGAAGCTGGAAGTGAGAATATAATGGGGGTGATGTGGGGTGATGTGAGGAAGTGAAGTGACACCTGCCCAAATAACAAACATGCCCAAAATATAGTGAGAAAGTAACTTTTTCAAAACCAGCCCGCTGCGCCGGCAAGTACGATTCGAGCTGCGGGAGGTTTTTTTGAGCTCAGCGCAGGAATTTCAATGGTTTAAATGCGCCAAGACACAGCGCCGGCAAAATCTTAGTAAATGTCAAGTCACATAACTCAATTTGCATAAGTTGAATAGGCGCAGCTCTGAACTTTCCATTGCGCCAGCAAAATGACATTTCTAAAGGAAAAAAAAGGCATTTAAAAGCAGCCGCGGCTATAATGAATTGTCGGCTCCCGGCAATATAGAGAAAAGTCATTGAAAGTGTTTGCTAACCAAAAAAAAAAAGCGTGGGGGTTCCCCCAAATTCCATAACCAGGCCCTTCAGGTCTGGAATGGATATTAAGGGGAACCCCGCTGCAAATTATTTAAAAAAATTATGTGCGGGTTCCCCCCAAATATCCAAACCAGGCCCTTTAGATCTGGCATGGATTTTAAGGGGAACTCCACCCCAAATTTTCTAAAAAAAATGCCGTGGAGTTCCCACAAAAATCCACACCAGACCCTTATCCGAGCACGCAACCTGGCCGGCCGCAGGGGAAGAGGGGGGGACGAGAGCGGCCCCCCCTCCCTCCTGAACCGTACCAGGCCACATGCCCTTAACATGGGGAGGATGTCCCCATGTTGATGGGGACAAGGGCCTCATCCCCACAACCCTTGTCCGGTGGTTGTGGGGGTCTGCGGGCGGGGGGCTTATCGGAATCTAGAAGACCCCTTCAACAAAGGGGACCCCAGATCCCGGCCCCCCCTGTGTGAAATGGTACCATTTCACAAGGAAAGTGTCAAAAATGTAAAAAATGACAAGAGCCGGTTTTTGACAATTCCTTTATTAATGTCTTCTTCTTCCGTCTTCTTCTTCCGTCTTCTTCTTCCGTCTTCTTCTTCCGTCTTCTTCTTCCGTCTTCTTCTTCCGTCTTCTTCTTCCGTCTTCTTCTTTTCTCCATTCGGGTTTCTTCCTCCATCTTCATCTTCCTCTTTATCTTCATCTTCCTTCTCCCTTCGGTGTTCTCGTCCGCATCTTGCCCCAGCGTCTTCCCTTCTTCTTTCTTCTCTGGCCACTCCGTTTGAATTGGAGGTTCCCGCTGTGCGACGCTTCAGTTCTCCACTTGGTCCGCTACCACCCGGTGGCTCCACCCCCCTCTGTCACCACGGGGAAAGTCCCCGTGAAATCCATGTGCGTCAGAGGAGGGGCGGGGTCACCGGGTGTAAGCGGACCCAGAGGCGAACTGAAGCGTCGCACAGCGGGAACCTCCAATTCAAACGGAGCGGCGGAGAAGAAAGAAGAAGGGAAGACGCCGGGGCAAGATTCAGACGATTCAGACGAGAACACCGAAGGAAGAAGGAAGATGAAGATGAAGATAAAGATGAAGATGGAGGAAGAAACCCGAATGGAGAAAAGAAGAAGATGGAAGAAGAAGGAAGAAGATGGAAGAAAAGAGAAGACATTAATAAAGGAATTGTCAAAAACCGTCTCTTGTCATTTTTTACATTTTTTACACTTTCCTTGTGAAATGGTAGGGGTACATTTGTACCCCATTACCATTTCACACAGGGGGGGGAGCGGGATCTGGGGGTCCCCTTTGTTAAAGGGGTCTTCCAGATTCCGATAAGCCCCCCGCCCGCAGACCCCCACAACAACCGGGCAAGGGTTGTGGGGATGAGGCCCTTGTCCCCATCAACATGGGGACATCCTCCCCATGTTGAGGGCATGTGGCCTGGTACGGTTCAGGAGGGAGGGGGGGCCGCTCTCGTCCCCCCCTCTTTTCCTGCGGCCGGCCAGGTTATGTGCTCGGATAAAGGGTCTGGTGTGGATTTTTAGGGGGACTCCACGCCATTTTTTTTTAAATTTGGGGTGGAGTTCCCCTTAAAATCCATGCCAGATCTGAAGGGCCTGGTATGGATATTTGGGGGGAACCCCACGTCATTTTTTTTTGGGTTAGCAAAGAATTTCAATTACTTTTATCTGTATTGACAGGAACCAGCAATTCATTACAGCCGCAAGGACTTTTAAATGACTATTATTTTACTTTAGAAATGTCATTTTGCTCTCCAACTGTTATAAACATGGAAAACATGTGCTACTTTACAGGCATACTATAGACACCCCCCGGGGATGATATTTAGGGCCAGTTCACACCGGATGCAGTGCAGTGTGTTTTTTTGATGCCTGAAAAACGCAAAGAAAGTTGATCACATTAATGCCAATGGCATAGTTCACACCACTGCAGTCCGTTCCAGTGCATTTCAGAAAGCCAAAAAATAATTGGTCATGCTGCATTTTTTAGGTACAAAACTGTACTGGACCCCAGTAAAACACATCAAAAACGCAACGGAACATACCAAAAATGCACTGGAATGCACCGCAACGCACCTAAATGCACCAAAGACGCACTGCAACACACTTGTCCTAAGTGAAAAGAGGCAGAAAAAAACACTGGACTGCATCAAAAACGCCTCAAAAATGCACTGGAATGTGTCAAAAACGTGCATGCAGAAAAGCACCTGGAACGCACCCAGACTGCGTTTCTATAGTGTGAACTAGGGCCAGTTCACACCATAGAAACACAATCCGGATGCGTTCCAGGTGCTTTTCTGCATGCACGTTTTTCATGCGTTCCAGTGCATTTTTGGGAAGTTTTTGATGCAGTCCAGTGCTTTTTTTTCACCCCTCTTTTTTTATTAACCATAGATAAGGACAAGTGTGTTCCAGTGCGTTTTTGGTGCATTTAGGTGTGTTCCTGTGCGTTCCAGTGCGTTTATGATGCGTTTTGATGCGTTCCAGTACAGTCCAGTGCAGGTAAAATGCAGCATGTCCTACTTTTTTGGTGGAACTGGAACAAACACTGCCATTTAGAACCATATAACCAACTTTCCATGCATTTTGGATGCATAAAAAACGCAATGCACTGCATGTGGTGTGAAATGGCCCTTAAGCAATTTGGCATATTTAAAGGCACTTCTCCTTGTTTTGTTTTTGGTGTTTTCCAAATTGGTGACATTGATATATGTCCCTTAGGGTGGGACCTGGGCCCCCATTTTAAGGCCAATAACTAGAAGATAAGCCAGCCAAGTGGGGACTAGCAAAATTAACAAGTCAGTTCCCATAGACTGCAATGGGATTTGTTGGTGGGGGGGAGGGGTGATTGTCCCATCTCTAATTTTGTAGCATGCTGGATGATGTGCTTCATTTTGGACGGGGGAGGGGGGGGTTATTTTTTGCTAGCTGCATTGGTGTTGTTCTGCACATGCCCAGCCAGTTATTTTTTTTGGCGTGCTTTTTGTGTGTGAACAGCGCTTGGATATTTCTGGGCATGCTCACTCAGAGAGTGTTTTTATGGGTTAGAAATTGAAGGACATCCTTAACAGGTGTACTCACTTTGAATTTCAGTCTCTACATTGAGTGAACTTGCATTTTGGGTGTTCCATGGACTGTGCATGTGTTTTCAATTGCCTCATTAGCACACAAACATATGTTATATAAAGCTCACAGAGCATTCGGTCGCTTGCCTTGAGAAGAGGCAAGTGTGTGGGGGGCAAAATGTACATGTTGGTGTCCTTATCGAGTTTGTAACACATGTATTTTATTTGTTATGTCTTTGCAAAACAGGTGATTGGTTAACTTTTGTGGATTGTATATTTTTGGTGTGGGGGAGATATGTTCCCCTGAAATAATTCTGATGTTGTTAATGTGTGTTGTTTGTTCACTTTGATTTAATTGTCTGCTGCATTTTTTTGGCCAAAAATTGCTCAAGATGTTGAGTCTGTAACTGTTTCAAATTGACCATGTTTTTTATTTTGCCTTCCCTTTTGTTTTGTTGAACAATAAAATTAGATGGAAAGTTTTGATGTTTGTTTTGTGTTTTCTTTGCAACAAATGTGACAGCTGATTGGCATGTCAAAACAAAACTGGTGTGATTTGTCTACCCTGGTGCCTTCATGGTAGTATATGCATGGATTGTGTGCTGCCATGGAGAGTCACCAGGAAATGAAAAATGCAGAGCGGTAAGTATTCAATTTTCCTTTTTTTACTGCAGTGGTTATCAGCCTCAGTCCTCAAGTACCCCCAACAGGACATGTTTTGTGAATTTATCTTATCGAGAATTGCTGTCCAAAAATCAAAACCATTGACTGTGATTTAAAGCACATGTGCAAGATGAAGGAAAACCTGCACACATGGCCTGTTGGGGGTACTTGAGAAGCACTGATTTAGAGCACTGCACTTAAAAATAGCTCAAGGCCATACAATTCTAATTGTGGGCATTTTGAGGGAAACTAAGTAAGTGTTAGAACCCCTGCGTGTGTGTGTTTTTTTTTTTTTAGAATTTTTTTTTTTTTGTAGTTTGGCCTTTGTCTCCTTTTCTTAACATTGGCTTCACTTCCTGTCACACAGCTAAACAGGAAGTGAAGGTAAAACCCTACCAATGGCTTTTCTTGGGGACACACAGATCAATCTAACTAGTGTCCCCATTAAGCAAATTGCACTCTAGCACTTTGTTGTGTACACCCCAAATCATTGGGTAGTTTGGGGTTTAGTAAAGACAAATCCACTCTGCAGTAAAAGTGTAGCTGCTGAAAATCTCCAGGGAAAGTACTGGTGATTGAATGTTACAATCATGTAAAAGCAAAGATGTTTTTTTTTTTGGCTTGCATGTCCCCCTCAGATATACAGCAAGTGCACTTGTAGTGCAAAGTAGATTTGCCTTTAGTAAATAAACCCCACAGTCCAAACTACCTAAAAAATTGTGGTGTACCCCGCAATATGCTGGAGTGCAATGTGCATAATGGGGAAAGTATTTAGACTGACCTGTGTGTCCCCAAGGAAAGACATTGTTAGGGATTTCCCCTCACTTCCTGTGTGGCTATGTGACAGGAAGTGAATTATTTGGAAGGATAAAGTGGCCAAATTATTTAGTTTAACTTTTCAAAGACTCATTCCTAAGTTGAATTGTGATGCATGTCAATGGCCCATTTAGACCCTCTTTAATCACTTGAGATCAGCGCTATAACTGATCGACGGCCACAGCATGGTCCTCAATTGCCGGGAGTCCGTCAATAAACGTCCTCCCCTTCGCGCGCGTGCGCTGTGGTCACCGAGTCACTGAGACTCAGGTGATGACAGATCAAAGTAAGGGGCCAATACCTGCCCTTTACCATATGATCAGCTGTCAGCCAATGACAGCTGATCACGTGATGTAAACAAAAGCTGGGTAATGGTTTTTGTTTTCTCCTTGTGCTGACAGCGTGAGCATAAAAAAAGGCAATCACCGGCTTATGTGCAAGGGACATGGGGCCCGAAGAGGAAGAGGCAATTCTGCATCATCTGTGACAATTAGTAGCCCCTGCCAGTGCCACCTATCAATGCCCACCACTGGTGCCAATCAGTGGCACCTAGCAGTGCTGCCTATCAGTGCCCATCACTGCCAACTATCATTGCTACCTAGCAGTGCCACTTCTCACTGCCCACCAGTGACAAATAGCAATGCCACCTCTCAGTGCCCACCCTTGCCACCTTATCGGTGCCCATCAGTGCAGTCTCATCAGTGTACATCAATGAAGAAGAAAAATTACCTTTTTTAAAAATATTAACCAGTTTCCTACCGCCCACCATCAAATGACATCCTTGGCTTTGTGCGGTGACATCTGAATGATGCCTGCAGTTGCAGGCATCATTCAGATATCATTCTTTTCAGCCGGCGATTCTGTGCACAATAAAAATGATCATAGTGGCAGTTCCGCCGCTTGATCGTTCTTATAGGCGGGGGGAGGGGACGTCCCCCCCCCTCTTGCCACCATCCGGTGCTTCTCCGGGCTCTCCCGTGCCATCTGGGGCTCGGAGAACAATTTGGAGATGACTGGTGACCAGATGGTCATCAGTCATCTCTATGACCGTCGGAGGCCCGGGCACGACGTTATGACATCACGCCGTGTTCCCATATGTTAACCAAGCCGTGATCTCGGCTGTCAGCATGAGATTGGTGATTTTTTTTTTTTTGGAACAATATCAGGCTTTCCAGCCTGGAGGAGATGCGGGGTCTTATTGACCCCACATCTCTCCATAAAGAGGACCTGTCACACACATTCCTATTACAAGGGATGTTTACATTCCTTGTAATAGGAATAAAAGTGATCCCAAAAAATTTAAAATAATAAAAAAGAGTAAGAAATACAAAAAAGTAAAAAAAATAAGAAAAAAAAAATAAGAAAAAACGCCCATGTCCCCGGTAGTTTGCGCTCAGAAGCGAACACACACGTAAGTCCCGCCCACATATGTAAACGCCGTTCAAACCACACATGTGAGTTATTGCTGCGTGCGTTAGAATGAGTGCAACAATTCTAGCACTAGACCTCCTCTGTAATGCCAAAATGGTAACGTGTAAAAAAAAATTAAGCATCACCTAGGGAGATTTTTAATTACTGAAGTTTGGTGTCATGCCATGTGTGTGCGCAATTTTAAAGCGTGACGTGTTAGGTATCTATTTACTCAGCATAACAACATCTTTCACATTATACAAAAAAATTGGCAGTAACTTTACTGTTTTGTAATATTTTTAGCAAACAAAAGGCGTTTGAAAATTTATTGCGCAAATACAGAGCGAGATAAAAATTTGCAATGACCGCTATCTTATTCCCTAGGGTGTCTGCTCCAAAAAAATATATAATGTTTGGTGTTTTGAAGTAATTTTATAGCCATAAATTTATGATTTTACATGAAGGAGAGAAGTGCCAGAATAGGCCCAGTGCTGAAGTGGGTAAAAAAAAATAAAACTAAAACACAAAAGGTGATCAAATAGCACCAAAAGCAAGCTCTATTTGTGTGCCAACAAATAAAACATTTTCATTGGGTTAAAGTGTTGTATGAGCGCGCAATTGTCATTAAAAGTGCATCAGCGCTGAAATGTGAAACTTGGTCTGGGCAGTGCGCAAGTGGTTAATATAAGGCTACATGCACACGGACGTTTTTCAAGCCGCTTGTTTGAGCGTTTTTTGCAGCTTAAAAACATCTCTCCATGTTAGCCTATGGCCTCATGGCCACCATGGCGTTTTTGAGCTGTAAATGGCATAGGCGTTTTTAGGCCCCATGTGGACGGGACGCTGGTGCAAAGTGTTCAGAAGTAAGGTTGAAAGTGGCGTTTAGAAAGGCGTGCTTTGTGGCGTTTGCATGCCGTGTTTTACCACATTTGCGTGTATATGATAAGGAGCCGCCCTAAGCTCCAAAAACAGTATTATTTACGATTTTAGCTATTTAGTGAGACCAGAGTGATATGAGCAGCTGAGAGCAGCAGTGTAGTTGTATTTAGCGTGTCACTTGCCACAAGTTGTGGATTGTCCACTTGCCACGTCAGCTGCCCCAAGTTGTGGATTGTCCACAATGCAATGGAAGCAATTGCATTTATAGATAAATATATATATATATATATATATTTATTTATTATGGTTTTTCTTCATTTGCCATAAATTTGGAGTTTATCAATGTAAAAAAATAGGTCACCTTTAAAAACGCTTCTAAACTAAAATGCGGGTAAACGCTGGTACCGCGTCTGAAACGTGGAAATCTTTGGCGTCTGAAGGCATTTTGAGGGTTTGTGAAAAACGATTTTAAACGCAACTGCAGATTTTTTTTGCCAGGACAAAAACAGTGTTTTGGATGTAATAGAATTCAATGGACCCGCATCCAAAACGCAAGTACCGCAATTTTGCGGCGATTTTTTGTTTGACCTGTTTATAGCTGGTTGTTAAAGGAAATGTAAAAAAAAAAACGGTTCAAAAAACAAAACCAAAAAAAAAAAACAGCGTGGGGTCCCCCCCCAGGTCCATACCAGGCCCTTGGGTCTAGTATGGATTCAAAGGGGACCCCCCCTCCCAAAAAATGAAAAAAAAATGGCGTGGGGGTCCCCCCAGAATCCATACCAGGCCCTTCAGGTCTGGCATGTATTTTAAGGGGAACCCCGCGCCAAAAACAAAAAAAAATTGCGTGGGGTCCCCTTAGAATACACACCAGACCCTTTATCCGAGCACTCAACCTGGCAGGCCGCAAGGGAAAAGGGGGGGACGAGAGAGCAGCCCCCCTCCCTCCTGAACCGTACCAGGCCGCGTGCCCTCAACATGGGGGGTTTTGTGCTTCGGGACAGGGGGGGGCGACCTGCGGCCCTCCCCACCCCAAAACACCCTGCCCCCATGTTGATGGGGACAAGGGCCTCTTCCCGACAACCCTGGCCGTTGGTTGTCGGGGTCTGCGGGCGGGGGGCTTATCGGAATCCGGGAGCCCCCTTTAATAAGATGGACCGCAGATACCTGCCCCCCCATCCTATGGAAATGAGTATGGGGTATATCGTACCCCTACCCATTCACCTGGTGGCAAAATAAGTCAATAAAAAAAGACAACACAGGTTTGAAAAGTAATTTATTGGGCAGCTCCAGGGGTCTTTCTGCCGGGCCCCCGCTATCTTCTGCTAGCTCTTTTGCTAGCGGGGGTCCCGGGCTTCCTCGCCGTCTTCTTCTGACTTCGGGGGTCTTTCTGCCGGGCCCCCGCTATCTTCTGCTAGCTCTTTTGCTAGCGGGGGTCCCGGGCTTCCTCGCCGTCTTCTTCCAACTTCGGGGGTCTCTTGTTCTGTTCTCCGGTTGTTCTCCCGCTCTCCGATGCCTTCTCCACGATCTCCGATTCTTTCTGCCGGATGCCCCGCTATCTTGTGCCAGCTCTTTTGCTAGCGGGGGCCGGTCTTCTACGTCGCCTTCTTCCTTCTTCTCTTCGCCCGATGTTGCCTCGTCGCTGTCCACCGCCGCAATGATCTGGCTGAGCAGCGGTGCCACTTTTATTGGCATGGGCGTGGTCACCTGCTTATGCCACCGCTGACCCCGCCCCCGTATGATGTCACAGTCCCGGGGAATGATGGGACTGTGACGTGAAACGGGGGCGGGGTCAGCGGTGGCATCATCCGGTGATCACGCCCCATGCCAATAAAAGTGGCACCGCTGCTCGGACAGATCATTGCGGCGGTGGACAGCGACGAGGCAACATCGGGCGAAGAGAAGAAGGAAGAAGGCGACCAAGAAGACCGGCCCCCACTAGCAAAAGAGCTGGCACAAGATAGCGGGGCGTCCGGCAGAAAGAACCGGAGATCGTGGAGAAGGCATCGGAGAGCGGGAGAACAACCGGAGAACAGAACAAGAGACCCCCGAAGTCGGAAGAAGACGGCGAGGAAGCCCGGGACCCCTGCTAGCAAAAGAGCTAGCAGAAGATAGCGGGGGCCCGGCAGAAAGACCCCCGGAGCTGCCCAATAAATTACTTTTCAAACCTGTGTTGTCTTTTTTTTATTGACTTATTTTGCCACCAGGTGAATGGGTAGGGGTATGATGTACCCCATACTCATTCACATAGGGTGGGGGGCCGGCATCTGGGGGCCTCCTTTTTAAAGGGGGCGCCCTGATTCCGAAAAGCCCCCCGCCCGCAGACCCCGACAACCAACGGCCAGGGTTGTCGGGAAGAGGCCCTTGTCCCCATCAACATGGGGGAAGGGTGCTTTGGGGTGGGGGGGCCGCAGGTCGCCCCCCTGCCCCGAACCACCCATGTTGAGGGCATGTGGCCTGGTACGGTTCAGGAGGGAGGGGGGGGCAGTTCTTGTCCCCCCTTCCCCCTGTGGCCTGCCAGGTTGCGTGCTCGGATAAGGGTCTGGTTTGGATTTTGGGGGGCCCCCACGCCGTTTTTTCGGCTTAAGGGGGTTCACCTTAAAATCCAGACCAGACCTAAGGGTCTGGTTTGGATTTTGGGGGGACCCCCATGCCGTTTTTCGGCTTAGGGGGTTCACCTTAGAATCCAGACCAGACCTAAGGGCCTGGTATGCTCCTGAAGGGGACCCATCCTGTTTTTTTCATTAAAATTTGGCCTGGAGTTCCCCTTCATGATTCATACCAAACATGGGACAGCGAGGCTGCCGAGGACCAGCGCGATGACATCGCGCTGGAGACATTCTCGGCCAGCTAGGTCGCCTCGCAAAGTCGCGCTTCCCTGTGTCAGCCGGCACGCGAGTCGCCCCGCAAGTCGGATCCGACTTCCCGGGCGACCTCTATTCAAATCAATGGGCTCCCATAGGGAACCATTCATTTTCAATAGAGCGCCGCTGACATTTCTATTTACTATAACAGTGCGCCGCTGCTTCCTGCGCCCAGTGAAGGAGTTATCCGGCGCACCAATTAAGGTTAGAACCAGCGCAGTGCACTGTTATTAGTAAATCAGCCCCATTGTGTAAATTAAAGCATTTTAAAAGATCACATGTATTTATATGCATTTATAAATGTCCTATGCATATGAATGCATATATATCGTTGCCAGCATGAATGGTACTTTGGTGAATCTGCCTTATCCTGCTTTTCCAGCATTGTTAAACCTATGACTTCTATAAATAAGACACAAAAGTAACTGCTTATTATACAGGTATGTGTCTTTTGTTTTTGTTTTTTCTAGTCGTTCTCTCAAAATTTCAGTTGAACTCACATTTTTTTCAAACACTGAAAATATACATTATTGGATATGTATATACGCATTTTAATGGTTTGAAACATTTTTTATTTAGGACTCAAATTACCTAATTAAGAGTTATATGACCTACAAGCACTGCAGCTGCTGTATAACAAGTTTAGGAATTAAAGTAGAATTAAATCTTCATTTCAATTTAATATATTAGTAAGCTAAACATAAAATGAACAGGATTGTGTTTTTCCTTTTTCCTTTTCAAAAGCACCTTAAAAACTTACATTTTAGTGTCTCAAGAAACTATCAATAGATCTGTAGCTCACAATATCTTCTTCTGGTTTGTGCATCCTCATTCTAGCCCTAAGTGCACATTTCTTTAGAGTCACAAAGCCTGCTCATGGGCTACACTTCCCATGCTATTTTTGTGCTAATTTGAAACAGCACAGGTGTACAGTACATTAGCAATATCCGGTGTCTGTTATAAATGAGCTCTTTAATGTAACAAATAAAAGTGCGGACAAGCTTTATTTTTGTAAACAGAGCTACTACAGATGAGGCTAATGTGAGGCTTGTTTCTGTGCTGATAGATGGGAATAGTCACTGCCTATTTGTTTCTAGGAAATAAATATTTTGTCTTTTCAGATGTGGGAGAGGTGCCTCCTTAACAATACAGTATTTATCAATTGTAAATGGGGAGAAAAGTCGAATTTTACAAAGATTTAAATTGTCTTTATTTACCCGTACGAAGCATATTTTTATTTACAATAAAATAAAATAAAATTTTATTTCTAAAGCAAGTGTTTTTTTCTCTATGCCAGTACATTTAATTATATGTTCATACAGCAGCTTTCATAAGTGATTTTTTTAGCTCCTCTACAATTGATTTGTAACACATATATTCTATGACCACAAGATACAATTTAATGGATTGTAGTATCTGTCATTCAAGAATGCAAGTAGGCCAGACAAAATTGCAGTCTTTCAATTTTTATGTGCAGTATACAGATTTTTATATAGCAACTTTTTGGTTCTATTAACTATCACATTTTTAGATATGCCACGTATTTACAGCAAATATAAAAAAGAGAACCTTTGTTAAAATTTTGGTCACCACCTTTCGCTACTTGCCTACCCATTCAGTTAAATTATTTAAAAACCATGTGTATGTATTTATAAAAAGTTATCATCAGAAGCACAATATTATTATTTAAAGTCAATCAAAAGTTAACTTGCAGGCCAAGGCAACAGGTTTGCAATAATTCCCCCCTCCCCAGCAGAATATACTGGGACAGCACTGCACAATTCACCAAACCCCATTAGTCTATAGATTTAATAAAGGCAAACAGGCTTTTCACTTTGCAAGGGAATTTTCTCAACGCTTAGGCCTGGTTCACACCTATGCATTTTTAGTGCTTTTTGTATTTTGCAGATTTGCACTACAGTCCATTTACCATGGTTTCCTATGGAACATGTTCTGTAATGCAAATCTGCAAAATGCAAAAGGGAATTAAAATTGCATAGGTGTGAACCATGCCTTAGTGAATAAGGTGAAGCTCTGCTGAGTTCCATCATCCAAACATGTGCGAGCAAAAAATATTGTTTTTTATTTTCCTTGTGTAGCGGCCTCACCCTCTCTCTCTTCTTTAGTGGATACTTTGGCTTCGGTCTAGGGGTACTTTGAAGGGGAGAGTGAGGTGCGCCACGGCCCATGTCCTCTAGATTACTGCGTGTAGAGGTGAAGGCCAATATCAGATTACACCCGGGCTGTGTATACGCTCAGAGCCAAGTCTGTTCTGCTGATAACCCCCTTTGCTCCCAGTAATTGGAGTACCACACACTGAAAAGGTCCAACACTTATTTTATTCCATAACGGCAAACAAATAGTCCTTTGCGAGCAGACAGTTTGAGACCCATAAAACAGTTCAGTATTGGTGGGGAGTAGGTCAAGGCACAATCCTCAAAGAAACTAAACCGTTGAGGTTTCACCAACGGTTGCTAAGCACAGTGGCTGTTAAATTGACTTTTTGGCTTCAGAGTCTCTTCCAGCGACTCTAGTGAACAGGAACTGGAGTTACCTTTGCTACGTTGCAGCCCCTGTCAGGGGGAAGACATCCCTCCAAGGGAGTTACCAGAGGCCCCGCCGTCACCGGATTAATGCTGTACCGGGCTATCCGGAAGGGTTACACTCCCCGGCCTCCTCGCCTCAGATACGGGTCCCAACCCCTTAGGGCCCCTCGGACTCCTCCACCCTCGCGGAACCCAGTCGAAGTTACTGGGCCCCAGGCCTTGGCCATAGTACCTTACCCCAGGCTTAAGGTGCCTGTGATGAACTCCATCCCTTGCTCCGGCCAGGTCAAGGGCACCTGGGCCCAGATCTCCGGAATGCCAGCACCCAGGCCGAAGGTGCCTGTGTGCGGCAGCGTCCTCCAACTCTGAACCCCCAGGTCAGGGCATCCGCCCCGTTTATCTCCTCTCCCTTTGCGTCGCAGCGGTTTTCCCGCCCCGCTGTACCGGCGCCAGGAAAGGACAAAAAGGTACAGTCTTGCGGTGCAGGTTCAACTCCGGCTCAGGGCGACAACGCCACCTGCAGGCCACTGGGAACCTTGCACCACCAGAGTCCTCCAAGAACCACAAAAAGGATTCTCAGATTCCCTAACAATTAGTACATCTGGGTTAACTAACCCAGATGCTCCCCCCCCCAAATTTAAATACCAGCTACACTTGCATGTGATTGGGTATTCTTTGCATAGTTAATTTTTCACCACATTCACTAAACTAAGGGAAAATTCCCATACAAAGTGAACAGCCTATCTGTCTTTAGCAAATCGATCCCCATGCATCTATAGTCCATGAGTTCATAGTCCTGCTAAGGCTCAAGCATCTTGTGGCTTGCACAGGGTGGCACATTCCAATTCTGACAGTGGGATAGACCAGCAGGGGATTAAAAGAAAGGTGAGTAGGTGGTGTTGGGGAGCAAGGATTCATGTGAACATGTTTTGGCCTGCAGGGACAAACTAAGTCTTTGTTTAGACTTGTGGTTGGAGGGGGTTCAAAAATGACAATCACATTTTTGGCAATCGCCAACTGCCCCCCCCCCTTAAGTTGCAACAGGCAGCGGACAGGGGTGTTTACATGCTGCGGGTGCAGAGCTTCGTGCCCACAGCAAAGTTCACCCAACTTGTAGCAATCGGAGGTTGGCAACCTCGTGAACGCTACACTTTCAAGTTAATGGAGAAGCGTGGCAAATGGCACATTTGTCTGCAAACATGGGATTAAAACAGATGGTAAGGCGGTGTCGTATCACTTCCTCACCACCTGTCAGTAGCCTCTGGAGTGTGATCCGAACACAGGGCTGGCTTCAGAGACAAGGGAGATTTAGACGTATGTCTAAATCTACCCTAAAAGTCTTTCTGGAATGGATGAATAAAGAGTAATAGAAGGACTAAAATAACTCCTTTAGCCCATTGCTTCCATAGTTTGCAATGATGAAGGCTGTAATAAACTGTGCTAAAAGCACAGCTGGACATACAGCATGGGCATACAAGAACAAGTTGTAAAGTCCTGCTCATTAACCTAAAATAATAAATTAACCTCTAGCTTTTTTCTGTGTACTTTGCTTAGTAAATGCGGTGAAGTTTCAAATTTTCAAAGAAAAATCAATCATATGCAAGGAAAAAAAAAACGTAATTCTATGCTCTGGTGAAAATTCCAAGTGAAACTTCCCTTGCATGCTACAGCCTATTTGTTAATTAACCTCAATGTCTCTTAACCTGATTCTTGTCTGGCCAATGTATAGGGCCGGGCGGGAGCTTTACAAATGCGGGTGGACATACCTGTACGTCTTCTGCAATCGGTGGCTTGTGTGCGGCTCCTAGAGCACACACCAGCAAGCCCAGTGATCGCTCTGTCCCTGGGACACTGCGGATCACATAAGGATTACCTCAAAAGTTGGGATTTTAAAGGCAATAGAAAAATACAAAAAATATATTAAAAAATATACGTTTATTACAAAAAATACATAAATATAGACAATAAAGATGCTCCACAATAGTGGTGCTGGACAATTAAAAACAATATTACATGAAAATACATGAACATCTTCACAATGATAAAGATAACTGCATCAGACCCCAAAAACACTGTGTAGATAGTTCCTGGAGATGGCAGGCTGCAACGTCCAACCCGTTTCGAAAGTATAATAAATATATGACAATCTTTGTCAGGGACAGCAACCATCTCTGAAATTGCAGAACATAATATCAATGTATAGAATACATAGTTGTATTACAACATCAAGGTCCATGATAAACATTTCAGCGCATATAGTAGCACCTATTACATATTATATAAATGGCAACTTACATATCCATATATCTGTTCAAGAAGAAACCAGCTCCTCCATCTGAGAAACTCCACCAAGGTCTACATATATCTTTTCACAGCATAGAGGAATCCCAGAGTGTGATACTCAATGTGGAAAAAGCCAGACCAAAACCGATATTACTGCCCCAAATGAACTCCCCAAACAGGGGAGAAGAGAGAGGACAAAATACCTGTGGATGAATAATTGAATAGTAAATGACCCGACCTTAAAAGTCACTTCCAACCATCAGTTATATTAGAAAAGACCCCCTCTCAATAGACGCCCTAATTAATGAAAAGGGGGGAATATACTGTATCAGTGAATGCCCCCGTTGTGTATATATTAGAAGCCCAGTAATGGGGAACCACTAAAGGAACCCCCACTCCACCAGGTAAGAAGATCATTCCCTGGTAAGTTTGGCAAAAAACAAGGCCACTAAAAGAGAGAGGGCCATGAGACCATAAGACCCAGACTATGAATACATTCACAAAAGAGGGCAAAAATTAAAAAACAATAAACTTACTGTTTAAAAGACATTTAGATGGAATAGCCACCAAATCAAACAGCAAGCCTTAACCTCCCTGGCGGTATGATTCTGTCAGATTTTAGGTACTGAAAGCGCCTAAAAATTATTCTGCATGGAAATTTGGCGTTTTATATTGTAGGCCTGCAATTCTTAGGAATAACTCACTTAAATCTGTCCAAACCAGAGTCTAGTAAACACCCCGGGTATGATAAATTTAAAAAAACAAAATCATAAATTATAATATAATAAATAACTATAAAATAATTATAACAAATAATAATAATAAGAGTGTTTTTCAGTGTTTAATGATGAATTTCCCCAAAAATCGCTATCGCTCGATTCTGCAAGTGATTCTTATTTGTTTTCTAGCTGGTCTAAAACCACTTTTGATGTAAAGGGACACTTTTTGGTTGCTATGGACAATCTCCAATTTCCAGGCAGAAAGAACTGTTTTTATAATATAAAAGTGCATGCAGGACACTGGACAGACCACTAGGGACAATGGGTGTGTGTAATTATTTGATACAGTACTGTAATCTGTAAGATTACAGTACTGTATGTGTATTGTGTGTTTCACTTTTTGAATTTGGTGCCAAACTCCACCTCTGTGCGCCGCAACGTCGCAGGGAATGGAGCTCGGCGGCACTCGGCAGTGTGGATCGAGCGAAATGACGGCTCGCTCACACAGCGGGGACACATCGCAGGATCCAGGGAACAAGGTAAGTAACTTCCCCTGTATCCTGCAATGCGATACCCGTGTCTGGCTCAGGGTTACTGCTTTAGGTACTGAAATCTTACCCCGAGCCAGATTCGGGAATACCACTAGGCGGGTTAAAGACCCCTAAATCTCACTACATGGATCCGAATGTTGAAAAACGAATTCTTGGATGGCATGAAGGAGGTGCATCTGGAGTGACATCCATGGGTATGTCCAGAGGGAACTGGCAAAGGTGGACTCCCGGCGTTGTCCTTAAATAGCTCAGCAAAGGCGCCAAGACGTGACGCGGATGGGCGGAGCCTGCGCTTCACCTCCTGGACTACCCCATGGATACCATAAACAAAACAAAGGAAACGCCGCGGCGCCAGATACGCCCGCGACCACGCACATAGAGACCGCCCCCGGAAGTGACGTGAGTCCAACAACCGGAAGCGGCCTCACAGAGAGGAAGAAGCCGCGGGAAACAACGCAGCGATGCACCATGTGACACTGACGATGCCGCAAAGGACCTCGGTCAGGTCCAGTCAGCACGGAAAGCGTACAGATTGCAAAAATAAAAAATAGGGGGCAAAAGGATACAAAGGCCGGCGTATCCAAAAAAAGGTAACGCCAGACACGTAGTCAGATGGTAAAAGACAAAAGTCACTTTGCCCAAGGACAACCATGGAAAATAACCTGCTGGGCAATAATTCCGCTAGGGGAAATAAACGGGCTATGCCTAAAATTAGCAAAAACAAAAGCAAAATGGCATGTAAAAACCCATTTTATAGGAACAAACTCAAAAAAAACCCTGACACAAAAGAATATCCCAAAATCTAACTCGAGGGCATCAGATAGACGCCAGACCAGATTATGGGAAAAGAAACCCCCCACAGAGTCCCCAGACTCGGGGGGGCTCTTTTGTGCTGGGCATGCTGTAATGATAGTGAACATGGGTGGAGGCTCAGATAAAGGAGAAACATGGTCCCCCTGAAAAACAAAAGGACAAAAATAATAGTTGCACAAAACCATATACATAAAGGGAAATACACAATATTTTTGTATGCTAAACAGCAAGAATGTCCCCCGTCCCTCACACAGAGAGAGAGGGGGCGTGTCGAGGCATATATTTCAAAATTATACAGTTTGATAAAAAATAGGAAACCTATTTATTTTTCACTGCGGATCGCATAACCAGGTATTAGTCCCAGTGTCACCAGTGCTGCCAGTAGCACTATACCTTATCACTAGCTACACCAGTCAGTGTCACTAGACCACTGCCACCAACCAGTGTGCCTGATTGCTGTGACGTCAGACCAGTATATGCCAGAACCAGTGTCCTGATCACCGCCACACCAGTGCCATTGTTAATAGAGTCAGCGAAGCCAACAATACTGTTCTGATTGCTAGTCATGCTAGTGTCAGCAGAGCCATTTAAGCCAGCATCAGTGTCCTTATCACTGCCATACCAGTACCAGTGTCCTTATCACTGCCATACCAATACCAGTGTAAACAGAATCAGTGTCCTTGATTGCTGTGATGGCAGATGAGTATACTCCAGCACCAGGGTCCTGATCACTGTCACACTAATGCCATTGTCAACAGCCATTGTCAACATAATCAGTAAAGACAGCAGTACTGTTTTGATCACTAGTCATGCCAGTGTCAGCAGAGCCACTCAAGCCAGCACAGTATGCTTATCACCTCCACACCAATGCCAGTGTCAAAAGAGCCAGTGTCCCTAATTGTGACATCAGACCGGTATACGCCAGTACCAGTGTCCTGATCACTGCCACACCAGTGCTATTGTCAACAAAGTCAGTGAAGGCAGCAATATTATTCTGATTGCTAGTCAGCAGAGCCATTCAAGCCAGTAATAGTGTTCACATCCCACCAGTACAGCATCATCAGAACCTAAACGCTATGTCCAAAAAAGGTTCACAAGTGATGAGACATTTCAGATTCTGAACATGACAGATGATAGTAGCAGGGAGCTCTCACTGTCAGATTCTGATTCTGAATATGAATCAGTGGAGAGCAACAGTTCAGTAACCGATTCAGAGGAAGAAAGGGTCTCTACAAAAAGAATAAGGCATTTTGAGCAGCAGCAGGTGAGCACCAGCAGCACAATACATCCTGTTGAAGTGGCGAGCACCAGCAGTGCAGTACATCTGAATAAAAGGCCAAGTACATGTAGTGGGGTGCCACTTGAGCCATTAAAGTTTAGGACCCATACCAGTGTTCCAGTGGCACTTTCAAATCCTTTATGGCTACCTTCTAATTCAGCAGCACCTAGCACATGTTTTCTTTTCAGTGACACCACTGGCGCAAGGACATTTTTTCCTTCCAGGACAACACTAACTCAGGGACATTTTTCCTTTTAGTGACACCACGGACACAGGGGCATTTTTCCTTACAATTATACTACCAACACAGGAACATTTTTCCTTTCAGTGACACCACCAGCCTAGGGGTATCTATCCTTTTGAGCGACACCAGTGATGCAGGGGCATTTTTGCCTTCTAGAGACACCACCACGAGAAGGCACCCAGGCCTCCCCCAGGCACTTCTGGACCTTGTCCCACCACTGGGTATATAAAAAGTCCAAGATTGGAAAGGTCTTACACATATGTTTTCTCTGTGCTCAGGAGTAGCAAAATGTGTTTTGGGGTGTAATTCTAAGTATACCCATGCTGAGTGTTAGACATATCCTATTAATTGACAATTTTGTTGCAAGGCTGAGTAATTGTCATTCAAACTTTCAAAAAATTGCCTGGACTGGAAGGGGGTGAAACATTTTGGACTTTAATGATAGAATTCTATGAAATATACCCTTGCAATGGGAACTCCCTCACTGCAAGGGTTTGATACCAATTTAGCCTAGGGTTAAAGGGATACGATATGTTATTAACCCTACTCCTGGCTCTTGTAGGTTCCGTCAATCCATGCAACTAGTCCCCCTCAGTGTTTTCTCAGCTTCAAGCCACAGTTGTAATTTTGCCTCCTCAATTACAATGCATTGCAGAGTTAATAGCCCTGCACTGTGCACAATGTCACTCAGAACTGCAAACAGCCTGGAGCTTAAAGTGGTGTTCCACCCTAAAAAAAAAAAAAATACACCAAAATCCTTTAAAAAAAATTGAATTTTTTTTTTCTACTCACCAGAAAGGGCGGTTGCTATGCGGAACTTGCTAATCTGCCTCTTCCTCCACCTCGGCAGGTCTTCTGCCTAGTCCTCCTTGCGGTGTCTTCTGGGGAATGTGGCGCGCTGCCTTCTGAGAACTGTGTGTATTCCAGAAAGCAGCCGCCCATTCACAAAGCAGCCCGAGCCTCGCGCATGCGCAGTAGGAAACGGGCAGTGAAGCCGCAAGGCTTCACTGCCTGTTTCCCTTACTGAGGATGGTGGCGCCGGGACCCTCCATAATCGAGGGGTCGGCCTCAGGGGGGGGGGGGGGGCTGACATCGCTGGCACCTAGGACAGGTAAGTGTCCTTATTAAAAGTCAGTAGCTACAGTGTTTGTGGAATCCCGCTTTAAGGACAGCACTGGAGCCTACCAGAGACAGGAACAAGGTAAGTAATACAGCTTATTTCTGCACCCCTAGACTAAATGAGGTGGTGAGAGTTGGGGAGGGAGGCACTGCAAGGATACATTTTGTGTTATTCCAGGAGTTCCGTTATAATAAGTAAAACTTAATGAAATTCACATAGTATTCCCTCATTGATCACATTGATCATTGATCACACAACTTCTTGCGTCACTTCGATGAGGTACATTACAGGGATCCCACTTGTTTAATTTTCTATGGGATAGACATCATCAAGGACAATTGGAGAGGGGGGGGAACAAAACCACCTTGATCTCACAAAATGAGACTGCCTGGATATATAGGTTGGGGTCCCTTGCCCCCAGGGGCCTTAACCTAGATATCGACCTGAATTGCTTCATAGCTAATCCTTAAGTTTCCACCCAGTGATTTTTTCATGATTCCTTCATGTGCATATACATTAGCTATTAACATCATTCTCCGTGGATGGTGGTTTCAGTTGGGTAGCCACTACACCTTCTAGCTACCATCATGCACCCAGTCATACCTAGTTTTTTGTCTTATAGGTGGGGTCCATTTGGGTACTTTTCTATAGTACTATATGTACGGACCTTTCATATTTATACATACATACATGTTTTGCCCACTTATATTGTCTTTTCTCCCTGGCCTGATTATTCCCATTTGGATGTCCTCCAACATTTGATATTAGTCTTAGACATCTGGACTAGTCCTTTGTATGCCCTTGTATACTTGCATTATTATCCATAAGATTTCTTTAATAGTCCCTATTCTTCTACTATTAATACTCCAGTGTTATATATATTTGTTTTTTATATTATTTCATTTTTATCTCATACTCTTTACATCTGCCCTTCTCACCAACTGATGATGATATGCTGAGCTTAATAGGGTTTATATACAAGAGACTTTCTATAATACTCTTATTTTCACCTATTTTTAATAATAATTTTCTTAATTTCTAATCTTTACTAGGTAATATCAGTATTGCTAGGGATCCCGCTCTATTGTATGGAAGTTTTCACTTCCACCACTAGAGGGTGTTCCTTTTAGCTATCAATTACAGCTAAGGCTTTATTATATACAGTGCCTTATCCATTCATATGTGGTATATATATATATATATATATATATATATATATATATATATATATATATATATATATATATAAATATAAATATACATTTTATTGTTCAAAATTGGGCTTATATGTCTTACGGTATTTACGCACATTGACTACTTATACCTGTGATTTATTTTATTTTATCCTCTGCCTACTATAACTGTTATGTACTTGGGTTAGCGAGCGTCCATTGCTTACAATCCTTTTTGGGAGGTTTCCCTAAGCCAGCGTGTGTGATCACATTAGCTAACGCCTATGCAAAGGATCCTGACACACACGCCCCATGTAATAGGGTGGGAGGTATCTCGGACGGTCGCTTCCTCAAATAGATGTTGATTGTGTGGTTATGGCACCACCTCAGAAGACGTCTATGACGAAACGTGTCAGATGGAGTCACGCACACAACATTACTTCTGGGTCGCGAGGGAATCTGGTGGAGCGCAGGTGAACCGCACGCCACACTCCTCGAGTTCCTGTACGCTACGCAGAGACCCTTACTTTGCAGTGTATTGTTTTTTTGGCCAGTTTCCATACTGTGCTCGTTTTATTTTAGACTTTATAAAATAAACTATCTTTTGATAATACACTATTGGAGCTATCTCTTCCTTGAGGCTATATTGGAGTAGATCCACATCTCAGCTGCTACCCGGTACCAGGCACATCATAGGATATCTCAGTGGGAAGGCTGCAGGCAATCGGCCGGGAAGACACACCAGGATTCAAGTTTCTTGTTGCTTAACGCCATTTACCCCTGCAGGGGTGGTGGTAGCTGGTGAGTGGGGACCTAACAGGGGAGCACAACAGTCACCTGATTTTCATGCAGTCTTCACAAGTCACCTTGGATTTTTTGCTGGTTCTGATGAACTTTAAATGAACTATTCTTATATATATACATCTTTTACTTCACAGACTCACGACATTTATATATATACTTTTTCTGTTTTTTGTTTTTGATTAACTTTTTTTGGAATTTTTTGTCGCTAATATATTTTGATATATTTTTGTTGCAAACACTATTGGACTCAACCAAGAGAACTTTTTGAATAAGGCT
Source organism: Rana muscosa (assembly GCA_029206835.1). NCBI lineage: Eukaryota > Metazoa > Chordata > Amphibia > Anura > Ranidae > Rana > Rana muscosa. The sequence continues at coordinate 1,105,315,633 of CM055122.1, read as the reverse complement.
TATTTACGCCATATGGATTAAGTTTGCTTACACAGTTTTTGTATTATGTGATTTATGTTGATTCACTAGTATTGGTTTATACTTCTTATAGGTGTTTCTTATCACAATCACAGACACATATTAGCTGTCACTTTCAATTTATTATATCCTCATGTAGGTTGGTCTTCTGCATGAGGACATATAGCATTTATATCACACTTTCACATAGTGTCAGTATATTATATACAGTATATTATATACACCAGCTATAACCAGTAGGTAGCGCCAATCACCCCACCTCTGTTTTACTATTCCTAGAATCCCCATGTGGGAGCTCTATTAGGGCAGGCTGCAACCAACATCCGTCCTAAGCGCGGTACTCTATATTTTCCTATTCCCTCATTGATCACATTGCCTGCTCAGTCATGATACAGCCCTTGTTGAAACTGTGGTGTGGCCTTGGGTGAAAGAAAGCTTGAGGGAAGAGGTGGATGCTGGATCTTCATTTCTATTAACCAGGTGTCTGCATTTTCTCAATGGCTGCTGATCAGTTTCAGGCTTTTAGATTCTTTTTAGAATCTTTCCAGTACTTCTTTGGGTTATACTGAAGCAATACCAAACAGTTTTGTTTTTTTTAATATAGGACACTCTGTCAAATAAGGTCAGTGCATTGATTCCCTATTCCGCCTGACCAAAAGACAATTTTATTTTATTTAGACACTGGGGTTTATTTATTAAAACTGGAGAGTGCAAAATCTGGTGCATGGTACATGGTAGCCAATCAGCTTCTAACTACAGCCTGCTCAATTAAGCTTTGATAAAATATATATATATATATATATATATATATATATATATATATATATATATATATATATAAGCTGGTTTCTGTTCAGAGCTGCACCAGATTCTGCATTCTCTAGTTTTAGTAAATCAATCCCACTGTGACAAGTCCTAAATCAGTTAATTTTTTACAGGTGATAATTTAAAGAAACTCGTCTGCCTTATACTTACTTATTCATTTCCTAATGGGAAATAATTTACAAGGATTTAAACCTTTCCAAATGACCCTATATGACCCAATGTCCCCAGCATTTAATTTTTCATCACTGTTATGCATACGTAAATGTGTATCACATTTTGTCTCTGTTTTTATCATCATGTTTTTAATAAATATATTACTGCAGAGTCAATATGGCTATAGAGCTATAATCAAAATTAGGTCACAGGCCAAGAAAGAGGTGCTTGTAACCCAGTCACAATTGATAATAATGGACAATCATGGGCAAATAATCTAGTGCAGCTCCCAAACCGTCTAAGCAATCATCAATCAAGTACACTCCAAGCTTCAGTCAAGATATTAATAATGAACACTGTACCTGTCTTGCTTGTTGAAACAGATATACAAGTCACTTTTCTACCTTAAACCCAGGAGAACAGTATTTAGAGACCTCCATTGCACAATGTAACACAACAGGAAGTAAGTGTTGTGGTAGCTGTTGTTGCCTATCAAGGTCACAAGTTAACACGGTCAGCTCCTAAGGGAAAGGGGTCTATGGATTCAGTCTATTGGACACCACAGAACGCATCCTTTCTGGGAATTCCACAATAAAATGACTGTTATTTATCATTACCAACCTCTTTATCATTTAGTCAATAAAGGCCTCTGTCTCACTTTTTTTTTCCACCGTGAGCACACAGAAATCTGTATTAGTCTCTCTTGGCCTAGAGGCAGGAGATGTCAGAAGCTAAATCATGATATGCACTGGCTCTCTGGCTAAATTGTGTATGAAGACCCGAGGCTAAAAAGGTGCATTTGCTCATTATTTGAAACAGAAGGATTTTTGACCTCACTTTTTCATATTGGGACATAATATAACACAGATATGCATCTGAACTATGAAGTTTGAGTAATGCCAACTGAAGTTAAGCTGTCTTACTGTGCACGACAGAAAGCCCACTTTTTACTGAGTGAACCTTCACAATTGGTCCAAATCAATAAAAAGTTGTCACTGTTGCATATAAGCATTACATCTACGCAACAGAACGCCCCAATTTGTTTTTTGTTTTTACAATGTCTTAAAAGTTACTATTATCAGTATCATTAGCAATGTACAGGGGTTGTACACAAAAATTATTTTAACTGCCAGCATGCGGAGTTATTTGCTTTCATGAAGAGTGTTGAATATTTTCAGCAGGCTATGACACTGTGCAATATGATATGTTTAGAAACCCATAGCAACCAGTCTAATCTGGCGTCAGAAAAAAAGGATTGGTTGCTATGGGTAACTGCAATTTACACTTTATCAATTAACTGCTTCCAAAAATGTTACCGTCATGACCTTTCCAAGCTAGCTTATTCCCAAAGCCAGTAGTAAATTGTAAATATATCTTTGTACGGTTGCATTTATTCAGATATATTTGCAAATTTTACATGGTGCCTTTTCACATTAGACCAACCTGGAAGTAAGAATTAGGGACTATTTATAAAACTGCACAATTAAAAGTTGTTCTTTTTAAAAAGACATTTATGTTTTATAATTTCACTTATTTTTTCATTAAAAAAAATCAAACATATTTTTTCCAGCACCTTACTACCCTTTATTACCATGGTATTATCATTGAGAAATACATTTTTCTAAAGTGGGACTCCTTTTTGTTTGTCTCCTCCATTTACAGCAACCCCACATCATTCATATTAAAATGTCCAATTAGTCAGTCCAGTCATGTGATGTCACAGATCCTTTTCTTTCTCTGGCAGTTGGCAGGTTCAGAATGCTGCAAAGACTGGCACCGCGCCATTATGCGGTGCTGCTCTCTGCAATACTCAATATTGCAATATGATGCTGGCCATTATTCTACATGGAAAATGAGTAGTGCTTGACCTTGGAAAGGACTCTTTTTGGGACAGTGTCAGAGAGAAAGTGACAACTGCAGCAAAAATCTTTTTTTTTTTTTTTAAATAGTGGACAGTTTATATAATGTTTTGTAGCCTCCCTAGCGGTATGATTATGTCAGATTTTTGCATCTCAATGTGGTACATTGTTTTGCATAGAAATTTGGTGTTTTATATTGTAGGCCTATAATTCTTAGTAATAACACACTTAAATCTGTCCAAACAAGAGTCTAGTAGACATCCCGGGTATGATAAAGTTTGAAACACAAAATCATAAATTATAATATAATAAATAACTATAAATAATTATAAAAAATAATAATATAATAATAATAAAATGAATTTCCTCACGATTCACTATCGCTCAATTCTGCAAGTGTTCTAATTTATTATCGCTGTTTTCTGGCTGGACTAAAACCGCTTTTGACATAAAGGGACACTTTTTGGTTGCCATGGACAATCTCCAGTTTCCAGGCAGAAAGAACAGTATATATAATATAAAACTGCATGAAGGGCACTGGACAAAGCACTAGGGACAAAAGGGATGTGAAATGATTTGATACAGTAATGTAATCTGTAAGATTACAGTGTACTGTATGTGTTATGTTTTTTGTACTTTTTGAATTTGCCACCGGGCTCCGCCCCCATGCGTCACGAAGCTTGCAGGGAATGGAGCCTGGCACACAGAGCTTCAGGCAGAGGACAATGCAGGATCCTGGTGACAAGGTAAGTACACTGCATCAGGATTCTGCAATGCAATCCCGAGTGTAGCTCGGGGTTACCGCTAATGGTACTGAAATTGAACCCCGAGCCACACTCGGGAATACCGCCAGGGAGGTTATTAAGCTGGAGTTCTTCTTTAACCACTTAAGCCCCGGGCCGTTTTTTAGCTAAAGGACCAGAGGTGTTTTCAGAATTTGGCACTGCGCTGCTTTAACTGGAAATTGTGCGGACATGCAATGTTGTACCGAAACGAAATTTGCGTCCTTTTCTTCCCACAAATAGAGCTTTCTTTTAATGGTATTTGATTGCCTCTGCGTTTTTTATTTTTTGCGATATAAATGGAAAAAAAGACTGAAAATTTTGAAAACAAATGATATTTTCTACTTTTTGTTATAAGAAACATCGAATAAACTCAATTTTAGTCATACATTTAGGCCAAAATGTATTCAGCCACATGTCTTTAGTAAAAAAAAAAATGTAAATAAGCATATATTTATTGGTTTGCGCAAAAGTTATAGCGTCTACAAACTAGGGTACATTTTCGGGAATTTACACAGCTTTTAATTTATGACTGCCTATCTCATTTCTTGAGGTGCTAGAATGGCAGGGCAGTACAAAACCCCCCCAAATGACCCCATTTTGGAAAGTAGACATCCCAAGGAAATTGATGAGAGGCATGTTGAGCCCATTGAATATATATTTTTTTTGTCTCAAGTGATTGAATAATGACTAGAAAAAAAAAAAAATTACAAAAAGTTGTCACTAAATGATATATTGCTCACACATGCCATGGTTATATGTGGAATTGCACCCCAAAATACATTTTGCTGCTTCTCCTGAGTACGGGAATACCACATGTGTGGGACTTTTTGGGAGCCTAGCCGCGTACGGGCCCCCGAAAACCAACCACCGCCTTCAGGATTTCTAAGGGCGCAAATTTTTGATTTCACTCCTCACTACCTATCACAGTTTCGAAGGCCATAAAATGCCAAAATAGCACAAAACCCCCCCAAATGACCCCATTTTAGAAAGTAGACACCCCAAGGAAATTGCTGAGAGACATGTTGAGCCCATTGAATATTTTTTTTTCTTGTCCCAAGTGATTGAATAATGACAAAAAAAAATAAAATACAAAAAGTTGTCACTAAATTATATATTGCTCACACATGCCATGGTTATATGTGGAATTGCACCCCAAAATAAATTTTTCTGCTTCTCCTTAGTACGGGGATACCACATGTGTGGGACTTTTTAGGAGCCTAGCCGCGTACGGGGCCCCGAAAACCAAGCACCGCCTTCAGGATTTCTAAGGGCACAAATTTTTGATTTCACTCCTCACTACCTATCACAGTTTCGAAGGCCATAAAATGCCAAAATAGCACCAAACCCCCCAAATGACCCCATTTTGGAAAGTAGACACCCCAAGCTATTTGCTGAGAGGCATGTTGAGAATTTTACAGCTCTAATTTGTTTTTGAAAATGAAGAAAGAAAATCATTTTTTTTTTTCCAATTTTCAAAACTTTGTGACAAAAAGCGAGATCTGCAGCATACTCACCATACCTCTCAGCAAATAGCTTGGGGTGTCTACTTTCCAAAATGGGGTCATTTGGGGGGTTTTGTGCCATCTGGGCATTCCATGGCCTCCGAAACTGTGATAGGCAGTGAGAAGTGAAATCAAAAATTTACACCCTTAGAAAGCCTGAAGGCGGTGATTGGTTTTTGGGGTCCCGTACGCGGCTAGGCTCCCAAAAAGTCTCACACATGTGGTATCCCCGTACTCAGGAGAAGCAACAGAATGTATTTTGGGGTGTAAGTCCACATATGCCCATGGCATGTTTGAGCAATATATCATTTAGTAACAACTTTGTGCAAAAAAAATTAAAATAAAAAATAAATTGTCTTTTTTCCGCAACTTGTGTCAACATATAAAATATTCCATGGACTCGACATGCCTCTCAGTATATAGCTTGGGGTGTCTACTTTCCAAAATGGGGTCATTTGGGGGGGGGGGTTTGAACTGTTCTGGCATTTTATACACAACATTAGGAAGCTTACATCCACTCTTCTAACCACTTGAAGACAAAGTCCTTTCTGACACTTTTTGTTGACATGAAAACATATTTTTTTTTTTGCAAGAAAATTATGTTGAACTAACAAACATTATATATATTTTTTAAAGCAAAGGCCCTACAGATTAGAATGATGGGTGTTGCATTTTTTTTTCCCACACAGTATTTGCGCAGCGATTTTTCAAACGCATTTTTTAGGGAAAAAATACACTTTTTTAATTTTAATGCACTAAAACACACTATATTGCCTAAATGTTTGATGAAATAAAAAAAGATGATCTTAGGCCGAGTACATAGATACCAAACACGACATGCTTTAAAATTTTGCACAAACGCGCATTGGCGACAAACTACATACATTTTTAAAAGCCTTTACAGGTTACCACGTTAGATTTACAGAGGAGGTCTACTGCGAAAATTACTGCCCTCGATCTGACCTTTGCGGTAATACCTCACATGCATGGTGCAATTGCTGTTTACATATGACGCCAGACCCACGCTTGCGTTCGCCATTGCGCAAGAGCAGGACAGGGGTGCTTTTTTTTTTTTTTTTATTAATTTTGCTTTTTTATTTTATTTTTAAACTGTTCCTTCCATATTTTATTTTTTTTTATCATTTTTATTGTTATCTAAGGGAATGTAAATATCCCCTATGATAGCAATAGGTAGTGACAGGTACTCTTTTTTTAAAAAAACTGGGGTCTATTAGACCCTAGATCTTTCCTCTGCCCTCAAAGCATCTGACCACACCAAGATCGGTGTGATAAAATGCTTTCCCAATTTCCCAATGGCGCTTTTTATATCCGGGGGGGGGACATTCCCTCCCACTGCTTGTAAAAGCAGTCCACAGGCTAATTAGCCACTAGGATTGCTTTTACATGAAAGCTGGCCGCTGGCTGAAAAGAATGATACCAAGATTATACCTAAACCCGCAGGCATCAATCTGGTATAACCATTCAAAGTCCAGCAACATACCAGTACGTTGCTGGTCCTTGTTGGACATGTATTGTAATCTTTTTTTTCATGCAGCCTGTTGGCTGAACGAAAAAAAGAGATTGATCGGTGGGTATGCCCACCTTTAGAATACCGCCCTTCATCCACCCACTTCTAATGATGGGCATACATGCACCATTTATATATGCCAAAGCATGGGGGCATCTTCCCGCAAAAGTTATGCCGCGTACACATGGTCAGACTTTTCCACGGGCAAGCCTCCGTCGGAATTTCGACCGTATGTACGCGGCATTAGGAGCAAAATCACTCCTCTGCTCCTCCGCCTCTGCTGCCCCAATGCTTCGGCATATATGCTTTTTTTTTTTTTAACTGTGGTGGTGAAATCACCTCCTACAGCACTGGAGTCGCAGGGATCAGACCTGTCTCTGCGAACGCTGCAGTTATGTGTGTTGTGTTTTGTAAGTGACAGCGATCGATCGATACAGCACTTGGGTGGCCTGGGCTGGATGGAGGGGAAAAACGCAGGTGCTAGCAGGTATCTGGGCTGATCCCGCTAACACTGCGTTTTTGGGAACCCTAAACTGCTGGGGACGCTAGTATAGATCTGATCAGATCAGATATTGATCTGTTCAGATACTATACTACTAAGGAAGGTGTATGCTTCACGCGTGGGTGTTGGCGTTACTGCCACTAACCTGACGCAGGGTTAACTAGGGGCAATTAGGGGGTTAAAACCTTTATTAGATAATATATGGGGGTACCTGACGCTATAAAAACCTGCGGCGAACCTAAAAAAAATAACTGGCTATCTATCGGCACCAGCATAACTAATACAGCGATCAGAAAAACGATCGCTTAGTAACACTGGCAAAAGGGGGTAAAAGGGTTACCAGGGGGGGCGATCAAGGGGTTAAACCTTTATTAGGTAATATATGGGGGTACCTGACGCTATGAAAACCTGCAGCAAACCTAAAAAAATAACTGGCTACCGATCGGCATCACCGACAATAAAACAGCCATCAGAAAAACTATTGCTTAGTGACAGTGGTGCTAGGGGGTGAAAGGGTTATCTGGGGGGGCGATCAGGGGGTTAAACCTTTATTAGGGGGGGTTAGGGGGCTACACTGGACCTAAAACTAAACTGTAGTGACACTTTTACAGTCACAAATGTCACTAATTGCAGTGATCAGTAAATAAATGGTCACTGCAATCAGTGACACTGTGACTGGGGGCTGGGGGGTGATCTGGGGGTGTCTGTGGGGGCCTGGGGGGGTGATTTATGTTCCTATATGTCCTGGTGTCAGTGTGCTGTTTGTGCACTAACCTGTGTGTCTTCTCTTGTACGGCGCTCGGTATATGTGAGCGCCGTATGAGAGATGACATCACTTCCTCTGCCTGTGTAAACATTACACAGCAGAGGAAGCTTTCTCGTTCGCCAGGGAGCGATCGCGAGGGGGTGGCCGGAATCGAACGCCCGTCCCCTCATCCTGGATCGCTCCCGAACAATTAACGACCGCTCACTGTATAGAAGGGGGGTCCAATGGGCCCCCCTAACTATACAAAGGCAGTCATGTATCGGTACGTGACTTTGCCTGTCGGTGCCATTCTGCCGACGTATATATACAGTGGGCAGTCGTTAAGTGGTTAAAGGTATACTAAAGGCAATTTTATATAAAAAAAAAAAAAAAAGAAAAAGGCAAAAATTTTATACTTACCTGCCCTGTGCTGTGGTTTTCCTCCTCTTCTCAGGTCCCCCACCGGCACTCCTGGCCCCTCCCTCCTGCTGAGTGCCCCCAGAGCAAGCAGGCTTGCTCCTGAGCCACTGCTCTGCATGTCCATTCACATACAAAACTGTGGCTCGGCTCCACCCTCTCTCTCCTCACTGGCTCACTGGCTGTGACTGACAGCAGAGGGAGCCAATGGCTGTCTCAGCCAATGAGGAGAGAGAGTCCCTGGAGAGCCAAGGCTCTCATGCACATTGCTGGATCGTGATGGGGCTCAGTTAAGTATTGGGGGGAGGGGGGCTGTGGGGCTGCTGCACAAAGAAGGGTTTTACCTTCATGTATAGAACTCACGGAGGTAAAAGACCTTGAGTCTTTAGAACCACTTTAATGTATTTAACCTGCTTATAGCAAGTAAAAATAACTTTTGTACAATATGTATTTTGAGATAGCTAAAGTTTAAAAAAAATTCTGTGTTGCAGAATGCAGGTATATACTGTTTTTTTTTTTCAGTTTCATTATTAACTTATAATACGTGCTATGATGAACATTTACTATAAGTGTACATAAGTAATTGCAAATAGTGAGCAATTGTTTTTGCTGTCCTGGTATTTTTGTCAGCAGGGATGGCATGTCTCTAGGTAAAGGACATGATGAAGTGATGATAGCTTGATTATCTTTTGTGTTGTGGTTGTTTCGGGGCACTGATGAATCCTTCACTTTTTTTTTTCTTTTCTATCTACAGTCCACGGTTGCTGGGGAGGACAAGAAAGACTCATAAAGATGACATGTTTGCTCTCCAGCTCCCTGATGGGACTTCTATGTATTACCTGGATCTAATTATCTCATCTCCAGTTGACAGAGAGGTTTCCATAGAGCGCTTTCCATCACCAGGAACCTTACCCAGGCTTCCAATGTTTTAAATTGTTTAAAAACACCAGGGAGATTACACTGTGCAACCTATATCCTGGGCTGTCTAATGGCTTGATATATTTTTGGACCTTCTGCTCATTGGATGAACAAGCCAGAGCAAATCATGTATTGACCTCAAAGCATTTATAAACTGTGGAACATTATATTCTCATCAGAGCCATAGGGCCAGTAAACTATAGCTTTTCAGCAGTGAAACATGGTTTTGGTTATGCACTGTGTTCCTAGGGATGCACCAAAACAATAATATATCATTCGAGGCACACGTCGCCTTCTTTATTGAAAGGCAAAACAAAGAGTTGAGGACAAAAATCATTACTTCTTTAGCAATTTTTCACAAAATGCTTTTGTTTTATACTTGACACACAGAAGGGACTATACGCCGCAGTGAAAATGATGTATAACCTTGTGACAAATGTAATTTCCTTTATAAAGCAAGAACCATAAGGATATACACAGTTCAAGACACTATTTTGCTTTTTGCATTCATTTTAAAAATGGCTTTAATCTGCTTGCTTGTAACATAAGGTTGGCATGCATGCCTGCATTGTAAACATTGATTTCAAAAGCCCCATTGACATTTTAACAAATTTACAGTATCGCTAGGAGGATTTTTTTTTTCATCGCCTGAGGCCAGTAGAGCCTTGTGTCCCTAAGAAGCATTGGAAGGAATTAAAGGTGATTGCCTAAGTGATATCCGTAATATAAACTCTCTGTGTCAAACCACAACATATAATTTTCTTAAATATTTCCTGCAATTGGTCTCAAATGGGAAAGTTTTTTTTAAGGCTCCTAACTGCATGGTTAGTACAATGACAATAAGCTTGAAACACTGGACTGACTTTGACTGCGACCTTTGACTAGCTGCATTGGCAATTTATTTTTCTGGACCGGCAATGCAAAAGTTAACTGACATGCTGTATTTGAAAGAGTAAAATATATCAACATTGACAAGTGAAACATTAATGCTTCATGTAACCTCTGCTTTACATGTGTATACACACACATTATATATATATATATATATATATATATATATATATACACACACACACACACACACATATACACACCAGTATATATTATGTGTTTATATAATAATTGAATGTAATTTAATTATTAGTGCTTTAACTTATGAATAAAAATCTTTTTCCACTTTAAGATATTTGGTTATTGTTTGTGATGGCGTGGAAAAGAGTTGCAGCCTATATTCATTTGTATTGCTTTCTAAATCACTGTTTGGAAGATTTGTCCTTGTTTGTTGGCAGGAAATTCAAAACTTGAACTTCGCAAAAGGCCTGATTATTCGGTGAAGTCCCCCTCCCCCATCTTACTCCACTGAAAAAAAGTGTCACTGATTCTTTCGCTTGATTTCTGCACTTCAGGGGGTGACATCAAAATCCTTGCAACAGAAGCTTGAGGAATGCAGAGCATCAGCAGTCTGAGATTATGCTACAGCACAGTAGCTTCTTCCCATTCAATTTGGGTTACTCAGCATTTCCTGCTCTTTATCCCAAAGGATAGTGATGTCACTCTTACCTAGGCACCACAGGAAGAAGTGGAAGTAAGATAAGTATTTTTACTTTTATACCTACACATGTCCTTTTTGTCACTTTAACCACTTGCCCTCCATAAGGGCTTACCCCCTTCATGACCAGGCCATGTTTTGCTTTTTGTCACTGTGTTAATTTAACTGACAGTTGCGCAGTCATGCACCAATGTACACAAATTCAATTTATATCATTTTTTTCCCACAAATAGAGCTTTTTTTTTGCTGGTACTTGATCACCACTGGGTTTTTTATTTTTTGCGCTATCAATGAAAAAATACAGAAAACGTTGAAAAAAGAAAAACAAACAATATTTTTTACTTCTGCTACAAAACATATATAATCAAAAAAATGAAGAAAAATCAAACTTCTTCATAAATGTAGGCCAATATGTATTCTGCTACATATTTTTGGTTAAAAAATCTCAATAGATGTATATTGATTGATTTACATGAATGTTATAGCGTCTACAAACAATGGTATATATACTGGAATTTGTATTTATTTTTATACTAGTAATGGCGGCGATCAGCAATCTACAGTAGGACTGTGATAGTATGGGGGGCAGTCTGACACTTTGTGGTAACCAATGACACTAATGCAGTGATCAGTGCTAAAAATATGCACTGTCACTGTACTAATGACACTTGCTGGGAAGGGGTTAACATCTAGGGTGATCAAAGGGTTAAATGTGTGTTTACTGTGAGGTGCTTTTACTAAGGGATGTGCCATGTTTTTTTCCCTGCTTTGCAAAAAATGACACACCCCTGCTGAGAGGAGATAGTTCTGTATTGTTTAGATTAATTAAGCTCTGTCCTCTTTGCTGATCAATGGGTGCCAGCGGTCAATCATTGGCCTGCACCCGCTGTTTGGTTTGTGCTGTGACTAATCCCCTACTCGGAAGTGCTCAATCCTGTACTAGGTATGTGATCCGGCACAGGAGAGTCACTATGATGCTGTACTCATACGTGAGGCGGTCAGCAAGTGGTCAATGCAACTAATTTAGATGGTCTTGGTTGGAGCTCCACTTTGGCTTTTTTATTTTTAAAACTGTATACATACAAGTGAAAAATGGAAAATAATCATTGATTCAATAATTAAAATGCTTTCAGTCATAAGAACTTTATATTGTGTCATCTGCAAATGCATATATTTATTGTATGTGAACTTTATAAAAGTCTGTGGCATAAAAGAGGTTCTAACCTTTTCCTAGTAACCTTCAAAAAAGTTTTTGTTTAGTGATTTTTTCCCCTCAAGTCATGTCTCCCCATTTACAGGTGCATCCCCTTTTTCACCCTTGATACATATCAGCCTTCTGAAATACTCCCTGTTATACATGCTAGTGACTACTTTTAGGTAGTACAGTGAAGAAAAGGCTGCTGCAAAGACCAGCCACATTGTGACAGATATACTAGAGTGGGAGAGCTCCTGCACAATGGAGACACAAGATTCTCAGTTACACAGTGATATTTTAGAATCTGCTGAACCACCAATATTTATTAAATGTATTGACAACTAATTTTTCATCCACCCCTCCGCCTCCCCACCTTTAAACGAGCACTGTTTTTACATTTTCTAGCATTATAGAATTTATTAGCAAAATGGGCAAATTTTATCGAATTACTTTATATTTTATTCACTTGCTTATATTTTATCTACTTATTGTATATCAAGTCCCTACTCTAATACAAAAAATTGGGACAAACCTACTATCCTACCAAATTAGTGAAGTCATTTATTAAAAAGATTCTGTTGATTATTTATCACTGAGCAAGTCTATAAAACATATTGATATTACCCACACCCTGGCAAGCTAAAGTATAAGTGAACTCTAAAAACTGAAAATGCTCATATATGTTTAAACATATTAATGCTTAAGCCATGTGTAGCCTTTTTAAATTGCATCTTTCATTAAAATATTACCTGGTGATTCTGCCATGGAGGGGTTTTGTTGGGGCACTTCCTGTTACAGGGTGAAAATGTTTCGTCCCTGCCCCCTGATTGTTCTTTTGAATCATCCACTTTCTAATTGAGACCATAAGCAGCCATGCCAACGTGCAATACATATGGCATAGTCCTTTGTTTTCACAATTTGGAACCCCGCCCTGAGAAATGCTAGGCAGCCATTGCTGGATGCATGCATACTGTATAGACAGGAATTGGCCCCCCAAAAAAGTATGAAGGATACAAGCAGCACTAAGAGGCAACAAAGGACTAAAAATAGGGTGAAAACAATTATTTTATTTTCAAAAAAGATTTATTAGACATAGTGCTTTAGCAAACTAGATTTAATTTAGTTAGGGTGTAAATCTACACAAATATTCAATGTAAAAGGTTTACATATGTCAATACATTGGTCCTAGGAGATGTTCAATTCAAAACTTTTGTGAATGTCTAAGAACTGCATATATATTATATATATTTTAATGACAAATGTTTTAGCTTTTTCTCATTTGGTAAGCTATTAACTCTATAAACTATGGTTTAGACATATGCTTCGTCTACTAAGAGATTTTTATTAGGATCAATTTCTGACAGGTTCACTTTAAATATTGTTTTTCCTCTGGTCCTCTGTGGACAAACTTACTTGTGCATGAAGAGAGGTACACATCATGGGCTCATGTAACAAGAGGTTGAAGACCTTGGGGAACTCTGCTGCAAAGGGATATACTGTATAAAACAGTGATTACTTGTTGCCTGTATTTTCTCTTAAATATAAAAAAGTTAGAATATTACATGTAGTTTAAACTCGAATGTCCTACTGTTAATTTACATGTAAATGCATTTATCTTTCCCTCCTCTTAAGCGTAATTTCCGTAGTTGTATAAGTCTTATACTGTACTTTTTACATAAAACATGTACAAAACAAAAATGATCATTTTGCTCCTTGTTGTGCCAGTAAACATAGTTATTTATCCAGGGACACAGGTGACTGAACTTATAAAAATCACTACAAGACAAGATGTATTGAAACCTGGCACCAGATGACAAATACTTGTGAAGTGCACCAAGAAGAGATGTATTGATTTTTAAATGATTAATAAGGAGAATATAATTGTGTTTCATTAAGATGGATGGCATTTCATTTAGTCTGTCTTCTCTCTTTCCACTTCAGATGCGAAAGGAAATCAAGCCATCATCAGTGGCACATCGTGTTAGCCTGCCATAGCAACAAGGTCATTGATTGAGTAAAAGTACTTTTGGAAAAGGCTAGCTATTTCTTAATGGGGATTTCTTGTTACTACAACAGCCAAGAAGGGTGGAAAAGCAGGCCAACTTACAGTTAATTTCTCGAGTGCCACAAGAGGCCTACTAAAGCTTTGTTTGATTAAGACTCTAGTTTGTACTTTTTGTTACATACATTTTCCACTAATTATATCTAGCGCACTCACCCCAGACTTTACCTGCTTTATTTTTACTTGGCTCCTCCACAGGAAAGAATGAGGCACACCGCACCAGCAGCCCATACCCTTCTGGATGAGGAGGTTGAGCGGTGTTAGTTTTTCGGGCCTGCCTGCGGCTGGTGTTAGAATCCTCCCGAGCTGATCTCGCCTCTGAATTAGCCAGAGACAAGTCCTTAATTCTCCCCAGTAAAGTAACTGTCCACACCAACTGAAAGTTCAACCTTTGTATTTATTTCACCACGGATAACAAATAGTCTCTATGAGAGCAGACAGGTTGATACGAGACACAGGTCAGATAAAGTGGGAGGAGGTCCAGGCACAAACTCAATTTAGGTTTCTCTTACTGTTCTGCTTTCACGAACAGGTGTGGGCGCACGGTCTCTGCCACAGACCTGGTGAATATGAAAAAGTCACTGCCACTGACTTGTCGAAGTTGGTCACTGACCTGGTGAATAGGGCCTTGCCCTATTTGGTCACTGCCACTGACCTGGTGAATAGGGCCTTGCCCTATTTGGTCACTGCCACTGACCTGGTGTGCATAGAGTCACTGCCACTTTGACCTACAGAACATGCGCTTCCTTCTTGAAGAAACTTGGCCCTTGTTGAGGAGAAGAACCTCCCTCCGGAGAGTTAGCAGAGGCCCCCACTGTCACCACGACTCTGCGCTGGGTCTTCAGAAGGGGTCACCTCCCTGGCCTCCTCGATCCTGAATACGGGTCCCCTCACAAGGCGGCACCCTGGGAGCCCTCGATCCCCTGCGGAACCGCCGCTTAGTGAAGGATCGGCTCGGGTGGCTCGGCTGCTCTAGTCCTGCAAAGGGAACGGCGTTCCTGCTGAGAAAAAGTGCAGGGATGCCGTTCCCATGCATTCCCGCAGGACTCGAGCCCTGGGTAAACATGAGTACAGAAATGCAGTATGAATATAAACATGAACAACAGTATATATACAAAAAAGAGTTGCAATGGTAAGGGTGGACATCTGATCTAAGGTTAGCGTATTTTAGTAAAGTGTATATCATGTTGTCTACTCAGAGGTATATAGGACTTATCAAATTATATTATAACACATCATACTAGTAGTGATAGTTCCCAAGGTGACCATTTCTTTTTATATATGTGCATGGTATCAAACAGTGTGTGATGAATGTGTTCTGATAATTTAATAGTTTGCGTGCGATTTATAACTTGAATCCAAGGCACATTGGAAGAGCGCCATTTGAATGCTATTGCCCAATGAATAGAGCTAAATAACATATATATTAGTCTGGAGTGAGCTATAGGTATATCTGGTATAGGAAAGAATAGGAGGCATATTTGTGGAGTCAAAGCTATTTTCCTACGTACCTATAATTTGCTCAATTTTGTTATTTGCTCTCTGCCATGTAGATTTAAGGCGCATGCAGTCCCAGAATGTGTGTAACAGTGTACCTTGTGTGGGGCACCCTCTGAAACTTCATCCACATGCTGCCATTTTCTGTACATAAACAGATGGGTGGCTGACTTCTGAAGGCAGGAGACAATTCTAAAACGGCCTCCCCTTTGTGGTGCTCTTGCTTATCCTCTAGCACATTCTGTGATCACTCTGTCCATTGGAAACAGCAGATCACCAAACAAGGGTACAGTGAAATTGGCCCTGTACCATCTGTCGCTCCTCTCACACACTGATCTAGCCTGTCTTATGTGGGGGTGCAGTAAATAATGTCAGGGGGGGGCAAAGGATGGAAGGTCAGCAAAACAGTGTACAGGGGGTCAGCAGGGTGGAGGAAAGGGGTCAGCAGGTCAAAGGACAGAGGTCAATAGTAAGTGACACATAGTTCCAAGGTCATTAGTAGATAAGGCCAAGTTTAGAGGTCAATAGAAAGTGACGTAGAGGAAACATTTTACCTAACAGTGGGAGGAGCTTAAAGGGTAATGATTAAATAGAATCTGTACCTAGATGCTGTATACTTTCCACACCAATAGCATAGACCTTGTACCCACAAAATACTACTTACTATGTCATAAGTAGGGATGAGCCGAACACCGCCCTGTTCGGTTCGCACCAAGACCTGCGAACAGCCAGAATGTTTGTGTGAACTTTAGAACCCTATTAAATACAATGGACTCGAACATTCAAAATCAAAAGTGCTAATTATAAAGGCTAATATGCAAGTTATTGTCATAAAAGTGGTTGGGGACCCGGGTCCTGCCCCAGGGGACATGTATCAATGCAAAAAAAAGTTTTAAAAACTGCCGTTTTTTCGGGAGCAGTGATTTTAATAATGCTTAAAGTGAAACAATAAAAGTGAAATATTCCTTTACATTTCGTACCTAGTGGGTGTGTATAGTATGCCTGTAAAGTTGCGCTTGTTTCCCTTGCTTAGAACTGTCCCTGCACAAAGTGTCATTTCTGAAGGAAAAAAAGTAATTTAAAACTCACTCGCGGCTATAATGAATTGTCGGCTCCCGGCAATACATAGAAAAGTCATTGATATAAAAAAAAAAAAAAAAAAAAAAGCATGGGGGTCCCCCCAAATATCCTTACCAGGCCCTTCAGGTCTGGTATGGATTTTAAGAGTAACACCACCCCAAATTTAAAAAAAAATGGCGTGGAGTTCCCCCAAAAATCCATACCAGTCCCTTTATCCAAGCACGCAACCTGGTAGGCCGCAGGAAAAGAGGGGGGAGGAGAGAGCGCCCCCGTCTCCTGAACCATACCAGGCCACATGCCCTCAACATGGGGAGGATGTCCCCATGTTGATGGGGACAAGGGCCTCATCCCCACAACC
The DNA here is from genome assembly GCA_029206835.1 of Rana muscosa. Classification (NCBI taxonomy): domain Eukaryota; kingdom Metazoa; phylum Chordata; class Amphibia; order Anura; family Ranidae; genus Rana; species Rana muscosa. The sequence goes on along the minus strand of CM055122.1, from coordinate 1,105,298,640 downwards.
CTTGCCCGGTGGTTGTGGGGGTCTGCGGGCAGGGGGCTTATAGGAATCTGGAAGATCCCTTTAACAAATGGGAACCCCAGAACCCCCCCCCCATGTGAATTGGTTAGGGGTACATTGTACCCCTACCATTTCACGAAGAAAGTGTAAAAAAAATAAATAAAACACACAGACACCTTGGAAAAGTCCTTTATTAAAAATAAAAAAAATACAAAATAAAAAAAAAAAACATTCCAGCAATGAAATCCAGTGTCCCGCGGCGATCCGATGTCCAGCACTGGCCACACGAAAAAATTACACTGGAGGAAGTTCCCCATCAGGTCCGCCCCCTCGTATGTCAGACCCTGCCTACGTCATTGGCTGAGCAGACCTGATGGGGAACTGCCTTCGCAGTGTAATAAATTAATAGACCTGCCCCTTCTCACGTTCCGCATCTGGTCTGCTTAGCCTTACACCTACGTCATTGGCTGAGCGGACCTGATGGGGAACTTTAGAAGGGGCGGGTCTAATCATTTAATACACTGTGGAGGAAGTTCCCCATCAGGTCCGCTCAGGCTCAGCCAATGACGTTTTGCGTGGACAGCGCTGGACATCGGATCGCCGCGGGACACTGGATTTCATCACTGGAATGTTTTTTTTTATTTTTTATTTTTTTATTTTTAATAAAGGACTTTTGCAAGGTGTCTGTGTGTTTTTTTTTTTGTTTTTTTTTACACTTTCTTCGTGAAATGGTAGGGGTACAATGTATCCCTTACCAATTCACATAGGGGAGGGGGCCGGGATCTGGGGGACCCCCACGCTTTTTTTTTTTATTTTTTATATCAATGACTTTTCTATGTATTGCCAGAAGCCGACAATTCATTATAGCCGCGAGTGAGTTTTAAATGACTTTTTTTCCTTCAGAAATGACACTTTGTGCAGGGACAGTTCTAAGCAAGGGAAACAAGTGCGACTTTACAGCCATACTATACACACCCCCTAGGTACGAAATTTAAAGGAATATTTCACTTTTATTGTTTCACTTTAAGCATTATTAAAATCACTGCTCCCGAAAAAAACGGCTGTTTTTAAAACTTTTTTTTGCATTGATACATGTCCCCTGGGGCAGGACCCAGGTCCCCAAACACTTTTTATGACAATAACTTGCATAGAAGCCTTTAAAATTAGCACTTTAGATTTCTCCCATAGACTTTTCGAATTTGACGCGAACACCCCAAATTGTTGGCTGTTCGGGGAACGGGCAAACAGGCAATGTTTGAGTCGAGCATGAGTTTGACTCGAACTCGAAGCTCATCCCTAGTCACAAGTGACAGTCTCACAGATGCACATAAACCTCAGAATGGAAGATCATTAAAAATGTAAACGTTTCCATCACATATGCTTTTCTGCACACTAAACGTGATCATTTTGTCTGTCTAAGCCTACCTTAACCACTTCAGCCCAGAAGATTTTCCCCCTTACTGACAGGCCATTTTTTGCAATACGGCACTGCGTCGTTTCAACTGACAATTGCGCGGTCATGCGATGTTGTACCCAAACAAAAGTCCTTTTTTTCCCACAAATAGAGCTTTCTTTTGGTGGAATTTAATCACCTCTGCGGTTTTTATTTTTTGCGCTATAAACAAAAAAGAGATACAATATAGTAAAAAAATATATATATATTTTCAACTTTTTGCTATAATAAATATCTGGAAAAAAAAAACAAGAAAAAAAAAAACAAGAAAAAAAAAAAACTGATTTATTCATCAGTTTAGGCCAATATGTATTCTTCTACATATTTTTGGTAAAAAAGAATCGCAATAAGCGTATATTGATTGGTTTGCGTCTACAAAATAGGGGATAGATTTATGGCATTTTTATTATTATTATTTTTTTTACTAGTAATTGTGGCGATTAGTGATTTTTTGCAGGATTGCGACATTGCAGCGGACAGATCGGACACCTAACTGACATTTCGCAACTTTTTTGGGAACCAGTGACATTATTACAGTAATCAGTGCTAAAAATATGCACTGTTATTGTACTAATGACACTGGCAGGGAAGGGGTTAATACTAGGGGCTGTCAAGGAGTTAATTGTGTTCCCTCGCTGTGTCTTCTAACTGTATGGGAGACTGTGTGACTGGGGAAACACACAGATCCTTTTTCCTGCATAGTAGAAAGACAGCATCTGTGTGATATCCCCTGTCAGAACAGAGATTTGCCTTGTGTACTCAGGCAGATCCCCGTTCTGTCACTGCGGAGACTGCTGTTCGGCTCCCCCGCTGGCGAGTGGGCTCGCACGTGCCGTCGGAGGTGCCCACAAATGGCTGTGTACGAGCCGACGTACACCTACTGTGATTTGCGGGATGGAGCCACTTTGCCGCAGTATAACTGCAGCGGCTGATCCTTAAGCGGTTAAAGAAAAGAACTTCATAAGGACCGGGCCTATTTCTGACACTTGTTGTTTACAAGTTAAAATCATTTTTTCTTTGCTAGAAAATGACTTAGAATCCTCAAAAATTGTATATATTTTATATCTTTGCAATACTTTATGTCACACAGTATTTGCACAGCGGTCCTACAGTACAGACGCAATGGTTTGGGAAAAAATACACTTTTTTTAATTAACAACTAAGAAAACAGTAAAGTTAGCCCAATTTTTTCTATAATGTGAAAAACAATGTTACGATATAATATATAAAAAAAAAAAAAGATAGAAAATAAAAAATATTAAATACTGTATTATATAATATAAATAATAATAATAAATTAAAAAAAAAATCCTTTGTTTTCTTTATACTCTTTTCCAATTAATTCATTAAGATTGTGTGAATATCTTTGGTGTTAGATCACATCGTATTGTTATGGTTCGCTTTTGTATCAGCCAATACATTATGCCTGGCCTGTCCTTTACCATGTAATTGTCAGTCCTGTTAGACTATCATAATCCCAGTCCAGCTCTTCCTTTCCTTTATAAGATAGACAAGTGTGTCAATCAGTTAGATCTGATGAAGAAGCCGTAGTTTCCAAATGCATTATCTCTACACAAACGTCAGCACACCAAGAACTTCCTTCCTTTGACGTCACGTCCGGACCAATGCCATCTTGCGATCCAGGCTGGTTACGGCAGCGATCGGCTGTGTTCTTCTGTGAATGGCTGCTTCTGACTACATCCTGACACACCAGTGTCCATAGCCATAATGGCCACCAGGATGACTTGGAGACATCCTGTGTCTGACGATCCCCACATGCCTGTAATAATCGTCTACTCTGCGAGTTACTAATTGCTTTTAACCATAAATTACTTTTAATACTGCACTCAGTCTGGCGCTCCTTTTGTTCCTGTTTTCTATACGATGACTGCCGTTGGCTCTAGCCACCAGCAGTGTTTATTGTATTCTGATGGCAGGGAAACCTCCCACTGTCAGAACACAATAGCACAGAGAAATGACTTCACCCAACAAAACTGAATATGTTATTGGGGAACCAATCAATTTTCATTCTATAGAATGTATGAAGGTAAAAAACCTTGTGCCTTTACAAGCACTTTACAGTAAAGCTTCCCATCTGATAACAAAACTTTCACTGCACATAGCCTTATGTGTTGCCGGGCTGGCTGTGTATCTCCAGTCTCTGTTGACAGGTCCAGGCAAGCAGAGATGAACCATCACTGCACACTGCAGCTCAGCTTTATTTACTGCAGGGCTGACTGTCAGTGTGCAGTGATCGTGCTGCATTGAGATCTAGACACACAGTCTGCTCGTCAGTAAATAAAGCTGTTTGCAGTGACAGTTCTGTGATCGGGGAGAAGATTCACTTTGGTTCAATGCTTTATTGCTGTGCCTTTGTCCTCTTGTAGAAGAGGTAGAAGCAGGGACATGCAGTCAGGGAAGGCAGGTGAGGCAGGGCCTCACCTGCCATGAACATAAAAAAAAAAAAAAAGCATAAATAAATCACGCTTCGAGGGTCGTAGTTTGGCGACCTGGGGTCATAGAGGGGGTACACATGCTAAGCCCTACCCCACCACTGGCAAAAATTTGGGGCTCCTATGACCTATGGTTCCAGAGATACGGGGCTCCTTGCGCAGCCTGAGAGAAGCTAAATACAGAGCGGCCACTTTAAATACAAGCTGACATACTCTGAAGCAGACTGAGAGGATGAGCTCACAGTGCCTCTCCTCACTTCTTGTCAGAGGCACTGAGCTCAATGAATAGCTTGGAGTCTTGGACCAATGGTAAAGTAACATTGGTCCTAGCAGTCCAATAAAAATGCTGCAGTGGAGGCACGCATGTTTTTCTCCCACAGTTAAGAGCGAGAAACTGATTCTTTTGAAAAGGTACTTTTATATTCAAGCTAAATCATATATTTACCATATATACTTGAGTATAAGCCGACCCGAATATAAGCCGAGGCACCTAATTTTACCACATAAAACTGGGAAAACTTATTGACTCGAGTATAAGCCTAGGGTGTCCATCTGCATGCCTCACTGTGCCTCACTGTGTCCATGCCTCACTGTGCCCATGCCTCACTGTGCCCATGACTAGACTGACGTTTAACATGGGAGTCTATGGAAGGTGTGCCCGGCTTTGAAAAAACGGTGCTCCCCGGCCGTAGGTCCACCAGACAACAATCTTTGCAAACTCGTAGAGGAGAAATTGGGCTACATGTGTGCCAAGTTTCTGGTCCAGGAGACCTACGACCAGCCGGTACTGGGTCCCCAAAATCACCAAAGAAATGACCGTTTAACATGGGAGTCTATGGAAGGGGTGCCCGGCTTTAAAAAATCAGTGCTCCCCGGCCGTAGGTTCCCCGGACAACTAACTTTGCACAATTGTAGAGGAAGAGTGGGGCTACATGTGTGCCAAGTTTGGGGTCCAGGGGACCTACGACCGACCGGTACTGGGTCCCCAAAGTCCGGGAGATCAGGCGCAAAAAGGTGACTCGAGTATAAGCCGAGGGGGGCAATTTCAGCACAAAAAAAATGTGCTGAAAAATTCGGCTTATACTCGAGTATATACGGTATATGCTATATGTTATAAGTAGAGTTGAGCGGACACCTGGATGTTCGGGTTCGACGGGTTCGGCCGAACTTCGGAAAAAAGTTCGGGTTCGGGACCGAACTTTAACCCGAACCCGAACACGAACCCCATTGAAGTCAATGGGGACCCGGACTTCTAAGGACTAAAAAGGCTCTAAAAAAGTAATGGGAAGGGCTAGAGGGCTGCAAATGGCAGTAAAATGTTGTTAAGAGCATGGCAAGTGCTCTGCAAACAAATGTGGATAGGTAAATAACTTAAAATAACATAAAAAAAAAAAAAAAATATGCTGGAGGCCCCCTTTTCAGCAGAAGAGGTACGGGAAGTCATTAAGAACCTCAGAAACTCAACGGCACGATGCCACACATATGGTGGGAATGCCCCAGAATACGCCCTTTCTGGAATAAATTATTCAATTTAATGGATAAGCTAGTGGGAAAATAAAATAAAATACTTTGAAATAAAAATGTAGCGGGGTGCTAAATTTAAGGTGTTTGAGTGGTAAATAGGCTCAAACACCCTAATTCTGTAGGATTCATGGACCATTTTGTCCTCGGGGGACAGTATTGGTGTGCAGTTCCCTGCAGCCTACAGGTGGCGCTGCCATGGTAGGCTAGGGTTGAACCGCCGATACAGTGCTGTGCCTTTTGTGTCCCCTCTTGGCAGTAGTACAGCGGGGCGGGGAACCTGCTGTGCATGCCGGGAGAGCATATAAAAGGGGCAGACTTTTGGCCTGGGGGTTGATGTCCACTGGGGTCCACGCCCAGGTGCCTTCGGCCTGGGTGCATGTGTTCCTGTTCCATCTCGGGCACCTTTAGCCCGGGGTGAGGTACTATCCTGGAGTTCCTGCTGCCCTGGGTATGGAGGCCTAGGTGGGGGAGTAAAGCCTGGAGTCCAGAGCCTTCGTCTGGAGTCCGCTAAGGGTCGAGGAGTCTTAGGGTGCCGCCTCGTGTAGGGGACCATGTTCCAGGGAAGGGAGGATCATTCTGATGGACTGATGTGGGAGTCACGGTGAAGGAAGGGTCTGTTGACTCCCTGGAGAGATGTCTTCCCCTTGATATGGGCTAGGTTCGTAGAAGGAGAAGCTCAAGGTCATCTTGACTGTATCAGAGGCCTTATTCACCCGGCCCGTGGCAGGGGCCTTATACACCCTGGTCTGTGGCAGAGACCAAAGTTCTCCAGGTCCGTGGCAGGGGCCTTGTACACCCTGTCTGTGGCAGAGACCAACCTCAAGGTCTGTGGCAGAGACCGTGCACCTAAAACTGTTTGAGAAACCTAAGCAGTGAAGTGAATGTGCTACGTTTGTGCCTGGACCTCCTCCACACCTTAAGCTGTCCTGTTTCTTTGCTCTAACCCTATCTATCCGAGTAGAGTTTATTTTGCCATGAGAGAATAAGAGTTGTAATTTCAGCTGGTGTGGACATTGACTTTACTGGGAATTAAAGGACTTGCCTCTACCTACAGTAGAGGTGAGAATCATCCTCTGGAGGAGTTTTGACTCCAGCTGTGGACACGGCCCGTCAAGTACACCGCTCAACCTCTTTATATAGGAGGGTACGGGCTGGTAGTGCGGTGTGCCCTTCTCCCTCCTGCGAGGAGCCAACAACATAAAGGCAGGTAAGGGGGAAAGGATCTGTGCGCTACAAAACATAAAATAAAAATTATAATCTTGACCTAGGAGGACGAGGTCCATATGGAGTAGGAGGTTGAGGTGGCGGTGGATGTGGCTGTGTAGGTGGAAGCGGCGGAGGAGGAGGACGAGGTAGCCAACACTGGTTCAAAAATACAACAATGGCTGGGTAAGGCCGGTGATGTGTCAAATTCTGTCCCCCGTCAAATAGTGTCCACCCTGTACTGCGCTTGCTCAGTATGTAGGACAAGGGGATTTCGAAAATCTCCCAAGATGAACAGCGCCTGCATGGTGAGTTCAGGTGAAGGCCACACCATCCGTGGTTCAAGCCGAGCCAAGTGAGGCCGTGCCCGAAGCGTGGCGATCAAACCGAGCCCGTGAGGGGCCCTGTTACTATGTGCTATATTTTTTGTGGCCCTAAATGGCGTTTTTTGGAAGACCACAACACACCCACAGTACGTAACCGCTGAATCGCACAGCTACAGAACTGCAGAAAATGCTATTCAAAAAAAAATTTGTTTTTTTAGTATAGCACAGTAGGAGAAAACTATATAGAAATGGTTTATTTCACACGCCTCCACATATGTATAACACACTGCAAAATATTTTTTGTGGCCCTAAATGGGTCTTTTTGCAAGCGTACATTAAAGTGCAATTTTTTTTTATTTTTATTTTTGCCCTAAACGGGTCTTTTTCTGCACGAGCAAAATAAAATGCAATTTTTGTATTTTTTTTTTGCCCTTAATGGGTCTTTTGGAAAAGAGCACAATAAAGTGCCTTTTTTTTCCCCCTAAATGGATCTTTTTCCAAGAGCAGAATACACCCACAGTATGGAAACGGTGTATCTCTCAGCGTAATATATGCAGTGCTGGTGCACTGAGCTTGCAGATAAAAGGTAGATTTTCTCTGACACTGGGCTCATGGCAGTGTAAAAAGACTGCACTGCAACACAAACAGGTAAACCTATGCAGATCGCTGAGTTATATCTCTGAATCTGGACTCCTATTCCTATATAATATATCTCTCTCCCTGAAAGCACCAACAGGAACCTGGCCCTACACTACACTGTCTCTCTATCTTTTCCCTCAGATTCCAGAATCAGGACTAACTCATGTATTTTTCAATCTCTCCCTAAAAGCAGCAGGAGCAGACAAGATCCTCTCCCTATCTATTCTGAAGCAGAGTGACGTGTGTGCTGTGTGCCTCTAGCTTATATAGAAGCTGGGTCACATGTTCCACTGACCAATCACAGCCATGCCATTAGTAGGCATGGCTATGATGGCTTCTAAGGGCACACCAGCTAATCAAAAGGTGATTGGCTGGCCCCTGAAGCATTTCTAACTGTGCCATTAGATTGCCGAACCCGAACCCGGACTTTTGCGCAAAGTCCGGGTTCGGGTTCGGGAAAAAGCTAAAGTTCGCTCAACCCTAGTTAGAAGATAATAATTTATTATTTATCTATTTACTATGAAATTACTGGTTGGAAGTTATAACTTCTAACTTCAGTAATTTGTCCGTTAAGCCACCCGTTTGAGTACAGATTTTGAAAATATAGTAAATTACCTTAAAAACAATATATAATAATTATTTGTATATTACTTACTTATGGTAATTAATCCTCTGCCAACCAGGCCAATTCTGACACTTCGCTCTGCTTGTAAAAATCATAATTTTTTTGCTAGAAAATTTTTCAGAACCCCCAAACATTACACTGTATATATCATTTTAGCAGAGACCCTAGGGAGTAAAATGGTGGTCGTTGCAACTTTTTATGTCACACGGTATTTGCACAGCAATTTTTCAAACGCTTTTTTTTGGGGGGGGGGGGAAACTGTTTTATGAATAAAAAGAAAAAACACTAACGTTAGCCCGATTTTTTTGTATAATCTGAAAGATGATGTTACGCCGAGTAAATTGATACCTAACATGTCACACTTTAACATTTTGCACACTTGTGGAATGGCGCCAAACTTCAGTACTTATAAATCTCCATAGGTGACGCTTTAAATTTTTTTACAGGTTACATGTTTAGAGTTACAGAGGAGGTCTAGTGCTAGAATTATAGTTCTCTCTCTAACGATCATGGTGTATGTAACCTGTGTGTATCTGGCTCTAATACTAGCCAGTGCCTCACCAGCCACTTATCCCCTGCCTCTATCCACTGCACCCTCCATGCCCCAGCCCTGGGAAAAGTTCATTGGTAGGGAAAAGTGTCTGGGAATGGAGGCTGGAGAGGGCTGCTGGCTTTGAGGGGGGGGCACAACTGGAACCTGGGGGGCATAACCCACCCAAGCTCTCCCCTAGATCCAGCTATGGTGATGAAATTGCAGTTTTGGGTGGAGTTGCACATTGGCGTATATATTTTTGTATGTGTGTGCATTTGGAAACAAGAACTTTTTTTAGATTTTGGAATAATAATGGAATGGTATAGACTCATTGGTCTATTACATGGATTGTGGACTGTTTGATTTATATAGTGATTTTTTTGATATGAGTTTATTTTAGAGTGCCACGCTGATGCTATATACTGATACATTGCATTCACAACTCCAAGCTTAGATTTTTAGAAACAATGCTGCATGCACTTTAACTGGGACAATGTTAGATTAAAGACAATAGTAACATTTCTAAACTTTTTAAAAGAGGTGAATTGTCCATGGAGGTTACAAAACTTTTATGAAGTTTTACAATAACAGTATAAAATAAGCAATCAGTCAGTCCCTCTGTTGTAAAAAAGGAACTAAACACAAAACAGAGAAAAAAAGATGGAAAGAAAGAGGAAGGAAATGAACAAAAAAGAAAAAGAAAACTGAGGGGGGAAGGGGAGGACCAGTGGGTAAATGGACATGCCGGTATCTAGGAGCTGAATATATTAAAGCACAGGCATAAAAATAACTTGATTGCTTGTATCAGTCGTAAATAGGGGTGAATTATGGGGAGCAGGTGTATTCCACACAGTAAAACCAGGTGTGTCCAAATCTTTCTTCCCGATAATCAAGGGAGAAGTGGTGGCTGGTGAAATTTTAGGATGGGGGAGGCGCCAGACCCCGCCCTTACTTTTTGACCACTCCCACTTCTCAAAAGCCCCACCCCTTAAAGAATCCACCAACTCTGTCCCCTGTATTCCACCCATAGTGTCAGGAGTATACAGCTCAGCATCACAGGACAGAAGTATACAGCCCCAGCATCACAGGGCAGAGGATACAGCTCAGCCTCACAGGTCAGGGTATATAGCTCAGAATTACAGATCAGGGTATATAGCTCAACATTACAGATCAGGATATATAGCTCAAAATTACAGATCAGGGTATACAATCCCTGGAGTCTTTACGATTGTTCGGAGGCTGGGTACAATGTTATGATGTCACACCTGGCCTCTCCATTTGAAAAAATGCCACCGCCTCGTCTGGGAAGTCGAGATCGTTTTTTTGTTTTGTTTTTTGTTTTTTTATTCCAGGCTTCCCAGCCTAGAGATGAGATGTGGGGACTTATTGACCCCATATCTCCCTGTAAAGAGGACCTGTCATGCCATATTCCTATTACAAGGGATGTTTACATTCCTTGTATAAGGAATAAAAGTGATACAAATAAAAAATAAATAAAAAACCTGTAAAAAGAAGCAAACTAGAAAAATTTAAAGCGGAGTTCCAGGCTTTTTGTTTATTAAAAGTCAGCAGCTACAAAAAAATGTAGCTGCTGATTTTTAATAAACCGACACTTACCTGTTCCATGGTCCAGCGATGCAGCTGAACGGAGCGCAGCTCCTCTCCCCCTCCTCTCCGCCGGCACCTCCATTGCCACTCTGGGCTTCCGGCCGTGACAGCTTTCGGCTTCACGGCCGGGCACGCACGGCGCATGCGCGAGTCACTCTGCGCTCCCGGAGTGCACAGATTTCCTGGGACCTGTCACGTGTCCCAGGAAATTGCCTAGAGAGAGGGGCCGTCTAAGGCGAGAGGAGGAGTCGCCTAGGCGGTCCCTGGGAGTAAGGAGGAAGTGGGACAGGAAGTCCCACTCCTAACGAAGCCCCCACCCCCTCCAAAAAAAGGGGGCGAGGAGTGCTTAAAGCGGAAGTTCCACTTTTGGGTGAAACTCCGCTTTAAGTAAAATTAACAATAAAAAAATTTAAAGCTCCCCTGTCCCCGCGTGCTCAATCGCAGAAGCGAACACATGCGTAAGTCTCGCCCACATATGTAAACAGCATTAAAAGCACACATGTGAGGTATCACTGCAAACATTAGAGCGAGAGCAATAATTCTAGCACTAGACCTCCTCCGTAACTCTAAACATGTAACCTGTAAAAAAATTGAAAGCGTTGCCTATCGAGATTTTCAAGTACCGAAGTTTGGCGCCATTCCACAATTGGCAACAATTTAGAAGCGTGACATGTTAGGTATCTATTTACTCGGCGTAACATCATTTTTCACATTATACAAAAAAATTGGGCTAACTTAACAGTTTATTTTTTTTAAATGCAAAAAAATGCGTTTGAAAAATTGCTGCGCCAATACTGTGCGAGATAAAGAGTTGCAATGACCGCTATTTTTTGCTCTAGGGTCTCTGCTAAAAAAACATATATAATGTTTGGGGGTTCTGGGTATTTTTCTAGCAAAATAAAATATGATTTTTACATGTAAGAGAGAAGTGTCAGAATTGGCCTAGTAGCAAGTGGTTAACAGTGAATGTGTGCCAGCTTGAGAGATGTGCATCAGCTATGGGGAGTGTCATGCCTTTAGTAAAAAGGCTTGAATTTTTCCTATTTTTTCTGGTTTAATAACATTTAATCTATGTTGCCATCTAGTGGCCGTTTTGTATAACTGCATCTATTTTCATAAGCAATTTAGAAAGTTAGCTAAATTTGTCACACGCAAGCCTCCGTACTTTCAATCCCATCAGGCCTTGCGTCCCCTTCTTCAGCCATTTCATCTTTTTCCCTGGAAGCATGCACATGGACTGCTAAGATATATGTTCCAGCCTTCAGAAACCTCTCCGGTATGTCTACTATTTATGTACTCAGCTAGGCAGATAGATAGGGAGGCACTAATTGTACTATATTTACTAATTGTATTTGTCTGTATCTGTTACAGTTTTACTCTATCTTGTATTAATAAAAGTTCAAAAGGATTCTACGCCTACCGGAATGCATTGGTATGAGAGGAGTTATCAGTGTGCCCAAATACACCTCAGCCACGTGTAGTGAGGGGCATAACAGTAAAACGGAGGCTTCTAAGCACGGCTAGCATACAGAACAGCAGTAAAACGGAGGCTTCTAAGCACGGCTAGCATACAGAACAGCAGTAAAACAAAGGCTTCTAAGCACGGCCAGCATACAGAACGCCAGTAAGACAGCAGTGTTACCAGCTTCCACACAGCGAGACACCATGTCACAGACAAAGTCAGAGCACTTTGCGACAAGGTCAGAAGTTTACTCCATGAGCTCAAAGAGGTCAGTGAAAAGCGAAACAATCGCCATTGCCCGCGCAAAAGCAGAATCTGCAAAAGTAAAAGCTGACTTCGCGGCAAAGGAGGCCAAAGTAAAGGCCACGTTCGCCGAAAAGGAGATGCAAATGAAATTAGAGAAGCTACGCATAGAAGCTGAATCAGAGAAGCTACGCATAGAAGCTGAATCAGAGAAGCTGCGCACAGAAGCTGAATCAGAGAAGCTGCGCACAGAAGCTGAATCAGAGAAGCTGCGCACAGAAGCTGAGTTAGAGAAGTTGGCTGTAGAGAAGGAAGCAGCAGCAGCAGTCGCTGAGGCAGACATCTTAGAGGAATTTGCCATCCCCACCAGTGAGCGGCTCAGCAACGTGTTTGGGGAAAAATCCGTTCCTGGCGACAGTACAGAGCGTACCTCAGAATATGTGCGGCGACACGCTGAACCAGATGACTGCCCGCTTACAGCGCCAAGAGCGGAATCAACCCCCGCCATTCACACGCCTTATATCAAGCAAGAAAGTAAACCCGCACTCAGTCAGTTTTCAGCACATTCTGCATCCAGACTATCAAAACACTACGTCACAGTTGACCAAATCGAAAATGAAGAACGACGGTCTAAAAGTTACAGCGACAGTATCCCTGATAACCGCAACCATCCACCAAGTTCCTGGCACAATAGAGCGCCCCCTGGCTACTCACACAACGATCAAGGTATGTCAGATTTCTTCAAGTTCTTAGCACAACGTGAACTGTTAGCAAAGGGACTTGCAAAGTTTAACGATCGCCCCGAAAGTTATAGAGCATGGCGTTCGTCCTTCAGAAATGCGACAAGGGATCTTGATTTTAAAGCAAGTGAAGTAGCCGATTTCTTAGTCAATTGGCTGGGGAATGAGTCATCAGAACATGCAAGGAGAATCAGAGACATTAACATTAATTACCCAACCAAAGGGCTGAGCATGATATGGGAGAGGATTGATGAATGTTACGGTTCCCCAGAAGTTATAGAAAACTCTCTTTTTAAAAGAATAGAGGACTTTCCCAAGATTCCTAACAAAGGCTACCAGAAGCTGAGAGACTTGAGTGACCTAGTTACAGAACTACAAATAGCCAAAGCAGAAGGAGACTTGCCAGGCCTTGCCTTTCTGGACACAGCCCGTGGCGTTAACTCTATAGTGCAAAAGCTACCTTACAACCTTCAAGAAACCTGGGTTACACGAGGCTCCGACTACAAGCAAAAGCACAACGCCCCCTTCCCACCATTCTCTTATTTTGTGGACTTTATTCGCCAACAAGCAAAGGTTAAAAATGATCCTAGTTTTGACATCTCTTCATCGGACTCTGCCTTCCCTAGGTCAAGTAAGCCTGCTCCTACCCGCAACTTCAAAGACGCACCTGTTGCACTACGCAAAACAAGTGTATCTCCAGCTGAGAATCCAGGCAGAGAGTGTCCTCTTCACAAGAAGCCTCATTCATTGTTAAAGTGCAGAGGTTTTAGAGAAAAGACTCTCCAAGATCGCAGAACCTTCCTCAAAGAAAACAGAATTTGTTACAGGTGCTGCACATCAACTTCTCACCTTGGGAGAGACTGCAAGGTGAGCATCAACTGCTCTGAGTGCAACAGCACAGAGCACAACACAGCTCTGCATCCAGGGCCAGCGCCATGGACTCTTACACCCTCACTCCAGGTGGAAGAGCATGGCGGGGAGCAACAAGACACAGTACCTCCTGTAGTTACACCCCAGTGCACCCAAATCTGTGGAGAAGGTCTGTCTAACAAATCCTGCTCTAAGATTTGTCTTGCTACAGTTTACCCCATGGGTCGCAGAGAAAAAGCAGTGAAGCTATACGTGATCTTGGACGATCAAAGCAACAGATCACTCGCCAGCTCAGCCTTCTTTGACACCTTCAAAATCAAGGAAGCCGGCTCGTCATACTTACTCAAGACTTGTACAGGGGTAAGTGAAGAAACTGGGAGAAGAGCCATTGGTTACCAAATCGAATCCTTTGATGGTCAGACAACCCTGCCTCTGCCAACTCTAATCGAGTGCAATCAGTTCCCAACGGACAGAGAGGAGATCCCTACGCCAGAGGTGGCACTTCATCACGGACATCTGAAGGGCATAGCACATCTCATCCCTGAACTGGATCCCCAGGCTGATATAGCGCTTCTCCTTGGGAGGGACATCAGAGTTCACAAGGTGAGAAAACAAATCAATGGTCCCCACAACTCCCCCTATGCCCTGAAGCTAGATCTAGGATGGGTCATCATAGGCAACGTATGCCTAGGGAGTGTTCACAAACCAACCAGCGTGAACTCTCTCTTTACAAAGACACTAGAAGGCGGACGTCCATCCCTATTTCAGCCTTGCACCAACAGATTCCTCATAAGAGAGAAGCCTGCCAGTGTAATTCATTCAAACCCTTATACCACAAATCTTCTTTGTGATGAAGACAGAGATCATTTAGGGTGCTCAGTTTTCCAAAATACTAAAGAAGATCACAAAATTGGACCATCTATTGAAGATCATATCTTCTTGGAGATAATGAGACAGGGATTCTACAAAACCAATGAAAACAGCTGGGTGGCACCCCTGCCTTTCAAAGCACAGAGACCCTGTCTTGCTAATAACAGAGAACAAGCTTTGAAACGCTTTTCTTCCCTCAGATCCAATTTCCAAAAGAAACCAGAAATGAAAGGACATTTCTTCTCATTCATGAGTAAGATGTTTGAGAATGACCATGCTGAGATAGCTCCACCTCTAAAAGACGATGAAGAGTGCTGGTACCTGCCAATCTTCGGCTTCTACCACCCCAAGAAGCCAGGTAAAATCCGGGTAGTGTTTGACTCCAGCTCTCGGCATCAAGGAATCTCACTAAATGATGTCCTCCTAAAGGGAGCAGACCTCAACAACACACTTCTTGGTGTCCTCATCAGATTCCGCAAGGAAGCAGTTGCCATAGTTGCAGACATTCAGCAAATGTTTCACAGCTTCCAAGTCAAGGAAGAACACAGGAACTTCTTGAGATTCCTATGGTTCAAAGACAATGACCCTACTAAAAACATTACAGAATACCGCATGAAGGTGCACGTTTTTGGTAACAGTCCATCTCCTGCTGTTGCCATCTATGGACTTAAGCTATCTGCCCAAGAAGGTGAGAAAGACGTTACACAGTTTATTGAAAGAGACTTTTATGTAGACGATGGTCTGAAATCACTTTCTTCACCCAAAGCTGCAATAAGTCTACTCAAGAGGACTCAAAGTACACTTGCCTCTTCAAATCTCAGACTGCGTAAGATAGCATCAAACAGCAAAGTCGTCATGGAGGCCTTCCCTTCCCAAGATTATGCCAGTGACTTCAAAGATCTGGACTTAGCAACAGACTCCCTTCCTATGCAACGCAGCCTAGGACTCAACTGGGACCTCAAGTCTGACACCCTTACCTTTCAGGTTGACCAAGAGCCAAAGCCCTTCACACGGCGAGGTGTTTTATCCACCATCAACAGCCTGTATGTTCCACTCGGGTTTGTAGCACCGGTTACCATCCAAGGTAAGATTCTGCTTAGAGAGCTCACCACAGACACATGTGATTGGGATTCTCCACTACCTCCTGAGAAAGAGACATTATGGGTAACATGGAGAGATTTTTTAAAGACTTTATCCAACCTACACAGACCATACACCCACTTTCCTCCTGCAAGGGTTCAGTCTAGAAAGTTATGTGTATTCTGCGATGCTTCAGTTAAAGCAATAGGAGCAGTAACCTACCTCAAGTTAGTAGACATCGAGGGCCAAATTCACATTGGGTTTGTTATGGGCAAGGCCAAGCTAGCACCATGTCCTGAAACCACCATTCCAAGATTAGAACTATGTGCTGCTGTACTAGCAGTAGAACTAGCTGAGCTTATTACATCTGAGATGGATCTAGAACTCGAGGACAGAGTTTTACACAGACAGCAAGGTAGTGTTGGGCTACATTTACAACGAAAGTAGAAGATTCTATGTCTATGTACACAACAAAGTCCTTAGAATCAGGAAGTCGACACAGCCCACCCAGTGGCGTTATGTCTCAACTGATCATAACCCAGCGGATCATGCTACAAGGTCTGTGCCAGCATCCCGTCTCAAAGACACTACATGGCTCACAGGACCACCCTTCCTGTACAAGCCAGCGCCTACCACTCCAGTAAGGGAGACATATGTACTGTTAGAACTTGAATCTGACTCAATGTTTCTACAATTGGGAACTTTGAAACTCACACATGAGACTGACAACTTTCATGGCTGAAGTATCAGCTATAATGAATGCCAGACCCTTGACATCTATACCCATTGATCCCGAAGATCCTTTCTTGCTTACACCTTCCACTTTACTCACTCAGAAAGTTGAGGTGATCACAGCTCCTTCAGTCAATCTGGACCCAAAGGACTTATACAAATGTCAATGGAAAAGAGTACAAGTTTTAGCTGACACATTTTGGAACAAGTGGAAGAAACAATACTTGTCTAATCTACAGACTAGGAACAAATGGCAAGACAGCAAGCCCAACTTAGAGCCTGGTGCCATCGTTCTCATGAAAGACTCTCAATCTAGGAGAAACGAGTGGCCTTTGGGTCTGATAACCCAAGTGTTTCCCAGTGAAGATAGAAACATCAGGAAAGTTGAACTTAAGGTCATTAGGCAAGGCCAGCCTAAACTTTTCCTCAGACCTGTTTCTGAACTTATTTTGTTACTCTCCTCCGAAGTGCCATGATATGTGGTTTCCGTAGGAATCCACGCGGGGAGTGTCATGCCTTTAGTAAAAAGGCTTGAATTTTTCCTATTTGTTCTGGTTTAATAACATTTAATCTATGTTGCCATCTAGTGGCCGTTTTGTATAACTGCATCTATTTTCATAAGCAATTTAGAAAGTTAGCTAAATTTGTCACACGCAAGCCTCCGTACTTTCAATCCCATCAGGCCTTGCGTCCCCTTCTTCAGCCATTTCATCTTTTTCCCTGGAAGCATGCACATGGACTGCTAAGATATATGTTCCAGCCTTCAGAAACCTCTCCGGTATGTCTATTTATGTACTCAGCTAGGCAGATAGATAGGGAGGCACTAATTGTACTATCTTTACTAATTGTATTTGTCTGTATCTGTTAGAGTAAAACTGTATCTTGTATTAATAAAAGTTCAAAAGGATTCTACGCCTACCGGAATGCATTGGTATGAGAGGAGTTATCAGTGTGCCCAAATACACCTCAGCCACGTGTAGTGAGGGGCATAACAGGGAGACTGCAGACTTATTAACCCGCTCTCCCCTTCCCCCCACCCCACACACACACACTCTTCTGCTCTTCTGACCCTACTTGTCAGTATCTCATGTCCCCTACAAACAAATCCATCCTGTATCTTGACATGAAAGGCTACCTGCTTATCTGTACAAACTTTACTCAGAATGCAGCTCAGCTCACCGCTCTCTCTGCGGTGTCAGCATAGGCTGTGCTCCGGCTCTGGCTTCTCTCAGCAGGCCACTGTAAATCGAGGTTGGGGGTTGGATCGGAGGACTGAAGGCTCTGTACGCGAGTGTACAGGAGATCACTATAGGGGAGATTTACTCAGAAGCAGCAGCAGCTGGTGGGTCGGCCGGTCAGCGGGGACACAGTGCGGGCCGGGTCACCTCCTCTCCAGAAAGTGACGTCGTCACTCGGAGAACAAAGAACCCAGCCGTAATGATACTAGGGGCGGAAGTTGTCCGGCGCGATGGACTGCGCCACAAAGCAGGTCAAAAGCCTGCAAATGAAGTGTCTCGTCTGCAATCTCGTGATTGCATAGACGTGGCGCTTCGCATAGGGCACTGTGTCCAGCGCCTGAACACAGTGCACTTAAAGGATATTTGTTTCTATTTTTTTTAAAAGGGCCTTTTTTTTCTCTTGTGACTGCCTGGGGGGGCATCACCCAAGCGCCCCTTATGAACGGGCCGCCACTCCAAGGGAGGCTGTAATGTGTCTGATATCTTCTAGTTTGGAAAACTGCAAAGCAAGGTTTTCCAAACCTTGAAGGAGAACAAGGAGAACCCTGTTTCTAAAGGGTAAGGATACAGGTTCTGCCAGCGTTATCAAACGGGAATCACAAGAGAGCTCTTATGTCTGTTCTTGGATAGGCCAGACTGGTGAAGAATAAAAGCCAGGTGATTTCCGAGATCAATATCCATATGTTTTTTTAATCAATCCACATACAGTGCCTTTGTCCAAAAACGTCTAAGCTAAGCACAGGAACAAAGGATATGAAACAGAGTGTCAGTAGATTCTCCAAATCTCAAGTATAAGTTTGAGGTAAGGGGATATAATTAATTGAGGATCAGGATCTTGTAACTTGATTTATGAAATTTACTGGCAATGGAAAAAATGGTGGGCAAATACAAAATATTGTTTCTTTGTTCGGGTGTAAACTAGGCGTCTAGATCTTTTTCCCATTTTAACAAGAAAGGAGGCATAAAAGTCAAGGGGGCTGAACAGTGGCGGCTGGTGCTCAAAATTTTTGGGGGGGCGCAAACAAACTGAAAAAATAAATAAAAATCAATTGCCGCCACTGTGCCCATTAAACGCAGCCACTGTGCCCAAACGCCACCAGTTTGCCCCCTCAAATACAGCCAGTTTGTTTCCATATACAGCCAGTGTGCCCCCATATATATACAGCCAGTGTGCCCCCATATACAGCCAGTGTGCCCCCATATACAGCCAGTGTGCCCCCATATACAGCCAGTTCCCCCAAATGCAGCCAGTTTGTCCCCCATATACAGCCAGTTCCCCCAAATGCAGCCAGTTTGTCCCCCATATACAGCCAGTTCCCCCCAAATGCAGCCAGCGTGTCCCCCATATACAGCCAGCTCCGCCCAAATGCAGCCAGTTCCCCCCCCATATAAAGCCAGTTTGTCCCCCATATACAGCCAGTTCCCCCAAATGCAGCCAGTTTGTCCCCCATATGCAGCCAGCGTGTCCCCCATATACAGCCAGTTCCCCCCAAATGCAGCCAGTTTGTCCCCCATATGCAGCCAGCGTGTCCCCCATATACAGCCAGTTCCCCCCAAATGCAGCCAGTTTGTCCCCCATATACAGCCAGTTCCCCCCAAATGCAGCCAGTTTGTCCCCCATATACAGCCAGTTCCCCCAAATGCAGCCAGCGTGTCCCCCATATACAGCCAGCTCCGCCCAAATGCAGCCAGCGTGTCCCCCATATAAAGCCAGTTTGTCCCCCATATACAGCCAGTTCCCCCAAATGCAGCCAGTTTGTCCCCCATATGCAGCCAGCGTGTCCCCCATATACAGCCAGTTCCCCCCAAATGCAGCCAGCGTGTCCCCCATATACAGCCAGTTCCCCCCAAATGCAGCCAGTTTGTCCCCCATATACAGCCAGTTTGTCCCCCATATACAGCCAGTTCCCCCAAATGCAGCCAGCGTGTCCCCCATATACAGCCAGTTCCCCCCAAATGCAGCCAGCGTGTCCCCCATATACAGCCAGTTCCCCCCAAATGCAGCCAGCGTGTCCCCCATATACAGCTAGTTCCCCCCAAATGCAGCCAGTTTGTCCCCCATATACAGCCAGTTCCCCCCAAATGCAGCCAGCGTGTCCCCCATATACAGCCAGTTCCCCCCATATTCAGCCAGTTTGTCCCCCATATTCAGCCAGTTTGTCCCCCCATATTCAGCCAGTTCCCCCCATATTCAGCCAGTTTGTCCCCCATATACAGCCAGTTCCCCCCATATTCAGCCAGTTTGTCCCCCATATTCAGCCAGTTCCTCCCCCATATTCAGCCAGTTTGTCCCCCATATTCAGCCAGTTCCCCCCAAATGCAGCCAGTTTGTCCCCCATATTCAGCCAGTTTGTCCCCCCATATTCAGCCAGTTTGTCCCCCATATACAGCCAGTTTGTCCCCCATATACAGCCAGCGTGTCCCCCATATACAGCCAGTTCCCCCCAAATGCAGACAGTTTGTCCCCCATATACAGCCAGTTCCCCCAAATGCAGCCAGTTTGTCCCCCATATACAGCCAGTTCCCCCCAAATGCAGCCAGCGTGTCCCCCATATACAGCCAGTTCCCCCCAAATGCAGCCAGTTTGTCCCCCATATACAGCCAGTTCCCCCCAAATGCAGCCAGCGTGTCCCCCATATACAGCCAGTTCCCCCCATATTCAGCCAATTTGTCCCCCATATTCAGCCAGTTCCCCCCATATTCAGCCAGTTTGTCCCCCATATTCAGCCAGTTCCCCCCAAATGCAGCCAGTTTGTCCCCCATATTCAGACAGTTTGTCCCCCATATTCAGCCAGTTTGTGCCCCAAATGCAGCCTGTCCCCCCCCCCAGCCCTGCACTTACCTTCCTCGGTCCGCGCCGTCCTCGATGTGTTCTCCCGCCCTCGATGTCGCTTCAGCCAATCAGGTTACCGGTAACCAGATCCGGTGAACCTGATTGGCTGAAACCTCCACACAGTCTTCTTCCAGGAACGCACCCCCGTGCGTACCTGGGAGGAGTTTTTGGAAGCCGAATACAGCGTGAGAGCTGTATTCGGAAAGCCTATCAGAGCCGCTGGCTCTGATAGGCACTTCCAAGTTACACCCACCGCCGGCCGCCGCTCTAATTCATATGGCCGGCGCTCATCAGGAGGCCGGCCATATGTATAGTGGGCAGCGGTGACAATACAGATTCATGCAATGCATGAATCTGTGTATTGTCTTTCAGTGGCGGTGCGGGAGCGAGAGGGGGCGGCGCTCCGGCGCCCTCTATGGACGCACTGCCACTGGGGCTGACTGAATTATTATGTGTAGGAGATTAAGTAACTTGGCAGTCCACTTTTAGTATACATGTTTTCAAAAGGAGTAGGCTTGGAAGTAGAAATGCTCCATTTGTGTGAAGTAGAGTAAAAATTAAAAGTTGTTTTAATCTCCAGTTGTCTAGAACAGGATCAAGCATTGCACTGATTTCCAATGGGGATTTGAGTTGCTTATTGTTTAGGAAGTCTTGTAGTCTAAAGCTGTTGTTTAGGAGAAAGCAAAGGAAATGTCTGTCATCCAATCCAAGTGCAAAGTCTGAGTTACCTATCACAGGGGTCAGAGAGGTAATCAATGTCAGGATTAGGTGCAGAACCGGAGACTGCTAGTACCTGAAGTGTTGGTCCTATAGTTGGGTGTATTCTAAAGGTTTTACAGTGAAAAGATTTCAACCAAGGGGGGCAGCAGAGGGGAACAGAAGACACTACTTGTTCCAGAGCAATCCATTGTTTCTGTGTGAAGTTCCTGCACAAATCTAGGGTTCTAGATAGGTGAATCACGTGATAATACTTCACTGGATCAGGAAAGGCCACCTTTCCTGGATCATGTATGGGAACATATGAATTGTAAGAATTTGCATTACACAGTCTTTGGAAAAGATATTAGTAACACATGTAGCGCTACCCTCGTAGAAGCTGCTGGTGAATAATGGTATCTCTCTCCCTGCACAGCCAGGCACACACATTTTTAACACATGCTCGAGTCAGAAATCAGTCCTTGCCGCTTTGTTTTTGTATTTTATTAGGGGAGTTGAACTTGGATAGGGAATATTGTTATCATGGGATGCCCACTTGATCAATATACAATTCTTCAGGGACAAAACTATATACATCCAGTATATATATATACACACTTCTCCTTTTCTACATCCAGCACAATATTGCTTGTAGAACTACATCTCCCAGGTCCAGCTAGCACTGACAAATTGATCCAACACAGACTCAGTCAGATCCAGAGAAAATGCTGTTTGCAGGCAGGGACCGCGGACCCCTTTGGTAGTGTAGCAGAAAAAAAAGTCAGTGCTTAGCGGTCCTATTCCTGTGGCTCCTGGTCCCAGTACCACCTCTTCAGACACTGTCCCAGCTGGACTGACTGAGTATTTGAGGGGGCCTGCCCCCTGCCAACCCATCTGTTGGGGATTGGTCAGGGCCCTCAGAATACTCCAGGCAGCTCCTCCTCTCCTTCACGCCCATACTTCTGGAATCTGCTAGTTTTCAGAAGTAGGGGGAGGTATCAGAGATGATGACTGAGTCATACCAGCCTCCCTGAGTTACTCAACCCTGACCCAGAAAAAACAAACAGGCTTGGCTGCTAACCAAGCCTGACAATTTACCTACTCTGTACAAAAACACTAGCCCTCTAGCAACACAGCTTGGGGGTGCTACACACAATTAGACAGGTTTGCATTAAGTAAAAAATGCAGAACAAAATATTTATTTTAAGAGTTTTTCTGAACCACCTGTGTGTAAAAAATACTTGTTAGCTGTCTTACTTGTTTTGAAGTTTGGTTGGGAACACGTTGCTTTATGTGTGGATCAGAGAATATCCTTATTACTCCTTTTTAAGCATACTGTGCCTTCTATTTTCCATTTGTATACTGTATATAACCTAAAGACCCATATCTTGGAACACGGGGGTTTCCTATCCACATCATATAATTGTGTTGACAGCTTCAGAGGAGCTCTGTCTTGCGGTCCACAGCCCACTGTGTCTGTCCTGATCCGGGTTGTTCCCTACTTGGTTTTAGCACCTTACATACAATAATATGGTCAGATTTAATCTCCTAATGAAGAAACGTAATTGCGAAACACAACAAGGCCTACAGTATGATTATTGTCCTGCATTCTGGCAACTTGCCATATGATGTTCTTCTCTTCTGTTTTGCTCTTATTTAGGGATTATTGATATGTCTATATCGTGATATTATGACATTCTTTTAACCTTCAATGACATAAATAAACTTTTGTTATTATATTGAGGTTGTGTGGTGACTCTTGTATTTGGGGTTATGTTTGGCACCTTAAAGTGATTGTAACCAAACCCTTACCTTGAAAAACAGCCCATTCAGTTTAAAACAGAAATGAAAGGCAAAACATTTGTGTATAGATATAAAATTATAAATACCTTTCCCCACCCCCTTTTCATAAGAGATAACATTACCTCTGAGCTACATAGTAGTTGGTAGGGGTGGGTGAAGCTGTGGCACTTTGATCTTCACAGTGTTGCGTGTCAGGACAAGTATGATCACTGGAGGAGGGCAGGCTGAGTTCCCTGCATAGTTAGTTAGAGAACTGACCACAGTGAGTTCTCCTGCTTAGTGTGGTCAGTTTTTATTCGGAAAGCAGAGGGAGCATCATCAGGGATTTCACACAAAGAAAGCAATACAGAGAGAACAGGATACAATTTCATACAAGTACATGGTACAGCAGGCACTTGTCAAGAATATGAAATGTTGGGTTTACAAATGCTTAAAAGTCCTTTTTCTTATTTTTCTTTTGCTTAAAATGTTCTAATCGGATGTGGCGCCATTTTGAGCAAGCTATGTCCCCCAATGTTATATTATATTGCACAAGTTAATCTGTTGTCTGCTGAGAACTGCAATGCTTTCTTTAAGGGCCCCAACTTTGCCAGCCAATCTTTTTTTTCTTTCATTCACTGGCCAGTGGGATAAAATGGGGACTGTTATAGCAAGATAGGACTGTTTTTATGTATTGTTGCTAGTTAAAAGCAATTCAGTTCTATTAATTACTGATAGAATACTACAGGTGTTTAACCACATCTCTCAGAGTAATGTTATTGTCTTATTGATTATTTGTATATGCACACTTGCTAATCCTCTCTTCATTAAGGCTACGCTTGGCATAATAAATTCTATGAAATATATCAAGGTGTGTTGGTAAGTGCTGGATGAGCGAGATTTGTCATCTTTAGGTGTGCAGAGAAACCACAAGACAATTAAGCAGCTTATCTGGGGGTAGAGCTACACATATTTTAGAAAGGGGTAAGAGAATGTGTTTTGGAGTATAATTCTAAGTATGCCCATGCTGTGTGTTGGAAATTGTAGATGTGCCTATGATGTGCGTGTGTGTGAAATAACTTGTTAAAATAAATGCATTTGATTTAATTTGCCTATTTTCCAAAAGAAAGTGTGAAAAAACAACAACAACTTCAAAAAACCCACAATGCCTTTTACTAAATACCTTGGAATGTTCACTTTTCCAAAAGGGGTAACTTTGGGGTGTTCTTTCTGTCCTAGTATTTTAGAGCCTCAAAAAAATGTCAGTAGTATAACTTGCACACAGTCTTAATAATATATACTTAGTTGTTTTGACCAAAGAAATTTAACAGATAACAATTTGGCCTAAATTTATTCTAAAATATATATTTTTTTAAAAGGGATACTAAAAGGAAAAACTTTTTTCCACAATATATAATTTTATATAAAGTAAAAAATAAAAAAACAGTGGTGATTAATTACCATCCAAACAAAGCTCTATCTAAAAAAAAAATTTTTTATAAAAATCAATTGGGTACAGTGTTACATGACTAGTCGTGTCAGGCAGTGTACTGAAAACTTAAAAATGGCCTGGGCAGGAAGCAGGTTTAACATGCTGGTCTTCAAGTGGTTAAACACCACACATGTAGTAAGGCATATACTAAGGTTTTACATATTCTATGCCATTTTACCATGGTCCAACACAAATGCAACATGATCTGAGTAAAATACACTAATAGCAGATCATTTATGTTTAAAAGAGTGAACAAGAAGAGAAAAAGAATAGGTACACATTGCTTCAATATTCCTGCGGCATCCATAGCAGCTGCCTAATGACACATGTATCATTATATCCTGAAGTAGTTGGAGGGCATAAAACAGACTTGATTACACTACAGACAATTGTTTCACAATAATTCTGGGCTATTTTTCATTAGCCGTCTTTCCTTACAGCGATGTAAGGGATCATTTTTTAAAACAGAAGAGAAATATAAAATACTACACCTCTCCTAGGTTCTCTTACAGTCTGGTATTTTTAATAATTCATCATGTGAAACATCTTAAGTAAAAAAATTTGTTTTTTTTTCTGGGCAAAAATGAAAGGAGATAAATGGAAATAACTTGCATTATATACACTGTGCATTAATGCAAATAATTGCTCCATTTATTGTTATTGTAAATTTATACATTGCACTTAACTTTCTAGGCCACAGGCGGTAGCTATTTTTCTGCACAACAGAGAAGGAAAAGTGTGGGGAGAAGCTGGATTAATGTTGGCATTTGCAATCTCTGGCCTTCTGCTTAATGGTAAACTACAACTCCTATCTTCCAGTGGTTTTGACCGAGTATCTGCCAATTTCAACCCCGTTAATTAAAGCAGTGCTGGTCTTCTCCATAGAAACCAGGTGGTAGTCAGCTATAAATTAAATCAGATATTGCTTTAAGACTTGTTTGCTCCCTAGTACAGACTTTTTATAGACAGATTGATCCATCGTTCTCTCAGTTCATTGACATGTTGCCCTAAGACATATAACATAATGGACAGAATCTAATGCAGTAAAGCATGGTTCTAAATGGTGTAGACATGCCTATAAATGTAACGACATTGGTTGTTTCCAGTTGTGCTATGCACATAAGATAAATTACAAGTAAGTGTTTGTTTCCCATAATTACCCTTTTTTCTACATGTAGTTTTGATTAAAGAGTTTAAAAAAATAAGAAATAAAACATCTCTCAACTTCATTTGGATTCCTAAGCCTGATAAGGATCCCTTCAGTCAGACACTTATTGGCTATTCTTGCTGCTAACTACAGACAATAGCATTTTAGTTAAATCCCTTGTTCTTAGGTTATCCAAAGACATAACTAAAATGGTGTGACACGACCAATCTGTATTTATTCCTCAAAGTTTGACTGCAATAAACTTACTAATGTCGCATCAGAATTTCCAACAGAAAAAAATCAGATGGGAGCTTTTCAGCGGATATTCCGACAGTGTGTATGCCCCATCTGACTTTTTCTGTCGGAATTTCCGACGGACTTAGATAGAGAGCAGGTTCTCTATTTTTCCGTCGGAAATTCCGCCAGAGGTTTGTCTGATGGAAAGTCGGGCCGTGTGTACGCGGCATAAGGGTTTTCTCTAATATGCAATCTACTTTGCAAAGCATGGGCAATAGAGCAATACTCTCTCTAGATGCTGGCAAAACATTTGATAGCATTTATTGGGACTACATGGGGAAGGTACTGCATCTGATGGGGTTAGTTCAAACGTTTATTAAGTAAGTGCAACTCATTTACTCCTCTCCGAAGGCCAGCGTGTACGAGGCAGAACTGCCTGCTCTTGTCTTTACTATTTGCACTGGTGATTGAACCCTTAGCAAAAACTGGCTCAATCCTCACATTACTGGATATAGACATGATTGGGAGGATAAAAAAAATCTTATAAGCCTATGATGTCCTTTTATTCCTAGGTGATATCACAATATCCTTAAAGCATGTCATGGCCATGGTACAAAACGTTAGCAGTTTCTCAGGCTTAACAATAACTAGTAACAACTGTATTTTGCTATCGCTTGACCCACTCCTATATCTATTTCCTGACTTCACACAGAAAACAAAAATCGTTGACTCCTTTTATGACCTTGATGTGACAATCCTTGCAAACTCTTGGACTATGTAAAAGTTAATTTGCTTCCATTGCTAAATTTAGGGAAAATCCAAAAGTTGGACCCTATTGCTCCTTGCTATATTTGGCAAGGCAAATCTTCTAAAAAAAATATCGCTATCCCAACTATTACACATTTTTCAAAATACCCCTATATGGTTACCTAAAATGGCTTGAGAAACTAGGTACACTATTTGTGAAGCTTATTTGGAATGGCAAACCCCCTAGAAATACATTGAAAACATCATATCTCTCATGGAAGAAAGGGTGGCTGGCAGTTCCTAACTCTTGGTTGCATTACCTAGTAACACAGATTCAGTACTTTGGTTGTTGGCACTTTACACTAGGAGATTATCCTAGCCAAACATTGATATTGTTCCTTATAAATAATCCAACCAAAACCCAGTTTTTTTCTAAACCAAATGCAATACCCCATCCCTATCTTAACAATTAGACAAGTTCCCATATGAAATGAATCCTTACTATCAGTACTTTAATTAGTATACTGTTCTGTGGCATAATAAATATCTCACAGAGCTGATTGACTTGGAAGCCTCTAACATTGCAGAATAAATGTAATATTATCCATTTCTCTCAGCTATACCTTGTTAGTACGCTTAAATCCTTATAGCAAATGCAGATTAAGATTTCACTTTCAAGATCTATGTTTTTTGGAAATATTCAACTCTGTCACACCCTGAATAATCAGCAAAAAGTTATTGACCTAACACTACATATAATGGAACTAATCTCTTTTTTTTTTACATAGATTTTATTGAGCAGAATCAAATTACAGAATATGGCAAACAAGATGCAATACTTTTTTTTTTGTTCATGAAAACAAAGACATAAAGCACATCAGGCCAAGTGGCCTCAGTTTTAAAACTTAGGTAGGTTTCATAACAGAATCAATACTGAACAACATATGAGGAAGGGATAACCGGACAGATCTTCTGTGAAGGAGGGTTCCCTGGAGACAGAAAAAACATGGTAGAGATGGGGAAGGAAAAAGGGGGGAGGTAGAGGGGGGGGGAATGCACTAATTATGTAGCATAATAACACCAAGACTGAGAAAGTAGAAAACAGAGCGGGGTGCTCGAGGGGGGATTACAATCGTTGAGATATCTGTGAGGTGGGGGGCGAGGAAGGGTGAGACTTTCAAAGTAGTGTGGAGGATTTCAAAAGTTCTCCAGGCAGGTGTTAATTGGCGGAGGTGGCCACTGACCCCAAGTTCAGTTGACAGGCCCCATAGTATGAGAAGGAGGTTTCAAAGTTCTCAAGTTCCTCAGGGGATAGTGTTGATACCATGAAAGCTTTCCATCTAGAGTAGAGACGGTGTCTGGGTTTTTCATGTGTAAAATCTGTATTTAGTTTGTCCTTAAGTAGCAAGTGGAGGAGTTCTCGTTTGATCAGAGAGACCTTTGGCTGACAGGGGGATGTCCAGCATTTTAGAATGGCTTTCCTGGCGACTAGGAGACATCAGGATCCAGTCTTTGTGTGAGATGTGAGCGTAGGGGGACCATGTCAGTAGTTGTTTGTCCCAGTATCCAAAGATGAGAAGTAGTGGATCCTTTGGCGGAACTAATTTTAGTCATAGCCCATTCCACTTGTAAAAGGGGCCTCATATCTAAAATATAGTACTCTGCTTACCAGATCACACAGTCTCTTGTCATTACTAAGGAAGAAAAATACATACATGACTTAGTTCATATCATAGATGAGCAATGGCACAAGGCCCTGCAAAGAATACCTCAGATATCACCCTTTTTGAGCCTTATACAGCTACATTGCATTCCTAATACATAAAGTATATTGCACTGCTTTAGGAATGTACTGCTTTGCTCAAAGGGACTCCACCCTGTGCCCTAGATGTACTTCGAGACAAGGGGACCTCATTCACATGTTATAGAGATGCCCGAAACTGGTCCACTACTGGCAGGATGTGTTTGGTATTATGCGTTAAGCATTCCAGCTACCATGCTGTCCTGTGCCAAAGATGGGCCTTCTGGGAATTATGGAACTTCCCTGTGACAATCTTTAATCTGAAATTGGCAGTAACTAGAGCCATGAACCTGGCCAGGAAAACCAAATGCACATTACTAGTTATCTTCCCAACACCCACACAACATGTTTGGATAGATTAGGTGAATCATATCCTACATGTAGAAAGCCAAATATATATCTGCAGGGGACACTGTCAAATATTTCAAAAGATCTGACATGGCTGGCTTTAGATTCTACCCTGGAACCAACTGATTTTGTACTGAGTAAACTTTTGGAGGATTAGGGACCCCTGGGTAGATACTGTAGCTGCACTTGCTCCCTTTTTTACCTCTATTTAAAGTGGAGTTCCGCCTAATTTTATTTTTTTAAAAGACAACAGCTACCAATACTGCAGCTGCTGACTTTTAAAATAAGGACACTTACCTGTCCATGGCGTCCGCGATGTCGGCACCCGAAGTCGATCTGTCCCTCGGCTCTCGGGTGGAGACACCGCCATCTTCGGTAAGGCAATCAGGAAGTGAAGCCTTGCGGCTTCACTTCCTGGTTACCTACTGCGCATGCGTGACTCGCGCTTCGTGATTCCACTGGTCAATGCTGTCTTCTGGGACTGGTGTCTCCCAGAAGACAGCGGGGGGGACGGAGAAAGTGCCGGAAGTGGCGTAGATACCCACAAGTGGCTCGGGTATCTATGCCCAGAAGTGGGAGCAAAATACCTGTATTAGACAGGTATCTTCTCCCCCCTCCCCTCTCAAGGGTGCCAAATGTGACACCGGAGGGGGGGGGGGATTCCGAAAAGCGGAAGTTCTATTTTTGTGTGGAACTCCACTTTAATACTATTTATAAGCATGATAGATAAGTAATAAGAACTCAGACTATGGTTCTTTTGTAGATAATAATATAACCCTTGATTGCTTGAATTTTTACTTATGATTGTAACAATGTGTAAATACAGGTCGAAATGATATGCTGTACTTTTTAGTTGTGCTTGAAGTTTTCCCCTGCTGTTCTTTGATCAGTAGATTGCAGGCTGCATTTTATTACCACTGGATATTGTAAGCCACTTTGTTCTAACTTATTCTGTGTTTGTTCTTTTTTTTTTGTAACCACAAAATGTAAAAATTGAAAAACATTCTTCAATAAAAGTTTGTTGATGAAAAAAAACTATTTGTATTTTATAAGTAAATGACTTAGGAGTTTTGAGGTCCTTGTTAAAGTAAACCTCTTACAAATTTGGAATCAAACTGATCATTTGATAATAAAAATGCTTAAGCAGAATCAGTATGTCCAGATATAGGCAGATGAAGTCATATGTAAATCCCAATTTTCCTACAAAAGTTGAGCTTTTCCTGATCCCTTTCCTCTTTCTGAGCCTCATTGTTGGTCCTTTGTCAATACAGCCTCATAGATCAATAAGCCAAGTAGGCCGAGGTGGTGAGTCAAGATTAGCATATAACCATAGATGCCTGTATCTCTGGACTTACTGATCATTTTGAAATGCAGTTTTCACTCAAGGTAACCTCTACCTATTAATTTTTTCATCATGTACATGTACTTGATTTGCACAATTTTGTGGAAAATTTGTGTTTAGTGTGCAAGAACAAAAAGACTCAATCTCTTAAATATCTTTATTATTACTATATTGTACATTTGCTACAATTGTTAAACCCTACCCATCCCTTCCTGGCAGCCTTTTAATTGGGTCCTAATGCCAGGAGTTGAAATGGACTTCCAGATCACTGTGATTAGTTGTCAAAGTGGTCACATAAATCAGAGCAATCCTGCCAGCTCCCAATCAAAAACAGAGACCAGGAGCTTACTGTAACAGCTTAATCACTGTGCTAGGACCCATGAAAAGCATATGTGTGGTATGTGGGCATTAAGGCCCACTCCCCCTGCTGCCACACATGTGCATTCTCAGCAAGAGGTTGTTTGTTTGTTTTTTGCTAGATTTTAGTAGAATCTAGTGTTCAAAGCATTAACAACATATTGTTGTCTAAAAAAAAATATTTTATATTTCTTTTTTTTAGAATAACCTATATGAGGTGATCGTCTAACACTAAATAGCTCCACACTTTTCTGCAGTTATGTTATCTAAATTCTATTTGGTTTACCCACAAAATTCTTCAACTTATTATATCATTTATAGAGACAATTATTTGCATTTGAATGGCATATAATATTGCTATTTTATATTTAAGTTGTTTTGATATGTGTTCTTATAGTTTTGTCCTTATTTATTTGGTCATTCAGGTGTGAATAAATAGTATTTTGTCAATGCACAATAGAATAAGCAACTAATAATGCACTCTCATGCCGCGTACACACGACCATTTTTCTCGTCGGGAAAAATGTCATTTTTTCTCTTTGACGAGAAAAACGCCCGTGTGTGGGCTTTCCAGCATTTTTCCTGACAAGAAAAACGGCAAGAATGACGAGAAAAATTAGAACATGCTCTAATTTGTCTCGTCGTGATTCACGGCATTTTTTTCGGCGGCAGTTTTCCCATAGGGAAACACTGCCAGGGAGCCTACACACGGTCGTTTTTCACGACCAAAAGAAAAAATGTCATGAAAACCGACCGTGTGTAGGAGACCAAGCCGGTACTCGTTTTTCGTGTAGATTTTCTCGGCGGTGTTTTTACCGTCGAGAAAATCGATCGTGTGTACACGGCATAAGGATATTGTCACAGCTTTGGGACTGCTTTCAGCTCTTCTGTGTCTGACAGTTGGATTTTCTCCTCTCAACTCATGGACATGAGTTCTGTGCTTTTATCTGCAGTAAATGACTTTCAAGCACTGCATGACTATAAAAACCCCTGTATCACAAATCCAGTGTTTGCAGACCCCTGCCATGACTGTATTAGAGTTAGGCACTGTACGCTGAACATTGTAACGTGTGGCTAGGAACTGTAATGCTGATACATATGTAAAAGGCATCTTTTTGCACTATTGCAGTGCTTGAGGGACACATACCGTAGGTCTTTTATCCTAGGTGCTGGGTTAAGCACTTGATTTGTTAGTACCATTTGTTTTTAACTTACTGTTTTAATAAAGTTCCACTGTTGCACTATGAGTCTTTTTCTGTGCTTTACTTAGTGGAAGCCATCCATCCCTATCTCCACCCACCCTGTAATGGGAGGCCAGATATATCTTGCGAGTGATCCTGAGCCACTGGGAATGCACTTTTAGGGTGTGAAACACCAACACGTTATAAGTGGATTTTTTTTGCACATTTCTGCTTCAAATAAACACTAATATTGCTATGACTTTTTTTTGATG
The DNA here is from genome assembly GCA_029206835.1 of Rana muscosa. NCBI lineage: Eukaryota > Metazoa > Chordata > Amphibia > Anura > Ranidae > Rana > Rana muscosa. The sequence goes on along the minus strand of CM055122.1, from coordinate 1,105,266,810 downwards.
TTATGAATTTGTTAAGCACCAGCACATGGAGAGGTTACTGTATACACATATGATTTTGCACTATTTGTTTGAATTATTACTGAATTAACTTGTGGTTTTACCACTGTGATATAGGTATTATATTTATTTGTTTTGATATGTATTTTTTTTTTTTTTTTTACATATAGGGAAGGGGTTATGCATTTAGCTGAATCTTGCTGTGAGCACTGTAATTTTTGAATGTAATAAAATTACTGATATATGAACTTTGTGACATTTGTGATATTGATATATTATACTAAATGAACAGTATTTTTGATGGGTAGAAGTGGAGCTTAACAAAGTAATGCACATTACATTGTTCTTATATATGGAGAAACAGAACGTTTTATGCATGGTGAGTAGTATTTATATTCTTTATAAGAGTTTGGAATAAAATTAAATAATTTTTAATTATTGGTGATTCAATCTATTGAAAAACATAAAAAGTCCCAGGTAAATTCTTAACCCATTGCTGCTGGTGTCATACATATACAATATAGTGAGAGTGGACCTTCTTCTGTAGTGCCAAATATACAGTATATATGTACACCAGCATTTGTGCTGGAAGTGCACTTCATAGCATGCTCCCAGTATGGCTATTGAGCTTCTGTACTGTCTTTCTCTTCTGAATGGAGAAAAAGATACATTGTATCTTTTCCTCCTAGTCAGAGAAGAAGGAAGTAAACAACAACAGCAACAACAAAAATAATAATAAGGATAACATAGCTATATCAGGACTTGTTTTAGGTTAGTATCATGGCCAGTGTCAGGGTCAAAGGTCAGTTTGAGCCTAGGTTCGCACTGATGCGGTGTGGGATTTGCAGCGATTCCTCTGTGTTTCCTGCACAGCATCATGATCGCACTCCATTCATGCCAAAGGCTGCAGGTGTCAATGTTAAAATATAACACCCCAAAAATGATTCACAAAATGCAGTGGGAGCATCCATGTAAGCACCCATACAATCCAATTCCAGTGTGGCAAAAAAGGTGCATGCACCTTTTTCGTGTGGATGCGGTTCAATTTGAGGCATACAAAATGAATGAGCCCAAATCGCACTGCAAAGAATCACATGTGATTTACACAGGAATGCAGTGCAATTCCTGCCTGAATCACATGTAGTTCCCTGCACCACACCAGTGTGATCCTAGGCTCAGGGTCAAAGAGCTTAGGTCAAAGGTTCAGTATGTTTTTAGGGGGCATTAAAAATGTTTTTTATTTAACCACTTCAATACAGGTCACTTTCACCCCCTTCCTGCCCAGGCCAATTTTCAGCTTTCACACTGTTGCACTTTGAATGACAATTGCGTGGTCATTTTATATTGTAAAGCGCTGCGTAAACTGTTGGCGCTATATAAATCCTGTATAATAATAATAATAATTCAACACTATACCCATATGACATTTTTATATATTTTTTCACACAAATAGAGCTTTTTTTGGTGGTATTTAATAATAAAAAAAGTTTTTCTTCGTTTCTGTTATAACTAGGGTTGAGCGAACCCGAACCGTAAAGTTCGGGTTCGTACCAGACTTTTGGGTTTTTGGTACCCGGACAATTTACTGTATGTTCGGGTTCGGCAATGTAATGGCGCGCTGCAGGGCAGCCAATCAACATTTGTTTAACTCGTGTGCCATTAGAAGCCATCACAGCCATGCCTACTAATGGCATGGCTGTGATTGGCCAGTGCAGCATGTGACCCAGCCTCTATATAAGCTAGAGGCACATAGCACAGCACGTCACTCTGCTTTAGATAGTGTAGGGAAAGGTTGCTATTACTGCTTTGAGGGAGAGAATTATCATAGGAGTCGTGATTCAGAAATCAAATTACTCAGCGATCTACATAGCACAGCACGTCACTCTGCTTTAGATAGTGTAGGGAAAGGTTGCTGCTGCTGCTTTGAGGGAGAGAATTAGATAGGAGTCCTGATTCAGAAATAAAATTACTCAGCAATCTACCTTGATTTTGTTGTGTGGGTGCAGTGCACAATCTTTTTACCCTGCCCTGAGCCCAGTGCCAGAGAAAAGATAACTTTTATCCGTCTGTTAGTTAGGCTGGCGTCAGCGGGCATTTTATGCAAGCTTAGTGCACCAGCACTGCATATGTTACTGTGAGATACACCCTTTCGATACTGTTGCTCTATTCTGCTATTCAAAAAACACCCATTTAGGTCAAAAAATTATATTTTGCAGTGTTTCCTGCATATCTGTACGTGTGAGATACACACTTTAGATACTGTTCTTCTATTCTGCTATTCAATTTTTTTTTATTTAGGGCAAATTTATATTTTTTTCTGCATTTCCTTCATATCTCTAAGTGTGAGATACACACTTTAGATACTGTTCTTCTATTCTGCTATTCCAAAAGAAATTATTTAGGGCAAATAACATTTTTTTGGTGCGTTTCCTGCATATCTGTATGTGTGAGATACAGACTTTAGATACTGTTCTTCTATTCTGCTATTCAAAAAACACCCATTTAGGGCAAGATCCTAAATTTGAGAAATATGAGAACGTAAAATAAGGGACGTGGCCACGATCGTGGTGCTGCTGGTGGAGCTTCTGTTGCAGGGAGAGGACGTGGTCGATCTGTGCCAGCTACACGCACAAGTGAAACACCTTCCTCAGAGCCTGCAGCGGTATTTGGTCGGGCCTAATGTGGCTCTACGAATGTTGAGGCTAGGACAAGTACATGCTATAGTAGATTGGGTTGCTGACAGTGCCTCCAGTTCCTTCACATTGTCTCCCACCCAGTCTCCTGCTGAAAGATCAGAGTTGGCACCTGCAGCCGATGTCCATCAGTCTTTCACCTCACCCCCTTGCAAATCAGCCAAGCAGTCTGTCCAGAGCCAATGTGGACAAGCTCACGTTCATTAAAATGAACCAGGCATGGATCCCACAGGACTTGTCCGTACCTTGTGCAGAATAGACATGTATACTGGCCTTACCCAGCCATTGTTGTATTTTTGATCTTTCTCACTCTTTTGGGGTGTACCCTAATTAAAAAAAAAAAAAAACAGTGTTGGCTACCTCGTCCTCCTCCACTTCCACCTACACCGCCACATCCACCGCCACCTCAACCTCCTACTCCATATGGACCTCGTCCTCCTAGGTCAAGATTATTATTTTTTATTTTTATGTATTTTATGTTATTTTTATTATTTCCCTATCCACATTTTGCTGCCACTTGCAGCCCTCCTCAAAAGTTTGGGTCCTCATTGACTTCAATGGGGTTAGGGGTTCGGGGTCAAGTTCGGTTCAAGTTCGGGTCCCGAACTCAAACTTTTTTGCGAAGTTCGGCCGAACCCGTTGAACCCGAACATCCAGGTGTCCGCTCAACTCTAGTTATAACATTTTGCAAATAAAAAAGTTTTCTTGAGGTGGCATTGATGGCCACTGATGAGGTGGTACTGATTAGCACTTAAGAGGAGGCACTGATGAGACTGTACTGATAGGCGGCACTGATAATCAGGGCACTGATGATCAGTAATAAAAAATAGAATTAGACCACGCTGAGGTGATATTCCTTAAAGCGGAGGTTCACCCTAAATACTGACATTATCTTATAGTGATCTTGCTAGCAGATACATATACATATTCCTATTGATTTTTTTTCTTGTGGTTGTACTTACCGTGAATCAGTCGTTTTAATGTGGACTTCCGGGTATTCCTCCCGCGGGAGTGGGCGTATCTTTCTTTCCTCGGAGCCCCGTTGATTTCTGGGAGGTGCTCGCAATGTCTCCTGGGAGCCGTTGCGGATTCTGCCAGCCCTGGACTGCGCAGGCGCAGTGCTCTAGCTCCGAAAATTGCCGAACATTAAGAGCTGTAGACTGCGACTGCGCAATCAACAGGGTATTGTGACAGTCGTTGCCGCACGCTCCCGATGCTCGCTCCACTCAGCAAGGGGTGCGGGTGTATTACTATTATAATGAGCGGATGCATTTTTAAATAAAGGAATTGATGGACAGAGAGGGCGGGTAGTTCAATGTGGATGGCCGATTTGAATACTTGTCAGAGAATTGTTAAAAAAAATCTTATGTCTTTTTTTTTAACAATTCTCTGACAAGTATTCAAATCGGCCATCCACATTGAACTACCCGCCCTCTCTGTCCATCAATTCCTTTATTTAAACATGCATCCGCTCATTACAATAGTAATACACCCGCCCCCCTTGCTGAGTGGAGCGAGCATCGGGAGCGTGTGGCACAATATTGTGCTCAAAGCGCATGCGCCGAATATGGGTTATAATCCATTCGGCTATTTTCGGAGATCTGCCGTGAACGGACACGCAAGTGTTGCGCATGCACAGGTCAGAGCGGGCGAAATCCGCTAAAGTGTTGCGCATGCGCAGAACAGAGCTGGCAGAATCCGCTGAGGGGCAATTCTCGGCAGGTCACCGTCAACACTGATGATACAGCGGTGAATGCTGGGATGCATTCACCGCATCCCGGAAGTCTGCTTGTGGGCTTCACAGTGCCCACAAGCAAAATGGCAAAGAGCAAGATCTATTTATAAAAGTTATTATTTAGAACGGAAATAGACGGGGGACGTCTCTAATCGCAGGACAAGTGAGTACTAACATGTTATCTGTAACCCCATTACATGCACCTAGAAAAAAAAAAACGAGGGACCGCGGAACCTCCGCTTTAATTAAAACTGTCTAGCTGCTATCTAAAAGAGAAAACTCAACATGAAAAAAATAAATGAAGAAAGACAGTGCTTAGCCAAATGTGTATCAAGGTAATCTATCCTAAAAAAAAGTGTGTATGTGTTACAAAGAAGTATCCACCAAGACTAAGGGAATTTCCTTCATCTACAATGCTCTATTCCCAGCCCTCCTATCCGATCTTTGATGCCTCCCCTGTTGGGGATAATCGTGGTGACCCTAACATTACCTCATAGTCTATATATACAGTGGGTCAAAAAAGTATTTAGTCAGCCACCAATTGTGCAAGTTCTCCCACTTAAAAAGATGAGAGGCCTGTAATTGTCATCATAGGTATACCTCAACTATGAGAGACAAAATGTGGAAACAAATCCAGACAATCACATTGTCTGATTTTGAAATAATTTATTTGCAAATTATGGTGGAAAATAAGTATTTGGTCAATATCAAAAGTTCATCTCAATACTTTGTTATATATCCTTTGTTGGCAAATGTTTTCTGTAAGTCTTCACAAGGTTGTCACACACTGTTGCTAGTATGTTGGCCCATTCCTTTATGCAGATCTCCTCTAGAGCAGTGATGTTTTGGGGCTGTCGCTGGGCAACACGGACTTTCAACTCCCTCCAAAGGTTTTCTATGGGGTTGAGATCTGGAGACTGGCTAGGCCACTCCAGGACCTTGAAATGCTTCTTACGAAGCCACTCCTTCGTTGCCCGGGCGGTGTGTTTGGGATCATTGTCATGCTGAAAGACCCAGCCACGTTTCATCTTCAATGCCCTTGCTGATGGGAGGAGGTTTGCACTCGAAATCTCAAGATACATGGCCCCATTCATTCTTTCATGTACACGGATCAGTCGTCCTGTTCCCTTTGCAGAGAAACAGCCCCAAAGCATGATGTTGCCACCCCCATGCTTCACAGTAGGTATGGTGTTCTTTGGTTGCAACTCACCATTCTCTCTCCTTCAAACACGACAAGTTGTGTTTCTACCAAACAGTTCTACTTTGGTTTCATCTGACCATATGACATTCTCCCAATCCTATTCTGGATCATCCAAATGCTCTCTAGCAAACCACAGACGGGCCCGGACATGTACTGGCTTAAGCAGGGGGACACGTCTGGCTCTGCAGGATCTGAGTCCCTGGCGGCGTAGGGTGTTACTGATGGTAGCCTTTGTTACGTTGGTCCCAGCTCTCTGCAGGTCATTCACTAGGTCCCCCCGTGTGGTTCTGGGATTTTTGCTCACCGTTCTTGTGATCATTTTGACCCCACGGGTTGAGATCTTGCATGGAGCCCCAGATCAAGGGAGATTATCAGTGGTCTTGTATGTCTTCCATTTTCTAATTATTGCTCCCACAGTTGATTTCTTCACACTAAGCTGCTTGTCTATTGCAGATTCAGTCTTCCCATCCTGGTGCAGCCTGGTGTCTAGATTTGTTTCCACATTTTGTCTCTCATAGTTGAGGTATACCTATGATGACAATTACAGGCCTCTCATCTTTTTAAGTGGGAGAACTTGCACAATTGGTGGCTGACTAAATACTTTTTTGCCCCACTGTACTAATGTGTGTAACATCCGCAATGTGTGTCTACCAAGATGTTAATGCATTGTTATCTGTTTGCAACTCCATATATAGGATGATAGCCCTCCCTATATCTGATATTGCCTTTATACCCTGTTTCTTCTGCTTTTATTTTTATTTGACACAATTTAAATTTAACCACTTAAGCCCCGGACCATTTGGCTGGCCAAAGACCAGGCCACTTTTTGCGATTCAGCACTGCATCGCTTTAACTGACAATTGCGCGGTCGTGCAACGTGGCTCCCAAACAAAATTGACGTCCTTTTTTCCCCACAAATAGAGCTTTCTTTTGGTGGTATTTGATCATCTCTGCATTTTTTTATTTTTTGCGCTATAAACAAAAATAGAGTGACAATTTTGAAAAAAATGCAATATTTTTTACTTTTTGCTATAATAAATATCCCCAAAAAATATATAAAAAAAAATGTTTTTCCTCAGTTTAGGCCGATACATATTCTTCTACATATTCGTGGTAAATAAAATCGCAAAAAGCGTTTATTGATTGGTTTGTGCAAAAGTTATAGCGTCTACAAAATAGGGGATAGTTTTATGGCATTTATATTAATATTTTTTTTTTACTAGTAATGGCGGCAATCAGCTATTTTTATCGTGACTGAGACATTATGGCGGACACATCGGACACTTTTGACACCATTTTCATTTTTACAGCGATCAGTGCTATAAAAATGCACTGATTACTGTAAAAATGACAGGGCAGTAAAGGGGTTAACCTGTAGGGGGCGCTGAAGGGGTTAAGTGTGTACTAGGGAGTGATTCTAACTGTTAGGGGCGTGGCTACGAGTGACACGTCACTGATCGCTGTTCCTGATGAGAGGGAACAGACGATCAGTGACGTCACTCGGAAGAACGGGGAGATGTTGTGTTTACACTGACATCTCTCCGTTCTTCAGCTCTGTGACCCGATCGCGGGACACCAGCGGATATCGAGTCCGCGGGTCCCGCGAGCACGGTCACGGCGCGTGCGCGACCACACGGCGGCAAATTAAAGGGGACGTATATATACACCCATTTGCCCAGCCGTGCCCTTCTGTCGATGTATAAGTTCGTGCGGCGGTCAGCAATCAGTTAAAGAAAAGATTTTCAAAACCACAACAAACTCTTGGTAAAAGAAAGAACCATGCTTAATTGCGTTTATTGACTATGCCCCCACCTGGACACAGTTTGCTTCAAAAGGGGTGTCTGGCTATTTTGGTGACACGACCAATACCTTTGGTTTGTTGTGGATCCACTTATAACCACTGTCAATACAGTTTTATTATACTATTCTTGCACTGTCTGCATTGAATACATTGTTTTATACATGCATATACCCAAACTTCTAATGACAAAAATGGACAATGTCTTATCGTCTTATTTGAATGTTTGCAATTTCTATTATCTGAAAACTTTCAATAAAATTGTTTAAAAAAAAAAATCTAAACTAGTAATAGTGATATAATCTCTATCAGAGTTGGTGATAATAATATAAACTAAATAATTAATATAATTAATATAATATGATGTGTGACCACACCATTATGTGATGAAAAAGTGGTAAACAAACCCACATAAAACATCTTCTTAAATCTATATGTGTCTATATATAGCAAAATATCAAAAATAAAAAAACAAAAGTCCACAAAAGTCGCAAAGTAATAGTGCCAAAAAATTGTAGGCAAATAATATTATCACATTAACATGTGTATCAAAAAAAGAGTTAAAAAAAAACTGTGTATAACAAAAAAAGAGTTTAAAAGAAACTGTGTTCAATCCCACAAGAGTAAGTCGCAGATTCTTCACATTATGTATCGTGGGTGAGGTGCTGGAGGCATCGTTACCACGTTACATGTGATGTCTACTCGTGGGATCGTGAGATCCGAATAGATACATATTATCTATGCCTGTTTTACCAATGTCAGGAGTAGGGATGAGCCGAACACCCCCGGGTTCGGTTCGCACCAGAACCTTCGAACGGACCGAAAGTTCGCGCGAATTTTCGAACCCTATTCGTTATAATGGACGCGAACGTTCAAAATCAAAATTGCTAATTACAACGGCCAATATGCATGTTAATGTCATAAAACAGGTTTGGGGACCCGGGTCCTGCCCCAGGGGACATATATCAATGCAAAAAGAAATTTTAAAAACTAAAGTTTTTTCGGGAGCAGTCATTTTAATGATGCATAAAGTGAAAAAAAAAGTGAAATTTTCCTTTAAATATGGTACCTGGGGGGTGTCTAAAGTATGCCTGTGAAGTGGCATGTGTTTCCCATGTTTAGAACTGTCCTTGCACAAAATGACATTTGTAAAGGAAAAAAAGAAGCCATTTAAAACCACTTGCGGCTTTAATGTCATGTCTTGTCCTGGCCGCCATATGGCTGAAAATCCTTGAGAAAAATGGCATGGCTACCCCATCACCCCCCCCCACCCCAGCCCCTTTGGGTCTTGTATGGATACTAAGGGGGACCCCGCACCCAAAATAAAACCCTATACCTACAACCCTATATACTCTGAACAGCAGTATATAGGTGGTGCAAACAAGACATGGACTGTAGGTTTGTTCTTAAGTAGAATCTGAACAGGTACATTATGAAGTGTAGCTACATCCCAAAAAAATCAATTTTTAAGCTTTTTGGAGAACATAGGGAGGGGTTATCACCCCTGTAACATTTGCTGTCTTTGCACATCTGTTCAGAACATGTCACCTCACTTTCCGTCCCAATGACAAATGTTTTTGGAAAAGTGGGGTTTTAATTGAAACAAGGATTGGTGATAAAGCATCAGTAGAGAGGAGATACCTTTTTCCCAAATTAAATCTAACAGGATAGAATTTTCCTTCCTAGGGGTAGATTTCCTCTCACTTCCTGTTTTCTCTTGCCGTTTGCAAGTAGGAGTCGTTTGTAAGTTGGATGTTTGAAAGTAGGGGCCTGCCGTATATACTCTGCAGAAATTTGCCCTATTAGATGTTGGTGTAGCCACAAAACTGGTGGGCACAGGAATGGGCCCTGCTGTGAGTTAATAGATCAAGATTTGTACTTGCATGCACCTGTTGAACCGGGCAGAAAAATTGGGCCTTTGGTGGTGGTGGACGGTGTTGCCACAAGACTGTAAGCCCTCACAGTTACTCTTGGTGGGTGCAGGAATGGGCCCTGCTGTGAGTTATTAGATCAAGATTTGTAATTGCATGCACCTGTTGAACAGGGCAGAAAAATTGGGCCTTTGGTGGTGGTGGTGGACGGTGTTGCCACAAGACTGTAGGCCCTCATAGTTACTCTTGGTGGGCGCAGGAATGGGCCCTGCTGTGAACTATTAGATCAAGATTTGTAATTACACGCCCCTGTTAAACAGGGGCTGAAAAATTGTGCCTTAGGTATTGGTGCTGGTGCCACAACACTGCAACCCCTCACAGATACTGTACTTGGAGCACAGCAGTCACACCTGTTGCGAAGCATCTTTTTAAAAAATTGTAATTACACGCCCCTGTTATACAGGGGCTGAAAAATTGTGCCTTAGGCACTGGTGCTGGTGCCACAACACTGCAACCCCTCACAGATACTGTACTCTGAGCACAGCAATGAGACCTGTTGCAAAGCATTGCCTAAAAATTGTAATTACACGCCCCAACAGGGGCTGAAAAATTGTGCCTTAGGCACTGGTGCTGGTGCCACAACACTGCAACCCCTCACAGATACTGTACTCTGAGCACAGCAGTCACACCTGTTGCGAAGCATCTTTTTAAAAAATTGTAATTACACGCCCCTGTTATACAGGGGCTGAAAAATTGTGCCTTAGGCACTGGTGTGGTGGCATGGATCATTGAGGAGGAGGAAGAGGATAGTCAGTGAACATAACAAGACAGTCACTCAGCATCAGCATAGGCAGTCTTGAAGGGATGTGACATTATAAATTATTCCGTTATATCCGCTTCAGGTGTCTGGTAGCTGGTGGTGATCCAAGACTGATTCATTTTTATGAAGGTCAGTCGATCAACCGAGTCGGTGGACAGGCGCACCCTATGATCAGTGACAAATCCTCCAGCAGCACTGAATGTGCGTTCGGAAAGAACGCTGGATGCAGGACAGGCCAGTAGCTCAATTGCATACTGTGCAAGCTCTGGCCAGTGATCCATCCTCAGGACCCAGTAAGCCAGAGGATTTTCGGTGGGAAAGGTGTCCAAGTCTGACCTTGCCCCTAGGTATTCCTGCACCATGTATATCAGACGCTGGCGATGGTTGCTGTAACCGATCATACCTTGGGGCTGCGGACTAAAAAATTGTCTGAACGCATCGGTCAGACGTCCACCTTCCCCACCGCTCCTTCTGCTACTGACCGAAGCCTCAGCAACTCGTCGTCCAGGACCAGGAGTTTGTAACCTCCCAGTTTCTGGGAACGCGTTGCACAGACCTTTCTGCAAGGCCTCCCTGAGATGTCTCATCCTCTGCTCCCTCTGCGACGGCAAGATAAGGTCCGCAACCTTACCCTTGTACCGTGGATCAAGGAGAGTGGCCAGCCAGTAATGGTCACTCTCCTTGATCCGAAGAACACGAGGATCCTTCCGCAGGCTTTGCGGGATCAGGGAGGCCATGCAGCGTAGGTTAGCTGAGGCATTCGGTCCGGAGTCTTCTGGGTCACTGAGGATGACATGATCGCCAGCCACCTCCTCCCAGCCACGTACAAGTCCACTGGTTTGTTGGGACTGTACATCATCCCTAAAAGACTGCTGCTGCTGATGCTGAGTGCCAGGCTCCACCTCCATGCTCACACAATCCTCCTCCTCCTCCTCCTCCTCTTCCTGTGTGATGGGTGGGACAGAAGGAACATTGTCTGGATAAAGGGGGCCTTGAGAGACAAGGAAGTCCTCCTCTTCCTGCCTCTGTTCTGCCTCAAGTGCCCTGTCCATTATCCCACGCAGCGTATGCTCCAACAGGTGGACAAGAGGTACAGTGTCACTGATGCATGCACTGTCACTGCTCACCATCCTCGTGGCCTCCTCAAATGGTGAGAGGACAGTGCATGCATCCCTGATCATGCTCCACTGGCGTGGGGAAAAAAAGCCAAGCTCCCCTGACCCTGTCCTGGTGCCGTAGTCGCAAAGGTACTCATTGATGGCCCTCTGCTGCGTGTGCAGTCGCTGCAGCATGGCCAACGTTGAGTTCCACCTGGTGGGCATGTCACATATTAGGCAGTTCTTAGGCAGGTTCAGCTCCTTTTGCAGCTCAGTCAGCCGAGCACTGGCATTATAAGATCGGCGGAAATGCACACAGACTTTCCTGGCCTGCCTCAGGACATCCTGTAAGCCTGGGAACCTGCCCAAGAACCGCTGCACCACCAGGTTGAGGACGTGAGCCATACAGGGCACATGGGTGAGCTGCCCCTGTCGCAGGGCGGAGAGGAGGTTGGTGCCATTATCAGAAACGACCATTCCTGGCTTAAGCTGGCGTGGCGTCAACCACCTCTCGGCCTGCCCCTGCAGAGCTGCCAGAACCTCTGGCCCAGTGTGGCTCCTGTCCCCCAAACACACCAGCGCAAGCACGGCATGGCATCTTTTTGCCTGCGTACTCGCGTAGCCCCTTGTACGCCTACGGAGCACCGCTGGTTCCGAGGACAGAGCACTCGAAGAGGACATGGAGGAAGAAGAAGAGCAGGGGGTGGAGGAGAGAGGTGTGTCACAACCAGTAGTAGCATTTTGGAGGCGTGGTGGCGGAACAACCTCCAACACTACTGCACCTTGTCCTGCATCCCTCCCAGCTGCCAATAGAGTGACCCAATGGGCCGTGAAAGAAAGATAACGTCCCTGTCCATGCCTGCTGGACCATGAGTCAGCGGTAATATGCACCTTACCGCTGACCGCCCTGTCCAGCGAGGCATGGACATTGCCTTCCACATGCCAGTAGAGAGACGGAATCGCCTTCCGTGAGAAAAAGTGGCGTTTGGGAACCTGCCACTGAGGAACCGCACATTGAACAAACTCACGGAAGGGGGCCGAGTCTATCAACTGAAAAGGCAGCAGTTGAAGTGCTAGCAATTTAGCCAAGCTAGCATTCAACCGCTGGGCATGTGGATGGCTGGGAGTATACTTCTTTCGACGGTCCAGCAGCTGGGGCAGGGAAATTTGCCTGCTACAATCGGACGTCGGTGTACTGCAAGTACTTGGTTGTGACACACCTAATTCTACACCTTCAGTCCTCTCAGAGCAGCTTTCAGAGAGGACTGAAGATATAGTGGGGATGGAGATCCCAGCTGATGAGGAGCAAGGAGAGGTCCGCTTTGTTCTTTGGTGTGGGTCTTTTATGTGTGCTTGCCAACGAGCTGCATGGCAGGTCGACATATGTCTGCTCATGCTTGTGGTGCCCAAGCGGCTGATGTTTTGGCCACGCGAGATACGCTTGAGACAAATATTGCAAATAGCAGTGGTGCGATCTGATGCACTCGTCTCAAAAAAGGCCCACGCCAAAGAACTTTTGTGATAACGTGCAGAGGCAGCGCCCTGCACAGGCGGAGCTCTGCGGTGTGGTACAGTTGCTGTGCTGGCCTCTAGCTGGCCTCCAGGGGGCATCCTGCCTCGTTGGACATGTGACGCTGCATCCTCCTCCTCCTCTCTCCCTTCAGGCACCCACGTGGAGTCAGTGACCTCATCATCCCCTCCCTCTTCACCACTAGAGCAAACCTGGCAGTAAGCTGCAGCTGGTGGAACACTACTGCCAGATTGCTGTCCTTCAGCATCCCCTCTCTCTGCGCGCACACTACTGACTTCCTCAAGCTGGGTATCATCATCCGAGCCTTCGAATCGTTGGGCATCCTCCTGGAGCATGTACCCAACACTGTGCTCAAACAGTTCGGGGGACTCCTCAGGAGGACATGGTGGGTCTAGGGAAGGGGTGGCTGATGATGCCATTGAGTACGCGTTGGCAGCTGCTCTGCCAGTACCCTGAGCCTGGGTGAGAGAGGATGAGGAGGATGAGGAGGGCTTGGTCATCCATTCTACCAAGCCTTCGGCATGATGCGGCTCCACATGTCCAGCTGCCGAAAACAAAGACAAGCGTGTCCCATGGCCACGTGCTGACGACGATGCACGACCACGTCCACGGCCAGCACTGTTGTCTCTAGAAACAGAGCCTGCCTGCCCTGTGTTCTTGCCTCGGCACGCTCTGCCTCTCCTTGGCGGCCTTCCAGCCATTGTAGTCGGTAGTGTATATAGTATAAAAAATAGAACTCCTATGTGTGCTCACAACACACTGTAGGTCCTATGGGTGCTGACACTAACACACTAGAAGTCCTATGGGTGCTTCTGAGATGAAAATATAGGAGCTCTGTGTGATGCCACTAACACATTAGAAGTCCTATGGGTGCTGCTAAGAAGAAAATATAGGAGCTCTGTTTGCTGCCACTAACACACTAGAAGTCCTATGGGTGCTTCTGAGAAGAAAATATAGGAGCTCTGTGTGATGCCACTAACACATTAGAAGTCCTATGGGTGCTGCTGAGAAGAAAATATAGGAGCTCTGTTTGCTGCCACTAACACACTAGAAGTCCTATGGGTGCTTCTGAGAAGAAAATATAGGAGCTCTGTGTGATGCCACTAACACACTAGAAGTCCTATGGGTGCTGCTAAGAAGAAAATATAGGAGCTCTGTTTTCTGCCACTAACACATTAGAAGTCCTATGGGTGCTGCTAAGAAGAAAATATAGGAGCTCTGTTTGCTGCCACTAACACACTAGAAGTCCTATGGGTGCTTCTGAGAAGAAAATATAGGAGCTCTGTGTGATGCCACTAACACACTAGAAGTCCTATGGGTGCTTCTGAGAAGAAAATATAGGAGCTCTGTGTGATGCCACTAACACACTAGAAGTCCTATGGGTGCTTCTGAGATGAAAATATAGGAACTCTGTGTGATGCCACTAACACATTAGAAGTCCTATGGGTGCTGCTGAGAAGAAAATATAGGAGCTCTGTTTGCTGCCACTAACACACTAGAAGTCCTATGGGTGCTGCTGAGAAGAAAATATAGGAGCTCTGTGTGATGCCACTAACACACTAGAAGTCCTATGGGTGCTTCTGAGATGAAAATATAGGAGCTCTGTGTGATGCCACTAACACACTAGAAGTCCTATGGGTGCTTCTGAGATGAAAATATAGGAACTCTGTGTGATGCCACTAAAACATTAGAAGTCCTATGGGTGCTGCTGAGAAGAAAATATAGGAGCTCTGTTTGCTGCCACTAACACACTAGAAGTCCTATGGGTGCTGCTGAGAAGAAAATATAGGAGCTCTGTGTGATGCCACTAACACATTAGAAGTCCTATGGGTGCTTCTGAGATGAAAATATAGGAACTCTGTGTGATGCCACTAACACATTAGAAGTCCTATGGGTGCTGCCAAGAAGAAAATATAGGAGCTCTGTTTGCTGCCACTAACACACTAGAAGTCCTATGGGTGCTGCTGAGAAGAAAATATAGGAGCTCTGTGTGATGCCACTAACACACTAGAAGTCCTATGGGTGCTTCTGAGATGAAAATATAGGAACTCTGTGTGATGCCACTAACACATTAGAAGTCCTATGGGTGCTGCTGAGAAGAAAATATAGGAACTCTGTGATGCCACTAACACACTAGAAGTCCTATGGGTGCTGCTGAGAAGAAAATATAGGAGCTCTGTGTGATGCCACTAACACACTAGAAGTCCTATGGGTGCTTCTGAGATGAAAATATAGGAGCTCTGTGTGATGCCACTAACACACTAGAAGTCCTATGGGTGCTGCTGAGAAGAAAATATAGGAGCTCTGTGTGATGCCACTAACACACTAGAAGTCCTATGGGTGCTTCTGAGATGAAAATATAGGAACTCTGTGATGCCACTAACACACTAGAAGTCCTATGGGTGCTGCTGAGAAGAAAATATAGGAGCTCTGTTTGCTGCCACTAACACACTAGAAGTCCTATGGGTGCTTCTGAGAAGAAAATATAGGAGCTCTGTGTGATGCCACTAACACACTAGAAGTCCTATGGATGCTTCTGAGATGAAAATATAGGAACTCTGTGTGATGCCACTAACACATTAGAAGTCCTATGGGTGCTGCTGAGAAGAAAATATAGGAGCTCTGTTTGCTGCCACTAACACACTAGAAGTCCTATGGGTGCTGCTGAGAAGAAAATATAGGAGCTCTGTGTGATGCCACTAACACACTAGAAGTCCTATGGGTGCTTCTGAGATGAAAATATAGGAACTCTGTGTGATGCCACTAACACACTAGAAGTCCTATGGGTGCTGCTGAGAAGAAAATATAGGAGCTCTGTTTGCTGCCACTAACACACTAGAAGTCCTATGGGTGCTTCTGAGAAGAAAATATAGGAGCTCTGTGTGATGCCACTAACACACTAGAAGTCCTATGGGTGCTTCTGAGATGAAAATATAGGAACTCTGTGTGATGCCACTAACACATTAGAAGTCCTATGGGTGCTGCTGAGAAGAAAATATAGGAGCTCTGTTTGCTGCCACTAACACACTAGAAGTCCTATGGGTGCTGCTGAGAAGAAAATATAGGAGCTCTGTGTGATGCCACTAACACACTAGAAGTCCTATGGGTGCTGCTGAGAAGAAAATATAGGAGCTCTGTTTGCTGCCACTAACACACTAGAAGTCCTATGGGTGCTTCTGAGATGAAAATATAGGAACTCTGTGTGATGCCACTAACACATTAGAAGTCCTATGGGTGCTGCTGAGAAGAAAATATAGGAGCTCTGTTTGCTGCCACTAACACACTAGAAGTCCTATGGGTGCTGCTGAGAAGAAAATATAGGAGCTCTGTGTGATGCCACTAACACACTAGAAGTCCTATGGGTGCTGCTGAGAAGAAAATATAGGAGCTCTGTGTGATGCCACTAACACATTAGAAGTCCTATGGGTGCTGCTAAGAAGAAAATATAGGAGCTCTGTTTGCTGCCACTAACACACTAGAAGTCCTATGGGTGCTGCTGAGAAGAAAATATAGGAGCTCTGTGTGATGCCACTAACACACTAGAAGTCCTATGGGTGCTGCTGAGAAGAAAATATAGGAGCTCTGTTTGCTGCCACTAACACACTAGAAGTCCTATGGGTGCTGCTGAGAAGAAAATATAGGAGCTCTGTTTGCTGCCACTAACACACTAGAAGTCCTATGGGTGCTGCTGAGAAGAAAATATAGGAGCTCTGTTTGCTGCCACTAACACACTAGAAGTCCTATGGGTGCTTCTGAGATGAAAATATAGGAGCTCTGTGTGAAGCCACTAACACACTAGAAGTCCTATGGGTGCTGCTGAGAAGAAAATATAGGAGCTCTGTTTGCTGCCACTAACACACTAGAAGTCCTATGGGTGCTGTTGGGGTGCAATGCTGTGCTAACAGCACTGCGGTTGGTACTACTGCAATACTGTACTAACAGTAAGCACGCACCAGACTAATCCCCAGCAGCAGCTAATAACACACTAACTGTGCAATCAGCAGCAATGAACGATCAATGACTTAGGTAGCAATGGTTTAGCAAAGAAATAGCCAATGGTTTAGCAAAGAAGAGCAAATCTTTCAGTATCAAGCAAAGACAGAATCAGCAGACTAATCTCTCCTAAAGCCGGAACTCATGTGACCGGGGCCGATGGCGTGGCGGCCTTTTAAATGGTGGGGCGTGTACTAAAGCCCCTGAGCTGTAATTGGCTACAGGCGTCCTGCCTGTAGCCAATTATTGCTCTCCGAGTTTCGGGCGCTGTGATTGGCCAAGCATGCGGGGTCACAGTGCATGCTTGGCCAATCATCAGCCAGCAATGCACTGCGCCGGCCGCGCCGGCCGCAATGCATTGCGGGGCCGCTCGCATCACACGAATGTGATGCGAACGGCCCAAATAGTTCTGGGCTCGACGAGCGAGCGAACGCCCGGTGCTCGATTCGAACATGGGTTCGAATCGAGCACCGGGCCCATCCCTAGTCAGGAGACACTGTTAAATGTGAGTGCTATGTGGTTTAAATAAACAAGAAATCTTTTTTTAAAGGATTTTATGCTATGCTGTGCTTTTTTTCTTTTCCGATCACACCTTTCTGGAGAGATTGATCATACACTGGAGGAGAGTGGATATCTTTTGGGCTCTTGCAGACCTTTACACTGTGAAAAAGAAAATAAATTGCCCACTGGAAGTCCGGATTGACTGCTACTGAGGAGATCTGATATCATTATATACCACAGATCTGCAGAGTATGGCATCCTGCTAATGGAATAAGCATGTTTGCTGGTTTGTCTTTACCAGCCACTAACATTGGTGAGTGATTTAGATAAGTGGTGGAGGATACATTATATGAAGAATCTGCTACTTATATGAAGAATCTGCTACTTACATTTGTGGGATTGAACACAGTTTCTTTTGAACTCTTTTTTTGTTATACACAGTTTTTTTTTATAACTCTTTTTGTTAATGTGATAATATTTTTTGCCTACAATTTTATTGCCTAATTGCAATCCAGCGTGTCTGGAAAGGACTGCCGATAACCGGCAAGTCTGTTTACATGTGATTAGCTGTGATTGGACACAGCCTATCATATGGCCACTGTGATTGGCCTTTAGCCTAGGGTGACCAGACATCCCCAGTTTCAGGGGACAGTCCCCAGATTGAGGACACTGTCCCCGGACCAAGTCTGTCCCCAGTTTTGTCCCCAGATTGGAATTGAACAGGGGCTGGGGCAATTTCAAAGACAGTCAGTGCAGAATTAAAAAATAATAATTCTGAATTACACATCCCCGCTCCACCGCTCCTACTAGCTTAGGGGGGGTGTATTTTTTTCCATTATCTGTGCCCCTTTCTGATGATCATGTGCTGGTCGGAGCTGAGGGAATATTTCTTCAGTTTCGGGAGCATGCCCATTCAGCTCCACTCGCATGTTCTTCTGCCTTGGCTCAAGTCCCGGCCAGCCGCCTGCCTGCTTATCTCCTTGCCTTCCCTAGTGGAGTGATCTTCCTCCGCTCCCCACCCAGTAGTAGCCGGGGCCCGGAGAATAAGACTTGACAGGCTGTGAGGCGGGCGGCGACGGGCAGAGAGTCGCTGTTTGCCGCCATTACTAGTAAAAAAAAAAAGAAATGTCCCTGGAATTCATTTTAAAAATCTGGTCACCTTACTTTAGCCATGATCTGTGATCAGCTGTGTCCAAAGGGCACAGCGATCACAGAGTGCGGTGGATGTGTGCCCCAGGGGGTGCGTAAGAGGCAAAGTTCTGCAAGGATGTTCCCTCCCAGAACTAGACAACTGCGCTGTAGCGGTCGGAAGTAGTTAATCTAAGTGTGTTTAGGTCTGGAGCATGTTACATGTTATACCCTAAATATGGCTTATCCTTTAAGATTTATTTTACCTTCAGACATTAATTGGTTAAACATTTGTATGTTTATATATATAAGGTGTTGATAAACTCTCAAAAGGCAAGAATATTTGTGTAATAGACTCCCTCCAGAGGTGGTTCTGGCCAGCTCAGTAGATTGCTTTAAAAAGGCCTGGATTCTTTCCTAAATGTACAGAATATAACTGGGTACTAACATTTATAGGTAAAATTGATCCAGGGAATATCCGATTGCCTCTCGGGGGATCAGGAACACATTTTTTGGATCAACTGTAGATATAGGATTGTGTATATAGGATTGTATGATTTTTTTTTTATTGGTTGAACTAGATGGACTTGTGTCTTTTTTCAACTTGACTAACTATGTAACTATGTAAGTATGGAGAGATATAGGGTAAGTATTGTAATATCCACTTTTCAAGTTTTTTTTGCATAATTTCAAGTCTTGTTTAATAATTTTAAATCTAAAGATTTATAAAAATAAATACTTGGTGTTTTTGCCATGAAGGTCCTTGTGCAGGCACTTCTTATAATAGAGTATCAACACTCTTCCAACAGAAGCTACAAGCAAGCATGTTGAAGCACATTGCTTAGGCATGGTCTACCATTGTATCTATCAGTAAAGAAATGCCATGCAGCCATTGGTGGAGTTTATGTATATAGACAGAAAGTGGAAGCAAAAATGCAAGAGATCAGCAGTGCTAATATGCAACAATAGATACAAAAGAAAAAAAAAACCTATATTTTATTTTTAAAAAGGCACGTGATTTAGAAAACAAAATGTCATTTAGTTAGTTTACATCTGCTTTCACGATCCTCTAAAATAATTTCTTTACTCTCCCCCAACTTCCAAACCTTAATCTATGGTTAAATCCTTAACCACTTGGCACCCGCGCTATAGACAAAAGACGTCTACAGCGCGGCCATGTCACGCGGGTGCCAATGCGCGTGCCTGGCGGCTGTGATGCCTGCCAGGTACCCGTGATTGGCAGTCATAGAGCCAGGGACGTGGATCTCTGTGTGTAAGAGAGATCCACTTCCTGTCAGGGAGAGGAGACCGATGGTGTGTCCCTTGTACATAGGGACAACCATCGGTCACCTCCCCCAGTCAGTCCCCTCCCCCCACAGTAAGAATCACTCCCAGGGAACACATTTAACCCCTTGATCGCCCCCTAGTGTTAACCCCTTCCCTGCCAGTCACATTTTTACAGTAATCAGTGCATATTTATAGCACCGTTCGCTGTATAAATCTGAATGGTCCCAAAATAGTGTCAAAAGTGTCCGATCTGTCCGCCGCAATATCGCAGTCCTGACAAAAATTGCAGATAACTGCCATTACTAGTAAAAAAAATAATAATAAAAAAAAATGTCATAATTCTATCCCCTATTTTGTAGGCGCTATAAATTTTGCGCAAACCAATCACTATACGCTTATTGCGATTTTTACCAAAAATATGTAGAAGAATACGTATCGGCCTAAACTGAGAAAAAAAATAGTTGTTTTTTTTAAATTGGGATACTGTTTTTATTATAGCAAAAAGTAAAAAATATTGTGTTTTTTTCAAAATTGTCGCTCTATTTTTGTTTATAGCGCAAAAAATAAAAACTGCAGAGGTGATCAAATACCACCAAAAGAAAGCTCTATTTGTGGGAAAAAAAGGACGTAAATTTTTTTGGGGAGCCACGTCGCACGACCGCGCAATTGTCATTCAAAGCGTGATAGTGCTGAAAGCTGAAATTTCGCCTGGGCAGGAAAGGGGTATATGTGCCCAGTAAGCAAGTGGTTAAACATTAACATTTAACTTGATTCTAAAACTTAACCCCCACACTATCCCTGACGCTTAACCTTGCTAACAAGTGATTGTAAAGGTTTATTTTATTTTTTTAAATAACAAACATGTCATACTTACCTGCTCTGTGCAAGGGTTTTGCACAGAGTGGGCCAGATTCTCCTTTTCTGGGGTCCCCCAGCAGCGCTCCTGCTCTTCAGCGAGTGCCCCCACAGAGAGCTGCTTTCCATGGGGGCACCGTGTGTGCGCGCCAATGGCTCCTGCTGCTATTAATCTATCCGATGATAACCCGAGACAGCAGCTAAAGCTGCTGGGCTCGTCTTCGACGCTGAAACATTTGGATTCAGGTAAGAAAAAGGGGGCTCTGAGGGGTTTCGGCAGATCAGAAGGTTTTCACCTTAATGCATTAAGGTGAAAAACCTCAAGACTTCACAACTCCTTTAAGCTGTCCCTGGCAGACAGAAAAGTTGAAGCGAGTGCTCCAGCTTTATTTCAGGGGGAAACTCTTCATGCAGCCACCAACTCCTTACACTTTTATTTTGTGGGGAAATGCTGCCTGCTGACTGTTGTAGTACTTGTAGCTGGTAAAGAGACCAGCCCATTCAAGCTGACTGCTGACCCTCTAGCTTTGCTGGGCATGCCTTTCTCAGTTAGGGTACCCTGTAGACACCTTCCTGAGCCAGTACAATCCAAGGATTGCAACACTGGGATAAGAAGTTTCTCAGACTTTACATACAAATGTACCGTATATGAACAGAAGAGAAGTAAGAAAGAAACACACACAATAAGAACCACTCAAAATAAGGGGGAGTGGAGATTTACCCCAGAAAAATAATACTTTTTCCCAGTGATGCGTTTTAAGATAAGACTTAGGTGGTAAGGTAAATATTAAATGTGAGATACATTATTAAGAATGATTATTTTTCTTACAGGAATAGACAACTACCATTTTACCATAAATTAGTAATACAAATGGTTATGTTTAAAACTATTAATGAAATATGTTGTTTTTAAGCAGGGGTCAAGTCCTGGGGAAAAAAGTTTAGGAACTCCCACCCAAGATCCACTCCCCCATCAAAAAAAAAAATTATACGCTCAGGGTACAAAAAGGGCTTTTTTTACAGCTCACTGCACACAGTGTCAGTGTGTCAGTGCAGAGTGTGTGTGACGGTGTGAGGAGAGGAGACGCAGGCTCACCCTAGCGTTGCTGTGTGACTCCGCCTCTGTGTGATGTCACATGCAACAGCCGCGTACTGAAGGACAGGTGGCAGGCGAGGTCGGAGCCTGGAGGAGGAGCTTGGCTCAGTTCGCCTGCCCCTGACAGTGACTCGAGTCGAGTCCTTCACTATGCGGCGATGCTGGGCATCGCCGCTTAGTGAAGGATCGGCTCGGGCGGTTCGGCTGCTCGAGGCCAGGGGCGGCTCCAGACAATTTTTTTTGGGGGTGCTGGGAGAAAAAGTAGGGGAGCTCATGTGGCACCCTCAGGGCACCACAATCCGGTGGCCAAAAGTGGCACGCGTTCCCGTGGCATGGCCAAAAAAAAGACGTCAAAGTTAAGCGTGACTGAAAAGTGGGTGTTTCTTCATAGTCTTTTCCCTTTATATAGACAAAATAGGGCCGTGGGGGCAAAATTGATTGTTTCAGTAAAACAAGCCCAAATGGGACTAGCAATAATAATCCACAGCAAGTGTCAGGGTCAGCAATAGCTCCCCAGCAAGTACAGTATAAGGGCCAGATAATCCCCAGTACATGTCAGGGCCAGCCATAACACCCAGCACAGCATAACAATTAACCCCCGGCTCAGAACAAAAATAATTCCCTAGCGCAGCACAAGCATGGCACAATAATGAACTGCAAAGCATGGCACAATAATGAACCGCAAAGCATGGCACAATATTGAACCACAAGCATGGCACACAAATCAACCCCTTAGCATGGAACAATTAAATACCAGCATGGCACAATAATGAACGGCAAGTATGGCACAATAATAAACCTCCAGCATGTGTGCCCAGATCACAGGATTCCTCTTATCCAGATCAGTGCCTGCCACAACCATAGAGGAGGTCTGGAGTCACAATTCTTATCCTTCCTCCATTGATAAGGACTGGAGTCACTGCCCCCCCCAGACAGAAGCTCCATAATAAGAATCAGGGCCAGGCAGGTGATGTTGTGATGGTGAGGGGGTGGGTGCAGCCTACCTGCATTTTCAGAAGTAATCCTTCCTCCTCTGGGGCTGGGACAGGAAACTCTCCTCTTGTCCTAATCCTGGCTCATCCCACAGCAGCTCCATAGAAGCACATACAGCTCCTGTCTGCCTGGTGGTGATGAGGAAGAGGGGCGGGCATGGCTTTCATGCAGTGAGAGAGACAAATTCCTCCACGGGCTGAGCTAGGCTGGGCTGCAAGCTTCTCCATCCTCCATAGTGCGGCCGGCAAGTGCAGAGGCTCCACATGTCCCAGTGCTTTTAAAATCTAGCGCCTCTGCATAGCACTGAGTCTGGGAAGGGATCACTCCGCCACTGATATGAGTGCACTAACCTAGCCCCTGCCAGGACTCACTGAAGAGCAGCGGCTTATGCGGCTGAGCTGCGATATCCCTCCTCCAAATAAAAGAGTTCCCAGACCTTTTCTGTCACACAGGGCATGCAGGTAGAACATTCTTTAAAAAATTGTGTGACATTATGTTGGTAATTCAGGTGTGTAGTTTTTGGGGATGCTATGAGGGTGCGCTGCTCTAGTCCTGCAAAGGGAATGGCGTTCCTTCTGTGAAAAAAGTGCAGGGACGCCATTCCCACGCGTTCCCGCAGGACTCGAGCCCTGTTTTTAAGGTGAAAAGGGCTAAGAAAGAGTGTCTTTAAAAACCCAGTGAATATATTCACTTCATAGCTTTTAAATGTTATTAACTATTAGAAAAAAACTGGTGGAAAAAAAGGAAGTTGGATGGTACAACTTCAAAATGTGCAGAAACTTTTCCAGGACCACCTATTTACAGTGTATTGACATCTGTGAGTTATTAAATATGTGGAAGTACTGCAAAATGAAAGTCCTTGTCTGGTTTGTGCACCATGACATTTTGTTAAACACCTTCCAGGTTTTGTTAATAGAATTTGTCAGAAGCGACCAGTTAAAATTAATGCATTGAATTATGGAAGATGAGCAGCACACAAAACCTTGTCACCTTAAATGTTAATAATGTAATTTCATACAGACTAATTATTCATAGAAGATAACCAAACAGTAAATCATCTCAGTCATATCCAGGCAACTGACATTCAGGCTTCAGAAATACTTTTCCTGACTTGCCATTACATTTAATGTGACAATTTTATGTGAGTCTTTATACTACATAGATCATTATATGTATTTATGTGTTTGCTAGTATTAAGTAAAATATCTAAGCACATCATGTATATTTATCATTTGTGACTGTAAATGGTTGTAGAGAGATACATATATCATGATGTTTTTACTTTACTTTTTACTTTTAATACTTCTAAAGTATGGAAATGTATGCATTAAGAGAAAAAAAAAATTCTGTGTGTAGCAGCACCCCTCACCCCCCCCCCCTAATACTTACCTGAGCCCATCTCTATCCAGCGATATTGCACAAGAGACTCGGCTGCCCGAAACTCTCCTCTTCATTGGCTGAGACAGCATTGGCTCCCACTACTGTCATTCAGAGTCAGTGAGCCAATGAGCAGAGAGGGGGCGGGGACTATCCAGGGTCTCAATGGACACAGGGAGCTGTGACTTGGCTCGGGTGCCCCCATAGCAAGCTGCTTGCTGTGGGGAAACTCATCAGGAGGGAGGGGCCAGGAGAGCCAAAGAGGGACCCGAGAAGAGAAGGATCTGGGCTGCTCTATGCAAAACCACTACACAGAGCAGGTAAGTATAACATGTTTGTTACTTTTGTAGCAGGGTCTTTAAATTTAGTTGGGGTACACCTGGGGGTAGTGTGACCCAGGTGTGTAATTGTGAAAGGTTCTGGACCCCTTTTGTAATTCGTGGAGGTTCGGGTGGTGTATTATTCTCCTTGGCCTGTGGGTGGCGGGGTACCTACAGGCTCAAGGTAGAATCACTGCCGCAGTGCTAGCCTTTTTGTCCCTTTCCGGAGATGGTACGGCTGGGGCGGGGAACCCGCCGTGGTGTTTATGGGAGGAGATAAAAGGGGGAGATGCCCTTGCCACGAGGTCTTTGAGGATTTTCTCTTCACGCACCCAGGCACCTTAGGCCTGGGTGCGGGCGGTTCAAGGTTCCGGCTCAGGCGCCCTAGGCCTGACCGGAATGAAGTTGGGGTCCATCCCAGGCACCTTCAGCCTGGGGTGAGGTACTATATCGTAGGCCTGGGGCCCAGTAACTTCGACTGGGTCCCGCGAGGGCGAAGTGATCCGAGGGTGCCGCCTTGCGAGGGGACCCGCATCTGAGGTGAGGAGGCCGGGGAGGTCACCCGTCCGGAGATTCCGGAGCAGCATCAACCCGGTGACGGATGGGCCTCTGGTAACTCCCTTAGAGGGACATCTTCCCCTGATAGGGGCCGCAACGCAGCGAAGGTACTCCCATCTATGTTCTATGGAGTTGCTGGTAGAGACTCACAAGTTCTATGTTCTGTGCTAAGCAAAGCTGCTATAACCCCTGGTGAAACCACAGGGGTTTAGATTGAAATCAGGATAGTGCCTCGGCCTGCTCATCCCACCGTTTGCATTATGTTATGGGTTGCAACTAATCGGCTGTGAAAGAACTGTTTGTTGGGGAAGTATAATAAACAAGTGTTGGACCCTGCATCGGTGTATGGACTCTGGTTAATGGGAGCAAGGGAGGTTTCAGCATAGCAAGACTGAGCTTCATAACTAACACACATTGGCCCGAGGAAGATACTGGTGCTGGCCTTCACCTTACCCACAGCTATGGGGAGGACATGGGCCATAGCGCATCTCACCCTGTCATGTGACACACCCCTAGAAAAAGGAGATGGGGTGAGGCCGCTACACTTTTAAGAAAAAAAAATGAATTTACAATCACTTTAATAGCTGATCTTTTAAATAGCTTACATCTTCATTAAAGGCTAAGTTCACCTTTAGGAGAATGTTATATGTAACACCCATATTTAGGGTGTAACATGGAACATGATCCTATACACCCACCGCCAGCGCTCCCTGCTCTGTGTCAGAGGGTAGGGGATCTTCTTTCCGCACCCACTGTCACAATTTGAAAACAGCTTGGTTGTTCAGGGCTCCGCTCACACAACAGCTTCATTCATTCACAGTTTTCTGTGAATGAATGAACTACAAGTATCGTCAGTGACCTCGGCAGCCGGCTTATAGTTCTCAATGAACTGGGTTCATTGGTTCTTCCTGCAGTTCAGTAACTCAGCTGAAGTGATTGATACCTTAAGGTCTCTAAATCACCATAAATAGCAATTCGCCTAACTCAAGGGAGTTTGCAGAAGTTTTCTTTTGACACTTTGCATGCTTATGACATATACCATGCTGTGTTTTAGTAGTTAATATAGACACACAAGTGGAGCTTTAGGCCTGGTTCACACTGGGGCGACAAACGCTCCGACATTGGGAGCTCATGTCGCATGACGTGTGAAAATCAATGTTTCCCTATGGGAGCCATCTTAACTGGTCCGACACATGTCGGTCCGACTTTGAGAATGCTCCCTGTACTACTTTGGTCCGACTTTGATCCGACTTCAGCCCATTGACTATCATTGAAGTCGGATCAAAGTCGGACCGCAGTCTTGCATGATCCGACTTTGGCATGCGACTTGTGCTGTGTTGCTCTTGAGGGGGAACTCCACGCCAAATTTTTAATAAAAAACCGGCATGGGTTCCCCCTCCAGAGGCATACCAGGCCCTTGGGTCTGGCCGAAAAAACGGCGTAGGGGTCCCCCCAAAATCCAAACCAGACCCTTATCCGAGCACACAACCTGGCAGGCCGCAGGGGAAGAGGGGGGACGAGAGAGCGGCCCCCCCTCCCTCCTGAACCATACCAGGTCGCATGCACTCAACATGGGGGGGTTTGGTGCTCTGGGGCAGGGGGGCGACCTGCGGCCCCCCCACCCCAGAGCACCCTGCCCCCATGTTGATGAGGACAGGGCCTCTTCTCGACAACCCTGGCCGTTGGTTGTCGGGGTCTGCAGGCGGGGGGCTTATCGGAATCCGGGAGCCCCCTTCAATAAAGGGGCCCCCGGATTCCGGCCCCCCCACCCTATGTGAATGAGTATGGGGTACATCGTACCCCTACCCATTCACCTGGTGGAAAAAAATTGCAATAAAAAAACCACACAGCTTTTTAAAGTATTTTATTGCACCGCTCCGGAGGTCTTCTTCTGACTTCAGGGGTCTCCGGTGTCGTCGCCGCGCTCTCTGGTTCTTTCTTCTGCCGGGCCACCGCTAACTTCTTTTTAGCTCTTTTGCTAGCAGAGGACCAGTCTTCTCCGTCGCCTTCTTCTTCTACCGCTCTCCGGTTCTTCTCCCGCTTCTTTCTTCTGCCGGCCCCTCCACTAACTTCTTTAGCTCTTTTGCTAGTGGAGGGGCCGGTCTTCCCGTCGCAGTCTTCTTCTCTCTTCTCCTCCTCGATGTTGACGCGTCGCTTCCTCCCGCTGTAATACTGGCTGTCCGCTCCGCTCCGCATTAATATAGGCTTCTCATGACGTCACAGTCACATGTTCCCATGACGTCACAGTCACATGCTCCGGGGCCATGTGCCCCGGAACATGTGACTGTGACGTCATGAGAAGCCTATATTAATGCGGAGCGGAGCGGACAGCCAGTATTACAGCGGGAGGAAGCGACGCGTCAACATCGAGGAGGAGAAGAGAGAAGAAGACGGCGACGGCGACGGGAAGACCGGCCCCTCCACTAGCAAAAGAGCTAAAGAAGTTAGTGGAGGGGCCGGCAGAAGAAAGAAGCGGGAGAAGAACCGGAGAGCGGTAGAAGAAGAAGGCGACGGAGAAGACCGGGCCTCCGCTAGCAAAAGAGCTAAAGAAGTTAGCGGTGGCCCAGCAGAAGAAAGAACCGGAGAGCGCGGCGACGACACCGGAGACCCCCGAAGTCAGAAGAAGACCCCTGGAGCTGTGCAATAAAATACTTTAAAAAGCTGTGTGTTTTTTTTATTGCAATTTTTTTCCACCAGGTGAATGGGTAGGGGTACGATGTACCCCATACTCATTTACACAGGGTGGGGGGGCCGGGATCCGGGGGCCCCTTTATTGAAGGGGGCTCCCGGATTCTGATAAGCCCCCCGCCTGCAGACCTCGACAACCAACGGCCAGGGTTGTCGGGAAGAGGCCCTGTCCTCAACATGGGGGCAGGGTGCTCTGGGGTGCCCCCTGCCCCAGAGCACCAAACCCCCCATGTTGAGGGCATGCGGCCTGGTACGGTTCAGGAGGGAGGGGGGCGCTCTCTCGTCCCCCCCTCTTCCCCTGCGGCCTGCCAGGTTGTGTGCCAGGTTGTGTGCTCGGATAAGGGTCTGGTTTGGATTTTGGGGGGGACCCCCACGCAGTTTTTTCGGCGTAGGGGCGCCCCTTCAAATCCAGACCAGACCCAAGGGCCTGGTATGCTCCTGGAGGGGGAACCCATGCCGGTTTTTTATTTAAAATTTGGCCTGGAGTTCCCCCTCAAGATTCATACCAAACACAGTGCCTGATATTGGCGGGGATCCAAGTCGCATCCCCGTTCATTGAAAGTCGGACATATGTCGGCTTCATGTCGCAGGGCAAAGTCGGATCCAAAGTAGGACAGATGTCGTGTCGCACTAGTGTGAACCCAGCCTTACTAAAACTGGAGCACTCAGAATCTGGTGCAGCTGTGCATGATAGCCAATCAGCTTCTAACTTCAGCTTATTCAATTAAGTTTTTAAAAAACTGCAAGCTGATTGTTTTCTACACAGAGCTGTGCCAGATTTTGCACTCTGCAGTTTTAGTAAATTAACCCCTGTGTGTCAGAACTATTATTATTATTATTATTATTATACAGGATTTGTATAGTGCCAACAAATTACAATATAAAGGGAGAAACTACAATTACCATACAGTTCAATACAGAAAGATAAGGAGGGCCTTGCTCGTGAAGCTTACAATCCAAAAGAGAAGGGGAAGTGGTACAAAAGGTAATAGCTGTGGATGATGATCAGACAGAGGCAGTCAATGTACAGATTTTAGGAGGAGGCGGGGTAGACTATAAAAATAAATGAGTTTTCAGGGATTGCAAAAAAGCTGGACAGAGTATGAGATAATCAAACAGATAAGGGTAGCGTTTCAGACGATGGTAGAGGCTCTGAAGAAGCCCAAGAGGAGAGCATTGGAGGAGGTGATAAGGGTACTAAAGAAGGTAAATATCCAGCAAGACGTGTCCCTCATGTGTGAAGCGAAAATTTTATTTGAAAAAGTGAATAAAATACTTTTTTAATGGAAAAGCATTAGTGAGACCGATGGTCGGCCGGGTGTTTGCTAAAACAAAAAAATTGTCCAAAATGTGTTAAAGACACGTCGGCACATCACTTTCTACTTGGAATCACTTTGTATTGGCTGAGCGCCATTTTATACAAAAACGCTCAATTTTACTTGTCGTATTGTAAGTACCCCCTTCTGATTTTAAAATTAAAACATTTTAAAACGGATTCACGCTATGGACATCCTTTCTTCCCTCCTATAACAACTTTTTTCATCATCTCGGAATCTGCACCCCGGAGAACCGCAAGGAACCCCTGGAACCATCCCCTGATTGCTACACAGTGGCACATACTGTGGCTGCAGCATACCCCTGGAGGGTATGAAGGATCTGGTGAGTGCATATTTAAACTCTTACGGATTGTCTCACTCATAAGAAAACTGAAGGAACATAAAGCATACCAAGAAAAAGTCAAATTTTTTCACTGCCACCTAATTATTGGACTTTTCTGTTATCACTATACTATGTATATCGCATGTTTTATATAGTTTTAGGCAGCACTTTTTTCTGAACATATTAGGAGTAGTAAACACCCGGCTGAGACCATATCAGCTTATCTACCCCTTTACTAGCATAGACTATTACCAATATCACACATCTCTTTATGAACACATCTTTAACACATTTTGGACAATTTTTTGTTTTAGCAAACACCCGGCCGACCATCGGTCTCACTAATGCTTTTCCATTAAAAAAGTATTTTATTCACTTTTTCAAATAAAATGTTCGCTTTACACATGAGGGACACGTCTTGCTGGAAAGACACCCAATCAAAATATTTCAATTTAACAAAAAATTATTTTTAACAAACACCCGGCTGAGCCAATTTATTTTTTCAATTTTATTTCAATTTTATTTTAATCTTTTATTTATATATTTATTTTTCTTGTATTTATAATACTCTAAAGTGGATACCGTCATAGGTATACCATCACCTAAAATTTCCTTGTCTATTACATTGCATATCTGGACAGCGCCACATCTACCACCCCCCCTTTTTCATATTCTTGCTTTACCCATCGTGATATAGCAATCTAGTAGAGGCAGCTGTTCAGTCTACTGTGTTTTGATTTGATTTCCTTTGCGCGGAGACACCCCATCCATTTTTTACTAAAGAAGGTACTCAGATGTTGGGGAAATGTGCACCAGGAACCTAAAAGGAGGGGACAACAAGCAGGTAAAAGCAATTGCCAGTGATGTGCATACAACTGCAGCTGACTGCCGGGTGGTCTCAAGTGATGAGAAGGGTGGTGATGATTAGGCAGTGGTGTATTTAGGTTTTGTGCTGCCCTAGGCCTGACGAAACTCGCGCACCCCCTACTTTATATATGACGCACCCCTTCCTGTCAAGACTACTCCCCTTCCTTTTTAAGACCCGTCCTGTCATTTTCATGGGAGGACAGAGGGACAGGGTGGGATGAGGAAAGGGGGACAGGGTGGGACGGGGACAGGGGGACAGGGTGGGAATAGGACAGGGGGACAGGGTGGGATGAGGAAAGGGGGACAGGGCGGGATGAGGAAAGGGGGACAGGGTGGGATGAGGACAGAGGGACAGGGTGGGATGAGGAAAGGGGGACAGGGTGGGATGGGGACAGGGTGGGATGGGGACAGGGTGGGATGAGGACAGGGGGACAGGGTGGGATGAGGAAAGGGGGACAGGGCGGGATGAGGAAAGGGGGGCAGGGTGGGATGAGGACAGAGGGACAGGGTGGGATGAGGAAAGGGGGACAGGGTGGGATGAGGAAAGGGGGACAGGGCGGGATGAGGAAAGGGGGACAGGGTGGGATGAGGACAGAGGGACAGGGTGGGATGAGGAAAGGGGGACAGGGTGGGATGAGGACAGAGGGACAGGGTGGGATGAGGAAAGGGGGACAGGGTGGGATGAGGAAAGGGGGGCAGGGCAGGATGAGGAAAGGGGGGCAGGGCGGGATGAGGAAAGGGGGACAGGGTGGGATGAGGAAAGGGGGACAGGGTGGGATGGGGACAGAGGGACAGGGTGGGATGAGGAAAGGGGGACAGGGCGGGATGAGGAAAGGGGGACAGGGTAGGATGAGGACAGAGGGACAGGGTGGGATGAGTAAAGGGGGACAGGGTGGGATGGGGACAGAGGGACAGGGTGGGATGAGGAAAGGGGGACAGGGTGGGATGGGGACAGAGGGACAGGGTGGGATGAGGAAAGGGGGACAGGGTGGGATGAGGACAGAGGGACAGGGTGGGATGAGGAAAGGGGGACAGGGTGGGATGGGGAAAGGGGGACAGGGTGGGATGGGGACAGAGGGACAGGGTGGGATGAGGAAAGGGGGGCAGGGCGGGATGAGGAAAGGGGGACAGGGTGGGATGAGGAAATGGGGACAGGGTGGGATGGGGACAGAAGGACAGGGTGGGATGAGGAAAGGGGGACAGGGTGGGATGGGGACAGAGGGACAGGGTGGGATGAGGAAAGGGGGACAGGGCGGGATGAGGAAAGGGGGACAGGGCGGGATGAGGAAAGGGGGACAGGGTGGGATGAGGGCAGAGGGACAGGGTGGGAGTAGGAAAGGGGGACAGGGTGGGATGGGGACAGAGGGACAGGGTGGGATGATGAAAGGGGGACAGGGTGGGATGAGGACAGAGGGACAGGGTGGGATGAGGAAAGGGGGACAGGGTGGGATGAGGACAGAGGGACAGGGTGGGATGAGGACAGGGGGACAGGGTGGGATGAGGACAGGGGGACAGGGTGGGATGAGGAAAGGGGGACAAGGTGGGATGAGGAAAGGGGGACAGTGTGGGATGAGGAAAGGGGGACAGGGTGGGATGAGGAAAGGGGGACAGGGTGGGATGAGGAAAGGGGGACAGGGTGGGATGAGGACAGAGGGACAGGGTGGGATGAGGAAAGGGGGACAGGGTGGGATGGGGACAGAGGGACAGGGCGGGATGAGGAAAGGGGGACAGGGCGGGATGAGGAAAGGGGGACAGGGTGGGATGAGGACAGAGGGACAGGGTGGGATGAGGAAAGGGGGACAGGGTGGGATGAGGAAAGGGGGACAGGGTGGGATGGGGACAGGGGGACAGAGTGGGATGAGGACAGAGGGACAGGGTGGGATGAGGACAGGGGGACAGGGTGGGATGGTGACAGGGGGACAGGGCGGGATGAGGACAGGGGGACAGGGTAGGATGAGGACAGGGGGACAGGGTGGGATGGGGACAGGGGGACAGAGTGGGATGAGGACAGAGGGACAGGGTGGGATGAGGAAAGGGGGACAGGGTGGGATGAGGACAGAGGGACAGGGTGGGATGAGGACAGGGGGACAGGGTGGGATGAGGAAAGGGGGACAGGGTGGGATGAGGAAAGGGGGACAGGGCGGGATGAGGACAGGGGGACAGAGTGGGATGAGGAAAGGGGGACAGGGCGGGATGAGGACAGGGGGACAGGGTGGGGAGGGGCAGAGCATCTTTTAATTTGGGGGGAGAGGGGGGTGTGGGGATATGTGCTGGGGAGTGATTTGGGAGGGGAAAGGATATGTGCTAGTGGGGGGGGGAATCAGACCCCCCACTAGCACATATCTTCTTCCCTCTTAAATCACTTCCCAGCACATATCCCCACACCCCCCTCTCCCCCCAACACTTCATTAGTTCACCTCTTATCTGCCTGCCTGTGTCATCTCTCACTGATGTTGTCTCCCATACCAGCAGCACGGCTCTCGGCTCTCTCACTGACTGTAGTTGTGTCTCTCCTTGGCTCCTCCTCCTGGCTGTGTACACAGGAACATTGATCCAAGAGGGGGGAGGAGCCGGAGACTGACTGTGCGATGTCAGTGGAGAGAGAGAGGGACGGCTGCTCGTAAAGCTGATCGATGCTGCGGGACCCCGGGCGGCAGGTGTCCCGGGTGACCGCGCCAGCGCACCTTAGACTGACCAATTACCGGAGCTCAGTGCCGAAACTTGTCGTGGCACTGAGCTCCGGGATTCAGCTGTGCGGCTCTCCGTGCGGGAGGAGGGGGGGGCGGCGGCCCGCCGTCCCCCGCAAAGTGCCGCCCTAGGCCTGGGCCTTGTCGGCCTAGGCCATAATACAGCACTGTGATTAGGTGGCAGATTTCACATGGGTGCGGGAGACTGTTAAAGAGGAAAGTGAGAGCAAGACATAACAGACACAAGACAGGATTTTGTCCAGTTCACAGAGGAATGAAGGGAGCAGCCACCATTTTCCACCAGATGGCACCTCCATGGGTGCTGGTCGCCGCTATTCCCCAGTAGGGATGGGCCCGGTGCTCGATTCGAACCCATGTTCGAATCGAGCACCGGGCGTTCGCTCGCTCGTCGAGCCCAGAACTATTTGGGCCGTTCGCATCACATTCGTGTGATGCGAGCGGCCCCGCAATGCATTGCGGCCGGCGCGGCCGGCGCAGTGCATTGCTGGCTGATGATTGGCCAAGCATGCACTGTGACCCCGCATGCTTGGCCAATCACAGCGCCCGAAACTCGGAGAGCAATAATTGGCTACAGGCAGGACGCCTGTAGCCAATTACAGCTCAGGGGCTTTAGTACACGCCCCACCATTTAAAAGGCCGCCACGCCATCGGCCCCGGTCACATGAGTTCCGGCTTTAGGAGAGATTAGTCTGCTGATTCTGTCTTTGCTTGATACTGAAAGATTTGCTCTTCTTTGCTAAACCATTGGCTATTTCTTTGCTAAACCATTGCTACCTAAGTCATTGATCGTTCATTGCTGCTGATTGCACAGTTAGTGTGTTATTAGCTGCTGCTGGGGATTAGTCTGGTGCGTGCTTACTGTTAGTACAGTATTGCAGTAGTACCAACCGCAGTGCTGTTAGCACAGCATTGCACCCCAACAGCACCCATAGGACTTCTAGTGTGTTAGTGGCAGCAAACAGAGCTCCTATATTTTCTTCTCAGCAGCACCCATAGGACTTCTAGTGTGTTAGTGGCAGCAAACAGAGCTCCTATATTTTCTTCTCAGCAGCACCCATAGGACTTCTAGTGTGTTAGTGGCATCACACAGAGCTCCTATATTTTCTTCTCAGCAGCACCCATAGGACTTCTAGTGTGTTAGTGGCAGCAAACAGAGCTCCTATATTTTCTTCTCAGCAGCACCCATAGGACTTCTAGTGTGTTAGTGGCATCACACAGAGCTCCTATATTTTCTTCTCAGCAGCACCCATAGGACTTCTAGTGTGTTAGTGGCAGCAAACAGAGCTCCTATATTTTCTTCTCAGCAGCACCCATAGGACTTCTAATGTGTTAGTGGCATCACACAGAGTTCCTATATTTTCATCTCAGAAGCACCCATAGGACTTCTAGTGTGTTAGTGGCATCACACAGAGCTCCTATATTTTCATCTCAGAAGCACCCATAGGACTTCTAGTGTGTTAGTGGCAGCAAACAGAGCTCCTATATTTTCTTCTCAGCAGCACCCATAGGACTTCTAATGTGTTAGTGGCATCACACAGAGTTCCTATATTTTCATCTCAGAAGCACCCATAGGACTTCTAGTGTGTTAGTGGCATCACACAGAGCTCCTATATTTTCTTCTCAGAAGCACCCATAGGACTTCTAGTGTGTTAGTGGCAGCAAACAGAGCTCCTATATTTTCTTCTTAGCAGCACCCATAGGACTTCTAATGTGTTAGTGGCATCACACAGAGTTCCTATATTTTCATCTCAGAAGCACCCATAGGACTTCTAGTGTGTTAGTGGCATCACACAGAGCTCCTATATTTTCTTCTCAGAAGCACCCATAGGACTTCTAGTGTGTTAGTGGCATCACACAGAGTTCCTATATTTTCATCTCAGAAGCACCCATAGGACTTCTAGTGTGTTAGTGGCATCACACAGAGCTCCTATATTTTCTTCTCAGCAGCACCCATAGGACTTCTAGTGTGTTAGTGGCATCACACAGAGCTCCTATATTTTCATCTCAGAAGCACCCATAGGACTTCTAGTGTGTTAGTGGCATCACACAGAGCTCCTATATTTTCTTCTCAGCAGCACCCATAGGACTTCTAGTGTGTTAGTGGCAGCAAACAGAGCTCCTATATTTTCTTCTCAGCAGCACCCATAGGACTTCTAATGTGTTAGTGGCATCACACAGAGTTCCTATATTTTCATCTCAGAAGCACCCATAGGACTTCTAGTGTGTTAGTGGCATCACACAGAGCTCCTATATTTTCTTCTCAGAAGCACCCATAGGACTTCTAGTGTGTTAGTGGCAGCAAACAGAGCTCCTATATTTTCTTCTTAGCAGCACCCATAGGACTTCTAATGTGTTAGTGGCATCACACAGAGTTCCTATATTTTCATCTCAGAAGCACCCATAGGACTTCTAGTGTGTTAGTGGCATCACACAGAGCTCCTATATTTTCTTCTCAGAAGCACCCATAGGACTTCTAGTGTGTTAGTGGCAGCAAACAGAGCTCCTATATTTTCTTCTCAGCAGCACCCATAGGACTTCTAATGTGTTAGTGGCATCACACAGAGCTCCTATATTTTCTTCTCAGCAGCACCCATAGGACTTCTAGTGTGTTAGTGGCAGCAAACAGAGCTCCTATATTTTCTTCTCAGCAGCACCCATAGGACTTCTAATGTGTTAGTGGCATCACACAGAGTTCCTATATTTTCATCTCAGAAGCACCCATAGGACTTCTAGTGTGTTAGTGGCATCACACAGAGCTCCTATATTTTCTTCTCAGAAGCACCCATAGGACTTCTAGTGTGTTAGTGGCAGCAAACAGAGCTCCTATATTTTCTTCTTAGCAGCACCCATAGGACTTCTAATGTGTTAGTGGCATCACACAGAGTTCCTATATTTTCATCTCAGAAGCACCCATAGGACTTCTAGTGTGTTAGTGGCATCACACAGAGCTCCTATATTTTCTTCTCAGAAGCACCCATAGGACTTCTAGTGTGTTAGTGGCAGCAAACAGAGCTCCTATATTTTCTTCTCAGCAGCACCCATAGGACTTCTAATGTGTTAGTGGCATCACACAGAGCTCCTATATTTTCTTCTCAGCAGCACCCATAGGACTTCTAGTGTGTTAGTGGCATCACACAGAGCTCCTATATTTTCATCTCAGAAGCACCCATAGGACTTCTAGTGTGTTAGTGGCATCACACAGAGCTCCTATATTTTCTTCTCAGCAGCACCCATAGGACTTCTAGTGTGTTAGTGGCAGCAAACAGAGCTCCTATATTTTCTTCTTAGCAGCACCCATAGGACTTCTAATGTGTTAGTGGCATCACACAGAGTTCCTATATTTTCATCTCAGAAGCACCCATAGGACTTCTAGTGTGTTAGTGGCATCACACAGAGCTCCTATATTTTCTTCTCAGAAGCACCCATAGGACTTCTAGTGTGTTAGTGGCAGCAAACAGAGCTCCTATATTTTCTTCTTAGCAGCACCCATAGGACTTCTAATGTGTTAGTGGCATCACACAGAGTTCCTATATTTTCATCTCAGAAGCACCCATAGGACTTCTAGTGTGTTAGTGGCATCACACAGAGCTCCTATATTTTCTTCTCAGAAGCACCCATAGGACTTCTAGTGTGTTAGTGGCAGCAAACAGAGCTCCTATATTTTCTTCTCAGCAGCACCCATAGGACTTCTAGTGTGTTAGTGGCATCACACAGAGCTCCTATATTTTCTTCTCAGAAGCACCCATAGGACTTCTAGTGTGTTAGTGGCAGCAAACAGAGCTCCTATATTTTCTTCTTAGCAGCACCCATAGGACTTCTAATGTGTTAGTGGCATCACACAGAGTTCCTATATTTTCATCTCAGAAGCACCCATAGGACTTCTAGTGTGTTAGTGGCATCACACAGAGCTCCTATATTTTCTTCTCAGAAGCACCCATAGGACTTCTAGTGTGTTAGTGGCAGCAAACAGAGCTCCTATATTTTCTTCTCAGCAGCACCCATAGGACTTCTAGTGTGTTAGTGGCATCACACAGAGTTCCTATATTTTCATCTCAGAAGCACCCATAGGACTTCTAGTGTGTTAGTGGCATCACACAGAGCTCCTATATTTTCATCTCAGAAGCACCCATAGGACTTCTAGTGTGTTAGTGGCATCACACAGAGCTCCTATATTTTCTTCTCAGCAGCACCCATAGGACTTCTAGTGTGTTAGTGGCATCACACAGAGCTCCTATATTTTCATCTCAGAAGCACCCATAGGACTTCTAGTGTGTTAGTGGCATCACACAGAGCTCCTATATTTTCTTCTCAGCAGCACCCATAGGACTTCTAGTGTGTTAGTGGCAGCAAACAGAGCTCCTATATTTTCTTCTTAGCAGCACCCATAGGACTTCTAATGTGTTAGTGGCATCACACAGAGTTCCTATATTTTCATCTCAGAAGCACCCATAGGACTTCTAGTGTGTTAGTGGCATCACACAGAGCTCCTATATTTTCTTCTCAGAAGCACCCATAGGACTTCTAGTGTGTTAGTGGCAGCAAACATAGCTCCTATATTTTCTTCTTAGCAGCACCCATAGGACTTCTAATGTGTTAGTGGCATCACACAGAGTTCCTATATTTTCATCTCAGAAGCACCCATAGGACTTCTAGTGTGTTAGTGGCATCACACAGAGCTCCTATATTTTCTTCTCAGAAGCACCCATAGGACTTCTAGTGTGTTAGTGGCAGCAAACAGAGCTCCTATATTTTCTTCTCAGCAGCACCCATAGGACTTCTAGTGTGTTAGTGGCATCACACAGAGTTCCTATATTTTCATCTCAGAAGCACCCATAGGACTTCTAGTGTGTTAGTGGCATCACACAGAGCTCCTATATTTTCTTCTCAGCAGCACCCATAGGACTTCTAGTGTGTTAGTGGCAGCAAACAGAGCTCCTATATTTTCTTCTCAGCAGCACCCATAGGACTTCTAGTGTGTTAGTGGCATCACACAGAGTTCCTATATTTTCATCTCAGAAGCACCCATAGGACTTCTAGTGTGTTAGTGGCATCACACAGAGCTCCTATATTTTCTTCTCAGCAGCACCCATAGGACTTCTAGTGTGTTAGTGGCATCACACAGAGCTCCTATATTTTCTTCTCAGCAGCACCCATAGGACTTCTAGTGTGTTAGTGGCAGCAAACAGAGCTCCTATATTTTCTTCTCAGCAGCACCCATAGGACTTCTAATGTGTTAGTGGCATCACACAGAGCTCCTATATTTTCATCTCAGAAGCACCCATAGGACTTCTAGTGTGTTAGTGGCATCACACAGAGCTCCTATATTTTCTTCTCAGCAGCACCCATAGGACTTCTAGTGTGTTAGTGGCAGCAAACAGAGCTCCTATATTTTCTTGTCAGCAGCACACATAGTACCTATAGTGTGTTAGTGTCAGCACCCATAGGACCTACAGTGTGTTGTGAGCACACATAGGAGTTCTATTTTTTATACTATATACACTACCGACTACAATGGCTGGAAGACCGCCAAGGAGAGGCAGAGCGTGCCGAGGCAAGAACACAGGGCAGGCAGGCTCTGTTTCTAGAGACAACAGTGCTGGCCGTGGACGTGGTCGTGCATCGTCATCAGCACGTGGCCATGGGACACGCTTGTCTTTGTTTTCGGCAGCTGGACATGTGGAGCCACATCATGCCGAAGGCTTGGTAGAATGGATGACCAAGCCCTCCTCATCCTCCTCATCCTCTCTCACCCAGGCTCAGGGTACTGGCAGAGCAGCTGCCAACGCGTACTCAATAGCATCATCAGCCACCCCTTCCCTAGACCCACCATGTCCTCCTGAGGAGTCCCCCGAACTGTTTGAGCACAGTGTTGGGTACATGCTCCAGGAGGATGCCCAACGATTCGAAGGCTCGGATGATGATACCCAGCTTGAGGAAGTCAGTAGTGTGCGCGCAGAGAGAGGGGATGCTGAAGGACAGCAATCTGGCAGTAGTGTTCCACCAGCTGCAGCTTACTGCCAGGTTTGCTCTAGTGGTGAAGAGGGAGGGGATGATGAGGTCACTGACTCCACGTGGGTGCCTGAAGGGAGAGAGGAGGAGGAGGAGGAGGATGCAGCGTCACATGTCCAACGAGGCAGGATGCCCCTGGAGGCCAGCTAGAGGCCAGCACAGCAACTGTACCACACCGCAGAGCTCCGCCTGTGCAGGGCGCTGCTTCTGCACGTTATCACAAAAGTTCTTTGGTGTGGGCCTTTTTTGAGACGAGTGCATCAGATCGCACCACTGCTATTTGCAATATTTGTCTCAAGCGTATCTCGCGTGGCCAAAACATCAGCCGCTTGGGCACCACAAGCATGAGCAGACATATGTCGACCTGCCATGCAGCTCGTTGGCAAGCACACATAAAAGACCCACACCAAAGAACAAAGCGGACCTCTCCTTGCTCCTCATCAGCTGGGATCTCCATCCCCACTATATCTTCAGTCCTCTCTGAAAGCTGCTCTGAGAGGACTGAAGGTGTAGAATTAGGTGTGTCACAACCAAGTACTTGCAGTACACCGACGTCCGATTGTAGCAGGCAAATTTCCCTGCCCCAGCTGCTGGACCGTCGAAAGAAGTATACTCCCAGCCATCCACATGCCCAGCGGTTGAATGCTAGCTTGGCTAAATTGCTAGCACTTCAACTGCTGCCTTTTCAGTTGATAGACTCGGCCCCCTTCCGTGAGTTTGTTCAATGTGCGGTTCCTCAGTGGCAGGTTCCCAAACGCCACTTTTTCTCACGGAAGGCGATTCCGTCTCTCTACTGGCATGTGGAAGGCAATGTCCATGCCTCGCTGGACAGGGCGGTCAGCGGTAAGGTGCATATTACCGCTGACTCATGGTCCAGCAGGCATGGACAGGGACGTTATCTTTCTTTCACGGCCCATTGGGTCACTCTATTGGCAGCTGGGAGGGATGCAGGACAAGGTGCAGTAGTGTTGGAGGTTGTTCCGCCACCACGCCTCCAAAATGCTACTACTGGTTGTGACACACCTCTCTCCTCCACCCCCTCCTCTTCTTCTTCCTCCATGTCCTCTTCGAGTGCTCTGTCCTCGGAACCAGCGGTGCTCCGTAGGCGTACAAGGGGCTACGCGAGTACGCAGGCAAAAAGATGCCATGCCGTGCTTGCGCTGGTGTGTTTGGGGGACAGGAGCCACACTGGGCCAGAGGTTCTGGCAGCTCTGCAGGGGCAGGCCGAGAGGTGGTTGACGCCACGCCAGCTTAAGCCAGGAATGGTCGTTTCTGATAATGGCACCAACCTCCTCTCCGCCCTGCGACAGGGGCAGCTCACCCATGTGCCCTGTATGGCTCACGTCCTCAACCTGGTGGTGCAGCGGTTCTTGGGCAGGTTCCCAGGCTTACAGGATGTCCTGAGGCAGGCCAGGAAAGTCTGTGTGCATTTCCGCCGATCTTATAATGCCAGTGCTCGGCTGACTGAGCTGCAAAAGGAGCTGAACCTGCCCAAGAACCGCCTAATATGTGACATGCCCACCAGGTGGAACTCAACGTTGGCCATGCTGCAGCGACTGCACACGCAGCAGAGGGCCATCAATGAGTACCTTTGCGACTACGGCACCAGGACAGGGTCAGGGGAGCTTGGCTTTTTTTCCCCACGCCAGTGGAGCATGATCAGGGATGCATGCACTGTCCTCTCACCATTTGAGGAGGCCACGAGGATGGTGAGCAGTGACAGTGCATGCATCAGTGACACTGTACCTCTTGTCCACCTGTTGGAGCATACGCTGCGTGGGATAATGGACAGGGCACTTGAGGCAGAACAGAGGCAGGAAGAGGAGGACTTCCTTGTCTCTCAAGGCCCCCTTTATCCAGACAATGTTCCTTCTGTCCCACCCATCACACAGGAAGAGGAGGAGGAGGAGGAGGAGGATTGTGTGAGCATGGAGGTGGAGCCTGGC
Organism: Rana muscosa; assembly: GCA_029206835.1. NCBI lineage: Eukaryota > Metazoa > Chordata > Amphibia > Anura > Ranidae > Rana > Rana muscosa. The sequence goes on along the minus strand of CM055122.1, from coordinate 1,105,226,082 downwards.
ACTCAGCATCAGCAGCAGCAGTCTTTTAGGGATGATGTACAGTCCCAACAAACCAGTGGACTTGTACGTGGCTGGGAGGAGGTGGCTGGCGATCATGTCATCCTCAGTGACCCAGAAGACTCCGGACCGAATGCCTCAGCTAACCTACGCTGCATGGCCTCCCTGATCCTGCAAAGCCTGCGGAAGGATCCTCGTGTTCTTCGGATCAAGGAGAGTGACCATTACTGGCTGGCCACTCTCCTTGATCCACGGTACAAGGGTAAGGTTGCGGACCTTATCTTGCCGTCGCAGAGGGAGCAGAGGATGAGACATCTCAGGGAGGCCTTGCAGAAAGGTCTGTGCAACGCGTTCCCAGAAACTGGGAGGTTACAAACTCCTGGTCCTGGACGACGAGTTGCTGAGGCTTCGGTCAGTAGCAGAAGGAGCGGTGGGGAAGGTGGACGTCTGACCGATGCGTTCAGACAATTTTTTAGTCCGCAGCCCCAAGGTATGATCGGTTCCAGCAACCATCGCCAGCGTCTGATATACATGGTGCAGGAATACCTAGGGGCAAGGTCAGACTTGGACACCTTTCCCACCGAAAATCCTCTGGCTTACTGGGTCCTGAGGATGGATCACTGGCCAGAGCTTGCACAGTATGCAATTGAGCTACTGGCCTGTCCTGCATCCAGCGTTCTTTCCGAACGCACATTCAGTGCTGCTGGAGGATTTGTCACCGATCATAGGGTGCGCCTGTCCACCGACTCGGTTGATCGACTGACCTTCATAAAAATGAATCAGTCTTGGATCACCACCAGCTACCAGACACCTGAAGCGGATATAACGGAATAATTTATAATGTCACATCCCTTCAAGACTGCCTATGCTGATGCTGAGTGACTGTCCTGTTATGTTCACTGACTATCCTCTTCCTCCTCCTCAATGATCCATGCCACCACACCAGTGCCAAAGGCCCAATTTTTCTGCCCGGTTCAACAGGTGCATGCAAGTACAAATCTTGATCTATTAACTCACAGCAGGGCCCATTCCTGTGCCCACCAGTCTTGTGGCTACACCAACATCTAATAGGGCAAATTTCTGCAGAGTATATACGGCAGGCCCCTACTTTCAAACATCCAACTTACAAACGACTCCTACTTGCAAACGGCAAGAGAAAACAGGAAGTGAGAGGAAATCTACCCCTAGGAAGGAAAATTCTATCCTGTTAGATTTAATTTGGGAAAAAGGTATCTCCTCTCTACTGATGCTTTATCACCAATCCTTGTTTCAATTAAAACCCCACTTTTCCAAAAACATTTGTCATTGGGACGGAAAGTGAGGTGACATGTTCTGAACAGATGTGCAAAGACAGCAAATGTTACAGGGGTGATAACCCCTCCCTATGTTCTCCAAAAAGCTTAAAAATTGATTTTTTTGGGATGTAGCTACACTTCATAATGTACCTGTTCAGATTCTACTTAAGAACAAACCTACAGTCCATGTCTTGTTTGCACCACCTATATACTGCTGTTCAGAGTATATAGGGTTGTAGGTATAGGGTTTTATTTTGGGTGCGGGGTCCCCCTTAGTATCCATACAAGACCCAAAGGGGCTGGGGTGGGGGGGGGGGGTGATGGGGTAGCCATGCCATTTTTCTCAAGGATTTTCAGCCATATGGCGGCCAGGACAAGACATGACATTAAAGCCGCAAGTGGTTTTAAATGGCTTCTTTTTTTCCTTTACAAATGTCATTTTGTGCAAGGACAGTTCTAAACACGGGAAACACATGCCACTTCACAGGCATACTTTAGACACCCCCCAGGTACCATATTTAAAGGAAAATTTCACTTTTTTTTTTTTCACTTTATGCATCATTAAAATGACTGCTCCCGAAAAAACTTTAGTTTTTAAAATTTCTTTTTGCATTGATATATGTCCCCTGGGGCAGGACCCGGGTCCCCAAACCTGTTTTATGACATTAACATGCATATTGGCCATTGTAATTAGCAATTTTGATTTCGAACGTTCGCGTCCATTATAACGAATAGGGTTCGAAAATTTGCGCGAACTTTCGGTCCGTTCGAAGGTTCTGGTGCGAACCGAACCCGGGGGTGTTCGGCTCATCCCTATTCCCCAGTCCACTCTGCAAAGCTTATCAGTCTGGGCCTTTTTGACATGTCTGCTGCAGTGGGTTGCAGCCTCTGCCTGCAGTGTATCAAGCATGGTAGGTCTATAAGGCATTAGAGTACCACATCCATGAAGAGGCACATGACTTTTCACGACAAATCTCAGTGCGAAAGGCCTGTACTCCTCCTTTCTCTCAATACTCACTGACCATCTCACTGGAGTTCTTGTTTTTCTCACCACAAAAGTGGCCCCTCATTCAGGACACTTGTACAGTCGTGTCACCATTTGAAGAGGCAACCAGAATGGTGATCTGTAATGAGGTAGGAGTCATCAACACAATCCCTCTGGTGTAATTGTCCAGGAACTGGAGTCACAACAGCAGGAGGCAGAGCAGGACCTCCTGCTGTTCTGTGGCCCACTTTATCCTGACTATTTTCCTGTAAGAAAGCATCAATCAAAAGAGGAGCAGAAGACGGTTGGTTGGGGTTCCAACCAGTGGGAAGGAAAAAATAGAGCAGGCCTCCAGGAGAGCATTATGTTTCACCCTTCCCAAACCCTGGGAGTTTTACATGGTTAGGGTGAGAGAGCTGAGGACATGATTGTCCCCAGTGACACTTCCTCTATCACCAGAAGTTTGTGGCTGATGTGCTCATTCATGCTGCTGTTCCTTTGCAGGGACTCAAGCATTTGAACTGTCAAGCATTGGGACCATTACTGGTTGCACACCCTTTTTAATCCACAATGTCTTTCTAACTGCTACTTTTGCTGGACAACTTTCTGTTAAAGGAAGTTGAAAAATAACAGACTTACTATCCAGACCACCCTATGAAATAAAGGAAAAAAACACACAAAACAAGAAAACTAATGTAACCACCACATCAAAGAATTCATAATCTGCAATAAATACAATTTTTGCTTTTGGGTTTAGATACAATTTAATTACAGATTTATTCCTTATGAGATGAAACTGCATGCAGATGGAATACCTTGGCATTTTTCATCACAATGCATAATAACTCCTAAGTATTATATTTTCCTGTAACTAATTATGTGATAAAAATGTAAGCATGGCAGGTCTTAATAAACAAAGAGCTGTAAGCACTGACATGCCATTTCAATAGCATTTTCTTGCATATATGTCAAAGTCTGAAAACATTTCTGAAGTACTTTGAGGCTAACCTCAAAACTCGCTGGAATTGAGTTTTGACAGATTCCCAGTAAAAGGAAATCCTTTTTCCTAAATCAGTTAAATGAGGTACATTTGCTTAGAATCTGAACTCAAATAATACTTCTATTGTGAGAGATGGTACATCCTGCATATCTCCTTAATTTGTTCTAAGAACTCATTGTTGTAGTAATGAATCACGAAATACACCTAAATGTTTGTTCATACTAACAGAATGTCTGCGCAATTGATTGTGAGCCCATGCAGGAGTTTGAAAGTTCCCCACGCATTAAGCATTTTAAATATAGTTAATTTTAGAGAAAAATAAAGCACCATGTCAGTGTAAAAAAAATAATACTGTGTACAAATAATATTTACTTAAAACCTAACTCCAGCCAGTGTTGTTATTTCTACTCAAAAAAGTAAACTTAGTAAAAGGAGAAAAGTTATAAGCAGCACAATGGACAAAGCCTAATAACCAACATTTACTGCCCGTTCACACTACAGCGACATGAAAGTCGGCACGAGTTTGCAAGGCAACATGAGGCAACTTCGAGGCAACTTCGAGGCAACTTCAAGTCGCCTCCAGGACAGGCAACTTTGCCAGTGGCCAATCAAACAATAATCAGCTCTGTGGGAGGGAGGTGTTTGCCTGAGAAAACTATTTTCTCTTCCTGTAAAGTTGCTTCAGTTAAGACAGTGATCCGACTTTGGAGGTGACTTCCATTGAAATCAATGGGTACAAGTCGCCTAGAAATCGCCTTGAAGTAGTACAGGAAACTTTTCTGAAGTTGGGGCGACTTCAGTAGTGTGCATTAAGACGGCTCTCATTCACTTAAATGTAATTTCTCATTTCGCGTGACTTGGGGCGACTTGGGGCAGCACAAGTCGGATCTAAGTCGCGGTAGTGGGAACGGGCACTTACAGTAATGTAACCAATAAGTACATAATACAAATACAGTGGAACCTAGGTTTAAGAGTAACTTGGTTTGAGAGCGTTTTGATTTGCGAGCAAGGTTTTTTTTAAAATTCTGACTCGGTTTGCGAGTGTTGACTCGCAAGACGAGCAGAATTCAAGCTAAATAGGCCTGCAGTACCTCATTTGGCATGAGGTATGGGGGCGCAGGAGCCAAGCAGAGCCGAAGATAGGCATGCAGTACCTCATTTGGCCTGAGGTACGGGGGCGCAGGAGCCGAGCAGAGCTAAACATTGGCCTGCAGTACCTCATTTGGCCTGAGGTACGGGGGTGCAGGAGCCGAGCCGAAGTGTCCTTGGGCCTTTTCGGCCGTTCCGAGGCTCCCTGGCACACCCCACTTCTGGCCGCATTCGGTATTGCATCCCATTTAAGTCAATGCGGAACAAATTATTTTTGTTTCCTTTGACTTCAATGGGAAAACTCGCTTTGATATGCGAGTACTTTGGATTACGAGCATACTCGTAATCCGAGGTTCAACTGTATATACAACATATATAAAAAATTACTTATTTTGGAAAGTGATAATTAGGGCACTAAAAACATTAAGAGAAGTTTTACCCTTCCTATACTAAAATATAGTTTTGTTTTTGCCTGTGTCCGTATTTTAGAGATTTCTCATCACTCCCTGTCCTAGCACAAAGGGGAATTCAACCTGATAAGGAAACAAACAGCAAAAAAAAAAAAAAAATGAGAATGTTGCCAACTCTTTTTTTCATGCAACATAAAAAATATAAATATTGGTTGGAGTTTAACTTTAATTTAAACTAGCTTTAATTCAAAGAAATGGTGTGACAGTTTTCATAAAATAGCGTTAGTACCGCTAGCAACCAGGGAGGTCATTTATATATTTTATAGATATTACATGTATTATTCAGTACGTATATTTAAAAGAAACTGAATTGTTTATCCATTAACATTCTTCTTTCATGTTCTATTATTTTATATTGACCACTTTTAACCAGCAGGTGGTATGATTGAGGCTATTGTTCAGAAATTTTGCACATTGATTTGATAGTATGTTGTGTAAAGCTTGAATAGCTTGTATTATAAATAGACCTGAATAGCAAAAGCCCAAATTACAGACACACAACTGAAGGAGTCAGAAGAGGGACTCTCCTTAACTAAGAGGAAATATTGACTGATATGAATTTTTAGCTAACCAGGCGAAGTTGAAAAGTGAGCAGCTAAAGCCCTGTACACACGATCGGATTTCCTATGGATTCTAACCTGATGGATTTTTCCATCGGAAATCCAATGAAGCCGACTTCCATCAGTCTTGCCTACACGCCATCAGTCAAAAAACCGACCGTCCCAAACGTAAAACACTCCGACGAGCCAAGAAAAATTAAGTTCAATGCTTCTGAGCATGCGTCGACTTGATTCTGAGCATGTGTGGGTTTTCTCTCCGATGGAGTTCCACACAGACGATCGGAATTTGCTATCGTTTTTTTTACCGTCGGATAAATTTAAAACATGTTCTATTTTTAATCACTGATGGAAAAAAGACCGATGGGGCCCATACACGATCGGTTTGTCCGATGAAAAAAGTCCATCGGACTGTTTTCATCGGTAAAACCGATCGTGTATACACGGCATAACAGACCTGTGAGCATAAAATGAAAATAAGTTCTAATCCAACCAAACCTTGCTCATTTTGTCTAGGTCCCTAGCTGTTGTATTCATGTTTTGACTTCATTGATTTAGACTGAGTATATAGATAAGTATTTTTAAATGCTCATTATCACCTTGTTTAGGACCTATGCAGGGCTATGACCATATGTGCCCACTCACACACATGAGAAAAGAGAGCAGAGGGTCCATCCAAAATTTGCACTCACACACATGGTCACATGTCTTGCTAATTTCCATGGGTGTAAACATTAGTGCATCAGTGCAATTTTTTTTAAATGGCTGTTCTTTGTTTAAAATATTTTTCTTGTCATTCATCCTGAATTGTATGTATCATCTGTAATTCAAGATTTTCTTCTGTTTAACCCAGGGCTTTTTTTCAACTAGAACTTATGGTTGAGTTCCTGCACCTATTTTCTGAGAAAAAGAGACCTGGTTTAACCCCTTAATGACCGCTCATGGCATATATACGTCGGCAGAATGGCTCGTACAGGCACAATCACGTACCTGTACGTGGCCCTTTAACTGCCTGCCATGTGGTCGCACATGGCCCCTTCACTGCCAGTGTAATTTTTACAGTAACCAGTGCATTTTTATTTTTATTGTAAAAATTACAATGGTCCCAAAAATGTGTCAAAAGTGTCCGATGTGTCCGCCATAATGTCGCAGTCACGATCGCCGCCATTACTAGTAAAAAAAAAAAAAATTCATAAAAATGCCATAAAACTACCCCCTATATTGTAAACGCTATAACTTTTGCGCAAACCAATCAATAAACGCTGATTGCGATTTTTTTTACCAAAAATATGTAGAAGAATACGTATCGGCCTAAACTGAGGAAAAAAATGTTTTTTTATATATTTTTGGGGGATATTTATTATAGCAAAAAGTAAAAAATATTGCATTTTTTTCAAAATTGTCGCTCTATTTTTGTTCATAGCGCAAAAAATAAAAACCGCTGAGGTGATCAAATACCACCAAAAGAAAGCTCTATTTGTGGGAAAAAAAGGACGTCAATTTTGTTTGGGAGCCACGTTGCACGACTGCGCAATTGTCAGTTAAAGCGACGAAGTGCCGAATCGCAAAAAGGGGCCTGGTCTTTATGCGGCTTAAGTGGTCTGTCCTGATTTTGGTCTGGACCATTGTTCACTTTTGTGTTTCTCCTGGGTTTTGAATTTCACATACGGTTTGACTTATCTTTAGTGTTGAGCGAACCCGAACTGTAAAGTTCGGGTCCGTACCGAACTTTAGCTTTTTCCCGAACCCGTACTTTGCGCAAAAGTCCGGGTTCGGGTTCGGCAATCTAATTACGCATTTAGAAATGCTTCAGGGGCCAGCCAATCACCTTTTGATTAGCTGGTGTGCCCTTAGAGGCCATCATAGCCATGCCTACTAATGGCATGGCTGTGATTGGTCAGTGCAACATGTGACCCAGCTTCTATATAAGCTAGAGGCACACAGCACACACGTCACTCTGCTTCAGAATAGATAGGGAGAGGATCTAGTCTGCTGCTGCTGCTTTTAGGGAGAGATAGAAAAATACATGAGTTAGTCCTGATTCTGGAATCTGAGGGAAAAGATAGAGACAGTGTAGTGTAGGGCCAGGTTCCTGTTTTTTGCTTTTAGAGAGAGAGAGATATATTATATAGGAATAGGAGTCCAGATTCAGAGATATAACTCAGCGATCTGCATAGGTTTACCTGTTTGTGTTGCAGTGCAGTCTTTTTATACTGCTATGAGCCCAGTGTCAGAGAAAATCTACCTTTTATCTGCAAGCTCAGTGCACCAGCACTGCATATATTACGTTGAGAGATACACCGTTTCCATACTGTGGGTGTATTCTGCTCTTGGAAAAAGATCCATTTAGGACAAAAAAAAAAAAGGCACTTTATTGTGCTCTTTTCCAAAAGACCCATTGAGCAAAAAAAAAAAAAAAAATCCATTTTATTTTGCTCGTGCAAAAAAAGACCCGTTTAGGGCAAAAAAAAAAATTTGCACTTTAATGTACGCTTGCAAAAAGAGCCATTTAGGGCCACAAAAATATTTTGCAGTGTGTTATACATATGTGGAGGTGTGTGAAATAAACAATTTATATATAGTTTTCTTCTACTGTGCTATACTAAAAAAAAATCATTTTTTTTTTAATAGCATTTTCTGCAGTTCTGTAGCTGTGCGATTCAGCGGTTACATACTGTGGGTGTATTGTGGTCTTCCAAAAAACGCCATTTAGGGCCACAAAAAATATTTTGCAGTGTGTTATACATATGTGGAGGTGTGTGAAATAAACAATTTATATATAGTTTTCTTCTACTGTGCTATACTAAAAAAAAAACATTTTTTTTAAATAGCATTTTCTGCAGTTCTGTAGCTGTGCGATTCAGCGGTTACGTACTGTGGGTGTATTGTGGTCTTCCAAAAAACGCCATTTAGGGCCACAAAAAATATTTTGCAGTGTGTTATACATATGTGGATGTGTGTGAAATAAACAATTTCTAAATAGTTTTCTTCTACTGTGCTATACTAAAAAAACAACATTTTTTTTGAATAGCATTTTCTGCAGTTCTGTAGCTGTGCGATTCAGCGGTTACGTACTGTGGGTGTGTTCTGCTCTTCCAAAAACACCCATTTAGGGCAACATCCTAAATTTGGAAAATATGAGGAGAAGGTCAAAGGGACGTGGTGGCCCCGGTCGTGGTGCTGCTGGTGGAGCTCCTGTTGCAGGGAGAGGATGTGGTGGATCTGTGCCAGATACACGCACAAGTGAAACACCTTCCTCAGGTGCGAGTAGGCGACCGAGCCTGCGGCGGTATTTTGTCGTGCCTAATGAGGCTGTACGAATGTTTAGGCCAGGACAAGTACAGGCGATAGTAGATTGGGTTGCTGACAGTGCCTCAGGTTCCTTCACATTGTCTCCCACCCACTCTTCTGATGAAAGATCAGAGTTGGCACCTGAAACCCATGTCCATCAGTCTTTCACCTCACCCCCTTGCAAATCAGCCAAGCAGTCTGAGCCCCAAATCATGCAGCAGTCTCTTCTGCTTTTCGATGACTCTGTTAGCAGGGTTTCCCAGGGCCATCCACCTAGCCCTGCCCCAGAAGTGGAAGAGATTGAGTGCACCGATGCCCAACCACTTATGTTTCATGATGAGTACATGGGAGGACCATCGCAGCACGTCTCGGATGATGACAAAACACAGGTGCCAACTGCTGCTGCTTTCGCAATTGTGCAGACAGACAAGGAGGGCAGGGGTGAAGACTGGGTGGAAGATGATGTGGAGGACGATGAGGTCCTCGACCCCACATGGAATCAACGTTATGCAGGTGACCAGTGTAGTTTGGAGGAAGAGGCGGTGGTCGCACAGAGCCACCAGCACAGCAGAAGAGGGAGCAGGGTGCAAAAGCGGAGCGTCCGTCCCCTAGACAGTATGTCTGCTACTGCCCAATGCAGCAAGGGACCGAGCACACCAAAGCCAGGTCCAAGGAGTTCCCTAGCGTGGCAGTTCTTCACACAATGTGCTGATGACAAGACACGAGTGGTTTGCACGCTGTGCAATCAGAGCCTGAAGCGAGGCATAAACGTTTTCAACCTGAGCACAACCTGCATGACCAGGCATCTAAGTGCAAAGCACGAGCTGCAGTGGAGTAGACACCTCAAAAACCAAGAAAGGTCTCTGGCTCCTCCTGCTTCCTCTTCTGCTGCAGTCTCGGCCTCTTCATCCACCTCTGTAGTGACAGTGGCACCTGCCACCCCGCAAACAGAGGATCTGCCAGCAACACTACCACCTGGGTCACCAACCATCTCCACAATGTCCCATTGAAGCGTTCAGCTCTCTATCTCCCAAACATTGGAGCGGAAGAGGAAGTACCCCCCTAGCCACCCGCGATCCCTGGCCCTGAATGCCAGCATTTCAAAACTCCTGGCCTTTGAAATGCTGTCATTCCGTCTGGTGGAGACGCAGAGTTTTAAAAGCCTGATGGCATTGGCTGTCCCACAGTACGTCGTGCCCAGCCGCCACTACTTTTCCAGGCGAGCCATCCCTTCCCTGCACAACCAAGTGGGGGACAAAATCAGGTGTGCACTGCGCAACGCCATCTGTGGCAAGGTCCACCTAACTACGGATGCGTGGACCAGTAAGCACGGTCAGGGACGTTATATCTCCCTAACAGCACACTGGGTAAATGCAGTGGCGGCTGGGCCTGAGGCAGATAGCAGTTTGGCGCATGTCCTTCCACCACCGAGGATTGCAGGGCGCTTCAGTTTGCCTCCTGTTGCTAACTCCTCCTACTCCGCTTCCTCATCCTCTACCGCCTCCTCATCCGGTCAGCGTAACACCTTCACCACTAGGGATGAGCTCGGTGTTCGAGTCGAACATACGTTCGACTCGAACATCGGCTGTTCGATCGTTCGCCGAACAACGAACGATTTGGGCCGTTCGCGCCTAATTCGCGGCCCACAATGCACTACGCCATCGCAGTGTCATCCAGGCGCTGTGATTGGCCAAGCATGCACTGTGACCCCGCATGCTTGGCCAATCACAGCGCCGGCAGCGAGGAGAGCAATGATTGGCCACAGGCAGGATGCCTGTGGCCAATTATTGCTGAGGGTGTTTAGTACACGCCCCACACTATAAAAGGCCGCCAGCACGGCGGCCTAGTGTAGTGTGTTCCGGAGCAGGGAAAGAGAAGCATAGGCAGGGACAGTGACATTTTTTTTTCTTGCTTAACCTGGATTCCTTTAGTTTAGGGAAAGAGAAGGATAGGTAGGGAGAGTGTCAGTGTGTTTTACTGTGCTAATCCTTGTTTGTAGGGACAGGGAAGGACAGTGAGGGAAATTCTCCTTGTGCTATACTGTGCTAAAGCATTGATCATCAACCATCTTTAAAAAAACATTTTTTATAGGGACAGAAAACTATAGGTAGGGAGAGTGTCAGTGTGTTTTACTGTGCTAATCCTTGTTTGTAGGGACAGGGAAGGACAGTGAGGGAAATTCTCCTTGTGCTATACTGTGCTAAAGCATTGATCATCAACCATCTTTAAAAAAACATTTTTTCTAGGGACAGAAAACTATAGGTAGGGAGAGTGTCAGTGTGTTTTACCGTGCTAATCCTTGTTTGTAGGGACAGGGAAGGACAGTGAGGGAAATTCTCCTTGTGCTATACTGTGCTAAAGCATTGATCATCAACCATCTTTAAAAAAACATTTTTTCTAGGGACAGAAAACTATAGGTAGGGAGAGTGTCAGTGTGTTTTACTGTGCTAATCCTTGTTTGTAGGGACAGGGAAGGACAGTGAGGGAAATTCTCCTTGTGCTATACTGTGCTAAAGCATTGATCATCAACCATCTTTAAAAAAACATTTTTTATAGGGACAGAAAACTATAGGTAGGGAGAGTGTCAGTGTGTTTTACTGTGCTAATCCTTGTTTGTAGGGACAGGGAAGGACAGTGAGGGAAATTCTCCTTGTGCTATACTGTGCTAAAGCATTGATCATCAACCATCTTTAAAAAAACATTTTTTATAGGGACAGAAAACTATAGGTAGGGAGAGTGTCAGTGTGTTTTACTGTGCTAATCCTTGTTTGTAGGGACAGGGAAGGACAGTGAGGGAAATTCTCCTTGTGCTATACTGTGCTAAAGCATTGATCATCAACCATCTTTAAAAAAACATTTTTTATAGGGACAGAAAACTATAGGTAGGGAGAGTGTCAGTGTGTTTTACTGTGCTAATCCTTGTTTGTAGGGACAGGGAAGGACAGTAAGGGAAATTCTCCTTGTGCTATACTGTGCTAAAGCATTGATCATCAACCATCTTTAAAAAAACATTTTTTATAGGGACAGAAAACTATAGGTAGGGAGAGTGTCAGTGTGTTTTACTGTGCTAATCCTTGTTTGTAGGGACAGGGAAGGACAGTGAGGGAAATTCTCCTTGTGCTATACTGTGCTAAAGCATTGATCATCAACCATCTTTAAAAAAACATTTTTTCTAGGGACAGAAAACTATAGGTAGGGAGAGTGTCAGTGTGTTTTACTGTGCTAATCCTTGTTTGTAGGGACAGGGAAGGACAGTGAGGGAAATTCTCCTTGTGCTATACTGTGCTAAAGCATTGATCATCAACCATCTTTAAAAAAACATTTTTTCTAGGGACAGAAAACTATAGGTAGGGAGAGTGTCAGTGTGTTTTACTGTGCTAATCCTTGTTTGTAGGGACAGGGAAGGACAGTGAGGGAAATTCTCCTTGTGCTATACTGTGCTAAAGCATTGATCATCAACCATCTTTAAAAAAACATTTTTTATAGGGACAGAAAACTATAGGTAGGGAGAGTGTCGGTGTGTTTTACTGTGCTAATCCTTGTTTGTAGGGACAGGGAAGGACAGTGAGGGAAATTCACCTTGTGCTATACTGTGCTAAAGCATTGATCATCAACCATCTTTAAAAAAACATTTTTTATAGGGGCAGAAAACTATAGGTAGGGAGAGTGTCAGTGTGTTTTACTGTGCTAATCCTTGTTTGTAGGGACAGGGAAGGACAGTGAGGGAAATTCTCCTTGTGCTATACTGTGCTAAAGCATTGATCATCAACCATCTTTAAAAAAAACATTTTTTATAGGGACAGAAAACTATAGGTAGGGAGAGTGTCAGTGTGTTTTACTGTGCTAATCCTTGTTTGTAGGGACAGGGAAGGACAGTGAGGGAAATTCTCCTTGTGCTATACTGTGCTAAAGCATTGATCATCAACCATCTTTAAAAAAACATTTTTTATAGGGACAGAAAACTATAGGTAGGGAGAGTGTCAGTGTGTTTTACTGTGCTAATCCTTGTTTGTAGGGACAGGGAAGGACAGTGAGGGAAATTCTCCTTGTGCTATACTGTGCTAAAGCATTGATCATCAACCATCTTTAAAAAAACATTTTTTATAGGGACAGAAAACTATAGGTAGGGAGAGTGTCAGTGTGTTTTACTGTGCTAATCCTTGTTTGTAGGGACAGGGAAGGACAGTGAGGGAAATTCTCCTTGTGCTATACTGTGCTAAAGCATTGATCATCAATCATCTTTAAAAAAACATTTTTTATAGGGACAGAAAACTATAGGTAGGGAGAGTGTCAGTGTGTTTTACTGTGCTAATCCTTGTTTGTAGGGACAGGGAAGGACAGTGAGGGAAATTCTCCTTGTGCTATACTGTGCTAAAGCATTGATCATCAACCATCTTTAAAAAAACATTTTTTATAGGGACAGAAAACTATAGGTAGGGAGAGTGTCAGTGTGTTTTACTGTGCTAATCCTTGTTTGTAGGGACAGGGAAGGACAGTGAGGGAAATTCTCCTTGTGCTATACTGTGCTAAAGCATTGATCATCAACCATCTTTAAAAAAACATTTTTTATAGGGACAGAAAACTATAGGTAGGGAGAGTGTCAATGTGTTTGACTGTGCTAATCCTTGTTTGTAGGGACAGGGAAGGACAGTGAGGGAAATTCTCCTTGTGCTATACTGTGCTAAAGCATTCCTCATCAACCATCTTTGAAATCCTTGTTTTTTGGACAGTCAGGGAAATTGTCATTGTGCTATTCTGTGCGAAAGCAATCATCCTCAACCATATTTAGAAATCCTTAAGTAAAGGGACAGAGAAGGACACCTGAAGGTAGCCCTTATTGCTTTTTTCCCATCTCCCTACAGGCCATCCATTAGAATGTCTGGAAGGCAAACAAGGAGAGGCAGACAGTCAGGAGGCAATAAAAGAGGGCAAGCAGCCTCTGTGTCTGGGGGCAACAGTGCTGGTCGTGGACGCGGTGCATTGTCATCAGCACATGGCCATGGGACACGCTTGTCCTTCTTTTCGGCAGCTGGACATGTTGAGCCACATCATGCCGAAGACTTGGTAGAGTGGATGACCAAGCCCTCCTCCTCCTCCTCATCCTCTCTCACCCAGGCTCAGGGTACTGGCAAAGCAGCTGCCAAAGCGTCCTCTTCCCTGGTATCAATGTCAGACTCATCATCAGTCACTCCTTCCCTAGACCCACCATGTCCTCCTCCTGAGGAGTCCCCCGAACTGTTTGAGCACAGTGTTGGGTACATGCTCCAGGAGGATGCCCAGCGTTTCGAAGGGTCTGATGATGAAACCCAGCTACAGGAAGGCAGTAGCGTGAGAGCAGACAGAGGGGATGCTCAAGAAGGACACCAATCTGGCAGTCATGTTCCAGCAGCTGCAGCATACTGCCAGATTGGCTCCAGTGATGAGGAGGGAGGGGATGATGAGGTCACTGACTCCACGTGGGTGCCTAATAGGAGAGAGGAGGAGGAGGAGGATGAGGAGGAGGCACATCGTCAACGAGGCAGGATGCCCTTTGGTGGCCAGCGTAAGGGCAGTACACCGACGGAATCACACCGCAGAGCTCCGCCTGTGCAGGGCGCTGCCTCTGCCCGTCATTCAAAAAGTTCTTTGGTGTGGGCCTTTTTTGAGGCTAGTGCATCAGATCGCACAGCTGCTGTTTGCAACATATGTCTCAAGCGTATATCGCGTGGCCAAAACATCAGCCGCTTGGGTACCACATGCCTGACCAGACATATGTTGACCTGCCATGCAGCTCGTTGGCAAGCCTGCCTCAAAGACCCACACCAAAGAACAAAGCAGACCTCTCCTTGCACCGCATCAGCTGGGATCTCCAACCCCACTATAACTTCAGTCCTCTCTGAAACATGCACTGAGAGGAATGAAGGTGTAGAATTAGGTGTGTCACAGCCAAGTACTTGCGGCCACTCTGCTAGCAGTACACCGACGTCCGATTCTAGCAGGCAAATTTCCCTGCCCCAGCTGCTGGACCGTCGAAAGAAGTTCACTCCCAGCCATCCACATGCCCAGCGGTTGAATGCTATCTTGGCTAAATTGCTAGCGCTTCAACTGCTGCCTTTTCAGTTGGTAGACTCGGCCCCCTTCCGTGAGTTTGTGCAATGTGCGGTTCCTTAGTGGCAGGTTCCCAAACGCCACTTTTTCTCACGGAAGGCTATTCCGGCTCTCTACCGGCATGTGGAAGGCAATGTCTTGGCCTCGCTGGACAGGGCGGTCAGCGGTAAGGTGCATATTACCGCTGACTCATGGTCCAGCAGGCATGGACAGGGACGTTACCTTTCTTTCACGGCCCATTGGGTCACTCTTTTGGCAGCTGGGAAGGATGCAGGACAAGGTGCAGTAGTGTTGGAGGTTGTTCCACCGCCATGCCTCCAAAATGCTACTACTGGTTGTGACACACCTCTCTCATCCACCCCCTCCTCTTCTTCTTCCTCCATGGCCTCTTCCTGTGCTTTGTCCTCTGAACCAGCGGTGCTCCGTAGCCGTTCAAGGGGCTACGCAAGTACGCAGGCAAAAAGATGCCATGCCGTGCTTGCGCTGGTGTGTTTGGGGGACAGAAGCCACACTGGGGCAGAGGTCCTGTCTGCTCTGCAGGGCCAGGCCGAGAGGTGGTTGACGCCACGCCAGCTTAAGCCAGGAATGGTGGTTTGCGACAATGGCACCAACCTCCTCTCCGCCCTCCGACAGGGACAACTGACCCATGTGCCCTGTGTGGCTCACGTCCTTAACCTGGTGGTGCAGCGGTTCTTGGGCAGGTACCCGGGCTTACAGGATGTCCTGAGGCAGGCCAGGAAAGTCTGTGTGCATTTCCGCAGATCTTATAATGCCAGTGCTCGCCTGGCTGAGCTGCAAAAGGAGTTGAACCTGCCCAAGAACCGCCTTATATGTGACATGCCCACCAGGTGGAACTCAACGTTGGCCATGCTGCAGCGGCTGCACACGCAGCAGAGGGCCATCAATGAGTACCTGTGCGACTACGGCACCAGGACAGGTTCAGGGGAGCTTGTTTTTTTTTCTCCACGCCAGTGGGGCATGATCAGGGATGCATGCACTGTCCTGGCACCATTTGAGGAGGCCACGAGGATGGTGAGCAGTGACAGTGCATGCATCAGTGACACTGTACCTCTTGTCCACCTGTTGGAGCACACGCTGCGTGGAATAATGGACAGGGCACTTGAGGCAGAACAGAGGCAGGAAGAGGAGGACTTCCTTGCCTCTCAAGGCCCCCTTTACCCAGACAGTGTTCCTTCTGTCCCACCCATCGCACAGGAAGAGGAGGAGGAGGAGGAGGAGGAGGAGGAGGAGGATTGTGTCAGCATGGAGGTGGAGGCTGGCACTCAGCATCATCAGCAGCAGTCTTTTAGGGATGATTTACAGTCCCAAGAAACCAGTGGACTTGTACGTGGCTGGGAGGAGGTGGCTGCGGATCATGTCGTCCTTAGTGACCCAGAGGACTCCGGACCGAATGCCTCAGCTAACCTACGCTGCATGGCCTCCCTGATCCTGCAAAGTCTGCGGAAGGATCCTCGTATTCTTCGGATCAAGGAGAGGGACCATTACTGATTGGCCACTCTCCTTGATCCACGGTACAAGGGTAAGGTTGCGGACCTTATGTTACCGTCGCAGAGGGAGCAGAGGATGAGACAACTCCGGGAGGCCTTGCAGAAAGGTCTGTGCAACGCGTTCCCAGAGACTGGGAGGTTACAAACTCCTGGTCCTGGACAACGAGTTGCTGAGGCTTCGGCCAGTCAAAGAAGGAGCGGTGGGGAAGGTGGCCGTCTGACCGATGCGTTCAGACAATTCTTTAGTCCGCAGCCCCAAAGTATGATCGGTTCCAGCAACCATCGCCAGCGTCTGATAAACATGGTGCAGGAATATCTAGGGGCAAGGTCAGACTTGGACACCTTCCCCACCAAAAATCCTCTGGCTTACTGGGTCTTGAGGATGGATCACTGGCCAGAGCTTGCACAGTATGCAATTGAGCTACTGGCCTGTCCTGCATCCAGCGTTCTTTCGGAACGCACATTCAGTTCTACTGGAGGATTTGTCACGGATCATAGGGTGCGCCTGTCCACCGACTCGGTTGATCGACTGACTTTCATCAAGATGAACCAGTCTTGGATCACCACCAGCTACCACACACCTGATGCTGATATAACAGACTAATTGATTTTAACATGTCACATCCCTTCAAGACTGATGCTGATGCTGAGTGCCTGTGCTGTTATGTTGACTGGCTATCCTCCTCCTCCGAGTCCTCAATGATACGATTGATGATGATAGCTTGGAAGATCATTTTTGTTTATGGGTGCCGCCACCAGTGGCTAAGGCCCAATTTTTCAGCCCCTGTTTAACAGGGGCGTGTAATTACAATTTTTGAAGCAATACTTTGCAACAGGGCTCATTGCTGTGCTCCAAGTACAGTATCTGTGAGGGGTTGCAGTGTTGTGCCACCAGTGCCTAAGGCCCAATTTTTCAGCCCCTGTTCAACAGGGGCATGTAATTACAATTCTTGATCTAATAATTCACAGCAGGGCCCATTGCTGCACCCACCAAGAGTAACTCTGAGGGCTTACAGTGTTGTGGCAACGCCACCACCACCACCACCACGAAAGGCCCAATTTTTCAGCCCCTGTTCAAAAGGGGCATGTAATTACAATTCTTGATCTAATAATTCACAGCAGAGCCCATTACTGCACCCACCAAGAGTAACTCTGAGGGCTTACAGTGTTGTGGCAACACCACCACCACCACCACCACCACCACGAAAGGCCCAATTTTTCAGCCCCTGTTCAACAGGGGCATGCAATTACAATTCTTGATCTAATAATTCACAGCAGGGCCCATTGCTGCACCCACCAAGAGTAACTGTCAGGGCTTACAGTGTTGTGGCACCAGCACCACCATCAAAGGCCCAATTTTTACTACCACTGTTCAACAATTATATGTAATTACAATTCCTGATATAATAGTTGACAGCAGGGCGTTCCAGCACCAACCAAGAGTAACTGTGAGTGCTTACAGTGTTGTGCCAACACCAACAACTAAGGGGCCTATTTCTGCAGAGTATATACGGCAGGTCCCTACTTTCAAACATCCAACTTACAAACGACTCCTACTTGCAAACGCAAGAAGACAACAGGAAGTGAGAGGAAATCTACCCCTAGGAAGGAAAATTCTCTCCTGTAAGAATTAATATGGGAGAAAGGTGTCTCCTCTGTACTGATGCTTTATCACCAATCCTTGTTTCAAGAAAAACACCACATTTCAAAAACAGTTGTCATTGGGACGGAAAGTGAGGTGAAATGTTCTGAACAGGGGCACAGACAGCAAAACAAATGTTACAGGGGTGATAACCCTTACCTATGTTTTCCAAAAAGTTTAAAAATAGATTTTTGGGCTGGAGCTACACTTAAACAATGTACCTGTTCAAAATTACAAACACATTCTACATAAGAACAAACCTACAGTCCCTGTCTTGTATGCACCGCCTGTATACGGCTGTTCAGAGTATATAGGGCCTTTTTTATTTTATGTGCGGGGTTCCCCTTAATATCCATACAAGACCCAAAGGGGCTGGTAATGGGCTGGGGTAGGGGGGGGGGGGGTCATGGGGTAGCTATGCCATTTTTCTTAAAGATTTTCATCCATATTACCGGGACCAGACATTACATTAAAGCCGCAATCAGTTTTAAATGGCTTTTTTTTTCCTTTAGAAGTGTCATTTTGTGTAGGGACAGTTCTAAACACGGGAAACACGTGGCACTTCACAGGCATACTTTAGACACCCCCCAGGTACGATATTTAAAGGAATATTTGACTTTTTTTTTTCACTTTATGCATCATTAAAATGACTGCTCCCGAAAAACGACCGTTTTTAAAACTTCTTTTTGCATTGATACATGTCCCCTGGTGCAGAACCCGGGTTCCCAAACCCTTTTTAGGACAATAACATGCATAATAGTCGTTATAATTAGCAATTTAGAATTCGAACGTTCGCATCCATTGTATTTAATAGGGTTCTAATGTTCGTACGAACGTTCGGTCCGTTCGCGGGTTCTGGTGCGAACCGAACCCGGGGGTGTTCGGCTCATCACTATTCACCACCAACTTCAGCACAGCCAGGGGTAAACGACAGCAGGCAGTTTTAAAACTTTCCTGTTTGGGGGAAAAACCCCACACCGCGCAGGAGTTGTGGAGGGACATGGAACAACAGACCAATGAGTGGTTGCTGTCAGTGAGCCTCAAGCCCGGCCTGGTGGTGTGCGATAATGGGCGAAATCTCGTAGCAGCTCTGGGCCTAGCCGGTTTGACGCACATCCCTTGCCTGGCGCATGTGCTGAACTTGGTGGTCCAGCGGTTCCTTAAAAATTACCCCAATATGCCAGAGCTGCTGCAGAAAGTGCGGGCTGTCTGTGCGCACTTTCGGCGTTCTCACCCTGCTGCTGCTCGCCTGTCAGTGCTGCAGCCTAACTTCGGCCTTCCCACTCACCGCCTCATACGTGACGTGCCCACAAGGTGGAACTCCACCTTGCACATGCTGGCCAGACTGTGCGAGCAGCAGCAGGCGATAGTGGAGTTTCAGCTGCAGCAATCACGCGTGAGTCGCTCTGCGGAACAGCACCACTTCACCACCAATAACTGGGCCTCCATGCGAGACCTGTGTGCCTTGTTGCGCTGTTTCGAGTACTCCACCAACATGGCCAGTGCCAATGACGCCGTTCTCAGCGTTACTATCCCAGTTCTATGCCTCCTTGAAAAAACGCTTCGGGCGATGATGGAAGAGGATGTGGCACAGGAGGATGAGGAGGAGGAGGAGGAAGCGGGATCATTTCAAAGGCTTTCAGGGCAGTCTTTCACAAGTGGCTATGAGGGGGGGGGGGTTCCTGCACCAACAAATGCCAGGTACACAATTGTCCGGCAGAAAGGGCACAGTTCTGGAGGATGACGAGGTGGAGGAGGAGATGGAGGAGGAGGAGGAGGAGGAGGAGGAGGAGCCATGTTCACAGCAGGGTGGCACCCAGACCAGCTCGTGGCCATCACTGGTGCGTGGCTGGGGGGATACAGAGGACACAGACGATACACCTCCCACAGAGGACAGCTTTTCTTTGCCTCTGGGCAGCCTGGCACACATGAGCGATTACATGCTGCAGTGTTTCCGCAATGACCGCCGAGTTGCCCACATTTTAGCTGGTGCTGATTACTGGGTGGCCACCCTGCTGGATCCCCGTTACAATGACAACGTACCGTCCTTAATTTCCCCACTGGAGCGGGATCGTAAGATGCGCGAGTACAAGCGCACGCTGGTAGACGCGCTGCTGGTGGCATTCCCACCTGACAGCGGGCGTACGGTGGAAGCACAAGGCAAAGGCAGAGGAGCAGGAAGAGGTCCCCAACGCAGCCGAGGCACCGGCAGCACCTCAGAAGGCAGGGTTAGCATGGCCGAAATGTGGAAAAGCTTTGTCAGCACGCCACAACAACCAGCACCACCAGCTGAGATGGAACGTCTTAGCAGGAGGCAGCATTTCACCAACATGGTTGAGCAGTATGTGTCTACAGGCCTACACGTACTGGATGACGGGTCTGCCCCCTTTACCTTCTGGGTCTCCAAATTGGGCACATGGCCTGAGCTTGCCCTTTATGCCTTGGAGGTGCTGGCCTGCCCTGCAGCCAGTGTATTATCTGAACGTGTATTTAGCACGGCAGGGGGCGTTATCGCAGACAAGCGCAGCCGCCTGTCCAGAGCCAATGTGGACAAGCTCACGTTCATTAAAATGAACCAGGCATGGATCCCACAGGACTTGTCCGTACCTTCTGCAGAATAGACATGTATACCGGTGTTGTGACAAAAACTGTCCGGCCATCGGATTGTGTCCGGCCCGTACTGCGAAGGCGCAGCGCTTGCGCAGTACAGAGGACAAGGAGATTCACAAAATCTCCGAAGATGAACGGCGCCTGCGCAGTGAGTGCAGGTTCAAGCCCCACCATCCAAGTGGACATACGGTAGCACATGGTAACAGGGCCCCTCACGGGCTCGCTTCGATCGCCACGCTTCGGGCACGGCCTCACTTGGCTCGGCTTGAACCACGGATGGTGTGGCCTTCACCTGAACTCACCACGCAGGCGCCGTTCGTCTTGGGAGATTCTACATACTGAGCAAGCGCAGTACAGGGTGGACACTATTTGACGGGGGACAGAATTCAACACATCACTGGCCTTACCCAGCCATTGTTGTATTTTTGAACCAGTGTTGGCTACCTCGTCCTCCTCCACCGCCGCTTCCACCTACACAGCCACATCCACCGCCACCTCAACCTCCTACTCCATATGGACCTCGTCCTCCTAGGTCAAGATTATAATTTTTATTTTATTTTTTTGTAGCGCACAGATCCTTTCCCCCTTACCTGCCTTTATGTTGTTGGCTCCTCGCAGGAGGGAGAAAGGCACACCGCACTACCAGCCCGTACCCTCCTATATAAAGAGGTTGAGCGGTGTACTTGGCGGGCCGTGTCCACAGCCGGAGTCAAAACTCCTCCAGAGGATGATTCTCACCTCTACTGTAGGTAGAGGCAAGTCCTTTAATTCCCAGTAAAGTCAATGTCCACACCAGCTGAAATTACAACTCTTATTCTCTCATGGCAAAATAAATTGTACTCGAATAGAAAAGGTTAGAGCAAAGAAACAGGACAGCTTAAGGTGTGGAGGAGGTCCAGGCACAAACGTAGCACATACACTTCACTGCTTAGGTTTCTCAAACAGTTTTAGGTGCACGGTCTCTGCCACAGACCTTGAGGTTGGTCTCTGCCACAGACCGGGTGTACAAGGCCCCTGCCACGGACCTGGAGAACTTTGGTCTCTGCCACAGACCAGGGTGTACAAGGCCCCTGCCACGGGCCGGGTGAATAAGGCCTCTGATACAGTCAAGATGACCTTGAGCTTCTCCTTCTATGAACCTAGCCCATATCAAGGGGAAGACATCTCTCCAGGGAGTCAACAGACCCTTCCTTCACCGTGACTCCCGCATCGGTCCATCAGAATGATCCTCCCTTCCCTGGAACAGGGTCCCCTACACGAGGCGGCACCCTAAGACTCCTCAACCCTTAGCGGACTTCAGACGAAGGCTCTGGACTTCAGGCTTTACTCCCACACCTAGGCCTCCATACCCAGGGCAGCAGGAACTCCAGGATAGTACCTCACCCCGGGCTAAAGGTACCCGAGATGGAACAGGAACACATGCACCCAGGCCGAAGGCACCTGGGCGCGGACCCCACTGAACATCAGCCCCCAGGCCAAAGGTCTGCCCCTTTTATATGCTCTCCCGGCATGCACAGCAGATTCCCCGCCCCGCTGTACTACTGCCAAGAGGGGACACAAAAGGCACAGCACTGTATCGGCGGTTCAACCCTAGCCTACCATGGCAGCGCAAAAAATACTGTCACTGCCCCCACCTATGACAGGTCTTCACAGCAAGGAGCACTGGATGGGCGGACGCATGTAGACAAAAAACACAAAATATCCAAGCTCAACTTACCAACCAATCAGCAACCAAACGAATTCACCTGTCTAACAGTGCGTTTAAAAACAGGGGTTTAGTTGCACGCATTTGCAAATACATGTGTAAGCTGCAGGCCCCGTCAAGGCTCCCTGTGTACTGCAGTCCTAACTCTAAAATTTAAGGTCTCCTCAGTGGAAGCACATGTATGCTGATGGATAGATGAAGGGCAGATGCCTGGAGGGAGCCCCACCCTCCTTAAAGGCCTAGGCCTCCATACCCAGGGCAGCAGGAACTCCAGGATAGTACCTCACCCCGGGCTAAAGGTACCCGAGATGGAACAGGAACACATGCACCCAGGCCGAATGCACCTGGGCGCAGACCCCACTGAACATCAGCCCCCAGGCCAAAGGTCTGCCCCTTTTATATGCTCTCCCGGCATGCACAGCAGGTTCCCCGCCCCGCTGTACTACTGCCAAGAGGGGACACAAAAGGCACAGCACTGTATCGGCGGTTCAACCCTAGCCTACCATGGCAGCGCCACCTGTAGGCTGCAGGGAACTGCACACCAATACTGTCCCCCGAGGACAAAATGGTCCATGAATCCTACAGAATTAGGGTGTTTGAGCCTATTTACCACTCAAACACTTCCCTTAAATTTAGCACCCCGCTACATTTTTATTTCAAAGTCTTATTTTCCCACTAGCTTATCCATTAAATTGAATAATTTATTCCAGAAAGGGCGTATTCTGGGGCATTCCCACCATATGTGTGGCATCGTGCCGTTGAGTTTCTGAGGTTCTTAATGACTTCCTGTACCTCTTCTGCTGAAAAGGGGGCCTCCAGCATGCATATTTTTTTATTTTTTTATGTTATTTTAAGTTATTTCCCTATCCACATTTGTTTGCAGAGCACTTGACATGCTCTTAACAACATCTTGCTGCCATTTGCAGCCCTCTAGCCCTTTCCATTACTTTTTTAGAGCCTTTTTAGTCCTTAGAAGTCCGGGTCCCCATTGACTTCAATGGGGTTCGGGTTCGGGTTAAAGTTCGGTCCCGAACCCGAACTTTTTTCTGAAGTTCGGCCGAACCCGTCGAACCCGAACATCCAGGTGTCCGCTCAACTCTACTTATCTTTACTAAAGTTTGTGTGTTATTCACTTTTTACTGAGCAAACTGAATTATCGCACAACAGTGCCTCTATGCCCTTTAAATCTGAATCTTGGGTCTCTTTTAAATGCAACTGTGCATGCACTGAGCTTAAAACTCTCATTCTTTATTCCAGCATGCTCCTGGCATCATTAATCCAATTGTAATATTTTTCTAAATCAGCCAGTGCATGTTATAAGTAATCATTAAGACAAGAAACCTTTTTTGTTTCCTTTAATTGTTATACGTGTGTGCCTTTTGGAAGTTGTTACCAGGGGCGGATCCAGGGGGGGGCAACAGGGCAATTGCCCCCCCCCCGAGACCATCTGTCACACTCACTTGCTTGCTCTGTTTTTTTTTTTGCGCCTGATCTCCCGGACTTTGGGGACCCGGTACCGGCCCGCTGTAGGTCCCCTGGACCCCAAACGTGGCACACATGTAGCCCCATATCTCCTCTACAAGTGTGCAAAGTTTAAAGTCTAATGTCTAATGTAGTTACGCGGCGCACTGACACGATACCAGGAGCGGAGGAGGAGGTGGGTGGAGCCTCTTCCCTGCACTCGTTGCTAACGCCTGGGCCTGGGCCGCTTGGCGTCTAGCAACGAGTGACGTCAGTGAGTCACATTGGGCCACTCTGCGGGCAGGTGCGATAGCGTGCGGCTCCACAGATGGGTAAGAAAGCGGGCGGCTCCGCTTGCGGCGCGGTTTGTGAGCGCGCGGCGCGGTTCGTGGGCAGACCGTGCTGCTCAGTGTGTTGGCAGCGCAGATGAGAGTGCAGGCTCAGTGTGGCAGCTGGCCAATCAGCTAGCCAGGAGCGGGGGAGCAGAGATATGAGATCATCTCTCACCGCCCTTGCCTGCCCTGCATTCCTGCAGTGACTTCCTGCAGTGACACTGTGCAGGCAGCAGAGAGATTACATTATCTCTCTGCTGCCTGACTCTGGGAGTCTGGGACACAGCAAGAGACAACCAAAACTACACCTTAGCAGGCAAGTTAGTGACAATCCGCCAGGTGTGGCAGGCGACGTGGCAAGTGACAATCTGCATCTGGTGGCAGGCAAGTGACAATCAGCAAGGTGTGGCAGGTGACGTGGCAAGTGACAATCTGCAAGGTGTGGCTAGTGACAATCCGCAAGGTGTGGCAGGTGATGTGGCAAGTGACACTCCACAAGATGTGGCAGGTGACGTGGCAAGTGACAATCCGCAACGTGTGGCAAGTGACACGCTCAGGGCTCCCACTAATTGCAGGCGACGGTGGCAAGTGACACACTCGGGGCTCCCACTGATTCTGCATTGAACTATTTAATTTTATATTACAATGTAATAGTAGAAATAATGCGCTTCAATCATCCTGACACCATAACAACCATGGTGCCGGGATGATTGAAGCGCCGACACCAGCCATTTCCCTGATAAGTGCCCCTCCCGAGAAAAGACTCTGGATCCGCCCCTGGTTGTTACAACAGCATGTTCACATTTTCAAGAATGGAGACTATGCAAACTTATAAAGATGTAATTAATAAACTATCAATATGGGATTCAATTCTTTATTGTTGATATTCTGTAGATCATAGCAATATTAATATTTGCGTTTGTAAATTGATACCTGAATTAAAAACCTGTTTGACCTGACAAGCACCTGTAAATATTCTGTCAGACATAGCACACCATGATCGAGAATATTGACTGCTCCAGGCACATTTTGCTTCAGGTTGCTCTTTAAAAAAAAGGTGAAAATGAGAAATAACGAGTAGATCATGTCCATACTGAAACAGGTTCACAAATAAGAACAGAAGAAACATTTATAAAAATTACAGCTGTAAGGCACACCTGGATAAATGTAATATAGCAAACATTTATTAAGGTATTTTATTAGAAGGAAACTGGTGAAAAAAAGTAAATTTTGTGAGAGCTGACTGAAACAAAATCACAATATATGTTTGTCTTAAAGCAAAACGATTATCTTTACTTATGGCTTCACATCTTCTATTTTTACAGTACATTCTATATTTAATAAAAAGTTGTTTTGAGATATAACCACAGGTGGGGTATCTTGAGCTGTGTATTACTGCGCCACGGGTTAAAACGTTTTAGAAATACCCCTGCTGCTAAAATATAAAATTGTAGGCGCTAGGTAGCCTGAGAAGACTATTAGTGTAATCTTTCTCTCTATATATTAATAGGAATTCAATTATTACTCCTATGCAATAGTGAATAAACAAACCAAAAATTATTCTTTATTGAATAAACTTATAATGTCCATAAATCGCAAAACAGCATAAAAAGTCCATCTTCGTGATCCTCTCCACCACCTAACACACTTATACTCACCAGACTTAAAGACCCAATGTATGTGAGTCAGCTTGTGCTCAGACTAACTTCCCGTAAGGCAGGCTGTTGAGTCCCCTCTCCTCTCCTTGATTCCAGTTTGGTATTCCAAAAAAAGAGATCAAACACACTCTCCATAGCGTAACCCCATTTTAATAATAAAATCTTAAAATAGCAAAGGTAAGAATAAAACTCACATGTTCCTGTGCCTAGACCGGCACCCAGCATTTTCAGCAGTGTTTGTTATGGCCACCGCATAGGGTAACGGCGGTGAGTATAAGTGTATTAAGTGGTGGAGAGGATCACGAAGATACATGGCACAATGCACTTTTAGTGCATGAATGGAGCACAATTGGTTATATCAGTGAGCACCAAAGTGGACTTTTTAAAGCTCTAATGTGATTTATGGACATTATGAGTTTATTAAAATAAGAATATTTTTTTGTTTTGTTTATTCACATTTTCACTATAGGAGTAATAATTTAATTCCTGTTAATATAGAAGGAAAGATTACCCTAATAGTCTTCTAAAGGATACTTAGCACCCACAATTTTATATTTTACCACAGGTGGGGTATGAATGATTGAATTGGATAACCTTGGGAAACCTCTATGACAGGAAAAGTCCCTTGATCATTTAGATACTTGGTGGCTGCTGTATCACCTGGTTTTCCATTGTTGAAGCAAAAAGAAGAATGCAGGAGATATATGTGCCTGTATTATAATGTAATAATAGTGGTGCTGCGCTGTTGGATACCAGGTAATGTGTGATAAGTGGAAAACTTTTGCTTAAAGTGCAAGTGCAAAGGGCATCAATATATGCATGTGCAGCCCTCAAAAATTCTACTCGCCCGCTCGCATTTTGCGAGTGGATTTTGAGGGCCAACGAGATGGGCTCCCTGGGAGTGAGCACCGTCGATCAGAGGGGAAGAGAGGAGAGCCATTGGCTGGTTGATCATAGCAGGGAACATCACAGCTTTCATTTCAATAGCTGTGTGTTCCACTGCTGTGCGCCGTCACATAAGCCCCTTCTTTTTTTCCGGGACTTTGATAGACAGATCACCTGTCCAATCCTAGGACGGGTGACATGTATCAAAGTCCCCCGGACAAGGGGAGGGGCTTATGTGACGGCGCGTGGCGGGGGAACACACAGCTATTAAAATGAAAGCTGTGGTGTTCCCTGCTCTTATTAGCCAGCTGACGGCTCTCCTCTCTTCCCCTCCACAGGTAGGCTGCATAGTGGGCACAAACTGCATGGGACACAGGCTGCATGGTGGGCACAGGCTGCATGGGACACAGGCTGCATGGTGGGCACAGGCTGCATGGTGGGCACAGGCTGCATGGTGGGAACAGGCTGCATGGTGGGAACAGGCTGCATGGTGGGCACAGGCTGCATGGTGAGCACAGGCTGCATGGGACACAGGCTGCGTGGTGGGCACAAGCTGCATGGGACACAGGATGAATGGTGGGCACATGCTGTATGGGACACAGGCTGCATGGTGGGCACAGGCTGCATGGGGCACAGGCTACATGGGGCACAGGCCGAATGGTGGGCACAGGCTGCATTGGACACAGGCTTCATGGTGGGCACAGGCTGCATGGTGGTCACAGACTGCATTGGACACAGGCTGCATTGTAGGCACAGGCTGCATGGGACACAGGCTGCATGGTGGGCACAGGCTGCATTGTGGGAACAGGCTGCATGGGACACAGGCTGCATGGTGGACAAAGGCTGCATGGTGGGCCCAGGCTGCATTGGGCACAGGCTGCATGGTGGGCACAGCAGGCTGCATTGGACACAGGCTTCATGGTGGGCACAGGCTGCATGGGACACAGGCTTCATGGTGGGCACATGCTCCATGGTGGGCACAGGCTGCATTGGTGGACACGGGCAGGCTGCATTGGTGGGCACGGATAAAGTTTATTAATATTTTTATAACTTAATTCTGCATAAAACATTTAAGTGCCATTTTAATGAGATAATTTATGAGAGCAGATTTAGGGGTGGGATTAGGGGTGGGGCAGGGTAGAGGTTGGGCGGGGCAACTGGTGGTGAGTAACCCTTGAGGCCTGGCTAGTAGCTCAGGACTTGAAATTTTGAGCCTGTGTGTGTGTATTGAATAATGTGCAAACACAAAATAAGTAAGGCTCAAAGTAAATTGGTGACAAACATAATATATATGTGCAAAAAAAACAGCAGGTAGGTGAATAAATAAAGTGCAATGAAATCGAATGTCCCATGTGCCACTCAGACTAGCTGAGTGAATGGCAATCAAACAAAGTAATATTCATAAATCAATCAACAGTTGATGGATGAGTGATGAATTCCTTCACCATGAGCAGGGAATACATAGCTGGTGCCTGGCCAACCCAATGTGATGACACCTCTGTGTACACTAGCCTCCCACCTTACTGCTGTAAGGTAACAGCATAAAGAATTGTTACCAAGTGCTTCAAATGGCCTCAGGGAGTCCTCTTGGGGCCCTTCTCTGGTAGGTCTGACTGGTGGCCCTTTATGGTAAATGGTACCTCCTCTATGATGGGGGGGGGGAAATTTAAATAGACTAAAAAATGGACTTTAGGCGGCACATGGATAGATAATGTAAAAAACTAGGTGTTTTTATTATAGGCAAATAATAAGAAGGTACATATAAACATTCGAAAATAACAGTCTATTTGTTCTTGCTACAAGACTCAGGCTAATGCTCTAACAACGCTTCAAAATTGTATGGAAACATAAATGCACTCAAACATAAATGAGATACATATCCAGCAAGCAAAGGCTAGTAGAACAGTAAGCGTATGAAGCAGGCGGGGTTAGCCATGAGTCCAATGTATCAGATGTAGTCTTGAATTGCTCTACCAGTTTCGCGAATTAACGCTTCTTCAGGAGCATAGTAATAGGCCGAATGTGTTGCAAGATGTAACACAAACCTGGGTAAAACTAAATTGGCAAGTAGCCAATAATGGTAAAAATCACACTAATCTACAGCTGGATGAACTGCTAGGTAGAAGCTGCTGGTAAACAGAAACAGATAATATCCTCCAAGACTTTGAGGCTATGAATGCCAAAATAAGGGGAAAGAAGATATGTGTGCACCAGTATGAATCCTGGTGTGTAGGCTGGGCAGAAAGTCTCTATCCACAGGGAGCCTACGGTAATGTAAATGGCCAGGCTGTAAACCTGAACGTTGAAATTTAAAAATGTTGACCAGTCTGGAGCAGTTCTAGCAGTATTCCCTCCTCTATGATATCCTCGATGTTAGTGGTAAATGTGGAAGAAAGGTTCCGAATAGTGTAGTAACGTTTTAAAATATTTATTGAAGTAAAAATGGCTGGTACACTCACTTTAAAAACGGAGAAAACAAATATTTCATGAGCGGCAAGCTTGTACTCCTGCATCACTTCCAGTTTGCCTATCGCTTAATCCCGTTGCATATCGTCACGCCCACGTGACTTCATCTTTTATAAATATTTCATATTGAGTGTACATCCACCATTTGAGCACTAGTGGTGAAGATTAATAGTATCTAATCACTGAAGCAACCCCTGGTATTGGGACAATCACACTGTACTTTATCCTCTATAATTTTTTCATATTTTTATATATATATATACTTGACGTAATTGTAGCCGTATTAGTGCAATTGTGACAGAGAAAATAAAGTACTGTCCGTGATACTTTTTTTATTTGCACTAACATAGAATTTTTCAGGACAAGCTTTCGGGGTATGTCCCTTTCTTCAAGGTCCAAGCAGTACTTGAGTACTGCTTGGACCTTGAAGAAGGGGACATACCCCGAAAGCTGGTCCTGAAAAATTCTATGTTAGTGCAAATAAAAAAAGTATCACGGACAGTACTTTATATATATATACATATATATATATATATATATATAAACATATACATACAATATAATACTTAACCACACTGCCTTTTCATTTATGTTATTCATGAGTTTACAGGGTATTTATGTGAGCATCATTCACTATTGTTTATTGTTACAGTAGGTGCTGTTTTCACATTTTATTCATGTATGTGAGAGCCATCTTTACATTTTTTATTTTGCATATTCCTTTTTGGACCATTGTCTCGAAAACTCCTTTTTCAACTACAGTATATCTTTCACAGACAAAAAATGTATTTGCAATGGGATAACGAGCATCTTCCATTGTAGTTATCCGATGCACTAAAAAGGAGGCGGAGGAGAAGAACATGTTCAAGGGAACAACAACTGATTATATTGTGGTTGTTACATTTTATTAACCTTTTGTCTTTATTTGTTTCTTGGTAAATATTATATTTTTGTGAATATCTTTCTTTAGATCCTCCTTTTGGGCACTTTTTGTGTCGTGTTGCAATATTAGTAGTCTCTAGAGATTTTTATTCGGGTATTTAGGTAAGAATTTTCATCCTGCATTTGTCCCACCTTAGTCTGTGCCCCTTATCCCTCCTGGGGACCTTAAGAGTCTGTGGGTATGGTATGGTGGATTGTGTTTTTTTTTCTCTCCTTTCTTTCCTCTGTTTCTTCTTTTTCTTTCTCGTCCCCTTCCCTATGGGATATAATAGCGTATAATAGTGTTATTTTGCATACATGAGTTTTTTTTTTATTGTTTGTGTAGCGACCTCACCCCTCTCCCCCTTCTGCTTTTCGGCTTGTTGTCTCATCTGGGGGGGGGGGGTATGGGAGGAGGGGTGAGATACACCACGCCCCATGTCCTCTTTTGGATAGAGGTGAAGGTCAGAACCTATTTTACCATCGGGTCGTGTGTATAACCCAGAGTCAAGTCTTTTCTGTAAATTACCCCCTCTGCTCCCAGTAACTGGAGTTCCACACATCTGAAAAGGTCCAACTCGTATTTATTCTCCAATAGCAATAAATCGTCACTTAGCACAGACAGGTTGTGACCAAAGAACAGTTCAGTATAGGTGGGGAGTAGGTCGAGGCACAATCCTTAGATAGAACTAACCATTGTGGTGTCACCAATGGTTATGGCGCACAGTCGCTGCCACCGACTGTGTAGAACAGAGAATGAATTACCTTCGCTAAGTGCAGCCCCTGTCAGAGGGAAGACATCCGTCCAAGAGAGTTACCAGAGGCCCTGCCGTCACCAGCAATGCTGCACTGGACTGTTCGGAGGGGTTACGCTCCCTGGCCTCCTCGTCTCAGACTCAGGCACCCAAGGCTTTAGGGCCCCTTCGGATTCCTCCACCCTTGCGGGACCCAGTCGAAGGTACCGGGCCCCAGGCCTTCTCAATAGTACCTCATCCCAGGCTAAGGGTGCCTGGGATGGACTCCATCTCCCGCTCCAGTCAGGTCAAGGGCACCTGAGCCCGGAACTCCGGAACGCCGGCACCCAGGCTGAAGGTGCCTGGGCGCGATTCTGACCTCCGACTCTGAACCCCGTGTTCAGGGCGTCCGCCCCCTTTTATCTCCTCTCCCCAGCATCACCGCAGGTTCCCAGCCCCGCGGTACAACTGCCAGAAGAGGACAATAAGGGCACAGCATTGCAGTGAGGGTTCAACCCCGGCCCGGTGCGACAGCGCCACCCACAGGCCGAAGGGAACCTCGCACCACTAGAGTCCTCCAAGAACAACAAATGGTCCCAATTTCCCTAACAATCAGTGCATCTGGGTTACACTACCACCCAGATGCCTCCCCTAAATTCAAATACCCGCTACATTTGTTTGGTCAAATAATGTTGAATGTTATTATGATACAGTTGAACCCTGGATTACGAGCATAATCCGTTCCAGGAGAATGCTCGTAATCCAAAGTACTCGCATATCAAAGCGAGTTTTCCCATTGAAGTCAATGGAAACGAAAATAATTTGTTCCGCATTGACTTCAATGGGATGCAATACCGCATGCGGCCAGAGGTGGGGGTGCCGGAGAGCCTCGGAAATGGCCGGAAAGGCCCGAAGTCACATCGGCTGACCTCGGCAAACGTCGGAAAGGCTCAGAAACGGAGTATTTCCGTGTCTTTCCGAGCATTGCCGAATGACGCCGATCGTCGCTGATCGACTCTGCTTGGCTCCGGCGCCCCCGCACGTCAGGCCAAATGCGGTACTGCAGGCCCTATTAGGTTGAATTCTGCTCGTCTTGCGAGAGAACACTCGCAAATCGAGTCAGAATTAAAAAAAAAAAGTTGCTCGTAAATCAAAACGTTTGTTAACCGCGTTACTCTTAAACCGAGGTTCCACTGTATTCTAATTATTATGTTATTTGTTAGTTACAATATTCTAAGATACTATTAGCAAGTGGATCCTGAGGAAGCAGCTTACAGGCAAAATGCGTTGATCCACTGCATCTCTGTAGCATAACTTGTACACAATCGATAAATTTGCTATGCTAAATATGTTTTATGTTTTGTTTTCCCTTGTCGATTTTAATGCTAAAATAAATGTTGTATTTTATCGTATATATGCGATTGTCATTAGCACATAAAAATCCCCATTTTCCTATGTTTTTTGTTGATTGACTGGAAGTTATCTTCTGAATTCTGTTCCATTTGGGAATGGTGTCTTTATTGGCTAATCGAGATCTTCCACCCTTCATACTATAACAGATTAACAAATTACCCTCTTTAGATTTTGTGTGTTACGTGCCAAGGAGTAGGGCGAAGATTTTCTGCAGACTTGGATACGAACAAGTGTGCAGAAAATATACTCACACAGACTAGCATCTGCTTTTCTACTCCTGTCGCCCACAGGAACACAAACTGGGGACTATTAGAACTTTACAACATGGGGATGATATGGAAACAAACAAACAAGACATCTAAAGACAAAGAATAAAGGTATCACAAATGTTCTAATGTTCTCTAAAAGTTTGTCTCTACCTAGACTAGGGTTTTGATAACTAGAATGTTAAGCTAAAATATTTAACAGAGGTGTAAAACAGAATGCACAAACACACGCAGTTATCCCATATATGGCTGAAGTGTTAGAAAACTTAGCATTTTTAACAAACATTACATGCCTGTGTTTTTCAAGCCCAGACACACATTGAGACAAAATCTTGTGCATCCAGAAATCCAACATCCAAACCCAAAAAGTAAAGTATTCTGGTATATGCAGTGCAGTGTAATAGGGAATTGAGAGAAGTGTACACTGAGGAGAAAAAGCAACTGTTGAACTAGTGTATACAGGCATACCCCACTTTTAAGTACACAATGGGGTTTATTTACTAAAGCTGGAAAGTGCAAAATAAGGCTCAATTCTGCATAGAATCCAATCAGCTTCCAGGTTTTATTAACAAAGCTTAATTGAGCAAGCTGGAGTTAGAAGCTGATTGGTTTCTATGCAGAAGTGAGCGTGATTTTGCACTTTCCAGCTTTAGTAAATATACCCCATTGTGTACTTAAAAGTGGGGTATGCCTGTAATCCATCATAGTAGAATTACCTATGCAGGTAAGAAAGCAGTCTTCCTATAGCTTATAAGAGAAATTCTCTTGAAGATAGAGTTACACATTTTAGACAACGAGTACAACTGGTTTGTAAGAAGTGTGAAAAAGGCCATCTATATCAAATGCGAATGGATATTCCTAAACAAGGGTGGGGCCTACAACACCATCATTCATCCACATATGTATGTAGTTTTACTATCATAGTACCAAGATGATTTGAATAGAAGAACTGAGTTGCTCATGTCGCTATAAATGCTTGAAAAGTATTTGAATTGAGTAAGCTATTTGGATAAGTGGTGAAACTTTTTAACAAAACAAGTTCAGTTAAATGTGACTGTGACGGGAGGGCCCGTGGAACCCAGAATCCCTTGGAAAGTATGGGATACCCTTGTTTCAGCTCCCCATGCACCTCTTATGTCTAAGTTACCCTGTGTCTATTAGGGGCACAGGGTGAGCAAGAAAATAATGGACATTAAGAATGTGGCTTGGGTTACTTAAAATGGAACCCTGTATATGCCATATTAGAAAGACTGACTGATTCATACTGTTAGGAGGTGCTGATGTCAACTCCAGCCACCTGTCTGTCTATTGTCTGTTATAATGTAAATGAGTATGGAATGGTTTCTCTTTTACCCATTGTCGTCTGTGCTAATTGACCCTGCAATTGTATGAAGGAGTTCTGTGTTGATATGTATGATAATGTGTATTGTAGTTTAGGAGACAGCCAGGCTAGGAATTCAAAGGTCAATCCTAGGCTGTCTAAAGGGATTAGTTAATGAGCTCATGTTAATTAGGTTTCCGGTCACAGGTGTATTTCCAGAGTAATATGAGCAGGAGGTATGCACCTCCTCTTTTGACTGTGTATAAAACTTGTATTGCTTTCAATAAAGACTGATTCCTGCTTGACCCTCAAGATGGAGCTTCGTCTCGTATTTGGGGGAGAATTATTCGTATGGGTTTCTTGTTCGGCTGACTGGAGTGTCCGGTAGCTGCCTTTGTGTTCGTGAATGGAATGTCCTAAACGACTTTAACCCCTTTCATACTCGGGGTATCGTTACAGTGACTAACTACTACTAGCCAATGTGTTGGTAGCAAGACTGCTGTTCACTCAGAGCTAGTGCAATTTTGCCAAGAAAAACTGGCAAAAATGTAAAGGTATAATTGTGCAAAACTGGTAGTGACTTACTCTAATGCTAGGTTCACATCTTTGCGATTGTGGTTGATGCGGTTTTACGGCACATTTTGCAGTGCGTTTTTGTTGCCTTTTTTATGTGATTTCATGCGTTTTGCAATTTTTCCCCCTCCTTAGCAAACTGTGAATAGCTAGTTGTTAAGGAGCAGGCAGCCGCAACATCCATAACAACTAATGAGTCATCAACTGTCAACAAGCGAGTGTCCCCCTACCCATTCACCCCCAAAAAAAAGGTATAGTGTAAAAAATGACAGTAGGCAATTCTTGACAATTCCCTCATTAAAAACAAACACAATGATCCCCAGTGTAGATCCAGCGCCAATCAC
The DNA here is from genome assembly GCA_029206835.1 of Rana muscosa. Lineage (NCBI taxonomy): Eukaryota > Metazoa > Chordata > Amphibia > Anura > Ranidae > Rana > Rana muscosa. The sequence continues at coordinate 1,105,191,472 of CM055122.1, read as the reverse complement.
GATGAACGATGCCGACCCGAAGAAAAAACATATCTCTGCACTCAGCGCTGGCTCCCGCCAACTGCCCCCTCGCTCTCTGACAGTTCTTAATTAGCTAATGGGCAAAGGCCACCAGGCGACATCACCAGGTGACCCCGTCTCCTTGTGACATCATCGACCAGTGCATGCTGGGTTGATGATGTCACAGGCGACGGGGTCTCCTGGTGATGTCGCTGGGTGTTCCCGCCCATTAACTATTTAAGAACTGTCAGATGGCGGAGCAGGCAGACGACGGGAGCCAGAGACAGGTACGAAGCCATTTTTTTTCAGGTCAGCGGCGCCGTTCATCGTAATTTACGCTGGATCTACACCAGGGGATATTGTTGTTTTTATTTTATTTTGAAAAAGGCATTTTTGAAAACTGGCCACTATAATTTTGTACACTACAACTTTCTTGGTGAATGTACCCCATAGTTAATTTAATGGGGGGGGATTGGGGGCCCCCTTTTTTAAAGGGGGCTTCCAGATTCCGTTAAGCCCCCCACCCGCAGACCCCCACAACCACCGGCCAGGGTTGTGGGGAAGAGGCCCTTGTCCCCATCAACATGGGGACAAGGTGCTTTGGGGGGAAGAGCCCCCCTGCCCCAAGGCACCCTCCCATGTTGAGGGCATGTAGCCTGGTATGGTTCAGGAGGAGGGAGGCGCTCGCTCTTTCCTCCCTTTCCTGGCCTTCCGGGCTGCATGCTCAGATAAGGGTCTGGTATGGATTTTAAGAGCGACCCCAAGCCATTTTTTTTTAAATTGGCGTGGGTTTCCCCTCAAAATCCATACCAGACCTGAAGAGCTAAGTATGGATTGGGGAGGGGGACCCACAGCATTTTTTTTTCTTATTTTTTCTTTGCTGACAATTCATTTTTTTAACATTCAGACGTCAGCGTGTGTATACTGTATATCAGTTTGAGCCTTCTAAGAATATGCATACCGCTTTATATTATGCCCATTAAGGAAGGCATCTGGAAGTTTTTTTAAATTATCAACATTACCCACAAGACACCAATGGGGAAGTCAGTTCCACATTATTGCTGCTCTAACAGCAAAGTACCCCCCTGCAAGTTTCAGATTAAACCTCCTTTTCTCCAACCTCAAGTACTGCCTGCATGTCAGGGAACAGTTTGTTACCATCTCTACAGTTGCCTTTTGGTTATTTGTAGATGGCAATCATGTAACCTCTTAAATGTCTCTACTCAAAGGTGAGTAAGTGTGATTTACTCAATCATTCTTTATAACTGAAGTCCTCCAGCCCTCTTATTAATTGCGTTGCCCTTCTTTGAACTCTTTGTAACTCTAGGACATCCTTTTTGTTGATTGATGACCACAACTGTACCGTATACTCAAGATGAGGCCATACCAGTGTTTTGTAAAGGGGTAAAAGTATTGATTTATCCTTCAACTAAATACCCTTTTTAATACATGATAGTATTCTGCTTGCTTTGTTAGCTGTTGCTGGCATTGCATGGTATTGTTAAGTCTGGGGTCTACAAGGACACCCCAGATATTTTTTCCACCACAGATTCCCTGGGTGTATCACTTCCTAAAGTGTACTTTGTATGCAAATGTTTGCCCCAATGCATAACTCTACATTTTGCAATAGTGAACTTAATTTCTACTCTCTGCACTCATTCCTGAATCCTGCTTTCCATCCATACATACAATTGTCTCTATGCCGATAAATCCTTATTAGGGGTGAGCCAAACACCCCCCCCCCCCCGGTTCGGTTCGCACCAGAACATGCGAACGGACCAATAGTTTGCGCGAACTTTCGAACCCCGTTAAAGTCTACGGGACTCGAACGTGAGAAATCAAAAGTGCAAATTTTAAAGGCTAATATGCAAGTTATTGTCCTAAAAAGGGTTTGGGGACTCGGGTCCTACCCCAGGGTACATGTATCAATGCAAAAAACAGTTTTTCAGGAGCAGTGATTTTAACCACTTCAGATCCCGCCCATAGTAATATGACGTCCACATATGGGATCTCCCATCCTGGGTGGACGCCATCTGACGTCCTGGGCTTCCCGGCCATCTAGGGGCCCGGTGCGCGTGTCCGGCGGCCACGATGTCCCGCAATCATGGCAGGATGTGTTCCCAGTACAGCGAGTCCCCTCCCCCTACAGCTAGAATCACTCACTAGGGAACATATTTAACTCCTTCAGCGCCCCTAGTGTTAACCCCTTCCCTGCCAGTCACATTTATACAGTAATCAGTGGAGTTTTATAGCACTAATCGCTGTATAGATGTGAATGGTCCCAAAAATGTGTCAAAAGTGTCCGATATGTCCGTCGCAATGTCACGGTCACAATAAAAATATTAGATCGCCGCCATTATTAGTAAAAAATATCAGATCAAAAATTTTAATTACACGCCCCTGTTAAACAGGGGCTGAAAAATTGGGCCTTAGCCACTGGTGGCGGTGCCCAGAACAAAAATGTTCTTACAAGCTATCAGCATGAACATTGAGGAGGAAGAGGATAGTCACTCAGCATAACAGGATAGTCACTCAGCATCAGCATAGGCAGTCTTGAAGGAATCTCACATAAAAAAAAAAATATTCGGTTACATCAGCATTAGGTGCTTGGTAGCTGGTGATGCAAGACTGATGAATTTTTATGAAGGTCAGAAGATCGACCGATTCGGTGGACAGGCGCACCCTGTGATCGGTTACAAAGCCTCCAGCAGTACTGAATGTGCGTTCCGAAAGAACGCTGGATGCAGGACAGGCCAGTAGCTCAATTGCATACTGTGCAAGCTCTGGCCAGTGATCCATCCTCAAGACCCAGTAACCCAGAGGATTTTTGGTGGGAAAGGTGTCCAAGTCTGATCTTGCCTCTAGGTATTCCTGCACCATGTAAATCAGACGCTGGCGATGGTTGCTGGAACCGATCATACCTTGGGGCTGCGGACTAAAAAATTGTCTGAACGCATCGGTCAGGCGGCCACCTTCTCCACCGCTCCTTCTGTAACTGACCGAAGCCTCAGCAACATGTTGTCCAGGACCAGGAATTTGTAACCTCCCAGGCTCTGGAAATGCATTGCACAAACATTTCTGCAAGGCCTCCCGAGGATGTTTCATCCTTACCCTTGTAACGTGGATCAAGGAGGGTTGCCAGCCAGTAATGATCCCTCTCCTTGATACCACGAATACGAGGATCCTTCCGCAGGCTTTGCAGGATCAGGGAGGCCATGCAGCGTAGGTTTGCTGAGGCATTCGGTCTGGAGTACTCTGGGTCACTAAGGACGGCATGATCTGCAGCCATCTCCTCCCAGCCACGTACAAGTCCATGGGTTTCTTGGGACTGTAAATGATCCCTTGAAGACTGCTGCTGATGCTGAGTGCTAGGCTCCACCTCCATGCTGACACAATCCTCTTCCTCCTCGTCCTCTTCCTGTGTGATCGGTGGGCCAGCAGGAACACTGTCTGGATAAAGGGGGTCTTGAGAGGTAAGGAAGTCCTCCTCTTCCTCCCTCTGTTCTGCCTCAAGTGCCCTGTCCATTATTCCACGCAGCGTGTGCTCCAACAGGTGGACAAGAGGGACAGTGTCACTGATGCATGCACTGTCACTGCTCACCATCCTCGTGGCCTCCTCAAATGGTGACAGGACAGTGCATACATCCCTGATCATGACCCACTGGCGTGGCAAAAGAAAAACAAGCTCCCCTGACCCTGTCCTCATGCCACATTGGCACAGATACTCATTGATGGCCCTCTGCTGCGTGTGCAGCCGCTGCAGCAGGGCCAACTTTGAGTTCCACCTGGTGGGCATGTCACAGATTAGGCGGTTCTTGGGCAGGTTAAATTCCTTTTGGAGGTCAGCCAGCCGAGCACTGGCATAGTTGACTGTCGGAAATGCATACAGACTTTCCTGGCCTGCCTCAGGACCTCCTGTAAGCCCGGGTACCTGCCCAAGAACCGCTGCACCACCAAGTAAAGGTCGTGAGCCAAACAGGGCACATGGGTCAGTTATCCCTGTCGGAGGGCGGAGAGGAGGTTGGTGAGATTGTCGCAAACCACCATTCCTGGCTTAAGCTGACATGGTGTCAACCACCTCTGAGCCTGCCCCTGCAGAGCTGACAGAATCTCTGCCCCAGTGTGGCTCCTTTCCCCCATCACACCAGCTCAAGCCCCGCATGGCATCTTTTTGCCTGCGTACTTGCGTAGCCCCTTGAACGCCTACGGAGCACCGCTGGTTCAGAGGACAAAGCACAGGTAGAGGCCATGGAGGAAGAAGAAGAAGAGGAGGAGGTGGAGGAGAGAGGTGTGTCAGAATTACCAGTAGTAACATTTTGGAGGCGTGGTGGCGGAACAACCTCCAACACTACTGCACCTTGTCCTGCATCCTTCCAAGCTGCCAGCAGAGTCACCCAGTGGGCTGTGAAAGAGAGGTAATGTCCCTGTCCATGCCTGCTGGACCATGAGTCAGCAGTAATATGCACCTTACCGCTGACTGCCCTGTCCAGCGAGGCCAAGACATTGCCTTCCACATGCCGGTAGAGAGCCGGAATCGCCTTCCGTGAAAAAAGTGGCATTTGGGAACCTGCTACTGAGGAACCGCACATTCCACAAACTCACGGAAGGGGGCAGAGTCTACCAACTGAAAAGGCAGCAGTTGAAGTGCTAGCAATTTAGCCAAGCTAGCATTCAGCCGCTGGGCAAGTGGATGGCTGGGAGCAAACTTCTTTCGGTGGTGCAGCAACTGGGGCAGGGAAATTTGCCTGGTACAATTGTTGGTGTACTGATAGCAGATTGCCCGCAAGTACTTGGCAGTGACACACCTAATTCTACACCTTCATTCCTCTCAGTTCAGGTTTCTGAGAGGACTGAAGGTATAGTGGGGTTGGAGATCCCAGCTGATGAGGAGCAAGGAGAGGTCCTCTTTGTTCTTTGGTGTGGGTCTTTTATGTATGCTTGCCAATGGACTGCATGGGAGGTCAACATATGTCTGGTCAAGCATGTGGTGCTCAAGCGGCTGCTGTTTTGGCCACGCGAGATGCGCTTCAGACATATGTTGCAAATAGCAACGGTGCGATCTGCTGCACATGTCTCAAAAAAGGCCCACACCAAAGAACTTTTGGAATAACGCGCAGAGACAGCAGCGCCCTCCTCTCTCCTATCAGGCACCTATGTAGAGTCAGTGACCTCATCATCCCCTCCCTCCTCGTCACTGGAGCAAACCTGGCAGTATGCTGCAGCTGGGGGAACATGACTGCCAGTTTGCTGTCCTTCTTGGGCACCCCCTCTCTCTGGGCTCACGTAACTGCCTTCCGTAAGCTGGGTACCATCATCGGAGCCCTCAAAACGCTGCACATCCTCCTGCAGCATGTACCCAACACTGTGGTCAAACAGTTTGGGGGACTCCTCAGAATCCCCCGAACTGCCTCTCCTTGTTGGCCTTCCAGACATACTGTCTTTGATGTATTGAAATAGGTACAGAAGGAATGGCCTGCAGTGAGATGTAGCTGCACAAAGCTGGTATGTATATATATACTGATTATACTGCAGCTGAATCAACTGCCTGCCTGTAGTATCTTAGCAACAGTAGAACAGGAACAGTCTGCAGTGTAGCTAAACTGAATACCGTATACTGAGTGATATACTGCAGCTTACTGAATCAATTGCCTGCCTGTAGTATACACACACAACGCCTGGGGTGCATATATATACTAAATACTCTGACGGAAGCTAACTGTCATGGATATGCATTAATGTCTGTCTGCCATCTTACCTTTCCTCCTCATGTGTTCATCTTAGAGACCAGACCCCCTTCACCTGGCTTCCTTTATAATCTCCTCCCAGCCAGACTCCACCCCAGGCCCTATCACAGAACACTATATTAACCTGTGCACTGCAAGCCTGCTTTGCTGATCAACGTGTTTGTTAGGCATTGTGTGTTTGGGTTCCTGCCTGCCGTGTGCTACGTCTGTCTCTCTGTTACGTTATTGGCTTGTCCCCGACTATCCCTGTCTGCTCGTGACCCTTGACCTTCGGCTTGTCTTTCGTTATCCTTGTCTGCTTGTGGCCCTTGACTTTCAGCTTGTTATTCGTTACTCTTATATCTTGTGCTGCTGCTTCCCCTCTTGTCTTCTTATCCTACGGGGCGTGAGCTAGGAGACTCTAGGGGCCGCGACCTGGACCCAGCCTGCAGCATAACATCCTCACCACTAGAGGCTCTGGAGAAGACCTGCTGGGCCTTAGACTCCGCGCCCTGGGGAATCTTGGCTCTAGCTTCCTATAGGATCCTGGTTGTGCTCCTCTGGTCCCGCTTTCCACAACCACCCAGTTTCCTATCCGCAGCAGTCAGCCATAGGGTTCACTACCTTGCGGTGCACTCCTGTCCCCCTACAGTGTGCATCTGTCACCTGGCCGTAGGTGACCTGACAGTTTGATCAGCCATGAACCCGGCTGACATGCAGGGCATAGTTCGCAGACTTGAAACCCAGGAATCGAATCAGACTCAGGTGATGCGATTCCTCCAGGATCTGGCTTCTCGATTCGAACAGCTTCAGGCCTCCTTGGGAACCCCGAATCCGCAACCTCAAGTACAACCAGCGGTTGTACCTATCGCACCAGTCGCAGCCACACACTCACTAACACTGCCAGCTCCGTTCCGTTTCTCTGGGGACTCCAAGGCCTGCAGGGGCTTTCTCAGCCAATGCACGATTCATTTTGAGCTTCAGCCTCAAAACTTCCTGTCTGACCGGGCTAAGGTAGCCTATATCATTTCCCTCCTCTCCGGTGAAGCTTTGGCCTGGGCTGCCCCCTGTGGGAGAGGAATGATCCGGTGGTTTCCAGCCTGTCCGACTTCTCGAAGCTCTTTCGTAATATCTTCGAAGAGCCGGCTCGGGCTTCTTCAGCGGCTAGTGCTGTCTTACGTCTTCGCCAAGAATCTAGTTCAGTGGAACAATATGCTCTTCAGTTCCGTATCCACACAGCTGAATTGAGCTGGAATAATAAGGCCCTGGTCGCTACCTTTTTACATGGCCTCTCTGACCGAGTGAAAGACGAATTAGCGGGAAGAGCCATTCCCGTCGGTCTGGACGATGTAATTTCGTTATGCAATCAGATCGACATTCGTTTTCAAGAGAGGTCCTTAGAAAAAAGACGCCAGCACTCTCTGGGTCCTAGCCAGTCTGAGCTCCCCTCCCTTCGTCCCGTGGAGCATCTTCTGCCTGCTGAGGGACCTATGCAGCTGGTCCGGACCAGACTAACCCCCGAAGAACGTGCTAGGCGCAGAACTCTGGGCTTGTGCCTCTATTGTGGGGGCAAGGGTCATTTTCGTGACTTTTGCTCGCTTCTGTCCGGGGAACGCTCGGGCTTAATACATTTGGAAGGTGGAGTATTGGACCCTGAAACATCACCTTCTCGCCTTCTCCTGCCGGTGTTCCTTCATGTAGGCACTTCTCCTCAATCAACCCTTGCATATCTGGATTCAGGGGCAGCCGGCAATTTTATGGATTGGGGAACTGCTTCTTCCATGAAGCTTACCCTTTCACCTCTCGCTACCCCATTGGTAGTCTCGGCAATTGATGGCACTGTTCTCCCAGGGGGCCCTATTCGCTTCCAGACGCTACCCATTAGGATGTCGGTAGGGATTCTCCACCAGGAATGGATATCCTTTCTCATTCTACCCAAGGCCTCTACCCCCATTGTATTGGGCCTTCCTTGGCTACAGCTCCACTCTCCACATGTGGACTGGGCCTCTGGGCAGGTCCTGGCTTGGGGTCCCTCATGTTTCTCGTCATGTCTTCTCAAGGTGGCCCCCAAAGAGAGACTTCCGGTTGCTACCACTTCTGTTTCTTCTGATCTTCCCTCTGCATACAGTGATTACCGGGATGTGTTCTGTAAGAAATCAGCTGAGGTGCTTCCTCCCCACAGGTCTTTTGACTGTGCTATTGATCTTGTCCCCGAAGCAACTCTGCCCAGGGGTCGTACCTACCCTCTGTCCATCCCAGAGACCCAGGCCATGTCTGAGTATGTTTCAGAGAATCTGGAGAGAGGTTTCATCCGGAAATCCGCATCACCTGCAGGGGCAGGGTTCTTTTTCGTTGCCAAAAAGGATGGTACCCTAAGACCCTGTATTGACTATCGAGGTTTAAACGCGGTTACTATTAAAAATCGATACCCCTTACCCTTAATATCTGAACTATTCGATAGGTTGAAGGGTGCCTCCATTTTCACCAAGGTGGATCTCAGAGGCGCGTACAATCTCATTCGAATACGGGAGGGTGACGAATGGAAGACTGCATTCAACACTAGAGACGGGCATTACGAATACCTGGTGATGCCTTTTGGTTTGTGTAATGCCCCAGCTGTGTTTCAAAACTTCGTCAATGAAATCTTCAGATATCTGCTGTACCAGTTTGTTGTCATCTATCTGGATGACATTCTGATCTTTTCTGAAAATCTGCTCGTCCACAGAAACCATGTCTGCACTGTACTTCAGCGTCTTAGAGAGAACAATCTCTATGCCAAGCTGGAGAAATGTTCCTTTGAATGTTCTGAGGTCCTGTTTTTGGGGTGCTTTGTCTCATGTTCGGGTCTTCGTATGGATCCTGCGAAGGTCTTGGCTATTACCAACTGGCCTCTTCCTACTAGCCTCAAGGCCACACAGTGCTTTCTTGGCTTCACAAATTATTATAGGCAGTTGATAAGGAATTACTCTTCCATTGCCGCGCCTATTATCGCTTTAACCAAGAAGGGTGCGAATGCCAAAGACTGGCCTCCCGAAGCTGTCTCTGCATTTCACGACCTGAAACAGGCCTTTGTTTCTGGACCTCTCTTAAGGAGACCAAATCATGGGGAAGCATTTTTTATTGAAGTGGACGCTTCCTCAATGGGGGTGGGAGCTGTGCTTCTTCAATTCTTTAAGAAGAGACGTCAACCATGTGCGTTCTTCTCCAAAAAAAATTCTCAGGCAGAGAGGAATTATGCCATCGGTGATCGGGAACTTCTCGCGATTAAATTGGCGTTAGAGGAGTGGCGTCATCTCTTGGAGGGTTCCCCTCACTCCATAACGATCTTTACTGACCACAAGAATTTACAGTATCTGCAGAATGCTAAACGTCTGAATCCTAGACAGGCCAGGTGGAGTCTCTTCTTTGCCCGTTTTAACTTCAAGATTACTTACAAACCTGGTTCCTGCAACGGTCGGGCTGATGCGCTCTCTAGGTCATTTGACGCTTTTGACGAGGAGTCCGCCCCTGAACCTGAGCCGATCATTCCAACCTCGTGCATTGCTGCCCACTCTACCACCCTGAAGTCTAAGATTCCGCCTGGTAAGACCTTTGTCCCCACTGAGCTAAGAGCTAAGATCCTTTGTTGGGGACATGATTCCAAGGTGGCAGGTCATTCTGGATTCCTCCGATCCTTCTTACTCATTAGTCGTCACTACTGGTGGCCTAATCTCCGCTCAGATGTCAAAGACTACGTTAAGGCTTGTCATGTCTGTGCTCAGTCTAAATCCTCCACACAAGCTCCTGCTGGTCTCCTCATGCCCTTGCCCATCCCTAAAGAGCCCTGGGCTCATATTGCCATGGATTTTATCACTGATCTCCCACTGTCTGAGAATAATACAGCCATTTGGGTGGTAATTGATCGGTTCTCCAAGATGGCTCATTTTGTTCCTCTTCCTGGTCTTTCTTCTGCTCCTGCCTTGGTTCCCATTTTTATTCGAGAAATTTTCCGCCTCCATGGGGTTCCTTCTCATATTGTTTCCGACAGGGGAGTCCAATTTACGTCTCGTTTTTGGAGAGCCTTTTGCAAATTCCTCAATATTGTCTTGGATTTTTCCTCTTCCTACCACCCTCAATCCAATGGACAGACTGAGAGGGTTAATCAGGAGTTAGAGGTCTTTCTTCGCACCTTTGTGTCTTCTCATCATGACGATTGGTCCTCTCTACTTCCGTGGGCAGAATTCTCCCATAACAATCATGTGAATACCAGCTCGCAGAAGACACCCTTTTTCACTGTTTATGGAAAACACCCTCAACTTCCTCTTCCCATGACCTGTTCTCCAGATATTCCAGCTTTGGCTTCGGTTCAGGAGTCTCTCAATTCTGTTTGGGGTGACGTTCATGATTCCCTCCGGGCAGCTGCTGAAAAATTCAAAGGCTTTGCCGACCGCCGCAGGCGTAAACCACCTTCTCTTCAGCCAGGGGACAAAGTCTGGCTCTCCACCAGGAACATCAAGCTCCGAGTTCCTTCTCTGAAGTTTGCTCCACGATTCATTGGTCCATACACTGTAACTGCTAAACTGAATCCAGTTTGTTTCAAACTCCAGATTCCTAAGAGCCTTAAAATCACTAACTCCTTCCATGTTGCCCTTCTGAAGCCTTTAGTCCTCAATAAATTCTCTCGTTCTCTCCCTACCGTGGCGCCTGTCTCTGAGGATAATCAGGAGTACGAGGTCAGTCAAATTCTGGACTCCCGACTTTGTAAAGGCGTTCTTCAGTACCTCGTTCATTGGAAGGGGTTTGGTCCTGAGGAGAGGTCTTGGATCGCTGCATCTGAGGTCTTTGCACCTCGTCTGTTAAAGGAGTTTCATCTGAAGTTTCCCTCCAAACCTGGGCCCAGGCGGGGAAGGGGGAGGCCTCGTAAGAGGGAGGGTACTGTCATGGATATGCATTAATGTCTGTCTGCCATCTTACCTTTCCTCCTCATGTGTTCATCTTAGAGACCAGACCCCCTTCACCTGGCTTCCTTTATAATCTCCTCTCAGCCAGACTCCACCCCAGGCCCTATCACAGAACACTATATTAACCTGTGCACTGCAAGCCTGCTTTGCTGATCAACGTGTTTGTTAGGCATTGTGTGTTTGGGTTCCTGCCTGCCGTGTGCTACGTCTGTCTCTCTGTTACGTTATTGGCTTGTCCCCGACTATCCCTGTCTGCTCGTGACCCTTGACCTTCGGCTTGTCTTTCGTTATCCTTGTCTGCTTGTGGCCCTTGACTTTCAGCTTGTTATTCGTTACTCTTATATCTTGTGCTGCTGCTTCCCCTCTTGTCCCCTTATCCTACGGGGCGTGAGCTAGGAGACTATAGGGGCCGCGACCTGGACCCAGCCTGCAGCATAACATCCTCACCACTAGAGGCTCTAGAGAAGACCTGCTGGGCCTTAGACTCCGCGCCCTGGGGAATCTTGGCTCTAGCTTCCTATAGGATCCCGGTTGTGCTCGTCTGGTCCCGCTTTCCACAACCACCCAGTTTCCTATCCACAGCAGTCAGCCATAGGGTTCACTACCTTGCGGTGCACTCCTGTCCCCCTACGGTGTGCATCTGTCACCTGGCCGTAGGTGACCTGACACTAACTCAATCGCCTGCCTGCTCTAAGTAATTGAAATGAAATGACACTCTCTCTGTCTATATCTCTCTCTTTCAATGCCGGAACACACTACATGGGGCCGACGCGCGGGCGGCCTTATATAGTGTGGGGCGTGTACTTAGTCCTCCTGAGCCATGATTGGCCAAAGGAACCCTGCCTTTTGCCAATTACGGCTCTCTGTACTGACGGCGCTTTGCTTGGCCAAGCATGCGGGGCATAGTGCATGCTTGGCCAATCATCAGCCAGCAATGCACTGCGTTGACGCAGTGAATTATGGGCCGTGACGCGCCACTCAAATTTGGCGTGAACGGCCCATATTGTTCTAAATTCGGCGAACAGCCGAACAGACGATATTCGAGTCGAGCAAGAGTTTGACTCGAACACGAAGCTCATCCCTAATCCTAATTTATATATTAAGTGTTTCTGGGGCACAGTGTCAGCTGCCTTTGCAAATCAGAACACATTGGGGTTGATTTACTAAAACTGGAGAGTTTAAAATTTGGTGCAGCTGTGCATTGTAGCCAATCAGCTTCTAACTTCAGTTTGTTAATTTAACTGCTTAACGACCTCCCCATAGCAGATATATTGCTACAGGGCGGCTTCCTGTGCCGAATCACGTATATATAAGTGATTTTGCACTCCCACTCTACTCTTTTTTAACCTGTTTCTGACAACAGCAACTTCTGTATCAGTATAAGCATTTTTTATTACATCTATTAAGTTCCCCTTTTTCATGTGTAAACTGAAGGAAATTATGTATTTAGCACAGTGGTCATCAACCCTGTCCTCAGGGCCTACTAACAGGCCAGGGTTGCAAGATAACTGAAATACATCACAGGTGATATCATTTGCTGCTCAGTGATTGCAGTATTCTAGTCTGCATCTCCACAAGGTAATACTTAAAATCTGGCCTGTTAGTGGGCCCTGAGGACAGGGTTGATGACCACTGATTTAGCATATTTTCCTTTTCTTCATGGTTTGTGACTAATTGCCCATATTCATCCTTCATGGGGCCCATGTGTTCTGTCCTAACCCTCTTAGTGTTATTATATTTGTAGAATTTTGCATGTTTTTCTTACTTTTTGCAGCAATATGTTTTTCATAGTATATTATAACTGCCCTGATTGCTCTCTTGCATCACTTGTTGCATTCTTAGTACCGTAACTATCAAATGTTGAATTTGTCCCAAACTTGTTCTCTTATACTTATTACTCAATGGAATGCACCACAAATGTCACTGTTTCAAACATCCTTAGAACACTCCCATTTCTTCTCTCTATTCTTTTTTGTGATTAGCTGGTCCCATTTAGTATTATACAATAGGGGTGCAGCTTGTTAAAGTTTGCCTTTTTGAAATTTAGAGGTCTTGTAGTACCCATATACTTCTGTCTCCTGTAGCATACTTCAAAGGCAATCACACAGCAATCACTATCATCTAAGTTGTCCCCAATTTGTAAATTTGCAATGAGCTTTGTGTTATTTGTAATTTGATGATCTAATAGAGGATTTTTTCTAGTTTCATTTGACCATAAAATTGTCCTTCAGTATATTCAAGTACTGACAAACCTTAGTTAAGTGTGCAGTACCAATTGTTCAATCAATATCTGGAAAATGGAAGTCCCCCTATAATTATAACATTACCTTGTTTCCTACTATTTCTATTTGCAAAAAGAGGTTAATTTACTCCTCCTCTTTTATGTTGGGTGGCCTGTAACATATTCCAAAAAATTAATTTACCATTTGTTTCTTTCCCCGTGAAGCTCCAGCCATAGTCGGAAAAGAATCTTTAGGTCCAGAAACTGGGCTTTCAAACAAACCACTAGCCCACATCTTGCACAACGGTATTCACCCTCAAATAGCTGCTCAAGGAGCACATATTTAGACTAAAATGTCCACTGAAAAGTGTTGCCACTCAAGGAAGACATGGTTTCCTCCAGCTAATGAGATTAAGCTAATAAAGTTTTACACTATATTACCAAAAGTATTGGCACGTCTGCCTTTACACGCACATGCACCTCTAATGGCATCAAAAGTCTTAGTAGGGTTCAATATTGAGTTGGTAATCTCCAGCATGGCAATGGTTTCCAGAGTATCAATGGGACCGAACCATCCAAGCTAAGTATAAAAAGATAAGGGGACACGCTCTAAAGCCCTGTACACACGATCGGATTTCCTATGGATTCTAGTCTGATGGATTTGTCCATCGGATATCCGATGAAACTGTTTTCCATCAGTCTTGCCCACACACCATCAGTCAAAAAACCGACCGTTCCAAACGCGGTGACGTAAAACACTCCGATGAGCCGAGAAAAATGAAGTTTAATGCTTCTGAGCATGCGTCGACTTGATTCTGAGCATGCGTGGGTTTTTTATCCGATGGACTTGCCCATAGATGATCGGAATTTGCTATCGGTTTTAGATCCATCGGAAAAAATTAAAACATGTTCTATTTTTTAAAACCGATGGAAAAAAGACTGATGGGTCCCATACACGATCGGTTTGTCCAATGAAAAAAATCCGTCGGACGGTTTTCATCGGTAAAACTGATCGTGTGTACAGGGCTTAAGTGTTCTCCATAGGTTTATTTTAAGATTAACAGAAAAGGCAGCTGAGGAAGAGCTAGAGCATGAACGTCACCCGCTGCCATCTCTGGATCCTGGGATCCCGCAGCATTGTTTTTTATTGGCAATCTTTTATATCAAGTGCGCCACCCTGCACCATTATTATATGCCTTTTCTGTTCATCTTAAAATAAACCTACGGAGAACACTTAGAGTGTGTCTCCTTATATTTTTATACTTACACTGGAAACCATTGCCGTGCTCGAGATTACCATCATCTCTCTGTGGATACAAGTGTACTTGACCTTCTGTTGATCAGGGGTCCACATTTTCTGGAAAGCGCATTGGTTTTGTGGTGGAGGGTTTGTCACCTATATATCACCAGTGGATCGGACCTCACCTTCCTTCATGAGGGATCTCCTCTTCCATTCTGGAACTTGTAGTTCCTTATCATTGTTGGATGGACTTTTCTTTCAATTTTATTGCACTGCACTAATTATTTTATTTGCATCACAGTACACAGCGTGCACCCAGTGACTCAACATTAATCAGTAATCCAATTGACTCTCAGCAATAATCACAGTGACCTTAGCAGTAGTCAGTAATCATAGTGACCGTAGCCCACGTAATCAATAATCAAAGTGACCTTGACAGTAAATAGTAATCACAGTGACCCCAGGTAATCAGTCATCATAGTGACCCAACTAATCAGTAATCCCGGTAACCCAAAATGGTCAGTAATCCCAGTGATCTCAGCTGATAAGTAAACCCAGTGACCCCAGCTGATCAGTAATCCCAGTGACCTCAGCAAAACTCAGTAATTCCAGTGTCCCCTGGCAGTAATCAGTACTCACAGTGACCCCAGCATTGTTCATTAATCACATTGACCCCAGCCATAACCAGGGATTCCTGTAGCCCCAGGAGTAATCAGTAATTCGAATGACCTTAGCAGTAATCCCAGTAACTGCAAAATCAATATTCTTAGGGACCCCAACAGTAATCAGTACTCTCAGTGACCCCCAAACAGTGATCTTAATGTCCCCTAGCAGTAATCAGTAATACCAGAGACCTCCAACAGTAAATAGCAATCACAGTGACCCTAGAAGTAGTGAGTAATACCAGGGACCCCCCATCCCCAGCAGTAATTTTCAATCCCAGTGACCCCCAGTAGTAATCACAGTGACCAAGATATTTTTACATTGCTCTCATACAATGTTCACACCTCAATTTCCTTAACCAGCTTTCCCACAGCATGCACTCTCTGAGGTTTCCCATGGTACAGTATCTGATGGGTTGTATGGATGCCTCTGCAGCATCTGATGGGTCACTCCTTTGCAAACTTTTCTTGCCCATGCCATCTTTCCATATTCTCAATTCCTCCTGCTCCCACAACCACATTGAATCTTCTCCTTCAAGTCTCTTTCCTGCTATCACCCTCACAATCTCCTCTGCAATCCTCGACAATTGCATTAGACATTTTTTTTTTCGCATTTTGTGTTATTTTTTCATGCTTCTTTTAGTATGGTTTAAAATGGTTGTAAAGGCAGAAGGTTTTTATCTTAATGCATTCTATTCATTAAGATAAAAAAACCTTCTGTGTGCAGCAGCCCCCCTCAGCCCCCCTAATACTTCCTGAGCCTCATCTCTATCCAACGATGTCCACGAGTGCCTCGGCCATTCGGGACTCTCCCTCCTGATTGGCTGAGATACAGCAGTGGCACCATTGGCTCCCACTGCTGTCAATCAAACTCAGTTAGCCAATCAGGAGAGAGAGGAGATGTGGCCGAACTGTGGCTCAGTGTCTGAATGGATACACAGAGCTGCAGCTTGGTATGGGTGCCCCCATGGCAAGCTGCTTGCTGTGGGGGCACTCAACAGGAGGGAGGGGCCAGGAGCTCCAGCCAGGGACCAGAGAAGAGGAGAATCTGGGCTGCCCTGTGCAAAACCATTGCACAGAGCAGGTAAGTATAACATGTTTGTTCTTTTAATAGAAAAAAAAAGGGTGGAAGACACCCATACAGCCTAAAAACTGGTCTGTTGCCATCCCCAGCCACTGTGTTCTACATTTCTATATACATACATGTTTTTAGCCTTTTATGTTATTTGGAACAGTGGTGATACATCATGGCACTGTATCCCCTGCTGCCTCTCACTGGCGGTTAGCAGTGTTTTGTTTGTTGTGGGAGCTGCGATATGCAACAAGGGAATTCCCTGTCTCCTGCTGTCCCCTCCCCATCTTCGGACGGGAGGGGCCACCTGCATATCGGCGCCATGTTTTTGCACCCATCACGTGATGCTCGTGGTTGCGGCGTCGCCTGTTAGGGTGTACTTTCGTCATCATGGATGGACGGGAGATCACTGCACATGTGCACTCCCGTTGACGGCTGATGCTTTGTCGTCGGCATGTCTCCTCATCCTCACATGGTGTTGGGGGCGGAGCTTACTGGACCCATCCGGGGCTATAAGCTGGGGGGGGGGTTTGACATGGCTGCCACTATTTTCCCTCACTTGCTTACACCTTGAACCCCACTGAGATCTCTGCTGCTGCTGGGCCATCTACAGCTTAATGGTGAATACACTTGCTATACCCTAGTACTTATGGGATGCTTTATTGCCCACTTATTTTACTTATTTACACCCATCTACCCATCATTGCTTTATACACATTTGTTTTTGCTTTGTCCATTTCATGGATTGCCCTCCTAGACACATTATCAGTTGTACACACTCTCCAACGGTCTCTGTGTCTGCTCCATTATTGGATCAGGTCAGTCCACATTTGCTCTCACACATACAACTGTACTATTTTTGTCCACATGGCCTAATCAGCAACGGTTGACATATATATTTATGTTAGAGCATATATACTCCTACAAATATACTCATATGATATTATTACTTGTCCCTCTCCTTTGGCCATCTATTGAGAGATTTGTGTCTCAGCTGACATCCATCAATCCACATATCAAGACTTTTAGGGCCACACATTTTTATCTATGCCATGTATGTTGGTTTCTGTGTTGGTCTTCTCCCCCTCAGCTCCCACACCATACTTCCACGGCTGCCGCTCTTTGGGAACTCAGCAAATGGGTACCCTGGCCATGTCCATTTGTAAGTATGGGGTCGATTTGTGTTTTACCCTCTCTACCACTGCCTCGATATTCACCACTGTGATACATTTCTCTGTCTATTTTAGATACATACTGCATCGACCCCTGAAGAGCAAGCAATAATCTTGTGAAACGCGTCGGGTCTCCTAGATGCCTGTATATGTATTTATACTATTATGTATGACATGTGTACCATTTTATCATGTACTATTGATTGGCTGAGCTAATATTCTTATTCATGTATGTACATCAAATTTCTGAACAAATACATTTTACTGTATCTACTTTTGTTACTCAGTGGCAAACTGTGCTCACCTCAACTCAAAGTCCCAGGGCGAGATCCCTTTTTTGGACCCGCAAAGAGGTGAATCATGGCTGCCCTGTGCAAAACCACTGCACAGAGCAGGTAATTATAACAAGTTTGTTATTTTAATAGAAAAAAAAAACAAGACTTTACATCACTTTAATGTATTGCCATTTTGCCCATTTAATTTCCTAACAACTACTTAATCTGTTATAATAAACAGCAGAATTAAAATACATTGTACAGTATGTTTGATTTAAAATTTAGAAGAATTATCCTGCCAGGTTCACGTCTAAAATAAAAAATTGCTAACCTGAGGTGACTGTAAAATGAAATATTAAAAAGGATTAGATTTATGCAAAAATGAATAATGAGAGACAGATATTTTTCTAATGGAATTAGCATTATTAGAACTGTGCACCTAATCAATTTTTTTGCTATGCTTCTGTGATCTTCTTTGATGGGCTTTTCTTCTTTTGAAAAGCAATAAATCATTAATATGTAGCTAATCCATAACAGATTCAAATTTACAATAATTATTCTTGCACAAAATTGATGCTATATCTGTATTCCACTGACCTTTCTAAATGTTCTCTATTCAACAATCAGTGTAGATCCCACTTTATTTTCTCCAGTATTATCAAATGAATGGCGGCAATTTGCTTCAACACATTCTGCCAGGAGTATAATATTCATTTTTATTTCAACAACTGCATAAACTTAGAACCAATAGGTGTACACAGAACCCCAAATAATCCACACGTCAGGTGTCCCTGTACTAATTCAAAGGCTAGCATAAAATTACGCTTAGGGGGTCTATATATGTTTTCACCCAGGATACACACATTTTTACAATTGAACCCAATTAGAAAAATGCATGAATCTTCTGTAAAAGTTGAGTGAATCTTGCAGTAAAAGCAATTATAAATAGACTTTATAGTACACATCATCATTAGGGATGAGCTTCGTGTTCGAGTCGAACCCATGTTCGACTCGAACATCGGCTGTTCGGCTGTTTACAGAATTGCGAACATTATGGGCCGTTCGCGCCAAATTCGAGCGGCGCGTCACGGTCCATAATTCACTGCGGCATCGCAGTGCATTGCTGGCTGATGATTGGCCAAGCATGCACTATGACCCGCATGCTTTGGCCAATCACAGCACAGAAATAATGGAGAGCCGTAATTGGCCAAAGCCAGGGTGGCTTTGGCCAATTATGGCTCAGGGGGTTTAGTACACGCCCCACAATATATAAGGCCGCCGGCTCGGCGGCCTTGTGTAGTGTGTTGGAGTTGTTTAATGAGAGATTAACGAGACAGACAGTGTCATTTATATTGAGTTAGATAGAGCAGGCAGGCGAGGCAGTTAGCTGCAGTTACAGTGTGTAGAGGATATATATGCATCCTAGGTGTTGTATATGTATTTATACACTGTATTCAGTTTAGCTAGATCCGTTCCTGGTTTTCTCTATACTGTGACAGGCAGGCAGGTGATTGTGCTAGCTGCAGACAGTCAGTGTTTCACTTAGTGTACTGTGTGCTTTGCATAGCATTCACCTAAAGCTTACCTGAATACAGTTAGTGACTAGGGATGAGCCGAACACCCCCGGGTTCGGTTCGCACCAGAACCCGCGAACGGACCGAAAGTTCGCACGAACGTTAGAACCCTATTAAATTCAATGGATGCGAACGTTCGAAATCTAAAGTGCTAATTATAACGATTAATATGCATGTTATTGTCCTAAAAAGGGTTTGGGAACCCCGGGTTCTGCACCAGGGGACATGTATCAATGCAAAAAGAAGTTTTAAAAACAGCCGTTTTTCGGGAGCAGTCATTTTAATGATGCATAAAGTGAAAAAAAAAAAGTCAAATATTCCTTTAAATATCGTACCTGGGGGGTGTCTAAAGTATGCCTGTGAAGTGCCACGTGTTTCCCGTGTTTAGAACTGTCCCTGCACAAAATGACATTTCTAAAGGAAAAAAAAGCCATTTAAAACTGCTTGCGGCTTTAATGTAATGTCTGGTCCCGGTAATATGGATGAAAATCTTTGAGAAAAATGGCATAGCTACCCCATAACCCCCCCCCCCCCTTACCCCAGCCCATTACCAGCCCCTTTGGGTCTTGTATGGATATTAAGGGGAACCCCGCACACAAAATAAAAAAGGCCCTATATACTCTGAACAGCCGTATACAGGCGGTGCATACAAGACAGGGACTGTAGGTTTGTTCTTATGTAGAATCTGTTTGTAATTTTGAACAGGTACATTGTTTAAGTGTAGCTCCAGCCAAAAAATCTATTTTTAATCTTTTTGGAAAACATAGGGAAGGGTTATCACCCCTGTAACATTTGTTTTGCTGTCTGTGCCCCTGTTCAGAACATTTCACCTCACTTTCCGTCCCAATGACAAATTTTTTTGAAAAGTGGTGTTTTTATTGAAACAAGGATTGGTGATAAAGCATCAGTAGAGAGGAGACACCTTTTTCCCATATTAACTCTTACAGGAGAGAATTTCCCTTCCTAGGGGTAGATTTCCTCTCACTTCCTGTTGTCTCCTTTCGTTTGCAAGTAGGAGTCGTTTGTAAGTTGGATGTTTGAAAGTAGGGGCCCGCCGTATATACTCTGCTGAAATTTGCCCCTTACATGTTGGTGTTGCCACAACACTGTAAGCCCTCACAGTTACTCTTGGTGGGCGCAGAAATGGGCCCTGCTGTGAATTATTAGATCAAGAATTGTAATTACATGCCCCTGTTAAACAGGGGCATAAAAATTGGGCCTTAGGCACTGGTGCCACAACACTGCAACCCCTCACAGATACTGTACTTGGAGCACAGCAATGAGCCCTGTTGCAAAGTATTGCATCAAAAATTGTAATTACACGCCCCTGTTAAACAGGGGCTGAAAAATTGGGCCTTAGGCGCTGGTGCTGGTGCCACGACACTGCAACCTCTCCCAGATACTCTAGTTGGAGTGCAGGAATGAGCCCTGCTGCAAAGCATTGCATAAAAAATTGTAATTACATGCCCCTGTTAAACAGGGGCTGAAAAATTGGGCCTTAGCCACTGGTGGCGGCACCCAGAAACAAAAATGTTCTTCCAAGCTATCATCATCAATCGGATCATTGAGGAGGAGGAGGATATTCAGTCAACATAACAGGACAGTCACTCAGCATCAGCATCAGTCTTGAAGGGATGTGACATTTGAAAATAAATTAGTCTGTTATATCAGCTTCAGGTGTTTGGTAGCTGGTGGTGATCCAAGACTGGTTCATCTTTATGAAGGTCAGTCGATCAACCGAGTCGGTGGACAGGCGCACCCTGTGATCCGTGACAAATCCTCCAGCAGCACTGAATGTGCGTTCTGAAAGAACGCTGGATGCAGGACAGGCCAGTAGCTCAATTGCATACTGTGCAAGCTCTGGCCAGTGATCCATCCTCAAGACCCAGTAAGCCAGAGGATTTTCGGTGGGGAAGGTGTCCAAGTCTGACCTTGCCCCTAGGTATTCCTGCACCATGTATATCAGACGCTGGCGATGGTTGCTGAAACCGATCATACCTTGGGGCTGCGGACTAAAGAATTGTCGCATCGGTCAGACCGCCACCTTCCCCACCGCTCCTTCTTTGACTGACCGAAGCCCCAGCAACTCGTTGTCCAGGACCAGGAGTTTGTAACCTCCCAGTCTCTGGGAACGCATTGCAAAGACCTTTCTGCAAGGCCTCCCGGAATTGTCTCATCCTCTGCTCCCTCTGCGACGGTAAGATAAGGTCTGCAACCTTACCCTTGTACTGTGGATCAAGGAGAGTGGCCAGCCAGTAATGGTCCCTCTCCTTGATCCGAAGAATACGAGGATCCTTCCGCAGACTTTGCAGGATCAGGGAGGCCATGCAGCGTAGGTTAGCTGAGGCATTCGGTCCGGAGTCCTCTGGGTCACTAAGGACGACATGATCCGAAGCCACCTCCTCCCAGCCACGTACAAGTCCACGGGTTTCTTGGGACTGTAAATCATCCCTAAAAGACTGCTGCTGAGGATGCTGAGTGCCAGGCTCCACCTCCATGCTGACACAATCCTCCTCCTCCTCCTCCTCCTCTTCCTGTGCGATGGGTGGGACAGAAGGAACACTGTCTGGGTAATGGGGGCCTTGAGAGGCAAGGAAGTCCTCCTCTTCCTGCCTCTGTTCTGCCTCAAGTGCCCTGTTCATTATTCCACGCAGCGTATGGTCCAACAGGTGGACAAGAGGTACAGTGTCACTGATGCATGCACTGTCACTGCTCACCATCCTCGTGGCCTCCTCAAATGGTGCCAGGACAGTGCATGCATCCCTGATCATGACCCACTGGCGTGGTGAAAAAAACCCGAGCTCCCCTGACCCTGTCCTGGTGCCGTAGTCGCACAGGTACTCATTGATGGCCCTCTGCTGCGTGTGCAGCCGCTGCAGCATGGCCAACGTTGAGTTCCACCTGGTGGGCATGTCACATATAAGGCGGTTCTTGGGCAGGTTCAACTCCTTTTGCAGCTCAGCCAGGCGAGCACTGGCATTATAAGATCTGCGGAAATGCACACAGACTTTCCTGGCCTGCCTCAGGACATCCTGTAAGCCCGGGTACCTGCCCAAGAACCGCTGCACCACCAGGTTAAGGACGTGAGCCACACAGGGCACATGGGTCAGTTGTCCCTGTCGGAGGGCGGAGAGGAGGTTGGTGCCATTGTCGCAAACCACCATTCCTGGCTTAAGCTGGCGTGGCGTCAACCACCTCTCGGCCTGCCCCTGCAGAGCAGACAGAACCTCTGCCCCAGTGTGGCTCCTGTCCCCCAAACACACCAGCGCAAGCACGGCATGGCATCTTTTTGCCTGCGTACTTGCGTAGCCCCTTGAACGCCTACAGAGCACCGCTGGATCTGAGGACAAAGCACAGGAAGAGGCCATGGAGGAAGAAGAAGAGGAGGGGGTGGAGGAGAGAGGTGTGTCACAACCAGTAGTAGCATTTTGGAGGCGTGGCGGCGGAACAACCTCCAACACTACTGCACCTTGTCCTGCATCCTTCCCAGCTGCCAAAAGAGTGACCCAATGGGCCGTGAAAGAAAGGTAACGTCCCTGTCCATGCCTGCTGGACCATGAGTCAGCGGTAATATGCACCTTACCGCTGACCGCCCTGTCCAGCGAGGCCAAGACATTGCCTTCCACATGCCGGTAGAGAGCCGGAATCGCCTTCCGTGAGAAAAAGTGGCGTTTGGGAACCTGCCACTGAGGAACCGCACATTGCACAAACTCATGGAAGGGGGCCGAGTCTACCAACTGAAAAGGCAGCAGTTAAAGCGCTAGCAATTTAGCCAAGCTAGCATTCAACCGCTGGGCATGTGGATGGCTGGGAGTGAACTTCTTTCGACGGTCCAGCAGCTGGGGCAGGGAAATTTGCCTGCTAGAATCGGACGTCGGTGTACTGCTAGCAGAGTGCCCGCAAGTACTTGGCTGTGACACACCTAATTCTACACCTTCATTCCTCTCAGTGCAGGTTTCAGAGAGGACTGAAGGTATAGTGGGGTTGGAGATCCCAGCTGATGCGGTGCAAAGAGAGGTCCGCTTTGTTCTTTGGTGTGGGTCTTTAAGGTACGCTTGCCAACGAGCTGCATGGCAGGTCAACATATGTCTGGTCAAGCATGTGGTGCCCAAGCGGCTGATGTTTTGGCCACGCGATATACACTTGAGACATATGTTACAAACAGCAGCTGTGCGATCTGATGCACTCGACTCAAAAAAGGCCCACACCAAAGAACTTTTTGAATAACGGGCAGAGGCAGGGCCCTGCACAGGCGGAGCTCTGCGGTGTGATTCAGTCGGTGTGCTGCCCTTACGCTGGCCCCCCGAGGGAATCCTGCCTCATTGGAGATGTGCCTCCTCCTCATCCTCCTCCTCCTCCTCTCTCCTATTAGGCACCCACATGGAGTCAGTGACCTCATCATCCCCTCCCTCCTCATCACTGGAGCCAATCTGGCAGTATGCTGCAGCTGCTGGAACATGACTGCCAGATTGGTGTCCTTCTTGAGCATCCCCTCTCTCTGCTCTCACGCTACTGCCTTCCTCTAGCTGGGTATCATCATCAGACCCTTCAAAACGCTGGGCATCCTCCTGGAGCATGTACCCAACACTGTGCTCAAACAGTTCGGGTGACTCCTCAGGAGGACATGGTGGGTCTAGGGAAGGAGTGACTGATGATGACATTGATACCAGGGAAGAGGACGCTTTGGCAGCTGCTTTGCCAGTACCCTGAGCCTGGGTGAGAGAGGATGAGGAGGATGAGGAGGGCTTGGTCATCCACTCTACCAAGTCTTCGGCATGATGCGGCTCAACACGTCCAGCTGCCGAAAATAAGGACAAGCGTGTCCCATGGCCACGTGCTGATGACGATGCACCGCGTTCATGACCAGCACTGTTGTCTCTAGACACAGAGCCTGCTTGCCCTCTTTTATTGGCTCCTGACTGTCTGCCTCTCCTTGTTTGCCTTCCAGACATTCTAATGGCCTGCAGGGAGATGGGAAAACCAGCAATAATGGGTAGCTTCAGGTGTATATTTTGCAGGAAGCACACTACGCCCGCTGTAAGTGCTGCAGATGACTGCCTGTGTTACACAAAAGAAAAAAAGCTCCAGCAATAAGGGCTAGCTTCAGGTGTATAATGTGCAGGAGGCACACTCCGCCCGCTGTAAGTGCTGCAAATGCCTGTTAGTGTAACACACCAGGAAAACACAGCAATACGGGCTAGCTTCAGGTGTATATTTAGCAGGAAGCACACTCCGCCCGCTGTAAGTGCTGCAAATGCCTGTTAGTGTAACACACCAGGAAAACACAGCAATACGGGCTAGCTTCAGGTGTATATTTAGCAGGAAGCACACTACGCCCGCTGTAAGTGCTGCAGATGACTGCCTGTGTTACACAACAGGGAAAAAACAGCAATAAGGGCTAGCTTCATGTGTTTATTTTGCAGGAAGCACACTCCGCCCGCTGTAAGTCCTGCAAATGCCTGTTAGTGTAACACAAAAGAAAAAAAGCTCCAGCAATAAGGGCTAGTTTCAGGTGTATAATGTGCAGGAGGCACTCTCCGCCCGCTGTAAGTGCTGCAAATGCCTGTTAGTGTAACACACCAGAAAAACACAGCAATACAGGCTAACTTCAGGTGTATATTTAGCAGGAAGCACACTCCGCCCGCTGTAAGTGCTGCAAATGCCTGTTAGTGTAACATAGGGATGAGCTCGGTGTTCGAGTCGAACATACGTTCGACTCGAACATCGGCTGTTCGATGAAGATCGAACGATTTGGGCCGTTCGCGCCTAATTCGAGTGACGCGAACGGCCCACAATGCACTACGCCATCGCAGTGTCATCCAGGCGCTGTGATTGGCCAAGCATGCACTGTGACCCCGCATGCTTGGCCAATCACAGCGCCGGCAGCGAGGAGAGCAATGATTGGCCACAGGCAGGATGCCTGTGGCCAATTATTGCTGAGGGTGTTTAGTACACGCCCCACACTATAAAAGGCCGCCAGCACGGCGGCCTAGTGTAGTGTGTTCCGGAGCAGGGAAAGAGAAGCATAGGCAGGGACAGTGACATTTTTTTTTCTTGCTTAACCTGGATTCCTTTAGTTTAGGGAAAGAGAAGGATAGGTAGGGAGAGTGTCAGTGTGTTTTAGTGTGCTAATCCTTGTTTGTAGGGACAGGGAAGGACAGTGAGGGAAATTCTCCTTGTGCTATACTGTGCTAAAGCATTGATCATCAACCATCTTTAAAAAAAACATTTTTTCTAGGGACAGAAAACTATAGGTAGGGAGAGTGTCAGTGTGTTTTACTGTGCTAATCCTTGTTTCTAGGGACAGGGAAGGACAGTGAGGGAAATTCTCCTTGTGCTATACTGTGCTAAAGCATTCCTCATCAACCATCTTTGAAATCCTTGTTTTTTGGACAGTCAGGGAAATTGTCATTGTGCTATTCTGTGCGAAAGCAATCATCCTCAACCATATTTAGAAATCCTTAAGTAAAGGGACAGAGAAGGACACCTGAAGGTAGCCCTTATTGCTTTTTTCCCATCTCCCTGCAGGCCATCCATTAGAATGTCTGGAAGGCAAACAAGGAGAGGCAGACAGTCAGGAGGCAATAAAAGAGGGCAAGCAGGCTCTGTGTCTGGGGGCAACAGTGCTGGTCGTGGACGCGGTGCATTGTCATCAGCACATGGCCATGGGACACGCTTGTCCTTTTCGGCAGCTGGACATGTTGAGCCACATCATGCCGAAGACTTGGTAGAGTGGATGACCAAGCCCTCCTCCTCCTCCTCATCCTCTCTCACCCAGGCTCAGGGTACTGGCAAAGCAGCTGCCAAAGCGTCCTCTTCCCTGGTATCAATGTCAGACTCATCATCAGTCACTCCTTCCTTAGACCCACCATGTCCTCCTCCTGAGGAGTCCCCCGAACTGTTTGAGCACAGTGTTGGGTACATGCTCCAGGAGGATGCCCAGCGTTTCGAAGGGTCTGATGATGAAACCCAGCTACAGGAAGGCAGTAGCGTGAGAGCAGACAGAGGGGATGCTCAAGAAGGACACCAATCTGGCAGTCATGTTCCAGCAGCTGCAGCATACTGCCAGATTGGCTCCAGTGATGAGGAGGGAGGGGATGATGAGGTCACTGACTCCACGTGGGTGCCTAATAGGAGAGAGGAGGAGGAACATCTCCAACGAGGCAGGATGCCCTTTGGTGGCCAGCGTAAGGGCAGTACACCGACGGAATCACACCGCAGAGCTCCGCCTGTGCAGGGCGCTGCCTCTGCCCGTCATTCAAAAAGTTCTTTGGTGTGGGCCTTTTTTGAGGCTAGTGCATCAGATCGCACAGCTGCTGTTTGCAACATATGTCTCAAGCGTATATCGCGTGGCCAAAACATCAGCCGCTTGGGTACCACATGCCTGACCAGATATATGTTGACCTGCCATGCAGCTCGTTGGCAAGCCTACCTCAAAGACCCACACCAAAGAACAAAGCGGACCTCTCCTTGCACCGCATCAGCTGGGATCTCCAACCCCACTATAACTTCAGTCCTCTCTGAAACATGCACTGAGAGGAATGAAGGTGTAGAATTAGGTGTGTCACAGCCAAGTACTTGCGGCCACTCTGCTAGCAGTACACCGACGTCCGATTCTAGCAGGCAAATTTCCCTGCCCCAGCTGCTGGACCGTCGAAAGAAGTTCACTCCCAGCCATCCACATGCCCAGCGGTTGAATGCTAGCTTGGCTAAATTGCTAGCGCTTCAACTGCTGCCTTTTCAGTTGGTAGACTCGGCCCCCTTCCGTGAGTTTGTGCAATGTGCGGTTCCTCAGTGGCAGGTTCCCAAACGCCACTTTTTCTCACGGAAGGCTATTCCGGCTCTCTACCGGCATGTGGAAGGCAATGTCTTGGCCTCGCTGGACAGGGCGGTCAGCGGTAAGGTGCATATTACCGCTGACTCATGGTCCAGCAGGCATGGACAGGGACGTTACCTTTCTTTCACGGCACATTGGGTCACTCTTTTGGCAGCTGGGAAGGATGCAGGACAAGGTGCAGTAGTGTTGGAGGTTGTTCCACCGCCACGCCTACAAAATGCTACTAGTGGTTGTGACACACCTCTCTCCTCCACCCCCTCCTCTTCTTCTTCCTCCATGGCCTCTTCCTGTGCTTTGTCCTCTGAACCAGCGGTGCTCCGTAGCCGTTCAAGGGGCTACGCAAGTACGCAGGCAAAAAGATGCCATGCCGTGCTTGCGCTGGTGTGTTTGGGGGACAGAAGCCACACTGGGGCAGAGGTCCTGTCTGCTATGCAGGGCCAGGCCGAGAGGTGGTTGACGCCACGCCAGCTTAAGCCAGGAATGGTGGTTTGCGACAATGGCACCAACCTCCTCTCCGCCCTCCGACAGGGACAACTGACCCATGTGCCCTGTGTGGCTCACGTCCTTAACCTGGTGGTGCAGCGGTTCTTGGGCAGGTACCCGGGCTTACAGGATGTCCTGAGGCAGGCCAGGAAAGTCTGTGTGCATTTCCGCAGATCTTATAATGCCAGTGCTCGCCTGGCTGAGCTGCAAAAGGAGTTGAACCTGCCCAAGAACCGCCTTATATGTGACATGCCCACCAGGTGGAACTCAACGTTGGCCATGCTGCAGCGGCTGCACACGCAGCAGAGGGCCATCAATGAGTACCTGTGCGACTACGGCACCAGGACAGGGTCAGGGGAGCTTGGTTTTTTTTCTCCACATCAGTGGGGCATGATCAGGGATGCATGCACTGTCCTGGCACCATTTGAGGAGGCCACGAGGATGGTGAGCAGTGACAGTGCATGCATCAGTGACACTGTACCTCTTGTCCACCTGTTGGAGCACACGCTGCGTGGAATAATGGACAGGGCACTTGAGGCAGAACAGAGGCAGGAAGAGGAGGACTTCCTTGCCTCTCAAGGCCCCCTTTACCCAGACAGTGTTCCTTCTGTCCCACCCATCGCACAGGAAGAGGAGGAGGAGGAGGAGGAGGAGGATTGTGTCAGCATGGAGGTGGAGGCTGGCACTCAGCATCATCAGCAGCAGTCTTTTAGGGATGATTTACAGTCCCAAGAAACCAGTGGACTTGTACGTGGCTGGGAGGAGGTGGCTGCGGATCATGTCGTCCTTAGTGACCCAGAGGACTCCGGACCGAATGCCTCAGCTAACCTATGCTGCATGGCCTCCCTGATCCTGCAAAGTCTGCGGAAGGATCCTCGTATTCTTCGGATCAAGGAGAGGGACCATTACTGGCTGGCCACTCTCCTTGATCCACGGTACAAGGGTAAGGTTGCGGACCTTATGTTACCGTCGCAGAGGGAGCAGAGGATGAGACAACTCCGGGAGGCCTTGCAGAAAGGTCTGTGCAACGCGTTCCCAGAGACTGGGAGGTTACAAACTCCTGGTCCTGGACAACGAGTTGCTGAGGCTTTGGCCAGTCAAAGAAGGAGCGGTGGGGAAGGTGGCCGTCTGACCGATGCGTTCAGACAATTCTTTAGTCCGCAGCCCCAAAGTATGATCGGTTCCAGCAACCATCGCCAGCGTCTGATAAACATGGTGCAGGAATATCTAGGGGCAAGATCAGACTTGGACACCTTCCCCACCGAAAATCCTCTGGCTTACTGGGTCTTGAGGATGGATCACTGGCCAGAGCTTGCACAGTATGCAATTGAGCTACTGGCCTGTCCTGCATCCAGCGTTCTTTCGGAACGCACATTCAGTGCTGCTGGAGGATTTGTCACGGATCACAGGGTGCGCCTGTCCACCGACTCGGTTGATCGACTGACTTTCATCAAGATGAACCAGTCTTGGATCACCACCAGCTACCACACACCTGATGCTGATATAACAGACTAATTGATTTTAACATGTCACATCCCTTCAAGACTGATGCTGATGCTGAGTGCATGTGCTGTTATGTTGACTGGCTATCCTCCTCCTCCGAGTCCTCAATGATACGATTGATGATGATAGCTTGGAAGATCATTTTTGTTTATGGGTGCCGCCACCAGTGCCTAACGCCCAATTTTTCAGCCCCTGTTTAACAGGGGCGTGTAATTACAATTTTTGAAGCAATACTTTGCAACAGGGCTCATTGCTGTGCTCCAAGTACAGTATCTGTGAGGAGTTGCAGTGTTGTGCCACCAGTGCCTAAGGCCCAATTTTTCAGCCCCTGTTTAACAGGGGCGTGTAATTACAATTTTTGAAGCAATACTTTGCAACAGGGCTCATTGCTGTGCTCCAAGTACAGTATCTGTGAGGGGTTGCAGTGTTGTGCCACCAGTGCCTAAGGCCCAATTTTTCAGCCCCTGTTCAACAGGGGCATGTAATTACAATTCTTGATCTAATAATTCACAGCAGGGCCCATTGCTGCACCCACCAAGAGTAACTCTGAGGGCTTACAGTGTTGTGGCAACGCCACCACCACCACCACCACGAAAGGCCCAATTTTTCAGCCCCTGTTCAAAAGGGGCATGTAATTACAATTCTTGATCTAATAATTCACAGCAGGGCCCATTCCTGCACCCACCAAGAGTAACTCTGAGGGCTTACAGTGTTGTGGCAACACCACCACCACCACCACCACCACGAAAGGCCCAATTGTTCAGCCCCTGTTCAACAGGGGCATGCAATTACAATTCTTGATCTAATAATTCACAGCAGGGCCCATTGCTGCACCCACCAAGGGTAACTGTCAGGGCTTACAGTGTTGTGGCACCAGCACCACCATCAAAGGCCCAATTTTTACTACCACTGTTCAACAATTATATGTAATTACAATTCCTGATATAATAGTTGACAGCAGGGCGTTCCAGCACCAACCAAGAGTAACTGTGAGTGCTTACAGTGTTGTGCCAACACCAACAACTAAGGGGCCTATTTCTGCAGCGTATATACGGCAGGTCCCTACTTTCAAACATCCAACTTACAAACGACTCCTACTTGCAAACGCAAGAAGACAACAGGAAGTGAGAGGAAATCTACCCCTAGGAAGGAAAATTCTCTCCTGTAAGAATTAATATGGGAGAAAGGTGTCTCCTCTGTACTGATGCTTTATCACCAATCCTTGTTTCAAGAAAAACACCACATTTCAAAAACAGTTGTCATTGGGACGGAAAGTGAGGTGAAATGTTCTGAACAGGGGCACAGACAGCAAAACAAATGTTACAGGGGTGATAACCCTTACCTATGTTTTCCAAAAAGTTTAAAAATAGATTTTTGGGCTGGAGCTACACTTAAACAATGTACCTGTTCAAAATTACAAACAGATTCTACATAAGAACAAACCTACAGTCCCTGTCTTGTATGCACCGCCTGTATACGGCTGTTCAGAGTATATAGGGCCTTTTTTATTTTATGTGCGGGGTTCCCCTTAATATCCATACAAGACCCAAAGGGGCTGGTAATGGGCTGGGGTGGGGGGGGGGGGTCATGGGGTAGCTATGCCATTTTTCTTAAAGATTTTCATCCATATTACCGGGACCAGACATTGCATTAAAGCCGCAAGCAGTTTTAAATGGCTTTTTTTTCCTTTAGAAGTGTCATTTTGTGCAGGGACAGTTCTAAACACGGGAAACACGTGGCACTTCACAGGCATACTTTAGACACCCCCCAGGTACGATATTTAAAGGAATATTTGACTTTTTTTTTTTCACTTTATGCATCATTAAAATGACTGCTCCCGAAAAACGACCGTTTTTAAAACTTCTTTTTGCATTGATACATGTCCCCTGGTGCAGAACCCGGGTTCCCAAACCCTTTTTAGGACAATAACATGCATAATAGTCGTTATAATTAGCACTTTAGAATTTGAACGTTCGCATCCATTGTATTTAATAGGGTTCTAATGTTCGTACGAACTTTCGGTCCGTTCGCGGGTTCTGGTGCGAACCGAACCCGGGGGTGTTCGGCTCATCACTAGTGTAACACACCAGGAAAACACAGCAATACGGGCTAGCTTCAGGTGTATATTTAGCAGGAAGCACACTCCGCCCGCTGTAAGTGCTGCAAATGCCTGTTAGTGTAACACACCAGGAAAACACAGCAATACGGGCTAGCTTCAGGTGTATACTGTGCAGGAGGCTTAGCAACAATGACACTGCCACTGTCCCCTACCTATCCTTCTCTCTTCCTGCACACAAGGTTTATCAAAGAATATGACACTGACACTCTCCCTGCCTATCCTTCTCTCTCCCTGCACACAAGGTTTAGCAAAGAATATGACACTGACACTCTCCCTGCCTATCCTTCTCTCTCCCTGCACACAAGGTTTACCAAAGAATATGACACTGACACTGTCCCCTGCCTATCCTTCTCTCTCCCTGCACACAAGGTTTAGCAAAGAATATGACACTGACACTCTCCCTGCCTATCCTTCTCTCTCCCTACACACAAGAATAGCACAATGACACTGTCCCTGCCTATCCTTCTCTTTCCCTGGGCCGGAACACACTACACAAGGCCACCACGCTGGCGGCCTTTTATAGTGTGGGGCGTGTGCTAAACCCCCTGAGCTATAATTGGCCACATGCAACCTGCCTGTTGCCAATTATGGCTCTCCTAGCTGCCGGCGCTGTGATTGGCCAAGCATGCGGGGTCACAGTGCATGCTTGGCCAATCACAGCGCCGGGATTGCACTGCGATGGCGCAGCGTATTGTGGGCCATTCGCGTCACTCGAATTTGTCGCGAACGGCCCAAATAGTTTGATCTTCGTCGAACGATCGAACAGCCGATGTTCGAGTCGAACGTATGTTCGGCTCGAACACCGAGCTCATCCCTATTAGTGACTAAAAGTGGTGTTCTCATAATTAAACCACAGGCAGAGAGCTGCAAGTATTTTCACTTAGTGTACTGTGTCCCTCTCTGCACAGTTTTCACCTAAAACTAACTGAAGACAATTGCTGCTTTTCCCATACTAATACCACAGCAGGCAGTTGATTCTGATAGCTGCATTATCAATATATATATATATATATATATATATATATATATATATATATATTGTAACATTGGGGGATGTTTAGCTCAGTGATAGATGCATTGTAGGTGAGTTCACAGCCAACAGGAACTAAGGTTTAAGGGCGTGGTAGCCCACTTTTATTGAAAGAAACAAAAAGTAAAGTTCATACATGCATTTGGTTTCCCACACAGAGGTTCTTCTCCCAAAAACATCAACACATGAAAATGCCAATCCACCTGGCTCTTAAGGCTCGCTCAGCCTTGGGCGCAGTTCCTTGCTGCACAGGCCCACTCCTGGCCTATAGGAAGGGCTCTCCTGACACTCCAGGCTTCCACACTCCTCCAAGACTAATGCCCCATACACACGATCGTTTTTCTTGCCATTTTTTTCTTGCCGTTTTTCACGTCGTTTTTTTTCATGTTTCCTCTCAAGCCTGTCTTGCGTACACACGATCATTTTAAAAAACGATCAAGCAAAGCGCAGTGACGTACAACACGTACGACGGCACTATAAAGGGGAAGTTCCGTTCGAATGGCGCCACCCTTCATTTTAGTAAAGTTTGTTGAGCGACGATTCACTCTTTTCAGTCTCGTGCTTTTCAGTCCGTGACTGCGTGACGAATGTGCTATCTCCATTACGAACGCTAGTTTTACCAGAACGAGCGCTCCTGTCTCATACTTGATTCTGAGCATGCGCATTTTTTTTCACGTCGTTAAAGCATACACACTATCGTTTTTCACGTCGTTAAAAAAAACGACATGAAAAACGACGTGAAAAAAGAGAGCATGTTCGAAAATTTTAATGCCCGTTTTTCACGTTGTTAAAAATGCTCTGGAGCCTACACACGATCATTTTTAATGGCCATTTTTTTTAATGGCATTTTTAACGGCATGAAAAACGATCGTGTGTATGGGGCATTACAGTCCCCTATGGTCCCCAAGACTCTCTTCCAGTTGTCTCAGCTATAGTCTCCCCGACTCTCTCAGCTGGCCCAACCCTCTCAGTCTACTGACCTGGAACCTCTCCCACATGGAGAAACGTCTTAAGGATGTTGCCTGAGTTCTTTTTTAGTAGCACACTTCCTTCCAGCAACTGCTGTAACACCAACTCCTTTTCCACTCACACTGAGCTATGTTCAGCTCTGCCTTATAACGAGTGTGTGCACCTGGCCACACACTCAACCTGCAGAGCTCCTAGAAAACCCGGACACATGACTGAAGACTCCATCCCTCCCAATGCACTTTGAAGTCTTCAAGTTTCCAGCCCCAATCCAGACTTACAAAATCCAGAGAAAACTTAAAGCATAGTTTTCTCTGCTCAGCAATCTTTAGCTGGAAATTCTCAAATAGCTTCTTTGAGAGTCCTGTGTCCATTTCAAACACATTTCTTCTAAGCCAGGGGCTCTCACCCTCACAATATATATATACACACATCTCACCTTTGTGCAGCTACATCTCACTGCAGGCCATTAATATGTCTGGAAGGCAAACAAGGAGAGGCAGACAGTCACGAGGCAATAAAAGAGGGCAAGCAGGCTCTGTGTCTAGAGGCAACAGTGCTGCTGGTCGTGGACACGGTGCATCCTCATCAGCACGTGGCCGTGGGACACGCTTGTCCTTCTTTTTGGCAGCTGGCCATGTTGAGCCGCAATATTCCCAAGACTTGGTAGAGTGGATGACCAAGCCGTCCTGATCCTCCTCATCCTCTCTCACCCAGGCTCAGGGTACTTTGTCTGGCAAAGCAGCTGCCAAAGCAGACGTCTTTCCTCGGCTCAATGGCATCAGTCACTCCTTCCCTAGCCCCACCATATCCTCCTGAGGAGTCCCCCGAACTGTTTGACCACAGTGTTAGGTACATGCTCCAGGAGGATGCCCAGTGTTTTGAAGGTTCCGATGATGGAACCCAGCTGGAGGAAGGCAGTAACGTGAGCCCAGAGAGAGGGGGTAGTAACGTGAGCCCAGAGAGAGGGGGTGCCCAACAAGGACAGCTATCTGGCAGTCATGTTCCCTCAGCTGCAGCATACTGCCAGATTTGCTCCAGTGATGAGGAGGGAGGGGATGATGAGGTCACTGGCTCCACGTGGGTGCCTGATAGGAGAGAGGAGGAGGAGGCACATCTCCAACGAGGCAGGATGCCCTCCAGGGGCCAGCTTAAGGGCAGCACACCGACTGCATCACACCGCAGTGTTCCGCATGTTCAGGGCGCTGCTGTCTCTGCGTGTTATTCCAAAAGTTCTTTGGTGTGGACCTTTTTTCAGACGTGTGCAGCAGATCGCACCGTTGCCATTTGCAACATATGTGTCACGTACCTGGTGAGGGAGCCCAACGTGCAGGGAGTGACCTCTCGTAATCCCCTGGCTCGAGAGCCCCTGGCAGAGCAGACAGGGGCTCCGGAGAACAGAGGGCGCAAGTGCCTGGTTGGTGAGCAGGGTGGAAGGCAGATGCAGCGGCAGGTGGTGCACAGCGGACTGGAGCAGGCCTACGGCAGCTGGGAGGTGCACGGTGAAGCTAAACTGGATACAACAGCGGGTAGAAATATCAGAGTCCAGAACTAGTCTGCAACAACAAAGAGGTGTACTGTAGTCCGGGCTGAACTGCAACAGCAGGGAAGGTACTTGTAATCCAGGTAGCTCTGCAACAGCAAGGAGGTGTACTGTAGTCCGGGCTGAACTGCAACAGCAGGGAAGGTACTTGTAGTCCGGGTAGTACTGCAACAACGGGTAGGTGCGGATAAGCAGGTTCAGGGGAGACCGGGATAGTAGTTAAGACAAGCCGAGGTCAGGGCAGGCAGCAAACGGAGGTAACAGAGGCAAGCCGGGTCAGATAACTGGTATTCAGGATCAGAAGCCAAACAGCAGGGGTCTCGGGAACGCTGTAGACCAGACAGCAAGGAGCAGAATGTCAGAGGGGTTTAAATGCCATCTCTGGCGCCAAACGCTGTCACCGCGCGCGTCGATTGCGCACGCTGATTGCGCTATTGCGCACGCGCATGCGCCGGATGGCCCTTCCACGCACAGGTGTTCTCCTGGCAACACTGTTGCCAGGCAGAGTATGGAAACGTCTTTCCTGACAATATGTCTAAAGCGTATCTCACGTGGCCAAAACATCAGCCGCTTGTTCACCACGTGCTTGACCAGACATATGTCGACCTGCCATGCAGTCCGTTGGCAAGCGTACCTAAAAGACCCACACCAAAGAACAAAGCGGACCTCTCCTTGCTCCTCATCAGCTGGGATCTCCAACCCCAGTATACCTTCAGTCTTCTCTGAAACCTGCACTGAGAGGAGAGAATTGTAGAATTCGGTGTGTAACAGCCATATACTTGCGGACAATCTGATATCGGTACACCGATGTCCGATTGTACCAGGCAAATTTCTCTGCCCCAGCTGCTGCACTGCCGAAAGAAGTTCGCTCCCAGCCATCCACATGCCCAGCGGTTGAATGCTAGCTTGGCTAAATTGCTAGCACTTCAACTGCTGCCTTTTCAGTTGGTAGACTCTGCCCCCTTCCGTGAGTTTGTGGAATGTGTGGTTCCTTAGTGGCAGGTTCCCAAATGCCACTTTTTCTTACGGAAGGCGATTCCGGCTCTTTACTGGCATGTGGAAGGCAATGTCTTGGCCTCGCTGGACAGGGCGGCCAGCGGTAAGGTGCATATTACCGCTGACTCATGGTCCAATAGGCATGGACAGGGACGTTGCCTATCTTTCACAGCACATTGGGTGACTCTGCTGGCAGCTGGGAAGGATGCAGGACAAGGTGCAGTAGTGTTGGAGGTTGTTCCGCCACCACGCCTATAAAATGTTACTACTGGTAATTCTGACACACCTCTCTCCTCCACCTCCTCCTCTTCTTCTTCCTCCATTGCCTCTACCTGTGCTTTGTCCTCTGAACCAGCGGTGCTCCATAGGCGTTCAAGGGGCTACGCAAGTACGCAGGCAAAAAGATGCCATGCGGTGCTTGAGCTGGTGTGATGGGGGAAAGGAGCCACACTGGGGCAGAGATTCTGTCAGCTCTGCAGGGGCAGGCTCAGAGGTGGTTGACGCCACGCCAACTTAAGCCAGGAATGGTGGTTTGCGACAATGGCACCAACCTCTTCTCCACCCTCCGACAGGGACAACTGACCCATGTGCCCTGTTTGGCTCACGTCCTTAATTTGGTGGTGCAGCGGTTTTTGGGCAGGTACCCGGGCTTACAGGAGGCCCTGAAGCAGGCCAGGAAACTCTGTGGGCATTTCCATCGGTCATATAATGCCAGTGCTCGGCTGGCTAACCTGCAAAAGGATTACAACCTGCCCAAGAACCACCTAATCTGTGACATGCCCACCAGGTGGAACTCTACGTTGGCCATGCTGCAGCTGCTGCACACGCAGCAGAGGGCCATCAATGAGTATCTGTTGCAATATGGCACCAGGACAGTGTCAGGGGAGCTTGGATTTTTTTCCCCACGCCAGTGGGCCATGATCAGGGATGCATGCACTGTCCTGGCACCATTTGAGGAGGCCACGAGGATGGTGAGCAGTGACAGTGCATGCATCAGTGACACTGTCCCTCTTGTCCACCTGTTGGTGCACACGCTGCGTGGCATAATGGACAGGGCACTTGAGGCAGAACAGAGGCAGGAAAAGGAGGACTTCCTTACCTCTCAAGGCCCCCTTTATCCAGACAGTGTTCCTGCTGGCCCGGCTATCACACAGGAAGAGGACGAGGAGGAGGAGGAGGATTGTGTCAGCATGGAGGTGGAGACTAGCACTCAGCATCAGCAGCAGTCTTAAAGGGATCAATTACAGTCCCAAGACACCCATGGACTTGTACGTGGCTGGGAGGAGGTGGCTGCAGATCATGTCATCCTCAGTGACCCAGAGGACTCTGCACCGAATGCCTCAGCAAACCTACGCTGCATGGCCTCCCTGGTCCTGCAAAGCCTGCGGAAGGATCCTCCTATTCATGCGATCAAGGACAGGGATCATTACTGGGTGGCAACCCTCCTTGATCCATGTTACAAGGCTAAGGTTGCAGGCCTTATCTTGCCGTCGCAGAGGGAGCAGAGGATGAAGCATCTTCGGGAGGCCTTGCAGAAAGGTCTGTGCAACGCGTTCCCAGAGACTGGGGGTTACAAATTAGACATGTGCGATTAGTTTCGTACGAATCTAAAATTCGTACAAATTTCCGGAAATTCGTACATTCGTACGAATCCGAAATACGAATTTTTATGCATACGAATTCTGTACGAAATACGAAATTTTGTTTACGAATTTCGGATCCAAAAGTGAAAAATTCCTTTAAATTTCGTACCTGGGGGGTGTGTATGATATGCATGTAAAGTCGCGCATGTTTCCCGTGCTTAGAACTGTCCCTGCCCAAAATGTCATTTTTGACGGAAAAAAAATCATTTAAAACTCACTCGCGGCTATTAATACATAGAAAAGTCATTGATAAAAAAAACAAAAAAAACACCGTGGGGGTTCCCCCAAATTCAATCACGAGGCCCTTCAGGTCTGGAATAGATATTAAGGGGAACCCCGCCGCAAATAAAAAAAAAATGGCGTGCGGTTCCCCCTAAATATCCATACCAGGCCCTTCAGATCTGGCATGGATTTTAAGGGGAACTCCACCCCAAATAAAAAAAAAATGGCATGGAGTCCCCCCAAAAATCCATACCAGACCCTTATCCGAGCACGCAACCTGGCCGGCCGCAGGAAAAGAGGGGGTGACGAGAGAGCGCCCCCCCTCCTGAACCGTACCAGGCCACATGCCCTCAACATGGGGAGGATGTCCCCATGTTGATGGGGACAAGGGCCTCATCCCCACAACCCTTGCCCGGTGGTTGTGGGGGTCTGCGGGCAGGAGGCTTATCGGAATCTGAAAGACCCCTTTAACAAAGGCGACCCCCAGATCCCGCCCCCCCTATGTGAATTGGTAAGGGGTACATTGTACCCCTACCATTTCACGAAGAAAGTGTAAAAAAATGTAAATAAAAAGTGAAGGAAGTTCCCATCAGGTCCGCCCCCTCGTAGAGCGGACCTGATGGGGAACTTCCTTCACTGTGTAATACATGAATAGACCCGCCCCTTCTCACGTTCCGCATCTGGTCCGCTTAGTGGACCTGATGGGGAACTTTAGAAGGGGCGGGTCTATACATTTAAAACACTGCAGAGGAAGTTCCCCATCAGGTCGGCTCAGGCTCAACCAATGACGGACAGCGCTGGACATCGGGATCGCCGCGGGACACTGGATTTCATCGCTGGAATGTTTTTTTTTGTTTTTTTTTTATAAAGGACTTTTCCAAGGTGTTTGTGTGTTCAACACCTACTTGCAAACGGAAGGAGACAACAGGAAGTAAGAGGAAATCTACCCCATGGAAGGGAAATTCTCTCCTGTAAGAGTTAATATGGGAAAAAGGTGTCTCCTCTCTACTGATGCTTTATCACCAATCCTTGTTTCAATAAAAAACCCACTTTTCAAAAACATTTGTCATTGGGACGGAAAGTGAGGTGAAATGTTCTGAACAGGTGCACAGACAGCAAAACAAATGTTACAGGGGTGATAACCCTTCCCTATGTTTTCCAAAAAGCTTAAAAATAGATTTGTTGGCTGGAGCTACATTTAAACAATGTACCTGTTCAAAATTACAAACAGATTCTACTTAAGAACAAACCTACAGTCCCTGTCTTGTTTGCACCGCCTGTATACTGCTGTTCAGAGTATATAGGGCCTTCTTTTATTTTGGGTGAGGGGTTCCCTTTAATATCCATACAAGACCCAAAGGGGCTTGTAATGGGCTGGGGTAAGGGGGGGGGGGTGATGGGGGTAGCCATGCCATTTTTCTCAAAGATTTTCATCCATATTACCGGGACCAGACATTACATTAAAGCCGCAAGAAGTTTTAAATGGCTTTTTTTCCTTTACAAATGTAATTTTGTGCAGGGACAGTTCTAAACACAGGAAACACAT
Organism: Rana muscosa; assembly: GCA_029206835.1. Taxonomy (NCBI): domain Eukaryota; kingdom Metazoa; phylum Chordata; class Amphibia; order Anura; family Ranidae; genus Rana; species Rana muscosa. The sequence goes on along the minus strand of CM055122.1, from coordinate 1,105,152,705 downwards.
GCCACTTCACAGGCATACTTTAGACACCCCCCAGGTACGATATTTAAAGGAATATTTCACTTTTTTTTTTCACTTTATGCATCATTAAAATGACTGCTCTCGAAAAACGTCCGTTTTTAAAACTTCGTTTTGCATTGATACATGTCCCCTGGGGCAGAACCCGGGTCCCCAAATCCTTTTTAGGACAATAACATGCATATTAGTCGTTATAATTAGCACTTTAGATTTCGAACGTTCGCGTCCATTGTATTTAATAGGGTTCTAACGTTCGTGCGAACTTTCGGTCCATTCGAAGGTTCTGGTGCGAACCGAACCGGGGGGGTGTTCGGCTCATCCCTAGTCAGCACAGCCAGAGTATTTGTCCAGGGAGCAGCCAGGACCATCAAGCTTAGGGCATCGGTCAGGAAAGAATAGGGACAGGGGTAGAGGCTTCTCCCACCCAAATCGCTTTGAAGCCTCCGGACAACCAGACCCTGTTCTGGAAACACAGAAAACCAAAAACTGGTTTTCTGAACTCAGAACACTATTCTGGAGCCCCTCACATATATGAGACCCCTGTGTAGCAGGGTGAAAGATCAGTCCAAGGGGGCAGGCAAAAACATGGTTAACAGGCCGAGGTCAGTGCAGGTAAAAGGCAGAAATAAACGGTAGGCAGAGGCATAGTCGATACAGTCCAGGGTCAGTTCACGTGAAAGGCAGAATCATGGCGGACAAACAATGCAGACGGTAAGCAGAGGCATAGTCGAGAAACAGGCCAGGGTCAGTTCACATGGAAGACAATGATATGGTTGGTTGAGGCAGGGAAATATTCAGGACAAATTGAAAACGGGGAAATGGCAGTATTGGAAATATGGGCTAATAGTTTTCGAGAGTGTGATATCGCTTGAAGCATTCTCCGATGCAAAGGCCAGGTTGGGAGGGACAGTCGGGACAATGGAAGCTGGTGTCTTTCCTAATTCTTCTTCTGGTGCACACCCAACATTTTTTTTGGCGTCGTCTTACGGATCTTGATCGTGGAATATGGTCCGAAAAATGGCGCTCATGTAGTCTGCTGACACAATCTGAGTGAATGCTTTCTGGGAGGGAAGTTTGTTGGTAGATCAGGGCAGTGACAATGTCTTCAATAAACCTCATGAAGGTGGTGGGTCTTTCTGTTGATTTTTGGTAGATGATGAAAGAATTTAAAAGGGCCAAATGAATAAAGTAAATTGCTAATTTTTTGTACCAGAAGAGGGATTTTCGGGTTGAAAGATAGGGCTGCAACATTTGGTCATTTAAATCCACACCCCCCATGAATTTATTTTACTCATTGATGCAGGAAGGCTTGCGAATGGTACCGCGTCTTCTGTGAAGTTCCACCGAGGTGTCATCGTGGATGGTGGACATGTACACATCTTTCCTATCCCTCCACTTCACAGACAAAACTTCCTCATTCCTCAAGCTTGTCGATTCCCCCCTTTGAATGATTGTGGTGACAAGACGCTGTGGGAAGCCCTTTCTGTTTTTTCTTGTGGTACCACAGGCGAGAGTTTTTTTTAGGTAGAGGTGGCGGAGAAGGGGCAGGCTGGTGTAATTGTTGTCCATGTAAATATGATACCCCTTTTGGAGGAGTGGGAATGCCAACTCCCAAACAATTTTTCCACTTATTCCCATGTACGATGGACACTCAGGGGGCTGGAGCTGGGAATCTTTGCCTTCGTACACGCGGAATGAGTGCACATAACCGGTGGCGCTTTCACATAGCTTGTTGAGCTTCAAGCCGTACCTCGCCCGCTTACTGGGAATATATTGCTTGAATCCCAGCCGGCCTGTGAAATGCACCAGGGATTTGTCCACTGAAATGTTTTTGTCAGGGACATAACGTTCGGCAAACTTTTTGGAAAAAAAATTAATTAGGGGGCGAACTTTATATAGTTTGTCAAAGTTTCGGTGATTTCGGGGGGGGCGCACTGTGAGTTGTCACTGAAATGCAGGAACCGCATTATAATTTCGTATCGGGACCTGGACATGGTCGATGAAAAAATTGGCATATGGTGGATGGGTTTTTTCGACCAATACCTATTCATTTCATTTTTTTTGTAAGCCCCATGTTAAGCGTTAGGCCTAAAAACAATCTAAGCTCCACCACTGTTAGGGGTCTCCATTCAAAAAGGCGGGCATAGCTGGAGCTGGGGTTGTTTTCAATAAATTGTTGGACAAAAAGATTGGTTTGGTTCACAATGCCTTGAACCAATGCATCAGGGAAAAAAAAATAAAAAAATCAAGTTTGGAAAAACCTGCAGTGTTGACCTGCACACATGGCTGTGCAGTAAAAGGGGGGATCGTGGCTGACCCTGAGGTAGAAGGCAGCCACAATGGGTTTTCCAAGCCACCTGGAAGCAGGGTTTGGGCCCTACTTCTTTGGCGTGCACTTTCACTGGGCCTTCCCTCCTGGGGTCTAGCAGCGCTTGTTCCTTGGCCTCTCCTCCTGGGGTCTAGCAGCGCTTGTACTGGGCCTCTCCTCCTGGGGTCTAGCAGCGCTTGTACTGGGCCTGTCCTTCTGGGGTCTACCGCAGTTGGCACTGCTGGTAGCTGCCTGGTGTTCAGGCCATCTTCTTTTTAGACGGACTGTGGCCTCCTCTAATTCGGATCCTGATGTGCTGCCTTCGGGGGACTCATATTCCGAACCAGAATCGGAATCAGAACTGAGTGGTGAGAGCTCCCCGTTGCTCTCATCGGTCAGACTGAGTATTTGGTATGCTTCTTCTGGGGTGTACACCTTTCTGGACATAGTGGCTGTACGTGCTCTGGTGGCGGGTACTCTGGTGAGGTGGCAGGTACTCTGGTGGCAGGTTCTCTGGTCTGGGGGCGGGTACTCTGGTGAGGTGGCGGGTACTCTGGTGGACCGGTACGCTGATGGACAGGTACTTCTGATGGACTGGTGGCGGGTACTCTGGTGAGGTGGCGGGTACTCTGGTGAGGTGGCAGGTACTCTGGTGAGGTGGCAGGTACACTGGTGGACAGGTACTCTGATGGACAGGTACTCCTGATGGACTGGTGGCGGGTACTCTGCTGAGGTGGCGGGTACTCTGGTGAGGTGGTGGGTACTCCTGATGGACAGGTACTCCTGATGGACTGGTGGCGGGTACTCTGGTGAGGTGGTGGGTACTCTGGTGAGGTGGCGGGTACTCTGGTGGACAGGTACTCTGATGGACAGGTACTCCTGATGGACTGGTGGAGGGTTCTCTGGTGAGGTGGCGGGTACTCTGGTGAGGTGGTGGGTACTCCTGATGGACAGGTACTCCTGATGGATAGGTACTCCTGATGGACTGGTGGCTGGTACTCTGGTGAGGTGGCGGGTACTCTGGTGGACAGGTACTCCTGATGGACAGGTACTCCTGATGGACTGGTGGCATGTACTCTGGTGAGGTGGCAGGTACTCTGGTGGCAGGTGATCTGGTGGCGGGTACTCTCGTGGCAGGTACTCTGGTGAGGTGGTGGGTACTCTGGTGGCAGGTACTCTGGTGGCAGGTACTAGATGACAGGTATTCTTTATTTAGGGGGGGCAATCTGGGCACAGTAGTACATATGTAGTGTATAACATATGTGTAACTCACTGTTAGCTGATCTCCTCCTCACACTGGATCGGTGTGTGAAGAGGAAAACCCAGCAACAGTAAGTTACACACAATGGTGTGTTTTGTTTACATTTAGTGACCGGCTGTGATTGGACACAGCCGGTCACGTGGTAAAGAGCCAATTTCAGGGGCTGGACTGTATCCAAGGGAAAAGCCTCAGCCTCGATCACCGCGGGGGCACGCGGGAGCGCCATGCATGTCGCTGCGCAGCTCTGTATCATTAAATCCGGTAAGTTATACTGGAATATCCGCCGCCTGCCACTACATTACTCCCATCGGGGATCGCACCAGATCCCTGATCGCCACGCTGCGCACCCCTGGGGGCACACGGGTGCCGTGCACGCCGCTGCTGCAGCTCTGCATATGGGAGCCGGTCAGCTACACAGGAAGCTCCACCGCCCACCGCCGCCGCTCCGCCACCACTCCATTACCCCCATCGGGGAATGGCTGTGTCCTAAGGGATCCCTCTGGGGGCCCGCAGTAGCGGCGGAAAGCTGAGGATGTCATATGACGTGCACCCAGGATGGGAGATCCCATCTGTGGACGTCATTTGACTATGGCTGGGTAATGAAGTGGTTAAAATCACTGCTCCCGAAAAAAATGGCCGTTTTTAAAACTTATTTTTGCATTGATACATGTCCCCTGGGGCAGGACCCGGGTCCCCAAACCCTTTTTAGGACAATAACTTCCATATTAGCCGTTATAATTAGCACTTTTGATTTCGAACGTTCGCGTCCATTGTATTTAATAGGGTTCTAAAGTTCGCGTAAACTTTCGGTCCGTTCGCAGGTTCTGGTGCAAACCCAACCAGGGGGTGTTCGGCTCATCCTTAATCATCATTTTACAATTTTGAATATCTTTCATTGTTATACAAATACGTATATTTTTAAGCCTTAATGTACTGTATATGTTAAATATTAGTGCTATAGAATTTAATATTTGATATTTAACAGAACTTGTGTGCTTTCTATTTTTCTTATGTGTACTCACTACAAGTTTGATGTAATTTTTGGTGAAAATATAGGTGCCACAAATATATGCAGAAGAAATGTAGAAGAAATGTTGGAATCAAGACACTGTACCATGGATTCTTTTGTTATCTCTATTGTATTTCTGCTCTCAGAAATCCTAAAGCTAAATAATAACTACAGACTATTTTTTTTACCATAAACTGTATTCAACTTTTTTAATCTCTTGCCTCCTGATGGCCAACAACCTGCCAAAAGAAAAAAAAAAGCCACCACTGGACACCTTCACTCATTCGCTTGTCGTCTGCTGAATGGAAAGCCTGGTGGATAACAGCTCTTATAGACAAGGGGGTAGGGTCTCCCAGTGATGTCATTACCACATATGGACATGACCATATATAGTCAATGATATAATTGGGACCCCGCCCCTTCGCTTACTTGACTGGGGATTCCCAGTGATGTAAGTGAATGGGGCTAGTGATGTCACTGGTTGTTAAGGACTCGGCAGTGCCTCCCTAACAACCATTGACAGTGGGAAGCTGTCATGTATAACAGTGGCAGTAATACTTTTGTTTTCCTTTGGCACTTATAATTCTTCATTGCCTCATTTCAGTAATGCCAAGATAAGAAACATTAAAGTACGTGCACGACAAAGTGGGGCCCCAAACAATTATTCAAACAGGGCACAGCATAACTTTTGAAACTGAAAAAAATTGATAAATGTATATTTTATGATCCTACTGAGCATTAAGTAAATGGTTCTACTTGTTCAATTTGAAAATAGATGTTAGGATTTCTCATAGCTCCCTGACTCTTTCCCTTATCTAGGAAAATACCTTATAGCTTCCTATGTTACTCTGTGAAAGGGGCCCGTGTTGCAGCGCTGCCAAATCACTTTGCAGGCTGCAACACGGCAAGTTCGCCAGCGCTACCTATTCATTTCAATGAGCAGGGCGGTGCAGGAGCGGTGTATACATCTGTCTAGATTTCTATGTTTCTTAACCACTTCCCTACCCGCCCATAGTGAAATGACATCCACAGATGGGATCTCCCATCCTGGGTGGACGTCATATGACGTCCTGGGCTTTGTGTGGGGATATCTGAATGATGCCTGCAGCTAGAGGCATCATTCAGATATCCTTCTGTTCTGCCAGTGATTCTGTACGCCATAAGAATGATCATAGTGGCGGTTCTGCCACTTGATCGTTCTCATAGGCGGCGGAAGGGGACATCCCCCCTCCCGCCGCTATCCGGTGCTTCTCTGGACTCTCCCGTGCTATCAGGAGCCCGGAGAATTAATCGTCCGGCGTTGGAGGTGAACCATAGAGATGACTGGTGACCAGATGGTCACCAGTCATCTCTATGACCGTCGGAGGCCCGGGCGCGATGTGATAACGTCACGCCCGGGTTCTCAGATGTAAACAAAGCCGCCATTGCGGCTAGTAAACATGAGATCGGTGATTTTTTTTTCACTGATCTCATGCTTTCTAGCCTGGAGGAGAGATGTGGGGTCTTATTGACCCCGCATCTCTCCATAAAGAGGACCTGTCACACACCATTCCTATTACAAGAGATGTTTACGTTCCTTGTAATAGGAATAAAAGTGATAAAAAAAGTGTAAAAATTAAAAAAAATAAGTAAAAAATAAATAAAAATGTAAAACGCCCCTGTCCCCGGTAGTTAGCGATCAGAAGTGAGCGCACACGTAAGTCCCGCCCACATATGTAAACGCCGTTCAAACCACATATGTGAGGTATCGCCCCATGCGTTAGAGCGCGTGCAACAATTCTAGCACTAGACCTCCTCTGTAACTCTAACCTGGTAACCTGTAAAAAAAATTAAAGCATCGCCTATGGAGATTTTTAAGCACAGAAGTTTGGCACCATTCCATGAGTGTGTGCAATTTTAAAGCGTGACATGTTAGGTATCTATTTACTCGGCGTAACATCATCTTTCATATTTTTCAAAAATTTGGGCTAACTTTACTGTTTTGTTATTTTTTAATTCATGAAACCATTTTTTCCCCCAAAAAAAGGCGTTTGAAAAATTATTGCGCAAATACCGTGCAAGAAAAAAAGTTGCAATGACCGGCATTTTATTCCCTAGGGTGTCTGCTAAAAAAACATATATAATGTTTGGGGGTTATGAGTAATTTTCTAGCAAAAGAATGATGATTTGTGCATGTAGGAGAGAAGTGCCAGAATAGGCCCAGTATTGAGGGGGTAAAAAAAGCCTGGTGTTGAAGTGGTTAAATATCTGAGCGGCACAGTGGAGGTAAGTAAGACATGTTTGTTAATTAATTTTTTTTTTAATCAAACCTTTAGTACCACTTTAATATAACTTGGCTACTCTAATTAACAGCAGCTTTACTCTTTGTACTGTCTTTTTAATAAGACCTTTGTTGTCTACATTGTATTCTGCAGTTTGCCCATTACCTTTACTTCTAGTTACAAAACAAGTGGGGATTCACTAGGTTATATTGTTACTGTATTTTGTTATGTAGAATAGCTACTTCTGTAAAAAAAAAAAAAAAAGACAAGTCAGTGATAATGTGACGTTCACATACCTTAGTAGAGCATAAGCTGATTTATAACTACCTGGTGCATAGACCTAGAAAAATACCACAATGTATCAAATTGGAATAGCCTGTCCTAACCTGATGTCTGCATTGACTTTTTCTTATTTTCTAAGTTTCTCCTTTATTACTATAAAACTACAGTTATCTATTACTGCTGTTTCTTGGGTCCCTTGAGGATCTAGTCAATATATTTGGTAATGACTTTTAGAAAGGAAAGGCAAACAAAGGTTTTCTACTGTTTTGATAAATGCACATGTGAACTCTCATTTGGATTTAGTTTGAAGAGCTATACTGTAGTTGCGGTACAAACACATTTCCAGAATAAAAATACTATAGATTGTATACAGCATAGGCACTTTTTGCAGTAAGAATATAAACATGCTTATACCAGCTTTATCAGTTACCATTCTTTTACATATGTTTGGAAAATTATACACTTTGGGTTTGGGTTTGAATATAAATTCAACCTGTAACCTGTAACAGTAGTGCTACCACTGCTAAATGACAGATCATGCCACTGTCTGCACAAAAAAAGTAACTTTTAAATAAATACATCATATTGCTCTACATCTTTACATGCAGGTCTAACCGCTTAAGGACCAGTGCACGACGATATACGTAGACAAAATGGCAAGGCTGGGCAGATGGACATACCTGTACGTCCCCTTTAAGATGCAGCATTGTGGGCGCGCACGCCCGCCGCAAGCTCCGTGAGTCCGACCGCGGGTCCTGCGGACTCGATGTCCGCGGGGATACCTGCGATCGTCTCACGGAGAGGAAGAACTGGGAAATGCTAATGTAAACAAGCATTTCCCCATTCTTCCTAGTGACAGGACACTGATCACAGCTCCATGTGATCGGGAGCGGTGATCAGTGTCGTGTCACATATAGCTCATCCCCCCTACAGTTAGAACACATCCCTAGGACACACTTAACCCCTTCAGCGCCCCCTACTGGTTAACCCCTTCACTGCCAGTGTCATTTTTACAGTAATCAGTGCATTTTTATAGCACTGATCGCTGTATCAATGACAATGGTCCCAAAATGGCGTCAAAAGTGTCCGATGCTTCCACCATAATGTCGCAGTCATGATAAAAATCGATGATCGCCGCCATTACTAGTAAAAAAAAAATATTAATAAAAATGCCATAAAACTATCCCCTATATTGTAAACGCTATTACTTTTGCGCAAACCAATCAATAAACGCTTAATGCGATTTTTGCTACCAAAAATATGTAGAAGTATCGTATTGTATCGGCCTAAACTGAGGAATTTTTTTTTTTTATATATATATATGTTTTGGGGATATGTATTATAGCAAAATGTAAAAATATTGCATTTTTTTCAAAATTGTCGCTCTATTTTTGTTTATAGCGCAAAAAATAAAGCACCCAATACCACCAAAAGAAAGCCCTATTTGTGGGAAAAAAAGGACGTCAATTTTGTTTGGGAGCCACGTCACACGACCGCGCAATTGTCAGTTAAAATGCCGCAGTGCCGAATCGCAAAAAGTGCTCTGGTCTTTGGCCAGCCAAATGGTCCGGGGCTTAAGTGGTTAAGGCATCCCCAAAGCATGCTATGTATAGTATTTTTGGAAACTTTTTTTTATAATGGTATATGTCTCCCATGGCAGTGCCCTGCTACCCATGCATTTTACAGGTTTTGGCAGTAATAAAAATATCACTGTTATTATTATTATATTATTATTATACAGGATTTCTATAGCGCTAACAGTTTGTGCAGTGCTTTACAATATAAAGGATGACAATACAGCCACAATACAATTCAATACAAGAGGGTTAGGAGGGCCCTGCTCCTGCGAGCTTACAATCTAATAGGGAGGGGCTGGTGAAACAAAAGGTAGTAACTGTGAGGGATGAACTGATGAGGGAAGTAGAAGATTTGGTTGTTAGCTGAAGGCAGGATAGGTCTACCTGAAGAGATGAGTTTTCAGGTATTGCCTAAAAGTGTACAGAGTAGAAGATAACCAGACAGATTGGGGTAGTGAGTTCCAGAGGATGGGAGAGGATCTGGAGAAGTCCTGAAGACGAGCATAGGAGGAGGTGACAAGGGAGCTAGAGAGCAGGAGGTCTTCAGAGGAGCAGAGAGGACAGTTTGGGTAATATTTGGAGATAAGATTAGTGATGTAGCTTGGGGGAAAGAGTTGTAAATGGCTTTGTATGTTATTGTTAGTGTTTGAATTTTATCCGTTGGGCAATGGAAATCCAGTGGAGGAATTAGCAGAGAGGGGTGGCGTACACTGAAGGTTGGTAAGGTGGATGAGTCTGACAGCTGAATTCATGATAGAGGAGATAGCTTGCAGAGAGGTAGGCCATTGAGGAGGGAGTTACAATAGTCAAGGCGAGAGATAACAAGGGAGTGAATTAAGCCTCGTACACACGGTTCGATTGTTGGCAGGGGATTGTCTGTTGGCAGACTGTTGTGCTAAAATCTTACCGTTAGTATGCTCCTTTTGACAATTGCCCAATTTTCCACAAACAAATGTTGGATGACATGCTAGTAAATTTTCGGCGGACAACGGTTTGACGTCAGATTTTCGTATGGTCAGTACACAAATCCGTCACACAAAAGTCGAAAGTACAAACTTGCATGCTCGGAATCAATGCTCACCAAACACGAAATTAGCAGAAGGGGTCCAAATAGTGGCACTCTAGAGCTGAAATTCCTTGTAGTACGTCACTACGTTCGTGTTTGTGGTACGACAATTGTGTAACGTTAGTATGCAAGACAAGATCCTGGCACACGCCCTTTTGACAAAAATCAGACCCTCGGTTGGCCAACAATTGTATCGTGTGTACGAGGCTTAAGTTGCTTAGTGGTTTCAACTGTTAGAAAGGGGCGTATTTTGGAGGTGTTATGGAGGAAAAGTCTAAACAGCAATTAAAATTTGGGTGTAAAAGGACCGTTCAGACATATTCAATGCATAGAAATCACCAGACAGAATGGACATGTTTATTTTCTCCCTTTATTCTTTTTTTTCTTTTGTTTTTATTGTTTTATGCAATAGAATTATGGGAATATATCTTATGAAGAAAGTGTCATGAGATAGCTTCCAGGTTGACTATGTCTGTATCAGTAGCATCTTAGTACCTTTCTTCCTTCCCTGTATGTGCTTGGGTTAATTTATTGTATTGTATTAAACAGAAATTTTGGAATAACTTAAAAATGAAAATAAAGATTTTCCAAAAAGAAATTAAAAGTCAGAAATGGCAGCTTCCTTATTTCAAGGTTCACAGGTTTCATATAAGGTCATGTGCTAATCAAAACACAAATTAAACCTTGAGATATATACAGTGCCTTGAAAAAGTATTTATACCCCTTGAAATTTCCACATTTTGTCATGTTACAACCAAAAACGTAAATGTATTTTATTGGGATTTTATGTGATAGACCAACACAAAGTGGCACATAATTGTGAAGTGGAAGGAAAATGATAAATGTTTTTCAAATTTTTTTACAAATAAATCGGCGTACATTTGTATTCAGCCACCCTGAGTCAATATTTTGTAGAACCAACTTTCACTGGGATTACATTTACAAGTCTTTTTGGGTATGTGTCTACCAGCTTTGCACATATAGAGAGTGAAATTTTTGCTAATTTTTCTTTGCTAAATAGCTCAAGCTCTGTCAGATTGGATGGAGAGCGTCTGTTAACAGCAATTTTCAAGTCTTGCCACAGATTCTCAATGGGTTTTAGGTCTCGACCTTGACTGGGCCATTCTAACACATGAATATGCTTTGATCTAAACCATTCCATTGTAGCTCTGGCTGTATGTTTAGGGTCGTTGTCCTGCTGGAAGGTAAACCTCCGCCCCAGTCTCAAGTCTTTTGCAGGCTCTAAAGCCGTGTACACACGATCGGTTTTACCGATGAAAACAGTCCGATGGACTGTTTTCATCGGACGAACCGATCGTGTATGGGCCCCATCGGTCTTTTTTCCATCGGTGTGAAAAAATAGAACATGTTTTAAATTTATCCGATGGGAAAAAAAAACGATAGCAAAATCCGATCGTCTGTGTGGAAATCCATCGGATAAAAAACCCACGCATGCTCAGAATCAAGTCGACGCATGCTCAGAAGCATTGAACTTCATTTTTCTCAGCTCATCGGAGTGTTTTACGTCACCGCATTTGAAACGGTCCGTTTTTTGACTGATAGTGTGTGGGCAAGACTGATGGAAGACAGTTTCATCGGATTTCCAATGGAAAAAAACATCGGATTAGAATCCATAGGATATCCGATCGTGTGTACAGGGCTTAACAGTTTTTTTTCTAAGATTTCCCTGTATTTGGCTCCATCCATCCACCCATCAACTCTGAACAGCTTCCCTGTCCCTGCTGTAAAAAAACATCCCCACAACATTTTTCATGGTGGGAATGGTGTGTTCAGAGTGATGTGCAGTGTTCGTTTTCCGCCACACATAGCGTTTTGCTTTTAGGTCAAAAAGTTCAATTTGGGTCTCATTTGAGCAGAAAACCTTCTTCCATATGTTTGCTGTGTCCCCAACATGGCTTCTTACAAACTGCAAGTGGGACTTTCTAATGGCTTTCTTTCAACAATGGCTTTCTTCTTGCCACTTTTCCATAAAGGCCAGATTTGTGGAGTGCTTGACTAATAGTTGTCCTGTGGACAGATTCTCCCACCTGTGAACTGTGGATCTCTGCACATCCTTAGAGTTACCATGGACCACTTGGCTGCTTCTCTGATTAATGCTCTCCTTGCCTGGCCTTTCAGGTTAGGTGGACGGACATGTCTTGGTAAGTTTGCATTAGTGCTATACTCTTTCCATTGAACAGTGCTCCTGAGATGTTCAAAGCTTGGGATATGTTTTTATAACTTAACCCTGCTTTAAACTCCTTCACAACTTTATGATGCCTTCCTGATGCTGTTTGTTCACTAAGGTTCTGTAACAAACCTCTGAGGGCTTCACAGAACAGCTGTACTTATACTGAGAATAAATTACAAACAGGTGGACTCTATTTATTCATTAGGTGTCTTCTAAAGGCAATTGGTTTCACTAGATTTTAGGGGTATCAGAGTAAAAGGGGTTGAATACAAATGCACGCCACACTTTTCAGATATTTATTTGTAAAACAAATTGAAAACTATTTATCATTTTCCTATAACTTCACAATTAAGTGCCTCTTTGTGTTGGTATATCAAATAAAATCCCAATAAAATACATTTACGTTTTTGGTTGTAACATGACAAAGTGTGGAAAATTTCGAGGGGTGTGAATACTTTTTCAAGGCACTGTATAGGGGGAACTCTCTCCTGTACATCGTTTTTAACTTCAAGGAATGGATGTATTACCCTTATCACCATAGGCATGCGTAGGGGGTGTGCCAGATGTGCCTGGGCACACCCTAATCACTGTGTGTTGTGCCAATTCCCCCTATTAACTAGGCTTCCCCCTGTGTTGTGCCCCCCCCCCCCACACACACACACCCCTGATGTTTCAGAATGGATAGAGGGGGTAAGGGGCTAGTAAATATGTTATTTACCTGCCCCTTCCTTTTCTAAGACCCCTTTCACACTGAGGGGGTATTGCAGGCGCTATAGTGTTAAAAATAGCGCCTGCAATCCGCCCTTAAAAAGCTGTTACATTCACTCCAGTGTGAAAGCCCGAGGGCTTTTACACTGGAGCGTTGCACTAGCAGGACGGTAAAAAAAGTCCTGCTAGCCGCATCTTTGGAGCAGTGAAGGAGCGGTGTGTTTACCGCTCCTCCACCACTCCTGCCCATTGAAATCAACAGAACAGCACGGCTATACCGCGCGCAATGCGCTGCTTCAGCAGAGCATTGCGGGCGGTTTTAACCCTTTCTCGGCCGCTAGCGGGGATTAAATGCGCCCCACTAGCGGCTGAAATGCGCCTCAAATCCGCCCATGGCGTTGGCGGTACAAATAGCGGCGTTTTACCGCCGACGCTATGGACGGCTCAGTGTTGAAGGGGTTTTAATGAACACACTCACTGGGGGGTATTTACGAAAGGCAAATCCACTTTGCACTGCAAGTGCACTTGGATGTGCAGTCGCTGTAAATCTGAGGGGTAGATCTGAAATGAGGGGAAGCTCTGCTGATTTTATCACCCAATTATGTGCAAGCTAAAATGCTGTTTTTTATTTTCCTTTCATGTCCCCCTCGGATCTACAGTGACTGCACTTCCAAGGGCAATTTCAGTGCAATTTCAAGTGCACTTGTAGTGCAAAGTGGATTTGCCTTCTGTAAATAACCCCCACTGTGTTCATTTATAACTGAAGCATAGTAAACTATGTTTACTATGTTTCAGTTTGTGAATGAATAGGAAGCCGCTCAGCACAGTGCACTATCCCGTTCATTCACTGTCCAGTGCAGCTGAGGCTGCAGGGAAAGCCATGTGTGTTTAAGCTTTGGGGTGCACACCCTAATGTAATGGGCTGCGCACACCTATGCTTATCACCCTACTCCCTTTATTAGTATTCTGGTGATACTGAAACTCATGACTGCTTAGTTGCTGGAACACCACGTTAACCATTAATCCCATGGCCACCAACCTAACTTAAATAGGTCTGGGAAGTTTGAATGTGATTGATGATTTTAGTAAAACACCAACAGATGCACTTGTGCATTTAATAAAAAGCCATTAAATTAATTTAAAGTGGTAGTAAAGTCCACTGTAGTTTCCTCTTTTTGGAGTCCCCCAGGTGGGTTATGCACAGCATACTAGCATGTTATTGTACACTTACCCATCAAACCTTGCCCTCCAGCGCTGCTCAGTGATTGATCTGGTCGGGCCCCGGGCGCTTCCATCTTCGCTCGGTCTTTCTTCCAGGTTCTGTGCCTTCGAATGCTTGAATGGCCGGGCCGCAATGAATCCTGCATATGCTCATAGGAGTCACATCGCAGCAGCACAGATCGGGGGCTGTAAATGTTCACCAAGCTGCGATTGTGCAGCTCAGTTTACATCACGGCTAAAGCCGTGTACACACGATAGGTTTTACCGATGAAAACAGTCCGATGGACTGTTTTCATCGGACAAACCGATCGTGTATGGGCCCCATCGGTCTTTTTTCCATCAGTGTTTAAAAATAGAACATGTTTTAAATTTACCCGATGGTTAAAAAACCGATAGCAAATTAATATCGTCTGTGGGGAACTCCATCGGATAAAAAACCCACGCATGCTCAGAATCAAGTCGACGCATGCTCAGAAGCATTGAACTTCATTTTTCTTGGCTCATCGGAGTGTTTTATGTCACCGCGTTTGAAACGGTCCGTTTTTTGACTGATGGTGTGTGGGCAAGACTGATGGAAGACAGTTTCATCGGATTTCCGATGGAAAAAAACATCGGATTAGAATCCATAGGATATCCGATCGTGTGTACAGGGCTTTACAGGCAGAGGTAGAGAACTTGAAAGGAGAAATTACTGCATCAGTCTGTTTCTGCTTCTTCAATGTCCAGTCACAGGCTGGGGATAGTAAGGTGCCAAGCTGTGCTGGATGACTTCCATAGAATAAAGTCAGGTCACCAGACTGGCTGTGCTCTGTGGAAGGATTGCATAAGATTAAATAGATATAAATGCAAATAATTTTGGCAGGAGAGTCTGCTCCAATACACCCCATGTATTTTAACTGTGTATTGGTCTCAAGTTCAGTTTTAAAGAACTGTAGATAGACAGTTTAAAGTGATTGTAAAGTTAAAAATAAATAAATAAATAACATGTTATACTTACCTCCTATGTGTAGTGGTTTTGCACAGAGCAGCCTGGATCCTCTTCTTATCGGGTCCCTCTTCGATCTCCTGGCCCCTCCCTCCTAACGAGTGCCCCCAAAGCAAGCGGCTTGTTATGGGGGCACCCGAGCTGAGCTGCAACTATGTGTGTCCATTCAGACACGGAGCTGCTAGTTGGCCCCGCCCCTCTTTCTCCTGATTGGCTTACTGACTTTGATTGACAGCCATGGGAGCCAATGAAACCGCTGCTGTGTCTCAGCCAATCAGGAGAGTCTCGGACGGCCGAGGGACTTGCGGACATCGCTGGACAAAGATGAGGCTCAGGTAAGCACTAGGGGGTGCTGGTGAGGCTGCTACACACAAAAGGTGTTTTATCTTAACCACTTAAGCCCCGGACCATTTCGGGCCATTAGGACCAGGCCTGTTTTTGGGATTCGGCACTGCGCTGCTTTAACTGTAAATTGTGCGGACATGCAATGTTGTACCCAAATGAAATTTGCGTCCTTTTCTTCCCACAAATAGAGCTTTCTTTTAATGGTATTTGATTGCCTCTGCGATTTTTTTTTTTTGCGATATAAACAGAAAAAGACCGAAAATTTTGAAAAAAAATTATATTTTCTACTTTTTGTTATAAGAAAAATCGAATAAACTCAATTTTAGTCATACATTTAGGCCAAAATGTATTCAGCCACATGTCTTTAGTAAAAAAAATGTCAATAAGCGTATATTTATTGGTTTGCGCAAAAGTTATAGCGTTTACAAACTAGGGTACATTTTCTGAAATTTACACAGCTTTAAATTTATGACTGCCTATCTCATTTCTTGAGGTGCTAAAATGGCAGGGCAGTACAAAACCCCCCAAATGACCCCATTTTGGAAAGTAGACACCCCAAGGAAATTGCTGAGAGGCATGTTGAGCCCATTGAATATTTTTTTTTTGTCCCAAGTGATTGAATAATGACAAAAAAAAATAAAAAATTACAAAAAGTTGTCACTAAATGATATATTGCTCACACATGCCATGGTTATATGTGGAATTGCACCCCAAAATACATTCTGCTGCTTCTCCTGAGTACGGGGATACCACATGTGTGGGACTTTTTAGGAGCCTAGCCACGTACGGGACCCCGGAAACCAAGCACCGCCTTCAGGATTTCTAAGGGCGCAAATTTTTGATTTCACTCCTCACTACCTATCACAGTTTCGAAGGCCATAAAATGCCAAAATAGCACAAAACCCCCCCAAATGACCCCATTTTGGAAAGTAGACACCCCAAGCTATTTACTGAGAGGCATGTTCAGTCCATGGAATATTTTATATTTTGCCACAAGTTGCGGGAATATGACAAACTTTTTTTTTTTTGCACAAAGTTGTCACTAAATGATATATTGCTCACACATGCCATGGGCATATGTGAAATTACACCCCAAAATACATTCTGCTGCTTCTCCTGAGTACGGGGATACCACATGTGTGGGACTTTTTGGGAGCCTAGCCGCGTACGGGACCCCAAAAACCAAGCACCGCCTTCAAGGTTTCTAAGGGCATAAATTTTTGATTTCGCTCCTCACTACCTATCACAGTTTTGAAGGCCATAAAATGCCAAGATGGCACAAAACCCCCCCAAATGACCCCATTTTGGAAAGTAGACACCCCAAGCTATTTGCTGAGAGGCATGTTGAGCCCATTGAATATTTTTTTTTTTGTCCCAAATGATTGAATAATGACAAAAAAAAAAAAAAAATGTACAAAAAGTTGTCACTAAATGATATATTGCTCACACATGCCATGGTTATATGTGAAATTACACCCCAAAATACATTCTGCTGCTTCTCCTGAGTACGGGGATACCACATGTGTGGGACTTTTTGGGAGCCTAGCCGCGTACGGGACCCCAAAAACCAAGCACCGCCTTCAAGGTTTCTAAGGGCATAAATTTTTGATTTCACTCCTCACTACCTATCACAGTTTTGAAGGCCATAAAATGTCAAAATAGCCCAAAACCCCCACAAATGACCCCATTTTGGAAAGTAGACACCCCAAGCTATTTGCTGAGAGGCATGGTGAGTATTTTACAGCTCTCATTTGTTTTTGAAAATTAAGAAAGACATTTTTTTTCTTTTTTTTTTCTTTTTTTACATTTTCAAAACTTTGTGACAAAAAGCGAGATCTGCAAAATACTCAACTTTCCTCTCAGCAAATAGCTTGGGGTGTCTACTTTCCAAAATGGGGTCATTTGGGGGGGTTTTGTGCCATCTGGGCATTCCATGGCCTCCGAAACTGTGATAGGCAGTGAGGAGTGAAATCAAAAATTTACACCCATAGAAATCCTGAAGGCGGTGCTTGGTTTTTGGGGTCCCGTACGCGACTAGGCTCCCAAAAAGTCCCACACATGTGGTAGTCCCGTACTCAGGAGAAGCAACAGAATGTATTTTGGGGTGTAATTCCACATATGCCCATGGCATGTTTGAGCAATATATAATTTAGTGACAACTTTTTGTACATTTTTTTTTTTTTGGTCATTATTCAATCACTTGGGACAAAAAAAAAAATATTCAATGGGCTCAACATGCCTCTCAGCAAATAGCTTGAGGTGTCTACTTTACAAAATGGGGTCATTTGGGGGGGTTTTGAACTGTCCTGGCATTTTATGCACAACATTAGGAAGCTTATGTCACACATCATCCACTCTTCTAACCACTTGAAGACAAAGCCCTTTCTGACACTTTTTGTTTACATGAAAAAAAAAATTTTTTTGCAAGAAAATTATGTTGAACCCCCAAACAGTATATATTTTTTTAAAGCAAAGGCCCTACAGATTAAAATAGTGGGTGTTGCATTTTTTTTTTCCACACAGTATTTGCGCAGCGATTTTTCAAACGCATTTTTTGGGGGAAAAACACACTTTTTTTATTTTTAATGCACTAAAAAACACTATATTGCCCAAATGTTTGATGAAATAAAAAAGATGATCATAGGCCGAGTACATGGATACCAAACACGACATGCTTTAAAATTGCGCACAAACGTGCAGCGGCGACAAACTACATTCATTTTTAAAAGCATTTAAAAGCCTTTACAGGTTACCACGTTAGATTTACAGAGGAGGTCTACTGCTAAAATGACTGCCCTCGATCTGACCTTCGCGGTGATACCTCACATGCATGATGCAATTGCTGTTTACATATGACGCTAGACCGACGCTTGCGTTCGCCTTTGCGCAAGAGCAGGGGGGGACAGCGGTGCTTTTTTTTTTTTTTTTTTATTATTTATTTGGCTTTTTTATTTTATTTTTAAACTGTGCCTTCCATATTTTATTTTTTTACCATTTTTATCGATATCTCAGGGAATGTAAATATCCCCTATGATAGCAATAGGTAGTGACAGGTACTCTTTTTTTGAAAAAAATTGGGGGGTTAGACCCTAGATCTTTCCTCTGCCCTCAAAGCATCTGACCACACCAAGATCGGTGTGATAAAATGCTTTCCCAATTTCCCAATGGCGCTTTTTATATCCGGGGGGGGGGGGACATTCCCTCCCACTGCTTGTAAAAGCAGTCTAGAGGCTAATTATCTGCTAGAATTGCTTTTACATGAAAGCCGGCTGCTGGCTGAAAAGAATGATACCAAGATGATACCTAAACCCGCAGGCATCATTCTGGTATAAACATTCAAAGTCCAGCAACATACCAGTACGTTGCTGGTCCTTGTTGGACATGTATTGTAATCTTTTTTTTCATACAGCCTATTGGCTGAACGAAAAAAAGAGATTGATTGGTGGGTATGCCCACCATTAGAATACCTCCCTTCATCCACCCACTTCTAATGATGGGCATATATGCCGAAGCATGGGGGCATCCTCCCGCAAAAAAGTTATGCCGCGTACACACGGTCAAGCCTTCGTCGGAATTTTGACCGTATGTACGCGGCATAAAAGGTTATGCCGCGTACACACGGTCTGACTTTTCCACGGGCAAGCCTCCGTTGGAATTTCGACCGTATATACGCGGCATTAGGAGCAAAATCGCTCCTCCGCCCCTGCTGCCCCCATGCTTCGGCATATATGCTCTTTTTTTTAACTGTGGTGGTGAAATCACCTCCTACAGCGTTGGAGTTACGGCTTTATGTATCGTGGGAGCAAACGCTGTTGCTGTCAAGATAAATAGATCCGCGCTGCAACTGAATGGCGTACCTGCTAAGCAAATGGTGGTTAACATTAAAACAAAGTAACATTACAGTACAACAGTAAGACCTTACCATGCCATACCTGCAAAGCAAATACCAAAACAAAACCTAGTAAAAAATAAAAAAATGTTTTAACGCAACCTGTGCCTAAAATATATATATGCCGAAGCATGGGGGCATCCTCCCGCAAAAAAGTTATGCCGCGTACACACGGTCGGAATTTTCCACGGGCAGGCCTCCGTCGGAATTTCGACCGTATGTACGTGGCATTAGGAGCAAAATCGCTCCTCCGCCCCTGCTGCCCCCATGCTTCGGCATATATGCTCTTTTTTTTAACTGTGGTGGTGAAATCACCTCCTACAGCGTTGGAGTCACGGCTTTATGTATCGTGGGAGCAAACGCTGTTGCTGTCAAGATAAATAGATCCGCGCTGCAACTGAATGGCGTACCTGCTAAGCAAATGGTGGTTAACATTAAAACAAAGTAACATTACAGTACAACAGTAAGACCTTACCATGCCATACCTGCAAAGCAAATAGCAAAACAAAACCTAGTAAAAAATAAAAAAATGTTTTAACGCAACCTATGCCTAAAATATATATATGCCGAAGCATGGGGGCATCCTCCCGCAAAAAAGTTATGCCGCGTACACACGGTCGGAATTTTCCACGGGCAGGCCTCCGTCGGAATTTCGACCGTATGTACGCGGCATTAGGAGCAAAATCGCTCCTCCGCCCCTGCTGTCCCCATGCTTCGGCATATATGCTCTTTTTTTTAACTGTGGTGGTGAAATCACCTCCTACAGCACTGGAGTCATGGCTTTATGTATCGTGGGAGCAAACGCTGTTGCTGTCAAGATAAATAATTCCGCGCTGCAGTTGAATGGCGCACCTGAAAACAAAAAATTACATACCTGAAAAGCAAGCATGATAAAACATTGCAGAATAGAATACAGTAAAAAAGAGCAGAACAATAGAGAGAAAATAGAGAGAGAGAGAACAATAAAACGACAACTATTTTTGGTTTTTTTCTTTTATATTTTTTTTGTGTTTTGTTTTTTACGTTTTTTTTTTTCTTTTTTACACTTTTTTTTGTAACTTTACAACTGTAATGGTTCGGGTCTCTCAAAATGTAATGGCATCTTGGGAGACCCTGTGTAAGTGTGTCCTTGTCTGTGAAATGCTGTACCCTACGCTAAAACTTCACTTTTGAGTGGTAGCGTTCAAAACATTCACCTTGGCAAAGACCAGGCTTGTCAGGACAGAGTGGACAAAAACTACGGGTGTCACGCCTAAATCCGCGCTTGCTACAGACACGACATCTTTTTTGGGGGTGGCTTTGGGTAGGGGTACTCGGGAGGACATACGAATAATGCCTCTCATGCAGCCGGCTTACTGCATTTGGTTGGGGATGGTGAGGTGCAGAACCGCCTGGATACAGGAGTTCTGTGACTATCTCATTCTGGAATTTTAGAAGAGATAACGTCCCGCCTGAAGCTCTGTATAGCACATGAGCGTTCAGCAAAGCCAATTGGAATAATGATAGAGACACTTTTTTGTACCAGCGTCTCGCCTTACGGTCAATTAGATACGGCGCCATCAACTGGTCGTTGAGGTCCACCCCTCCCATATTTTGGTTATATTCGTGGACACAGAGGGGTTTCTCCACAACACCAGTCGCCGTACGAATTTGGACTGTCGTGTCTGCATGAAGGGAGGTAAGAAGGAAAACATTCTTATTGTCCCTCCACTTCATAGCGAGCAAGTTATTACACTTCAAGCAGGCTCTCTCCCCCAGCCTAAGACGGGCATCTACAAGCCGCTGGGGAAAGCACCGGCGATTAGGTCACACGGTGCCACATGCTCCAATCTGATGATCAAACAAGTGACTAAACAGTGGCACGCTTGTGTAATAATTGTCCACATACAAGTGGTACCCCTTTCCGAATAAGGGTGACACCAAGTTCCACACTATCTTGCCAGCGCTCCCTATGTAATCCGGGCAGTTGACCGACTCAATCTGACTGTCTTTTCCCTCATAAACCGTAAAGTTCACTACATAGCCTGTTGCCCTGTCACAGAACTTGTAGAGCTTGACCCCGTATCTGGCACGCTTGCTGGGAAGGTACTGCTTGAAAGACAAGCGGCCAGAAAATTTAATCATGGACTCATCAAAGCAGACAACTTGATCGGGAGTAAACAAGGCTGCAAAACGTTCGTTGAAGTGGTTTATGAGGGGCCGAATTTTATAGAGCCGGTCGTATTCAGGGTCCCCACGTGGACGACAAAGTTCATTGTCGTTGAAGTGCATGAACCGCAAAATCTGCTCGTATCGTGCCCTGGACATGGAGGCAGAGAACACGGGCATGTGGTCAATTGGGTGCGTGGACCAATAAGCACGCAATGACGGAAATTTATGTGTGCCCATGTTGAGGGAAAGGCCCAGAAAGGTCTTAAATTCGGAAACCGTAATTGGTTTCCAATTTCTGGCAATTTTAGGCAACTGGGGGTTAGCGGCGATAAATTGACCAGCATATAAATTACTCTGGTCCACAATAGATCTATAGAGATCTTCCGTGAAAAACAGCGAATAAAAATCAATTGGAATAAAATCAGCTGTTTCCACCTGAATACCGGGTTGGGCAGTGAATGGGGGAAGTACGGGTTCTGCAGAAGTGGTGGGGACCCAATCAGGATAGGCGAATTCTGCAGGAAGGGCAGTATGGGCACGACGGGCCTGCCTTTGTCTTCTTGGTGGCAGCGGGACACTACTTGTGCTTGCCACCTCGCCAGCTTGAACTGCACTTATGGGACTCGCCACGTCACCAAGTGTTACTGCAGTGCTGGATGTACGTCCAGGCTGTACTAGGCCGCTAGTGCTTGCCAGTTCACCAGAAGGAATAGCGGCGCTAGTACTACTCTGCTCCATGATACGAGAGACCTGCGGTTCTTGCTCCTCAACAACCTCAGAAGATCGGGATCGGGTACACCTGACCTTAGCAGGGACCTCAACTTCGTCGTCAGAGCTATCTGACGTGGGGCCGCTGACGTCACTGTCTTCTACGGGAAGATATTCTGAGCCTGAATCTGACAGATACGTGACCTCCTCTTCACTATCTGTCATGCTCAGAATCTCGTAGGCCTCTTTACTAGTGTACCTTCGTCTTGCCATTTTGGGCTCTAAATTTAGGGGTACACTAGTAAGATTCACAGGAAAAAAAGCACCTGACTGTCGTCAGCAAATATATCAAACGCTACAAAAAAACTGTTAGCGATCGCAGGGATCAGGCCTGTCTCTGCGAACGCTGCAGTTATGTGTGTTGTGTTTGGTAAGTGACAGTGATCGATCGATACTGCACTTGGGTGGGCTGGGCTGGGCTGGGCGGAGGGGCTAAACGCAGGCGCTAGCAGGTATCTGGGCTGATCCCGCTAACACTGCGTTTTTGGGAACCCTAAACCGCTGGGGATGCTAGTATAGATCTGATCAGATACTATACCACTAAGGGGGGTGTATGCTTTGCGCGTGGGTGTTAGCGTTTCTGGCACTAACCTAACACTGCCTGGGGCGACGCAGACCCTCTCTGGCGCTAAAACCTAATTGATCTCACCCGCCGGGCGATCAGGGGGGTTAAACCTTTATTGGGTTATATACGGCGGGTGCCCTGATGCTATAAAAAGCAAACTAATCAACCAGCGTCACCCGTAACCTTTATATGGTGATCACTGGTGAAAGGGTTAACTAGGGGCAATCAGGGGGTTAAAACCTTTATTAGGTTAAATATGGGGGTACCTGACACTATATAAAAACCTGACGGGTAACCTAAATAACTAAATAACTTACTGGCTAACCAGTGACACCAGTGACGCTTATACGGCGATCACTGGTGAAAGGGTTAACTCTAGGGGCAATCAGGGGGTTAAAATAATATATGGGGGTACCTGACACTAATAAAAACCTGCGGCAAACCTAAAAAAAAAATAACTGCCTATCTAAAACACCAGCGACACGAATACAGCGATCGGAAAAACAATCGCTTAGTGACGCTGAAGTTAGGGGGTGAAAGGGTTACCTGGGGGGTGATCAAGGGGTTAAACCTTTATTAGGGGGGGGGTTAGGGGGCTACCCTGGACCTAAAGGGGCCTAATCCTAACTGCCCTGCAACTTTTTACAATCACAGATGACACTAAATGCAGTGATCAGTAAAATAAATGATCACTGCAATCAGTGACACTGTGATTGGGGGCTTTGGGGTGACCTGGGGGGTGATCTGGGGGTGACTGGGGGGTGATTTGTGTGCCTATGTGTACCTACGTGTCAGTGGACTGTTGGAGCACTAACCTCTGTCTTCTCTCCTCGGCGCCGGGAACGAAAAGACCGCGGCGAGGGAGATGACATCACTTCCTCCAGCCTGTGTTTACATCACATGGCGGAGGAAGCATTTTCATTGGCCGGGAGCGATCGCGAGGGGGGGGGCAGAATCGAGCGGCCGCCCCCTCATGCCTGATCACTCCCGAACACTTAACGGCCGCTCACTGCAGTGAAGGGGGGTCCGGATGGACCCCCCAACTGCACAAAGGCGATCACGTAGATCTACGTGATTCTGCCTGTCCGTGCCATTCTGCCGACGTAAATCGGCGGTGGGCGGTCGTTAAGTGGTTAATACATAGAATGCATTATGATAAAAAAAAACTTCTGCCTTTACAACTCCTTTAAGAACATGCTTATTTGTGAATTTACTGTAATGTTGTGTAGCGGGTGTCAAATTTAGTGGGGTGTATCTGGGCCATAGATGGCCCAGATACCTTGATTTTTAGGGATTTATGGACACTTTGGAGTGTGGGAGGTATGAATGGTGTCATGTTCCCTGCGGTCCCTAGGTGGCACTGTCACCTGGGACCGGGGTTGAACTGCCATTCTAGAGCCGTGCCCTTTTTGTCCTCTCGCGGCAGTAGTACGGCGGGGCGGGGAACCCGCTGTGCCTGCTGGGGGAGGATATAAAAGGGGGTGGACATCTTGCGCACGAGGTCCATTCCCCAGGCACCTGCGGCCTGGAGGCTGCTGCGGTTCGTCTGTGCCCAGGCGCCCTTTGCCTGGGCGCATGGAGTCGAGTTCCATCCCAGGCACCTTCAGCCTGGGGTGAGGTACTTTACAAGGAGGCCTGGGGCCCAGTTCCTTTGACTGGGTCCTGCAAGGGCGAAGCATTCCTAAGGTGCCCCCGGTATTGGGTGCCTGAATCCAGGGCGTAGGGGGCCGGAGAGGTGACCTCCCCGAAGAGCCAGCGCAGCATTTGCTGGTGACGGTGGAGGCCTCTGGTGACCGTCCGGATGGATGTCTTCCTCTGACAGCGGTCGTTTGTTCTAAAGGAGGTAGTTCATGTTCTCATGGTCTGTGGCAGAGACCCATCTTCATCAGGTCAGTGGCAGGCCTCATCCAAGGCCTGTGGCAGAGGCCTCAACATTCACCCAGGTCAGTGGCAGGGACCAAATTCACAGTCGGTGGCAGCGACTGTGCGCCAAGCCTGTTTGCACTAAATGGAACAGGAGAGACTTTAAACACTAAGTTGTGCCTGGACCTACTACTTCCCACACCCTGTCTGTTCTTTTAAAGTTCAACCAGCCTGCCTATTGATCAAAGCAATAAAACAGAGTTGGACTTTTATTGGTGTGGAACTCGTGTTACTGGAAGCTAAGTGTCCCTGTCAGTGACAGTGGCAATCATCCTCCACAGGAGAAGCTGAGGCTCTGGCCTAAAATGCAGACCCGAAGGTAAACGGTTTAGCTCATATCTCTGCATACTACATCAGAGAGCCGAGCTGGTGGTGTGCATCTTTCCCCCTTCTCCCAGATACCCCTAGATGAGTAAAACCAGCCATAAAGAGAGGGGAGAAGGTGGGGGAAGACTGCTACACATGGGGCTCCAAGTCCGGGATTTGTGTTTATGCAATGGAGCCGAAGCTATCGGAGTTTGAACTTTGCTGCCCAGAGGAGTTCCGAGTAGGTCGGCCATATTGGCCACTGCACCAGCAGGCACACCCTCCCTGCACAGTTCGTGGGCGTGACATGGAGAAAGCCTCCCCACTGGTGTGCCGGAGGGGAGGAGTCCGGCCATGTGAAGAGGTACACGTGGGGACTTTGGCGCCAGTTATGCAGTGCGGGATGGAGCAGCAATCAGTCACCATGTTCAGCAATGCCTCGTGGGTTCCAGTCTCAAATACTACGAGGATGACTTTAACTGCTGCTCCGATTACAGATATGGGGATTCGGCTCAAGCCCCGGGGACGATTTGCCTTGTACACCTGCAAGGACGTTGAGGCCCTGGGTATGATTTGTCCCGGCTGTTCGGGACTGGTGGTACAGCTAAAGCCCTTCGGTCGCTGTGAGGCCTGCGGGGAGTTCACGTTTGAGGTGGCGCAATCCATAGAGAGACCTCGGGTCTTCCACCTCAGCCCTACATCAGGCGCCGCCACTCAAGAAGGAGAAGTCAATGCTTGGACAGCCATCCCTACGCGAACTGTAGAGACCTCCGTGGAGGTCGCGAACAAAGGAATGGATGATGCAAAATCCGGAGATGCTGCTTCGGTCACCACAGCTTCCCTACTCCCAGCGCCAACAAGGAAGGTCGGTCTTGTGAGAGCTTTCAGCGGCCAAAATGGAGGACAACCCCTGCGCTTGCCTGGACCGGATGGATCCGGTAGGAAGAGTCCTAGACATCCCTTCAAAAGTTTGGGTCAAGGTAAGCCAGGGAACGGGACTTGGTGTTGGGACGGAGGTGTCGGGGATTCACGGCCCTTTGAGCCCGTGGGTGGGAGTGATTCGGTGTCCACTACCAACTACCTGCCCGCGGAGGAGTGTGACACATCCGACCTGGAGTCGGTCTCCAATATGGGAGACGACATCGTCATAGACAAATTATTTGCTGAGATGGGCTGGGACAAGATGCCTCTCTCCTCATACCGTAGAGTCAGGGATCCACCTATGTCCACAGGGGATAGTACACCCCGGTGGAGGCACCAGCACCTGAGGAGGAACCCCGTCCCCGCCTGCTCTACAATCCCCGGTGCCTTCTGCACCTACCACCGGGGACAAGAGACTGTCGCTGCGGGCGCCTATGACCAAATCAGAGGTGGTCAAGGCACCTCGCCATCCGGATTCGATCGTCCTGCCGGGCGAGGGAGACCGCTCTACCATGCCTCCCTTGTCTAGGTTACAACTTTTATTCTGCCAGAAAGTTGCCGAGTATGGGTGGGAGTACCCATACTTATCTAAGGAGCTACTTTATGAAGTAGAAGTCTGCAGGGAACGCTGGTATAATGACTTTGTGTGGACACACATTAAAGTCCCACACGCACGCAGGTACCTCGCTTGTTCCCCAAAAGCATCTCAAAGATTTAAGGACTGTAAAGCAGAGTGGATGTTGGGTCGGCACATCCATGCTGACAAAGTGTTGATTCGAAGGAAAGAAAATTAATGTCAATGGTGTTATTGTGATGTGTATGCTATTGTGTGTTGTTTCCCTTTTATCCTTTCCTTTCCATGTCAGGTTCAGACACAACTACCATTTTTTTTCAAATTTAAATTTTTCTGTGCATTTTGAAGCAGTCTCTAGATGGAGGTTATGTTGTCTCCCTTTGGGGCATGACTTGATCCAGACACTGAAGACCAGTGTCAAATTGCTGGGGGGAGAGTGTAGCGGGTGTCAAATTTAGTGGGGTGTATCTGGGCCATAGATGGCCCAGATACATTGATTTTTAGGGATTTATGGACACTTTGGAGTGTGGGAGGTATGAATGGTGTCATGTTCCTTGCGGTCCCTAGGTGGCACTGTCACCTGGGACCGGGGACGAACTGAGATTCTAAAGCCATGCCCTTTTTGTCCTCTCACGGCAGTAGTACGGCAGGGCGGGGAACCCGCTTTGCCTGCTGTGGGGGATATAAAAGGGGGCGGACATCTTGCGCATGAGGTCCATTCCCCAGGCACCTTTGGCCTGGGGGCTGCTGCGGTTTGTCTGTGCCCAGGTGCCCTTGGCCTGGGCGCGTGGAGTCGAGTTCCATCCCAGGCACCTTCAGCCTGGGTTGAGGTACTTTACAAGGTGGCCTGGGGCCCAGTACCTTCGACTGGGTCCCGCGAGGCCGAAGCATTCCTAAGGTGCCCCCGGTATTGAGTGCCTGAATCCAGGGCGTAAGGGACCGGAGAGGTGACCTCCCCGAAGAGCCAGCGCAGCATTTGCTGGTGACGGTGGAGGCCTCTGGTGACCGTCCGGATGGATGTCTTCCTCTGACAGCGGTCGTTTGTTCTAAAGGAGGTAGTTCATGTTCTCATGGTCTGTGGCAGAGACCCATCTTCATCAGGTCAGTGGCAGGCCTCATCCAAGGCCTGTGGCAGAGGCCTCAACGTTCACCCAGGTCAGTGGCAGGGACCAAATTCACAGTGGGTGGCAGCGACTGTGCGCCAAGCCTGTTTGCACTAAATGGAACAGGAGAGACTTTAATCACTAAGTTGTGCCTGGACCTACTACTTCCCACACCCTGTCTGTTCTTTTAAAGTTCAACCAGCCTGCCTATTGATCAAAGCAATAAAACAGAGTTGGACTTTTATTGGTGTGGAACTCGTGTTACTGGAAGCTAAGTGTCCCTGTCAGTGACATTCAGGGCCGGCCCGACCATGGGACCCAATGGGACCATGGTTCCAGGCGGCATTTTAAGAGGGGCGGCAACTGGCAATAATTTGTCAGGAGTATTACCGAACTTACAAGGCCAGCGCTCCCGCTAGGTGGCCGGCTAGGGCGCACTGCTGCCTAGCCTAGCCGGGAGGATGCAGGCTGGCCCGGATGGATTAATATGTGAGTGTGGCATGTCAGTCCGCACGGCCCGGCGGCATAGTGCTACCTCTGTGTGTCCTGATTCTGTGCATTGCTGCTGACCGTGCAGTGTGCAGGCATCATGGTCCGCCCAGCCAGAGCTGTCTGTTTCTGCCAATTGGATAGGAGGTGACACCGCCGCCCGCCAATGCCCATCACAAATACATTTAGGCTGCTTCCTGGCTGGCACTGTGTGCCCAGGACAGGTGCCTTGACAGCCAATGAGGTGCTGAGCGTGGGCGCGGTGCACCGCCCACATCGTGACGTTGTTCCCTCCTCCAGTCCAGTCCCACCCACAACGGAGCAGAGGATCCCACGTAGTGCCATGGCTGGCTGTCCCACACGGTCTTCACTGTTTAGCGGAGGCTCAGGCTGGAGCTGAGAAGAAGGTACAGTCTCAGACAGTCTGATGTGTAACAGTGTCAGTGTGGCCAGTAATTGGCATGGTCTGAGACCGTGTAACACAGTGTGTCAGTCAGATGGTGTGTCCTGCAATAATTACTGCCTGACTCAAGCTGTAGACAGACAGTATTATACACAGTCTGCAGCTGGAGTAACTATATTCAGAATTCACAGTGTACAGTATAATGGCATCATATACATATTTATTATAGTATGGACAAATACTGGATACTGTATTGTGGGAAACATTGGCAAAACTCAAGGCATACTGCAAGAAGGTATAGATAGATAACATCAGCCCTCCACAATAGTCCCACTGTTAGGTGCTAAAACAAGGACATTGGGCAGTGGCAGAGATGACTACTAAAGTCCCCTTGGTTGGCAAAATTAATAATCCAGCCTATGTGGGTACTTAACCCAGTGGTTCCCAACCTTTTTGGCACTGGGGACCGGCTACGTACACGAAAATTGTGCCAAGGCCCGGGTTGGGGTTGGCACGTGGCGGGTAAGCGATTTTTCGCGGGCAATTTGTCAGCGCATTATTTCTATTATTACATTGTAGTAATAAATTAAATAGTTCAACTCACATAATGCCAAATCCGTGGGAGCCCTGAGCGTGTAACTTGCCACGTCGCATGCCACCAGATGCCGAATGTCACTTGCCACATCACCTGCCACGTTGCCTATCACCAGATGCGGAATGTCACTTGCCACGTTGCCTTTCACCAGATGCGGAATGTCACTTGCCATGCTGCCTGCCACAAGATGCGGAATGTCACTTGCCACATCACCTGCCACCAGATGTGAATTGTCACTGCATTGGTGGCAGCACTTGTCCATGTGCTGGGTGCCGAGTGAAGGCAGAAGAGCGGTGATGCGGGGGTCGGTGAGAGAGAGATGTCATCTCTCTGCTCCCCGCGCATCTCCGACATTGAGGCTCAAAGGGCGGAAGAGCGGCGATGGGGGGGGGGGTGGTGAGAGATAATGTGATCTCTCTTCTCCCCGCGCACCTCCGACATTGACGCTAAAAAGGGCGGAAGAGCAGCGATGCGGGGGGCGGAGAGAGATGATGTCATCTCTGCTTGCCCGCCCGCTTGCTCGCTTATCTCTTCCACCCGGCGCTAATGTCCCGGCCGTCTCATACCAGCCACCCACACCCGCGGCCCATCTGTAGTAAGGCCACTGCCCGGTAGTGGGCCGCGGCCCGGGGGTTGACGACCCCTGACTTAAAGGAGCACTAAAGCTTCCCTTTTTTTTGCCCAAAAATAACAAACATGTTATACTTACCTCCACTGTGCAGCTCGTTTTGCACACAGTGGCCCCTGGTCTTCTGGGGTCCCTCGGCGGCTGTCTTGGCTCCTCCCCGCAAGGACTCCACACCATAATGCGAGTGAGCTCGCATGGTGTGGAGTGATTGCGGGCGCGCTCCCGTGATACAGCGGCGGCCATAGCCGCCGACTGTATCACTCGGCCCCGCCCCCCGCGCGCCGTGTCATTGGATGTGATTGACAGCAGCGCCAGCCAATGGCTGCGCTGCTTTCAATCCATCCAGTGTAGCCAATCGGCGGCCAGGCTGAAAAACGAAGATGATGACGGGGACGAGCGTGGGACTTTCGAGGGGCCAGGTAAGTAAAACGGGGGCTCGGGGGGGGGCGGTATTGTCTAATGTTTTTTCACCTTAATGCATAGGATGCATTAAGGTGAAAAAACATGTAACTTTACTACTCCTTTAACCCACCTAAGCGCAGAAAGTAGAAACAATTATGATCTAGACGAGAGAAGAGATGGGGACGGACCAGTGTGTGATGTCAGAAGTAAATTATATAAGCAGCAGTCTTGTGTGCCATTCCCCAATATTTATATTAGCAGAAAAATATAATATATACAAAAACAGCAGTCTTGTGT
This sequence comes from Rana muscosa, assembly GCA_029206835.1. NCBI lineage: Eukaryota > Metazoa > Chordata > Amphibia > Anura > Ranidae > Rana > Rana muscosa. The sequence continues at coordinate 1,105,122,462 of CM055122.1, read as the reverse complement.
GATCCCCAATATTATATATCAGCAGTAAATATAATATTATTATTATAATAAAAGACTGCTGCTTTTGTATATATCTGCTTCCGAACTGCCCAACACATATACTGTGGCAGGGCAGCCCTTCAACACGAAATCACGTACCTGTATGTCTTTTTTATTTTTTTATTTTTTCAGGTCTAGGGTGCCCATGTGTGCCGCCGGTGAACCGCTCCCACCGTGATTGAACACAGCGGGAGCCAATCAGCGGGTCCAATGGACCCAATGTCCACTGGGACCCACCGATCATTCCCGAGGCAGACAGAATAGCGGTCTATGTAAACAAGGCAGATCGCCATTCTGTGCAAGGGGAAGATGGAGATCTTGTGTTTCTGCTAAGCAGGAACACGGATCTCTGTCTTCCCCCGTCAAATTACCTCCCCCCACAGTTAGAAAGCACTTCCAGGGAACATATTTAACCCTTTGATCGTCCCTGATGTTAACCCCTTCCCTGCCAGTGTCATTAGTACAGTTTCAGTGCATATTTTTTTTAGCACTGATCACTGTATCACTGGTCCCCAACAAGTATCACTTAGTGTCAGATTTGTCCACCGCAATTTCGCAATCCCGTTAAAAATCGCTGATCACCACCATTACTATTAAAACATTTTTTTTTTAATTCCATAAAAATATCTCCAGTTTGTAGACACTATAACTTTTGTGCAAACCAATCTTTTTGTACTAAAAACAAGTAGCAGAATACATATTGGCCTAAATTGATAAAGAAATTTGATTTTGAAATTTTGTATTGGATGAGTTTTATAACAGAGAGCAAACAATTTTTTTTTTTTTTTCAAAATTGTTGGTCTTTTTTTGTTTATAGCGCAAAAAATAAAAACCGCAGAGGTGATCAAATACCACCAAAAGAAAGCTCTATTTGTGGGGAAAAAAAGGACATCAAATTTTATTTGGGTACAGCGTCGCACGACCGAGCAAATTGTCAGTTAAAATAACGCAGTGCTGTATTACAAAAAATGGTCTGGTCATTAAGGCTGGATTCACACCAATGCATTTTTAGTGCTTTTTGCATTTTTCAGATTTGCACTAGAGAACGTGTTCCATAGGAAACCATGTCAAATGGACTGCAGTGCAAGTCTGAAAAATGCAAAAAGCACTAAAAATGCATAGGTGCGAATCCAGCCTAAGGGAGGTAAACCTTCCGGAGCTTAAGTGTAAGTGAGTGAGTAAGTGGGCGGCTCAGCGGGTGAGTGAGTGAGCGGGTGGGTGGCTTTGCAGGTGAGTGAGCGGGCGAGCGGGGCGGGCCAGTTAGCAGGTGAGCCAACAAACAGGGCAATCGGCAGGTGAGCAGGCAGGCTGGCAAATTCAGAGGGCCGGCGGGCCGTGAAGCAGAGAGATGACATCATCTCTAACCGCCCGCCCTGCATCACTGCAGTTCTGCCCTAATCACTAGGAAGACCTGTCTCTCCTCCCCTGTCAGAACGGGGATCTGTCTGCTTACATTGACAGATCCCCGTTCTGGCCTTCTGGTGAGCGATCGTGGGTGGCCGGCGGACATTGGGGCCGCCAGCCACGCACAGGTCCTTTTTATACTCCTATATACATGTATAGAGCCATAACAGGTCCTCTTTATACTCCAATACATATATAAAGCCATGACAGGTCCTCTTTATACTCCAATACATGTATAGAGCCATGGCAGGTCCTCTTTATACTCCTATACATGTAGACCGCCATGTTCGGTCCTCTTTAGTTATCATGATATAAAATAATGGATGTGGGGGCCTTTTGGTGGGTGTGATTTTTTTTTTTTTGGGGGGGGGGCAGCATTTGATTCTTGGTCCCAGGCAGCACAATGTCTTGGGCCGGCTCTGGTGACAGTGGCAATCATCCTCCACAGGAGAAGCTGAGGCTCCAGCCTAAAACGCAGACCCAAAGGAAAACGGTTTAGCTCATATCTCTGCATCCTACATCAGAGAGCCGAGCTGGTGGTGTGCATCTTCCCCCTTTCTCCCAGATACACTTAGATGAGTAAAACCAGCCATAAAGAGAGGGGAGAAGGTGGGGGAAAACCGCTACAGTTGTAAAATAATCTATATAACTATAATCTAGAAAAATATATAAATAGATAGATTTTAGTGCACATATAGGGAGCAGAAAAAAAATAAAAAGAAAGTGTGTAAATAACTTGCAGTAAAGTACATAAGCCAGAGAATGTTTCAGCTCCTTTATTGTGGTCATCGGTTTGTTATTTCTGTGTTTTAAATCAAATGTAATGACATTTGAATTTGTAACTATTTGTACAAGACATGCTAAATTCAACCTTGATCAATATAACTGTGTTTAATAACACATCAAAACAATGTGATAATTAAAAAGATGTAGGAAAGGTATCAACTTGGTCAAGTAGTAAATATCTCATCTGTGAATTTTACCTGAGGCACAATTTAATTTTAACAGCATACGACAGGCAGAAGTGTTAGACAAGGCCATTTGTACTGTACTTGTGAAATTCAAGATGTCATTTTCTAAAAACTGTATCCATGCATGATGGCAAACCTCTATAATGTATTCCTGAGGTTTCAAAAATAATCAAAAGATTTGATTAGCTCAGTCATCAGCTAAGGAGGGCCAGTCTAAGTAGACTACTGCAATTCATTCTTATGCAGTTTGAAGTCCATCATTGTTTTAACTTCTACTGTCTTTAGTCAATGCTAAATCAGGATTAAGAAACAACTTTATTGTATAATATTGTATACACAAGAACAAAATCCTTTTCAGACAAAATGTATTAGAATGCTTGAGTAGTATCAAGTTACTATTGCTCAAGCTAGCACACTGCTTCTTTTGGCAGATGGTAGAAATTAATTTATACTATTAGAACCTACAGGCATACAAACTTTGGTGACAAACGTGCATCTGCTAGAATCACCTCCTATTATGGTCAGGGTCAGGCATGGAGACCAGTAGCTATGACAGTAAAGAACAGGCCTGGAACGTTATGCTCCAGCATTAAGTAGAAGGCCTACATGACTGAGTTTTGCAGTCAAGGCTGTTGCTGGGCAGTTTATAAGTCAAAATGATTGGACAGCAAGAAGGTGTGGCAGGGTGGGGCAGGGTGGAGCATTAGGGCTGTTAGTGGGCTGTAGGAGGGCACAGCTCATTCAGTTGGAGAAGTCAGCCAGGCAAACTTTTCTTGCCTGTACTGCTGAGCCCCTTCGCATTATGGCGGACTTTGAGGGTATGCTTTCTCAGATTTGGGCAGCAGCGGTGGTGAATGGCCCCCAGTGGCTAGAATCCCAACTCGCTGGCATGCTGCAGGGGTCGGGGCAGGTCACTGCTACGCCTGCCCCCATCGTGTCGGCCGCCGCGCTAGGAGCCCCAGACGGGACCCTTCTGCCCCCAAGGCCAAGAGACCGCCTCCTCTGCAGGCTGCCGGGGCGGGTAGGAATCCTCATCTTTGGCGGGACCCGGGCGGGAGTACGCAAGCTACCTCTTACTCCCTGCCCCCTTCTGCGGATAGTCAAGACTGTACGGCCATCGCAGCGGGGCCTCCCCCTGCTGCGCGCGCGGCCCGGCGTGGGAGCGACTTACCTGCGGGTGCCGGCCCACCCCCTGGAGCGGTCGGGGCTCCGTCTAGAAGAAGTGGAGGTCCCCGTCGTGCTGAATCTTCATCGCCGTCCCCGGTTCCTGAGAGGTTGGCGGCAGCTGCGGAAGGTCAGCATGCCCAGCGCGGAAGTGGTGAGCAGGGCAGCCACGCCAGACGTGTGGCGGCCGCTCGTGACGTCATCAGCGGGCGCCTGTCGGGGACCGTTACCCTACCCTGGCTGTGACGAATGACAGAGAGGATGGGCGCTCGGAGGGGGAGCTCACGGCGTCGGAGGGGGAAGAGGTGTCCCGGGAGGAGGAGGCGGCTGCTTCAGGAGCGGGTGCTCGGCTGGGATCTGGTGACACGGCTGTGCGGCTTCATACCCCGGGACAGCTTGGTAAGTCTGCCTGTCTGTCTGTTCTTTCTCCTGTTTTCCCTGATGTTGTTGGTTCTGTGTTGCCCCTTTCGTCTGCCTCTGTGGGTGGTGGGTCGGGGGGCCCCTCGGTGTGTGGCTATGCGGGTGGTCAGGGTGTCGCTGCTGCGGATGCTGTCGCTGCTGGGCTGGCTGGACAGGAGGGGTTGTTGGCGCAAGTGCCGCAGACCTTGGTAGCGGGTTGCAGGGATCTGTTGGTTCGGGGGGCCGCGGGGGTGCCTTCTACTCAGGTAGGGTCACCGGTGTCGACCTGGACTGCTTTGGGGGATCTGAATGCGGCCGTCGCGGGAACTTCGGGGCCCACGCCGGGTTCTCCTGCTGTGGTGTTCGGTGGCGCAGCTTCATCCGTGGGTGGAGCTAAAGGATCAGGGGTTGCGGCCTCTGCCGGGGCCTCGTCGGACAGGGTGCAAAAGACTACGGTGGATGCCAAGAAGGTGGACGGGGCCTCTGATGGTGTACGTTTATCGGACAACGCGAAATGCGAGATTTACGTCTGCTTCGAGGGCCCGTTAGGCGCGCATCTTAAGCCTGAGGTGCGGGAGAAGATATGGAAGGGAGAATATGTTGAGATTTTTTCCCTCTTACCGCTGGAAAAAATTTAATTTAGACAAGGTGAAGCCGGACGAGAGCAAGAAGGAGGAGGAGGAAAAGCGTCGGTATCGCTTGATTCCTAGGACTTTTGGAAACTGGCTCCAGGCGTTCAATATCTTGGCCAGTGTGATTGGCGAGAAGGCTCCGGAGCATTGTTCGGCTCTCTTCAGTTACCTGGACTCCATTGGTGAGGCCCAGCGCGTGTATGGGGGCATCACTTGGCTGCGCTATGATGAGCAGGTCTAGCAGCGTATGGCGGTTAGGCCTTCGCTCAGGTGGAACCACAAGGACATAAGCTTGTGGATGAAACTGATGACCCAGGCAAGGACTGTTTCCCAGCCCTTTCTGGGGGGGTCGGGGGTGCTTCTACCTCAGCAGCATCGGCCGCACTCAGGAAGGGGTAATGCTGGCAGTTCAACGAGGGGACCTGTAGATTCGGGGGATCCTGCCGGTATCGCCACGCTTGCTCGGGATGCGGGGGCTCTCACCCCCTGTCCAAATGTTTTAAGCAAGGGAAGAATAAGTCGAACGATGCTGGAAAAGGGGAGAACCCCGGTGCGGGTGAAAAAAATGGCACCCTTTCTCCGTAGGTACCCGGACGGGCCGCTGCGCAGTTCTTGCTGCAGGGGTTTACTGACGGTTTTTAGATTCCTTGTACGTTGTCTAGTGTCCCCCCGATGGTGAGGAATTTGCGGTCGGCTCGTTTGCATGCTGGGGTGGTTTCGGCGAAATTGGCCAAGGAAGTGGCCTTGGGGAGGATGGCGGGTCCATTTGAGGTTCCGCCCCTGGCCAACTTAGTGGTTTCCCCTCTTGGGGTCGTTCCCAAGAAGGATCCGGGCCAGTTTCGCCTCATCCACCATTTGTCTCACCCTCGGGGGGGGGTCTGTGAACGACGCAATCGATCCCACCCTGTGTGCAGTGTCCTCTGCCTTTTTTGATGATGCCATTACTTGGGTGCGCAAGTTTGGCAAGGGCGCGCTGCTGGCCAAGACTGACGTTGAATCTGCCTTTAGGCTGCTGCCTGTTCATCCTCAGAGTTGTCGCCTATTGGGCTGTGTATGGCAGGGTCGATATTTTGTTGACCGCTGTCTGCCAATGGGCTGTGCCATTTCTTGCTTGTTTTTTTGAAACGTTCAGTTCTTGCGTTCTTGGGTGGTGCGGGAGGTGTCTGGCCTCCAGTCGGTGATCCATTATTTGGATGACTTCTTGGTGGTCGGTCCTCCGGGGGCTCCAACTTGTCAGATCCTGTTGGCCACGATCCAGCATGTGTTTGATGTTTTTGGGGTTCCGTTGGCACCCGAAAAGACTGAGGGCCCCGTCGAGGTCCTAAAATTCTTGGGGATCATTATTGATACCTTGCGGATGGAATGTCGGCTTCCCTTGGACAAGTTGGCGGATATGCGGGAGTCGGTGGCCAGGGCACGCCATGACAAAAAAAATCACCTTGCGCGCCCTTCAGTCTCTTCTGGGCAAGCTTAATTTCGCCTGCCGCATCATGCCTAAATGCTGAGTGTTTTGTAGGCGGCTGGTGGCGGCCACGGCAGGGGTTCGTTCACCTCATCATTTTGTGAGGCTGGACACGGAACACCGTGAGGATCTGCTTGTCTGGGAAATATTCCTGGATGAGTATAACGGGCGGTCCTTGTGGATGGAGGTGGGGGTGTCCAACTCTGAATTGGAGCTGTTTACGGACGTGGCAGGTTCGGTGGGCTATGCGGCCTACTTTCAGGGTCAGTGGAGCGCGGGTCGCTGGCCGGTGGCCTGGAAGGATTCTGAGTTCGTCCGCAACTTGGTGCTATTGGAGTTGTTTCCGATAGTGTTGGCAGTGGAGATTTGGGGGGAGGCGTTTCGGAACAAGCGAGTTAGTTTTAACTGCGATAACATGGGGGTGGTCAGTGCCATTACCCCGTTACCGCTTCTTCCCCGCCAGTGGTGCGTTTGTTGAGGTGTTTGGTGTTGCAATGTTTGAATTTGAATGCTTTTGTGTATGCTGTTCATGTGCAGGGGGTGTGTAACGTAGTGACTGATGCCCTTTCTCGCCTACAGTAAGAAAAATTCCGTCAGTTGGCACTGGAGGCGGAGCAGCTGGGAATCCCGTGTCCAAGTCATTTGTGCGACGTTGCCTTGCCACCGTAGCTGAGTTGATAAAGCGGTCGGTTTGCCCTTCCACGTGGACAGCATACGATTGGGTCTGGCAGGAATGGCATGAGTTGGTAAGTACCGTGGGGGGGGTGCTTTCGGGAAGAGGACAGGGAGCACATTTTGTTGTACTTCATCTGCAAAAATTTTGAGGATGGTGTGTCGGTGTCTTCTTTGAACCGCAAGCTGTCCGGTTTGGCGTTTCTGTTCCGGCTCTCTGGGTTGCCTGACGCGACCAAATTCTTTTTGGTTCGGAAGGCCTTGCAGGGTTACCGGAAGGGCAGGCGAGTACCTGATGCTTATCGACCTGTCTCGTTTGAACTGTTGGGGGTGATCCTGGGTCATTTGCCCACTGTCTGCTCTTCTTCTTTCGAGGCGGCTCTTTTCTGGACCGTTTTTGTTCTGGCCTTCTTCGGGGCTTTCCACGTGGGTGAGTTGGTTAGCCCTTCTACACGGGTCAGGGGAGGCTTAGGGGCCTCGGATGTCACCGTCCTGGGTGATAAGGTTTCTCTGTATATTCATAGGTCGAAGACGGATCAATTGGGTAGGGGGTCGAGGGCTTGGCCGGGTTCTTCATTCTGTGGCGTGCCCGGTTGCGGCTGTGATCGATTGGCTAGCGCTGAGGCCCCCAGGGGCCTGGGCCTTTTTTGATTCATTCGAAAGGTTTGGCTTTGTCGAGGATTCAGTTTGTTTCGGTTTTTCGAAAGTGCTTGACGGCCGCAGGGTATTCCCCTTCGGACTTCGCTTCTCATTCTTTCAGGATTGGGGCGGCCACGGAGGCCGCCAGGTGGGGCTTGGCTGACCGGGCTTTACAGCGCATTGGGCGTTGGGGATCCCGGCGTTTCCGTTTATATGTTCGTCCTCATCTCTTGTGAGTTTTTTCTGGGTGGTGTCGTTTCCCCGCAGTGTTGTTTTGCTGTGAGTCCGCTTGAGTATTTGTTGTCTTTGTCTGTTGGCCTGTGGCTGTTACATTGCTGGTGAGTGTTATGCTTCTATGTTTTTCAGGCAGCGAATGTTTGGTGTGGATTCTCGGGCACTCCTACATTTATTGGGGTGCCAGGAGGGCTACAGTCAGACCGGGAGGCAGGCAGTTGGGGCTTCCTCGGAGTTCCGCAAGTGTCAGGTGGATTGGTGTCCCGGGTATGCTGTGGTCCCGGGTGTTGCCTGAAGTCCATCATTATGTCAGAATGGATCGGTCCCCCGATGTGTTGCTTTTGCATGTTGGGGGCAATGATCTTGGGCAGCGGGCGGCTCGGGAACTTATTCGGGACATTAAACTGGACTTCCTCCGCATTAGATCTTGTTGTCCGGACGCCATTTTGGTCTGGTCTGATATTGTGGCCAGGTCCGCGTGGCGCATGGCCCGCTCAGTTGACAGGCTCAATGCAGCATGTGTTAAAGTTAACAAGGAGATGGCTACATTTTTTGTCAGGAATGGGGGCTTGGCAGTTCGCCATGCTGAATTGGAAGGGGACAATAGTATCTATTTGCGGGAGGAATAGGGTTGACCTGAACGCCATTGGCGTCGATATGTGGTTCCTGGGGTTGCAGGACGGTGTTCAGAGAGCTTATCGTTTGTGGCGGGCCGCCCAAGTGTGAGGTTTCCCTCTTGGTCGTCGGTGGCAGGGGTTTCAGGCTTTTGAAGGTCGGCATGGTCAAATTGTCTGTGGAGAATTATGGTTTGGGCCCATCTTTGGTATGGGTAACCTTCCCGTAGATGTGACGTCAGTATGGTGATATTAGTGCTGGGGCTGTATCGGGTGGTAATGTGGTAACTAATTGTCCTCAAGTCGGTGTAATTGCGGCTTAGGGCCGTGGTAAGGGACTTGGTACTTGATACAGCCGATTCGGTAGACCATGCTTGCCTCCAAAATACCTGCATTTAATATAGTCAGTATTACACAGTCATTGAAAAAGTTAATCTTTCAGGAAATAAAAAGATACATTTGTTTAAATTGTTTTTGCTAATAAAATGGCGGCTACGGACGTTTAAATCCCAATTAAAGTAGTTGTGTCTTAATTTTGCATAAAGGGGTTGTAACGGCACCCCAAGTATGAAAGGGGTTAACACCGTTAGGATATTCCCTTTCCAACCACACGACAGACACCAGACACTCCAACCAGCTGAATAAGACCCCATACGAATGATTCTCCCCCCAGATACGAGACAACGCTCTGTATTCAAGTTCCAAAACAGGGAATGACTTTATTTTCAAAACACATGGTAACACATTTCTCTTCAAAACCCTCCCCTCCCATCCTTTGGGGAACAGGGCAGGTTAAACTGTCCAATGACAATGGTAATACAGGTCAGGTGTGTTCAAACTTCTCATTTGATAAACAGTCTTAGGCAGGAGGGGTGATTTCCCCCCCCCTCCTCACAGAAGACACTTCAACATCCCATAATATGCAGCCAGACGGTTGACCAGCTCCAATCCACATTGTCACAGTAGCAGACTTAATTCATAATAGACAATAGAATGCAAATAACCTTAACACCTCACCGCAATGATTACACCCCCCCTCACAGTACACATTCAATCTAGATACAATGTATGTGCAGCTTGAATATGGCCATCATAGGCCATATTGGGGTTTTCATTCACCCTGTGCTCCAAAGTGACCCCCTGTCACACATCTCCCCTTTCGGCAGGAGACTAACACAGGAGGAAACCCCAGACGGGTTGACTCCGAAGTTAGTCCATAGTTCCATTCCTCTAATGCCTGGACAACCCATCAGCATGGCCATTTTGCTTACCGGGTCAGTAGCTGATGGTGACGTTGTAAGGTTGCAGGGCGAATAATGGAATTCAGTTCTGGAACAGTCACTTGCTTTGCTCTCTCAATGGCTCCCAAAACTTGTTGCTGATGCTCTTGGGAGAGGTAAGGTAAAAACTGGGCGCAAATCCCATTTAACCTTTTGACAATTTCAGCCTGTTTGTGCATTTCAATGTTCAAGCCATGGGACATCTCATAATACATGACGTAGTGTCGTTGCATCTCCGATTTCTCCCTGGCCAACTTGTCACATTCCAATTCTAGACTGTGATATTTTGCCTGATCTAAGGTACATGTCGGGGGAGGTAGTCTTACCCGGGTCTCAGCCGCAAGCAGGCCGGTTCCAGCAGCATGGGTCTGGGCACAGGTAGTCACGGGGTTGGCTTCAGCGGGGCCCATCGGGGCGTAAGCAGAAACGAGGGGGGCCAAATCATTCCCCAGTAGTACATCCGCTGGCAAATCCTTCATCACCCCCACATTCACGTGTCCCGAACCAACCCCCCAATCCAGGTGAACACGGGCAACGGGTAGCCGGAAGACGGTGCCTCCCGCTACTCTTACGGCTACAGTGTCTCCGGTGTGTTGGCTATCTGGGATGAGGTTCTTCTGTAGTAGGGTCAGGGTGGCACCAGTATCACGTAGGCCATTGGCTACCTTTCCATTGACCCAGACAGTCTGCCTGTGTTGCTGCCGGTTGTCCCGGTTAGCTGCTTGTATTGGATCAGCCTCGTGCAGGACACCCCAATGTTCTTCCTCCTCAACGCAGTGGACCGCAGGCATGGATGTGCGGGTGCTCCCCCTTGCTGGCTGTCTCCATGACTGGGACTGTCTGGCTGGATTCAATGGACAGTCTGGCTTTTTGTGCCCTAGCTGTTTACACCCGAAACACCTGATGGGTTGTGAGTAGCCCTGGGAGTTGAACCTGGGCTGCTGAGGATAAGTGGCCGCTGGAGGTGGTGCTGTAGGGCGGTACGACTGTGGTTGGTAGGCGATAGCCGGAGGGGGTGCCGCTGATCGATAATCCACCTGAGCTGTTGTCTTGACCACAGGGTTATCCAGTTTGCGGGCATCTGTGTATTCGTCCGCCAGGCGAGCTGCTTCAGGCAAGGTGAAAGGTTTTTGGTCCCGGACCCACTCTCTGACTTCCAGGGACAGTTTGTCAAAGAAGTGCTCCAGTAGGAACACCTGCAGCACCTCTTCCCCGGATTCTGCTTGGCATCCAGCGACCCAGTGGGATGCAGTGCGGTGTAGGCGGCATGCCCACTCGGTATACGAGTCTCCAGTCTGCTTGCTCGCCTCTCGGAACCGCCTCCGATATGCCTCCGGTGTGACAGCATACCTGGCCAAAAGTGCTTCTTTTACCAGTCCATAGTTCATAATATCCTCGTCTGGGATGGCCCTGAAAGCTTCACTGGCCCGGCCGGACAGTTTCCCAGACAAAATGGTAACCCATTCCTCTGTGGGCACCCGGTGTAGGGCACATTGCCGTTCAAAATCGGCAAGGTACCCATCAATCTCCCCTTCAGTTTCAATGAAATTTTTAAAAGCAGCAAAATGTATCTTTCTCCTTTCAGTTGGTGCTGCTCTGACTTGCAGCACCTCTTTTCTGTAGCCAATTTGCATCCACAGCCGCTATAACTCGGTCTATGATCTCCGCTGTAGGGTTAGGACCATAATGTGCCAGTCTTATGTTAACAGCCCGATCAAAACTTGCCTCTTCGGGTGTCCTGTCTGTTACGCTGGGCCTTTCTGTTATGTTGGGTCTTTCAGCTCCATCCATTTCGACTCGTTCTGCGATTAATGTCCCTCTTTTTAAGGTTGTTAGCCGGTCTGCCCCGGTTCTCTAGTAAGTCCTTGAGGGAAGAGAGCTTTAGCCGTCCCTACTGTGCTTCCATTGGCCTGTGTCCCCTTGTAGCTGTCCTTATAGGCTGTGGAATCATCCCACTGCTGCCACCAATTGTAACGGCACCCCAAGTATGAAAGGGGTTAACACCGTTAGGATATTCCCTTTCCAACCACACGACAGCCACCAGACACTCCAACCAGCTGAATAAGACCCCATACGAATGATTCTCCCCCCAGATACGAGACAACGCTCTGTATTCAAGTTCCAAAACAGGGAATGACTTTATTTTCAAAACACATGGTAACACATTTCTCTTCAAAACCCTCCCCTCCCATCCTTTGGGGAACAGGGCAGGTTAAACTGTCCAATGACAATGGTAATACAGGTCAGGTGTGTTCAAACTTCTCATTTGATAAACAGTCTTAGGCAGGAGGGGTGATTTCCCCCCCTCCTCACAGAAGACACTTCAACATCCCATAATATGCAGCCAGACGGTTGACCAGCTCCAATCCACATTGTCACAGTATCAGACTTAATTCATAATAGACAATAGAATGCAAATAACCTTAACACCTCACCGCAATGATTACACCCCCCCTCACAGTACACATTCAATCTAGATACAATGTATGTGCAGCTTGAATATGGCCATCATAGGCCATATTGGGGTTTTCATTCACCCTGTGCTCCAAAGTGACCCCCTGTCACAGGGGTAAAGACAAATTCTATGTCTTGTGGTTAGCCAACGAATCAGCAATACTTCAGTCAAGGGGTTCCCATTCCCAACGACCAGCAGGATAAGTTCATGAGCAGCTCACCCTGGCAAATGACAAGGCGTGGGATTCAAAGACTAACCGGTCTTCACCAGAGCTCCCAAAGGGTTTTGCTGAGTGCTAGTGCCAAGTCGCGGTCCTCAGAATGGTCCCACCAGGAGGTGAGCAGATGTAGTAGGTAGGGATCAAGTTATCCATAAACAAGCCAAAGGTCGATAACAAGTGGTTGCAGGTTGAGATTAAAGCAGTTTTAAAGGTAAATAAAAAAAAAATAACCAACATGTCCATACTTATCTGCTCTGTGCAATAGAATTGCACAGAGTGACTGTGAACCTCCTCTGCTTGGGTTCCCCGCCAGTGCTCCTGGCCCCTCCTCTCTGTTCAGTGACCCCATGGGAAGCCTCTGCCCATAGGGGCACTCATGTGTGATCGATCCCGAGCCCCGCTGCTGTGTCCATTGACACAGACATCAGGACTTGGCCCCAGAAGCTGTTCGGCATCTCAGGAGGCACACGAGAAGGCTTAAAGCGGGGCTCCACCCTAAAGTGGAAATTCCGCTCATCGGAACCCTCCCCCCCTCCGGTGTCACAATTGACACCTTTCAGGGGGGAGTGGGGTGAAGATACCTGTCTAAGACAGGTATTTTCACCCACTTCCGGGAGTCCTCTCTGCGGGAAATCTGCGGAAAGCACGTCACTTCCCGCAGAGTACCCGTTGTGTTCTGGGAGACACTCGGCTCCCAGAACACACAGGGACCAGTCAGAACGGCGCAGCGTGACTCGCACATGCACCGTAGGGAATCGGGCAGTGAAGCCGCAAGGCTTCACTTCCTGGTTCCCTCACCGAGGATGGCGGTGGGGGCAGCAGAGTGACGAGCGATTGCTCGTCATCTGCTGCGGACGTCGCTGGACTCTAGGACAGGTAAGTGTCCTAATATTAAAAGTCAGCAGCTGCTGTAGCTGTAGCTGCTGGCTTTTAATATTTTATTTTCGGCGGACCTCCGCTTTAAGCCGGACACTGCCGAGATCACAGGTTCATAAACCAGACCCTGACACCTTCTGCATGAAATAACTAAGGATGAGGTATAGTTTCGCCATTACTATGGTATTAAAACATAATGCACTGCATGACATTGAATCTAAGGCCAGCTTAGAAGGGCCAACAACGGTGGACTTGGTTAAGTCAGTTTCCTCACTATAAAAGGTGGGGGGAAAGAGCAGCCATGTGTTAGTTAATTGGAAGATGTTGCAGGATAAGCTTTGAAAAGCTGACAAGCTACACAGGGAAATATTTTTGGGGGGAAATCAACCTCTTTGCTGCCTTTTTACTGTTTTTTTTTTTTCATTATTAATGGGGGCTTTTTAACTATCATTTTATTTTGTGCTTGATTTGAAGTCAATGGTTACTTTTAGCTGCTATTTCTTAAAAGAGAAGTATTTTTTTTTCTTTTGATTCAAAATTACCTAGGTGGATGCTGCAACTGTCCCCTTCTGTCTCTGCACTGAGAACCTAGCCACCGAACATTTCCGATGGCTCAGTTTTCACAGATCCCTGAGATGAGAGCTGCTGACTGTCAGTCAGCGTCTGTTCTCTCTGCTTTTCCATGCTCACTGGAGCGCTGAGCTGTGGAGGGGCAGGGAGAGGCTGTCTCAGCGTTTCAGTGGCTCGCTGAGACGCTGAGACTGCCATCAATCAAGGCAGCTGGCGGATCCAGACTTGGGAAGTCGTGATGACGCGCTGCCTCGACTGATGGGAGTGAAATCAGCAGAGAGCGGACTTCAGACCGCTCTTTACTGAAAATGGGTCACAGGAGTGCAAAACTAATTGCACTCCTGTGACCCAGAGGAGAAGCCCAACCTAAAAAGATCAGGCTGGACTTCTCCTTTAAAATTAATAGGTTTTTGTTTGAGAGTAGGGGTGAGCCGAACACCCCCCTGTTCGGTTCGCACCAGAACCTGCGAACAGCCAGAATGTTCGCGTGAACTTTAGAACCCTATTAAATACAACGGACTTGAACGTTCAAAATCAAAAGTGCTAATTATAAAGGCTAATATGTAAGTTATTGTCCTAAAAAGTGTTTGGGGACCCAGGTCCTGCCCCAGGGGACATGTATCAATGCAAAAAAAAGTTTTAAAAATGGCAGTTTTTTCTGAAGCAGTGATTTTAATAATGCATAAAGTGAAACAATAAAAGTGAAATATTCCTTTAAATTTAGTACCTAGGGTGTGTGTATAGTATGCATGTAAAGTTGCGCTTGTTTCCCGTGCTTAGAACTGTCCCTGCACAAAGTGTCATTTCTGAAGGAAAAAAAGTAATTTAAAACTCACTTTAAACCGCCCCCTCGTATGTCAGACCCCGCCTACGTCATTGGCTGAGCTGACCTGATGGGGAACTGCCTCCGCAGTGTAATAAATGAATAGACCCGCCCCTTCTTACGTTCCGCATTTGGTCCGCTTAGCCTTACACCTACATCATTGGCTGAGCGGACCTGATGGGGAACTTCCTCCGCAGTGTAATAAATGAATAGACCCGCCCCTTCTCACATTCCACATGGGGAACTTTAGAAGGGGCGGGTCTATTCATTTAATACACTTCAGAGGAAGTTCCCCATCAGGTCCGCTCAGGCTCAGCCAATGACGTTTCGTGTGGACAGCGCTGGACATCGGATCGCCGCGGGACACTGGATTTCATTGCTGGAATGTTTTTTTTTTATTTATTTTTTTTATTTTTTATTAAAGGACTCTTTTTTTTGTTTTTTTTTTTTACACTTTCTTTGTGAAATGGTAGGGGTACAATGTACCCCCTACCAATTCACATAGGGGGGCGGGATCTGGGGGCCCCCTTTGTTAAAGGGGTCTTCCGGATTCCGATAAGCCCCCTGCCCGCAGACCCCCACAACCACCAGGCAAGGGTTGTGGGGATGAGGCCCTTGTCCCCATCAACATGGGGACATCCTCCCCATGTTGAGGGCATGTGGCTTGGTACGGTTCAGGAGGGGGGGAGCTCTCTTGTCACCCCTCTTTTCCTGCGGCCTGCCAGGTTGCGTGCTCGGATAAAGGGTCTGGTATGGATTTTTGGGAGAACTCCATGCCATTTATTTTTTAATTTGGGGTGGAGTTCCCCTTAAAATCCATACCAGACCTGAAGGGCCCGGTAGTTGAATTTGGGGGGACCCCCACGCTTTTTTTTTTTTATCAATTACTTTTCTATGTATTGCCGGAGCCGACAATTAATTATAGCCGCAAGTGAGTTTTAAATGACTTTTTTCCCTCAGAAATGACACTTTGTGTACAGTTCTGAGCACGGAAAAACAAGCGCGACTTTACATGCATACTATACACACACCCTAGGTTTGAAATTTAAAGGAATATTTCACTTTTATTGTTTCACTTTAAGCATTAATAAAATCACTGCTCCTGAAAAAACGTCCGTTTTTAAAACTTTTTTTTGCATTGATACATGTCCCCTGGGGCAGGACCCGGGTCCCCAAACACTTTTTATGACAATAACTTGCATATAAGCCTTTAAAATTAGCACTTTAGATTTCTCCCATAGACTTTTCGAATTTGCCGCGAACACCCCAAATTGTTCGCTGTTCGGCGAACGGACGAACAGGCAATGTTTTTCAGCACATTTTTTTGTGCTGAAAATGCCCCCCTTGGCTTATACTCGAGTCACCTTTTAGCGCCTGATCTCCCGGACTTTGGGGACCCGGTACCGGCCGGCCGTAGGTCCCCTGGACCACAGACTTGGCACACATGTAGCCTCTTCCTCTACAAGTGTGCAAAGTTTGTCTGATTTTTCAAAGCCAGGCACCCCTTCCATAGACTCCCATGTTAAACGGTAATTTCTCTGGTGAATTTGGGGACCGAGAACTGGCCGGTCGTAGGTCCCCTGGCCCCTGAACTCGGCACACTTGTAGACCCATTTCTCCTCTACAAGTGTGCAAAGTTTATTGTCTGGGGGACCTAGGGATGGAGAGCACCGATTTTTCAAACCCGGGCACCCCTTTCATAGACTCCCATGTTAAACGTCAGACTAGTCATGGACACAGTGAGGCATGGGCACAGTGAGACATGGGCACAGTGAGGCATGCACATGGACACAGTGGGGCAAAGTGAGGCACAGTGAGGCATGCAGATGGACACCCTAGGCTTATACTCAAGTCAATAAGTTTTCCCAGTTTTTTGTGGTAAAATTAGGTGCCTCGGCTTATATTCGGGTCGGCTTATACTCGAGTACATACGGTAATAAAAAAAACACACCAGGGATATATCTTCAAACATGGTAATGGAGTGGAATGGATTGGACAGTATCAAGAGAGACATTGGCTGGGACAGAGAGCCTGGGAGAGAGCAGAACGACCATATTTAGACAGGTCCCAAACCTCCCATACCTTATTAAATTGTGAGAGAGTATTATCCACGGTAGCAGCAAGATACTTCATTCTCCTGATATCAGCTAGAATATTCAAAAAATTAACCTGAGAAGGTGAGCAAGTAGACAGCCAGCACAATAAGATAGCAATCTTAGCAGTTAAAAGAATATAAGAAATCCATCTTCTGGCAGATTTGCTGATACCCGAGAAAGGAAGACTTAATAAGTAGTGGATGGAGTCCAAGGGAAAGGACATGCTAAACAGACATTTAAGCAATGACATTACAATAGCTCAAATAGGTTGTATTCAGGAACATTGCCAGAAAACATGACAATGAGAACCTAATTCATGGCCACACCACCAGAACTGCTCAGAGAGTATCGGGTTGTGACGATGTAAGACCTCAGGTGTTCTGTACCAAAACATCAAAATTTTAAAGGCAGTCCCTCTGTGTACCATGTAGTGACCATTTTGAATCTGATGCCCAAATCTTTTCTCATTGGATTAAAGGCATAGTCCGCTGAAGAATGTGTGCCCATTTACTCATATGTGATACTTCTGAAAGAGGGATTGCTTTGTGGAGAATTTTATATATGGTAAAAATCAAGTGTAACTGATAAGGTCCCTGGGCACATGCATATTCAAATTTAGTAGGCCTATCCAGTGTTAAGCCCTGTACACACGATAGGTTTAACCAATGAAAACAGTCCAATGGACTTTTTTCATCGGACAAACCGATCGTGTATGGGCCCCATCGGTCTTTTTTCCATCGGTGTTTAAAAATAGAACATGTTTTAAATTTATCCGATGGTTAAAAAACCGATAGCAAATTACTATCGTCTGTGGGGAACTTCATCGGATAAAAAACCCACACATGCTCAGAATCAAGTCGACGCATGCTCAGAAGCATTGAACTTCATTTATCTCGGCTCATCGGAGTGTTTTACGTCACCGCGTTTGGAACGGTCGGTTTTTTGACTGATGGTGTGTAGGCAAGACTGATGAAAGTCAGCTTCATCGGTTTTCCGATGGAAAAATCCATCGGTTAAAAAACCATAGGAAATCTGATCGTGTGTACAGGGCTTAAGAGATATATCAACCAAGGCATGCTGGGTCATTGACATCACAAGAGGGTGGGCTCACCAAGATGACTTCATTTGGTGACTCTTTTCCTAAGGGTCTGGTATAGATTTTTAGTGGGGCACGCTGATTATTTTTTTTTACATTTTGGTATGGGATTCCCATTAAAATCCTTACCAGACCCAAAGGGCCTGGTATGATTTTTTTCTGAATTTTCTATTGACAGCATTTTTTGGATTACATTTCAGCTCTCAGTGGGGAATCTCGCTGAGAGCTGACGAGTCATCAGTTGTTAAGGTTTCCTGGCCTGCTCTTTAACAACCAGCTATTCTTCACACAGAATTCGAATCGGTCGATTTATTTTCGACCAATCCAAATTTGAATAGTTCAGAAAATTTGGAATAGTTAGAAAGCGAATATACAAAATTAAATTAAATGAATTTCAACAAAATGTGTTACTATTTAATTCAGAGATTTGAAGACATCAGAATCTCCGAAATAACCAGAAATTCGTCCGAATTTATATTCAGACCAAAATGAATTGCACATGTCTAGTTTGAAATAATGTCCATCTATCTTTTGCAGGGGACATGATTGCATTATAATTCCCACAAATAACCATTAAGAATTGGGAATATTATTGCATCATCTCAAATTTATTTTTATTTCATGTTGCTGGACCTTTTTAACGTTTAGGGTGCTGAAAGCAGAGTATTCACTTGTAACTAAACAGCCCTTTTTGCATAACACATCATTTGAAAGAAAAAAAGTTAAAGAACAGTGTGTAAAAAACCTTCAAACATTGATTTCAGATGTTTTCTAGTGAGTGGTATAGAAGTGTCTAATTTGTAAAAACCTGCAGTGTTCACTGTTTGGGGTTTGATATGACGTTTTAAGGGAAGAAAATGATTTAAAAGTGGCGTTTTCTAAGAATTTCATAAAAAAAATTAGACCATTATTGTACCACCAGGAAAAATTCAGGTGAACTGTGAAGTCCAGGGGGAAACTTTGGATCTCGTAATTTTAAAACCAATGTGTCATTTGAGGTCTCTTAATTCATGCACTGAAACTCCTACCTGTACAATTTTTCTAGTACATTCTGGCCATTTCTCCCTTATAAAAATGTCTTGCTGCTGGACAGTTTTGCACTGATGTATCATCTGTGGTCTCTTAATTTTTAATCAGAGATAGATAGATAGATAGATAGATAGATAGATAGATAGATAGATAGATAGATAGATCATTGATGAGTTCTGAGACAGCCACAGCAAACTACTGAACAATTAAAGAAGGTCAATTACTATTTGATAAAATACTGAAAATGGGTGATTACTATATAGGAAAAAGCTAGCCCTACAGCCCCTATAGACACAGGGGGTTATTTACAAAAGGCAAATCCACTTTGCACTACAAGTGCATTGCAAGTGCACTTGAAAGTGCACTTGGAAGTTCAGTCGCTGTAGATCTGAGGGGGACATGCAAGGAAATAAAAAAACAGCATTTTAGCTTGTACATGATTGGATGATAAAATCAGCAGAGCTTCCCCTCATTTCGGATCTTTCCCTCAGATCTACAGCGACTGCACTTTCAAGTGTACTGCAAGTGCACTTTCAAGTGCACTTGCAGTGCGCTTGTAAGGCAAAGTGGATTTGCCTTTAGTAAATCAACCCCTATTGTGCCTAATGGTAAATCTGTCTCCAAAGAGAAATTGAGTAAAAATTTTAAATTTCCTATCAAAAAATTACCGTCATGGAACTCATGAAAAACCGATGTGCAGTTTGTTTTGTAAAATAGCTCTGAGTCGTCTTCTCCTCCCAAGCCATGTCTCCTGCCGTCATCTTCTCCTGGTGCTGTGTCTCTTGCCGCCATCTTCTGTCGCCATTGTCCCCTGCTGCCGCCTCTCCCCATACCACCTACTTCTCCCACTGCTGTGTTCTTCCTCGCTGCCATGTTCTTCCTCGCCGCCATCTTCCTCTGTTGTGTTGTCACCCGCTGTCTGGCGTCTCTTACACAGCCATGAGGCGTGACCATCCGTTGACGTCACACGGACAGCCAGCCCCCCTTTTTTTTATAAAGAGGCAGGCTCTCCGTGTGATGTCAATGGATGGTCACGCCCCATGGCTGTGTAAGAGACGCCAGACAGCTGGTGACAACACAACAGAGGAAGACCGCCGCAAGGAAGAACACGGCGGCGAGGAAGAACACAGCAGAGGGAGAAGTAGGCGGTGGCAGGAGAGACGGCAGCAGGAGACGATGGCAACAGAAATGGTGACAAGAGAGACAGCACCAGGAGATGATGACAGCGGGAGACACAGCTTGGGGGAGAAGATGGCTCGGAGCTATTTTACAAAAAAGGAATTGTCAAAAACCGACTATTGTTTTTTTGTCACATTTTACTGCTTTTTTTGGTGAATGGGTAGGGGCACAATGTACCCGATACCCATTCACATAGGGGGGTGGGATCTGGGGGCCCCCTTGTTAAAGGGGGCTTCCAGATTCCGATAAGCCCCCTGCCTGCAGACCCCCACAACCACCGGGCAAGGGTTGTGGTAATGAGGCCCTTGTCCCCATCAACATTTATTTATTTTTTGGCGTGGAGTTCCACTTAATATCCATACCAGACTCAAAGGTTCTGGTAATGGACTGGGGGGGGGGACCCACATAATTTTTTTCAATTATTTTTATCTATATTGCTGGGATCTGGCAATACATTACAGCCACAAACAATTTTAAAGGACATTTTTTCCTTTAGAAATGTCATTTTGCTGCAGTACAGTAATAAAGACGGGAAACATGCGCTACTTTACATACGGACTAAGGGGACCCCCCAGTCAAGATATTTAAAGGAATATTTTTTTTTTTTTTGTTTGACTTTAAGCATTACTAAAATCACTGCTCTTGAAAACACGTCCGTTTAAAAAAAAAAAAAAATTCCATTGACCCAGGTCCCCATAAACTTTTTATGGCAAAGAACTTGCATACAAGCCTTAAGTGAGAACTTTAGATTTTGCAGGTTCGAGCCCCATTGACTTCCACTATTCCCGCATATGCCAAGCCGACAGGCATGTTCGCTGGCAATAGCGCCACTTTCCATTTGCATGCACGCCCAGTTTCTGAGAATTGAAGTCCTAATTGGCCTTATTTGGGTGCTATTTTCCGGGACTGCAGGATCTTATATTGTCGCTATAGTAAATGGCCCCCTGAATGAACTAGTTTAATTCCGTGAAAATGGTGGCATATACCAATGAAATTCGTTGGTATAGAAAAAAAAATAAAAAAATTATCACTTCCCCAGAGTATTTGAGTGTTACTATGGTAACACTGCATTGCTCTGGTCACAGTGTGTTAGAAAAAAATAAATATATATATATATATATATATATATATATATATACACACAGGTGATAGTCGAAAAATTTGAATATGGTGCAAAAGTTCATTTATTTCACTAATGCAACTTAAAAGGTGAAACTAATATGAGATAGACTCATTACATGCAAAGCAAGATAGTTCAAGCCGTGATTTGTCATAATTGTGATGATTATGGCTTACAGCTCATGAAAACCCCAAACCCACAATCTCAGAAAATTTGATTATTACATGCAATCAATAAAACAAGGATTGTACATAGAACAATATTGGACCTCTGAAAAGTATAAGCATGCATTTGTACTCAGTACTTGGTTTGGGACCCTTTTGCAGCAATTACTGCCTCAATGCGGCGTGGCATGGAAGCTATCAGCCTGTAGCACTGCTGAGGTGTTATGAAAGATCAGGATGCTTCAATAGCGGCCTTCAGCTCATCTGCATTGTTCGGTTTGCTGGCCAATCAAGCACAGTAATCCCACGGCCATTGAACCAGGTTTTGGTGCTTTTGGCAGTGTGGGCAGGTGCCAAGTCCTGCTGGAAAATTAAGTCAGCATCCCCATAGAGCTCGTCTGCGGAAGGAAGCATGAAGTGCTCCAAAATCTCCTGGTAGATGGCTGCGGTGACCCCGGACTTAATGAAGAACAGTGGACCAACACCAGCAGATGACGTGGCTCCCAAAATTAACAGACTGTGGAAACTTCACACTGAACTTCAAGCATCTTGCATTGTGTTCCTCTCCATTCTTCCTCCATACTCTGGCTCCTTGGTTTCCAAATGAGATGCAAAATTTTCTCTCATCGGAAAAGAGGACTTTGGACCACTGAGCAAGAGACCAGGTGTGTTTTTCTTTAGCCCAGGTAAAACGCTTCTGACGTTGTTTGATGTTCAGGAGTGGCTTGACAAGAGGAATACTACATTTGAAGCCCATGTCCAGGATCCGTCTGTGTGTGGTGGCTCTTGATGCACTGTCTCCAGTATCAGTACACTCCTTGTGAAAGTCCCCAACACTTTTGAATGGCCTTTTCCTGACAATCCTCTACAGGCTGCGGTCATCCCTGCTGCTTGTGCACCTTTTTCTTCCACACTTTTCCCTTCCACATAACTTTCTATTAATGTGCTTTGATACAGCACTTTGGGAACATCCAACTTCTTTTGCAATTACCTTCTGAGGCTTTCCCTCTTTAGGTTTTCTGCACAACTGTCAGGTCAGCAGTCTTTCCCATGATTGTGATTCCTACTGAACCAGACTAAGAGACCATTTAAAGGCTCAGGAACCCTTTGCAGGTGTTATGGCTTAATTAGCTGATTAGAGTGGGACATTTTGAGCCTAGAATATTGCACCTTTTCACAATATTCAAATTTTCTGAGATTGTGGATTTAGGGTTTTCATGAGCTGTAAGCCACAATCATCACAATTATGACAAATCACAGCTTGAACTATCTTGCTTTGCATGTAATGAGTCTATCTCATATATTCATTTCACTTTTTAACCACTTAACGACCGCTCACTGTATATATACGTCGGCAGAATGGCACCGACAGGCACAATCACGTAGAGTGTACGTGATTGCCTTTGTACAGTTGGGGGGTCCAATCGGACCCCCCTTCTATACAGTGAGCGGTGGCTAAGTGTCCGTGAGCGTTCCGGGATGAGGGGGCAGCCATTCGTTTCTGGCCACCCCCTCGCGATCGCTCCCGGCGAATAGAAATGCCCCCTCTGTCTGTGTCAGACAGAGGGAGCAGGAGGAAGTGATGTCATCTCTGGTGCGGCGCTCACATATACCGAGCGCCGTACAAGAGAAGATATCAGGTCAGTGCACACAACACTACACTGACACCAGGACACATAGGGACATAAATCGCCCCCCCAGGCCCCCCCAGACACCCCAGATCACCCCCAAGATCACCCCCCCAGCCCCCAGTCACAGTGTCACTGATTGCAGTGACCATTTATTTAGTGATCACTGCAATCAGTGACATTTGTGACTGTAAAAGTGTCACCAAAGTTTAGTCTTAGGTCCAGTGTAGCCCCCTAACCCCCCCCTAATAAAGGTTTAACCCCCTGATCACCCCCCAGATAACCCTTTCACCCCCTATCACCACTGTCGCTTAGCGATAATTTTTCTGATCGCTGTCTTAGCGTCAGTGATGCCGATCGGCAGCCAGTAATTTTTTTTAGGTTCGCCGCAGGTTTTTATAGCGTCAGGTACCCCAATATATTATCTAATAAAGGTTTAACCCCCTTGATCGCCCCCCAGGTAACCCTTTCACCCCCTATCACCACTGTCGCTAAGCAATTGTTTTTCTAAACGCTGTCTTAGTGTCTGTGATGCAGATCGGTAGCCGGTAATTTTTTTTAGGTTCGCCGCAGGTTTTTATAGCGTCAGGTACCCCAATATATTATCTAATAAAGGTTTAACCCCCTTGATCGCCCCCAGGTAACCCTTTCACCCCCTATCACCACTGTCGCTAAGCAATTGTTTTTCTAAACGCTGTCTTAGTGTCGGTGATGCAGATCGTAGCCAGTAATTTTTTTTAGGTTCGCCGCATGTTTTTATAGCGTCAGGTACCCCAATATATTATCTAATAAAGGTTTAACCCCCTTGATCGCCCCCCAGGTAACCCTTTCACCCCCTATCACCACTGTCACTAAGCGATCGTTTTTCTAAACGCTGTCTTAGTGTCTGTGATGCAGATCGGTAGCCGGTAATTTTTTTTAGGTTCGCCGCAGGTTTTTATAGCGTCAGGTACCCCAATATATTATCTAATAAAGGTTTAAACCCCTTGATCGCCCCCCAGGTAACCCTTTCACCCCCTATCACCACTGTCACTAAGCAATTGTTTTTCTAAACGCTGTCTTAGTGTCGGTGATGCAGATCGTAGCCAGTATTTTTTTTTAGGTTCGCCGCAGGTTTTTATAGCGTCAGGTACCCCAATATATTATCTGATAAAGGTTTAACCCCCTTGATCGCCCCCCCAGGTAACCCTTTCACCCCCATCACCACTGTCGCTAAGCAATCGTTTTTCTAAACGCTGTCTTAGTGTCGGTGATGCAGATCGGTAGCTGGTAATTTTTTTTAGGTTCGCCGCAGGTTTTTATAGCGTCAGGTACCCCCATATATTATCTAATAAAGGTTTTAACCCCCTGATTGCCCCTAGTTAACCCTTTCACCAGTGATCACCATATAAGTGTTACGGGTGACGCTGGTTAGTTAGTTTGCTTTTTATAGTGTCAGGGCACCTGCCGTGTATATAACCCAATAAAGGTTTAACCCCCTGATCGCCCGGCGGGTGATATCAATTAGGTTTTAGCGTCAGAGAGGGTCTGAGTCACACCCCAGGCAGCGTCAGGTTAGTGCCAGTAACGCTAACACCCACGCGTGAAGCATACACCCCCCTTAGTGGTATAGTATCTGAACAGATCAATATCTGATCTGATCAGATCTATACTAGCGTCCCCAGCAGTTTAGGGTTCCCAAAAATGCAGTGTTAGCGGGATCAGCCCAGATACCTGCTGGCACCTGCGTTTTGCCCCTCCGTCCAGCCCAGGCCACCCAAGTGCAGTATCGATCGATCACTGTCACTTACAAAACAAAAACACACATAACCTCAGCGTTCGCAGAGACAGGCCTGATCCCTGCGACTCCAGTGCTGTAGGAGGTGATTTCACCACCACAGTTAAAAAAAAAAAGCAAATATGCCGAAGCATTGGGGCAGCAGGGGCGGAGGAGCGATTTTGCTCCTAATGCCGCGTACATACGGTCGAAATTCCGACGGAGGCTTGCCCGTGGAAAAGTCCGATCATGTGTGTGCGGCATAACTTTTTTGCGGGAGGATGCCCCCATGCTTCGGCATATATAAATGGTGCGTGTATGCCCATCATTGGAAGTGGGTGGATGAAGGGCGGTATTCTAATGGTGGGCATACCCACCGATCAATCTCTTTTTTCGTTCAGCCAACTGGCTGAATGAAATAAAAAGATTACAATACATGTCCAACAAGGACCAGCAACGTACTGGTATGTTGCTGGACTTTGAATGTTTATACCAGAATGATGCCTGCGGGTTTAGGTATCATCTTGGTATCATTCTTTTCAGCCTGCGGCCGGCTTTCATGTAAAAGCAATCCTAGCGGCTAATTAGCCTCTGGACTGCTTTTACAAGCAGTGGGAGGGAATGCCCCCCCGGATATAAAAAGCGCCATTGGGAAATTGGGAAAGCATTTTATCACACCGATCTTGGTGTGGTCAGATGCTTTGAGGGCAGAGGAAAGATCTAGGGTCTAGAAGACCCCCGTTTTTTCAAAAAAAGAGTACCTGTCACTACCTATTGCTATCATAGGGGATATTTACATTCCCTGAGATAACAATAAAAATGATAAAAAAAAAAAAAATACTTGGAAGGAACAATTTAAAAATAAAATAAAAAAGCAAAATTAATAATAAAAAAAAAAAGCACCCCTGTCCTGCCCTGCTCTTGCCCAATGGCGAACGCAAGCGTCGGTCTGGCGTCATATGTAAACAGCAATTGCACCATGCATGTGAGGTATCACCGCAAAGGTCAGATCGAGGGCAATCATTTTGCAGTAGACCTCCTCTGTAAATCTACTGGGGTAACCTGTAAAGGCTTTTAAAGACTTTTAAAAATGTATGTAGTTTGTCGCCAATGCGCGTTTGTGCGAAATTTTAAAGCATGTCGTGTTTGGTATCTATGTACTCGGCCTAAGATCATCTTTTTTATTTCATCAAACATTTGGGCAATATAGTGTGTTTTAGTGCATTAAAATTAAAAAAAGTGTATTTTTTAACCCAAAAAATGCGTTTGAAAAATCGCTGCGCAAATACTGTGTAGAAAAAAAAAATGCAACACCCACCATTTTAATCTGTAGGGCCTTTGCTTTAAAAATATATATATATAATGTTTGGGGGTTCAACATAATTTTCTTGCAAAAAAAAAAAATGTTTTCATGTAAACAAAAAGTGTCAAAAAGGCCTTTGTCTTCAAGTGGTTAGAAGAGTGGATGTAAGCTTCCTAATGTTGTGTATAAAATGCCAGAACAGTTCAAACCCCCCCCCAAATGACCCCATTTTGGAAAGTAGACACCCCAAGCTATATACTGAGAGGCATGTCGAGTCCATGGAATATTTTATATGTTGACACAAGTTGCGGAAAAACGACAATTTTTTTTTTTTTTTTTGCACAAAGTTGTCACTAAATGATATATTGCTCAAACATGCCATGGGCATATGTGGAATTACACCCCAAAATACATTCTGTTGCTTCTCCTGAGTACGGGGATACCACATGTGTGAGACTTTTTGGGAGCCTAGCCGCGTACGGGACCCCAAAATCCAAGCACCGCCTTCAGGCTTTCTAAGGGTGTAAATTTTTGATTTCACTTCTCACTGCCTATCACAGTTTCGGAGGCCATGGAATGCCCAGATAGCACAAAACCCCCCCAAATGACCCCATTTTGGAAAGTAGACACCCCAAGCTATTTGCTGAGAGGTATTGTGAGTATTTTGCAGATCTCGCTTTTTGTCACAAAGTTTTGAAAATTGAAAAAAAAAAAATATATATATATATATATATTTTCTTTCTTCATTTTCAAAAACAAATGAGAGCTGTAAAATACTCGCCATTCCTCTCAGCAAATAGCTTGGGGTGTCTATATTCCAAAATGGGGTCATTTGGGGGGGGTTTTGTGCGATTTTGGCATTTTATGGCCTTCGAAACTGTGATAGGTAGTGAGGAGTGAAATCAAAAATTTGTGCCTAGAAATCCTGAAGGCGGTGCTTGGTTTTCGGGGTCCCGTACGCGGCTAGGCTCCTAAAAAGTCCCACACATGTGGTATCCCCGTACTCAGGAGAAGCAGAAAAATGTATTTTGGGGTGTAATTCCACATATAACCATGGCATGTGTGAGCAATATATCATTTAGTGACAACTTTTTGTAATTTTTTTTTTATTTTGTCATTATTCAATCACTTGGGACAAAAAAATTATATTCAATGGGCTCAACAGGCCTCTCAGCAATTTCCTTGGGGTGTCTACTTTCTAAAATGGGGTCATTGGGTGGGGGGGGGTTTGTGCTATTTTGGCATTTTATGGCCTTCAAAACTGTGATAGGTAGTGAGGAGTGAAATCAAAAATTTGCGCCCTTAGAAATCCTGAAGGCGGTGCTTGGTTTCCGGGGTCCCGTACGCGGCTAGGCTCCCAAAAAGTCCCACACATGTGGTATCCCCGTACTCAGGAGAAGCAGCAAAATGTATTTTGGGGTGAAATTCCACATATAACCATGGCATGTGTGAGCAATATATCATTTAGTGACAACTTTTTGTAATTTTTTTTTTTTTTTAGTCATTATTCAATCACTTGGGACAAAAAAATAAAAAATTCAATGGGCTCAACATGCCTCTCAGCAATTTCCTTGGGGTGTCTACTTTCCAAAATGGGGTCATTTGGGGGGGTTTTGTACTGCCCTGTCATTTTAGCACCTCAAGAAATGAGATAGGCAGTCATAAATTTAAAGCTGTGTAAATTTCAGAAAATGTACCCTAGTTTGTAAACTCTATAACTTTTGCGCAAACCAATAAATATACGCTTATTGACATTTTTTTTACTAAAAACATGTGGCTGAATACATTTTGGCCTAAATGTATGACTACAATTGAGTTTATTCGATTTTTCTTATAACAAAAAGTAGAAAATATCATTTTTTTTCAAAATTTTCGGTCTTTTTCCATTTATATCGCAAAAAATAAAAATCGCAGAGGCAATCAAATACCATTAAAAGAAAGCTCTATTTGTGGGAAGAAAAGGACGCAAATTTCGTTTGGGTACAACATTGCATGTCCGCACAATTTACAGTTAAAACAGCGCAGTGCAAAATTCTGAATTCACCTCTGGTCCTCTAGCTACCAAATGGTCCGGGGCTTAAGTGGTTAAGTTGCATTAGTGAAATAAATGAACATTTGCACGATATTCAAATTTTTTGAGTATCACCTGTATATATATATATATTAGGGCTGTTACTGATTGAAATTTTTGTGTTCGATTAATTATTATTTTTTTAATCGATTAATCGACTAATTTTGATAAATTGTAAA
The DNA here is from genome assembly GCA_029206835.1 of Rana muscosa. Classification (NCBI taxonomy): domain Eukaryota; kingdom Metazoa; phylum Chordata; class Amphibia; order Anura; family Ranidae; genus Rana; species Rana muscosa. Next base: position 1,105,094,387 of record CM055122.1, on the reverse strand, counting down.
AGAAGACTGTAATATCCACAATCTCCCCCACTGTAATATACACAATCTCCCCACTGTAATATCCGCAATCTCCCCCACTGTAATAGACATCTCCCCCACTGTAATAGACATCTTCCCCACTGTAATAGACATCTTCCCCACTGTAATAGGACATCTCCCCCACTGTAATAGACATCTCCCCCACTGTAATAGGACATCTCCCCCACTGTAATAGGACATCTCCCCCAGCAGACATACCAGAATAGAAGCCGGCAGACTCCCTCCGTCTGGATCCACGAGCAGTTGAGGGGCGATAACGTCAGCGCACCGCTCTAGGAGCTCACCTAGGCCGCCGCCAGGTGGACCAAGATGGCCGCCGCTCCGGAGCTAGGCCGAAGCCGCGGCCTTTCCTATGGGCGAGGCAGCGGAGACCCGGAAGCTGGCGGAGAGGTGAGTACCGATCAAAATAATTTTATTGATCAAAAAAATTTATGATTAATCGAGGGATTAATCGTTAATTTCCGCAGCATATATACAGTGGATCCTTGGATTACGAGCATAATCCATTCCAGGAGAATGCTCGTAATCCAAAGTACTCGCATATCAAAGCGAGTTTCCCCATTGAAGTCAATGGAAACTAAAATAATTTGTTCCGCATTGACTTCAATAGCATGCAATACCGAATGCTGCTAGAGGCGGGGGGGAGCGCCGGAGAGCCTCGGAAACGGGCGAAAAGGCCCGAGGACACCTTGGCTGACCTCGGCAAACCTCGGAAAGACTTCTATCCCAAGATTTGCCGAGGTCAGCCGTGCTGTCCTCGGGCCTTTCCGTGCATTTCCGAACGGCGCTAATCAACTGCGATCGGCGACGTTCATCTCTGCTCGACTCCGGCGCCCCTCCACCTCAGGCCAAACTGCACACCGCTTTGGCCTGAATCGTGCTAGTTTTGCGAGACAACACTCGCAAACCGAGTTACGATTTTTAAAAATATACAGTGCTTGTATTGTGAAACGCTCGTTAACCGCGTTACTCACAATCCAAGGTTTCACTGTAATATATATTTTTATATATATATATATATACCATAGTTTGTGGACTCTATAAGTTTCCTACAGACTAAATTATATACACTGATTTGGGTTATTTTCACCAAAGAAATATATCAGAACACATTTTGACCTAAACTTATGAAGAAATATTATTTATTTTTTCGTTTATTTAGTAAAAAATAAAAAACTCAGTGATGATTAAATACCACTAAAAGAAAGCTTTATTTGTGTGAAAAAAATGATATACATTTCTTATGGGTACAATGCTGCATGACTGCGCAATTGCTATTCAAAGTTCGACAGCGCTGAAAGCTGTAAATTGCCCCCCCAATCAAATGCAACTTAAATACATTTAAAAAGTAAGCATTGGGGTAAAAATAATTATTGCCTTACATGCAAACTCAAGCTTCTGGCGATGATGTTACTTGGCTTTTCAGTTGGATCAGCTTTACCAGAATCTAGAGCTGCACAACTATGACCTGTACAAGTGCACTGGGAGCTGGATGTAAATAAATGCTCTATTCTTATTTTTCTCGTAATATTTAATTTTTGAATGCTCTTCAATTGTATTTTTGTTTGGAGGCACACACACAAAAGGGTGATGTTTTTAGATTTATCATGCTACATTTGGAAAATATTAATTAGCATGAGTATATCAAGATGTGCTAAATAGTCATTAATTTTATTCTACAAAGATCAATGTCAGATAAGGGGAAGAAAGGCAATTTGCACCTCTTTCCTCTTCTATCCTATTAATATTACCAGTCTACATCCAATTTAGTTGCCTTTGAAATTAATTTATATAGACACCACATCTCTATATGTGAGGTAGTAGCTTAAATTGAAACGCACATGCAGTACATATGCGTGAAGTTTTCTTTTACTAAAAATCTCTTTAATTTTAACTTAAAGAGGAACTGCAGTCTACTCATACGATGTAAAGTGCTGCATAAACTGTTGGCGTTATATAAATCCTGTATAATAATAACAATGAAAACATCTTTGCCATTCTGTAGCTGCCCTCCAACCACTTTGCATAAGATTTAATATATATTAGGATTCTGTACTTGCCAAATATCCTGCAGAAATCTCCCTCCACTGAGTCTGGCTGCAATCATTTTAACTGTGGGCAGCTGAAGCTGCTGCCTGTTCACTTCCTGGATTTACACAGACACACAGAGGCACACCGTAAGTAGTGCCAGGGCTGGTTTTGTTGTTCCACTACAAGGTTTTTTTTTTCATTTTGTTCTACCTTTCCCTCTGATGGCACTGCAAAGTCCCAACAGAGAGCATTTTTTGAATGCTATCATTAAAAAGCCATCCTCAAGCTCCTGTCCAGTATATCATAGTGCCTAGGCTGAGAGGATATAATCAGTCTGCTGCATACAGGAGAAAGCATTTCCCCAGTCTCCTCCTCCCCAGTAACCAGACTGCATTATTGTCTCTTTGTAGGAATTTAAAAAAATGTAGAGGCTGCAACAGGGGCTGGTCTATGTCAAACATTTGTGAACAAGAACTGCACAGGCTTTGGGGTTTTCATTATTGTGTCACTTTTGACATGCTGACCCTGGATAATACCAAAACATAGATTTTTTTCTTCTTCTATCATGTTATAAGAAAAGCAGAAGAAGTCTTTGTCAGAATGTCAGGTAGAGTACTATGAAGGATAATTAAAGGAGAAGTATAGCCAAACCTTGTTGTACTTCTCCTTTGGATCACAGGAGTGCAATTCGTTTTGAACTCCTGTGACCTGTTTTCAGCAGAGAACTGACTGAAGTCCGCTCTCTGCTGATGTCACAGAAGTCAGTCCAAGCATCCCGACCACAGAGTCTGGATCTGCCAGGTGCCTGGACTGACAGCTGGCTCAGCCTCTCAGCGAGCCGCTGAGAGACTGATCCGGCCACCTCCGCCCCTCCACAGCTCAGCGCTCCAGTGAGCGAGGAGGGGGCAAAGCAGAGAGCTGTGACTGACAGTCTACAGCTCTCTGCTCGGGGAGCTGAGAGAACCGAGCGATCAGCGGTGTTCAATCTCTCGGTTCTCAGTGTAGAGGCGCCAGGGGACAGATGCAGCATCGGACCGATGCTGCATCCACCTAGGTAAGTATGATACTGGGGAAATAAAACCCCTTTACTTCTCTTTTAATGTCTGAAAGCATTGTATTTAGCATTAAAAAAAAATAATAATAATAATAAAAAAAATATATATATATATATATATATATATATATAATACTAAGTCCACTTTACCCATACAGCTAACCCTGAAATCTAACCCTTAACAACTTAGAAATTACTTATTTGGTTTAAATCTGCCTTAAATGATACAGCAGGTGAATCAATCACTGTGATTTAAAACACATGCACGTGGAAGATTCGCCCGCAGTGAATGTTTGGTGAATGTCACATTCATTATTTTATAAATATGCCCCTTAACCACTCGCCGACCATCCTATTGCAGATTTACTGCAACAGGGTGGCCATTCTGTGCTTAAACACGTACTGTATATATATATGATTAGCCACAGCAGATGCCGATCAGTGAGTGCTTGCCAGTGAATGTCTGCTGGCCCCCGCTGATCTGCAAAGAGACAGGCTGGACAGAGCTCTGCATATGTAAACAATGCAGAGCTCTGTTCTGTCAGTGGGGATGTGCTGTATTTTTTCCCCCCTGCAAAGCAGGAAATAAAATCTAGCACATCCCTTAGTGAACACAAAAACACATGTTAGGCACATAGTTAATCCTTTGATTGCCCTAGATGTTTAGCCCCTTGCCATCCAGTGTCATTAGTAGACTGACAGTGCATAGTTTTGGCACTGATCACTGTATTCTTGTCACTGGTTCCCACAAAGTGTCATATTGTCTGCCGCAATATCACAGTCCCGCTATAAGTCACTGGTCGCCGCCATTACTAGTATAAAAAAAAAAAAATCCTAGTATATATACCATAGTTTGTAGACGTTCTAACTTTGTGCAAACCAATCAATATACGCTTATTGGGATTTTTTTTTGTATCAAAAATATGTAGCAGAATACATTGTGGCCTAAATTTATGAAGAAATACATTTTTTTATTGAATATGTTTTATAGCAGAAAGTAAAAAATATTGTATTTTTTTTTTTTTTTAATTGTCTGTATATTTTGTTTGTAGCACAAAAAATAAAAATAAATCCAGTGGTGTTCAAATACCACCAAAATAAAGCTCTATTTATTTATGTACAGCGTTTCATGACCACGCTAATGTCAGTTAAAATAACGCAGTGCCGTATAGCAAAAAATGGCCTGGTCATGAAGGGGCTAAATTTTCCGGAGGTCAAGTGGTTAATGTTTTGAGTTTGCATGTTTTGACTGTCTGCATTAATGAGCAGCAATGAGCCAAATATGCCTGAGGTTGGTTCAGGGCAGGTTTGGCAAACATTACTAAAGTTCGGATGCCGAACCCAAACTCCATTGAAGTCAATTGGAGCCAAATGTTACAGTAATAAACAATAATAGACATTTACTTAGCTAATAGGCAAGTGATTGTCGAACACATGGCATGCACTAAAGCAAAAAAAAAAAAGGTTTAAAACATTCTGTTTGTCCGGGATCAGTGATTTTAGCAAAAACCCCCCGAACCATATCAGTTCACATGCCCTCAAAAGGATAGGGGGGACCATGCTAGGGGGTTATGTCAATATATGGTCATATATGGTCAAAAACATAACCCATGAGATCCACCATGTTTTTTTTGTACTTGACATTTGCATGGTATTAAAAAAAGATTTTTTTTTGAGGGGGGGGGGGGTCATACTGTTTTTTGTTGTTGTTGTTTTTTTTTTTGTGTGAGGTTCCCCTTAACCCCTTCCATACCAGGCCATTGTAAAATGACGCTGGCAGGAACCCTTTTTCTCCCTCCGGGTGGACGTCATATGACGTCCTGGGTTTGAGGGGGGATATCTGAATGATGCCTACAGCTAGAGGCATCATTCAGATATCCTTTTTTTCCGTTTGGCAATCCTGCATACCATAAGAACAATCATAGAGGTGGTTCTGCCACTTGATCGTTCTTATAGGCGGCGGGAGGGGACACCCCCCCCTCTCGCCGCCATCCGGTGCTTCTCCGGGCTCTCCCGTGCCATCGGGGACCCGGAGAGAATCGTCCGGCGCCGGTGGTGGGTCACGTGACGAGCATAGAGATGACTGGTGACCAGATGGTCACCAGTCATCTCTATGACCGTCGGAGGCCCGGGCGCGATGTGATGACGTCACGCCCGGGTCCTCAAATGTAAACAAAGCCGCCATTGCGGCTGTAAGTATGAGATCAGTGAATTTTTTTCCATGATCTCATGCTTTCCAGCCTGGAGGAGAGATGTGGGGTCTTATTGACCCCGCATCTCTCCATAAAGAGGACCTGTCACACACATTCCTATTACAAGGGATGTTTACATTCCTTGTAATAGGAATAAAAGTGATCAAAAAAAAAAGTGTAAAAAAAAAGTAAAAAAAAAAAAAAAATAAGTAAAAAAAATAAAATAATAATATATATATATTTTTTTTAAACGCCCGTCCCCAATAGCTTGCGCTTAGAAGCGAACACACACGTAAGTCCCGCCCGCATATGTAAACGCCGTTCAAACCACATATGTGAGGTATCACCACATGCGTTAGAGCGCGTGCAACAGGTCTAGCACTAGACCTCCTCTGTAACTCTAACCTGGTAACCTGTAAAAATTTTCAAAGCGTCGCCTATGGAGATTTTTAAGTACCGAAGTTTGCCACCATTCCATAAGTGTGTGCGCAATTTTAAAGCGTGACATGTTAGGTATCTTTTTACTCGGCGTAACATAAGCTTTCATATTTTACAAAAAAATTGGGCTAACTTTACTGTTTTGTTATTTTTTAATTAATCCATTTTTTTCCCCAAAAAAAGGCGTTTGAAAAATTATTGCGCAAATACCGTGCAAGATAAAAAGTTGCAACGACCGTCATTTTATTCCCTAGGGTGTCTGCTAAAAAAAACATATATATAATGTTTGGGGGTTCTGAGAAATTTTCTAGCAAAAGAATGATGATTTGTACATGTAGGAGAAAAGTGCCAGAATAGGCCCGGTATGGAAGTGGTATAAAAAGCGCTGTATGGAAAGGATTAAAAATTCATACAAGACCCAAACTGCCTTGTATGAAATAGAGTGGAAACCTCCACATCTCTCATTATAAAATACATAAGTAAATGGGGCCAGTGACATAACTGGTTGTTAAGGACTCGGCAGTGCCTGCACCCTGCCTGCAGAGCCAATCAGTGCCCAGCATTAACACCTGTCCAGTACCTGCCCAATCAGTGCTGCCCATCAGTGCCATCTATTAGTGTCCATCAATGCCACCTGTCAGTGGCAATCGGTGCCGCCGATCAGCGCCAATCAGTGCCCATCAGTGCCGCCTGTCAGTGCCCATCAGTGCAGCCTATCAGTGCCTATAAATTCTACATATCAGTGTCTCCTCATCAGTGCCCATCAGTGCTGCCTCATCAGTGCCGACTCATCAGTGCCCATCAGTGAAGGAGAAAGCAACATTTTATAACAGAAACAAAGAAAAGGTTTTTTTTTTTCAAAAATGTCTGTCTTTTTTAGTGTGTTTAGCAAAACATAAAAAACGCAGAGGTGATCAAATACTACCAAAAGAAAGCTATTATTTGTGGGAAGAAAATGATAAAAATTTAGTTTGGGTACAGTATTGCATGACCGCGCAATTGTTATTCTTAGTACGAGAGCGCTGAAAGCTCAAAACTGTCCTGGGCAGGAAGGGGCGAAAGTGCATGGTACTAAAGTGGTTAAAAAAACAATTGGGATATTTATTATAGCAAAAAGTAAAAGATAAAGGGGCTGATTTACTAAGAACAATGAGCTGCGCTGGTTCATACCTTAATTGGTGCGCCGGATAAATCATTGATTGGGCATGCGAACCGACGCACGCAGACGCGCAACGCAATAATAAATATGTAAATGGCAACTGTTGCCAGGGTAACTGCTGTTTTCTCATTGATAATAGCGCACGCCCATCTCATTGGATGTGTCTTGTGAGGCAATTAGTAGATGTTCTCACTTAATTAACCCTTGTGCTGCTAATCTCATTCCTATTACTTCTAATATATATTTGGAATGTTTTTTTTTTTTCTATTTTCACACAAATCTTTCAATGCATTACAAAGAACAGAAAAGTGTTTCTAAACCCAATAAATTATTATTTTCAGATCTTGATTTTTAAAGGTGACCATACACTGCAAATCTTAAAAAAAAAATAGAAAAATTAGATTAGGCAAGAGACTGTTTGATTTCCAAAAATTTGAATTAATTGTTCAAGTGCGTATTCCTAATACCTATATTTTCGAAAGCTTGAGTTGTGCAGAGATTGGCCAATCAGATTGCATAGTGCATGACCATCTTAAGTGCCAAATTTGTAATGTAGATGTGCCATGACCCACTTGTATTTTCACAAGTGGACACAAGAACCTACATCTCTAGATACATATTTGAGCAGCACAGTGGTGTAGTGGTTAGCACTTTCACCTAGCAGCAAAAAGGGTCGCTGGTTCAAATCCTGGCCGTGACACCATCTGCCTGGAGTTTGCGTGTTCTCCCTGTGCCTGCATGGGTTTCCTCCAGGCACTATGGTTTCCTCCCACAAGCTAAAAACATGCTGCAAATCGGATCCTGTCTAAATTGGTCCTACAATGTACGAATGTGTGTTAGGGACCCACACAAACACCACCCCATGTTAAAAAAAATCTTAATTTGCAAATAAGTATCATCTCTTCCTCAGAGAACTTAGCAGCAGTACAAGCAACTTCCTGTAGGGGCGTGATGTCATTCTTGTGTGCTTTCCGAGAGCCACATATGCGCATACCTGTGCGCACACAGAAGTTGCGCATCTCATATACACAGCGGTCGCGTATCTAGCTGCAGGAAGTCACTTCTTATGGAAATTAATAGTAAAGCAGATGCAGATTTCCAGGACTGGACTAACAAATGTTTCTAGTGAAAGGCAACTGTTGTTTTCTATTAAACAAGGTCTAAATGGGCCATTGACATGCATCACAGTTGTACTTAGGAATGTGTCTTTGCAAAGTTAAACTAAATGAAATCCTTTCTTCTTTTTGCTTGGGGATAGAGTGCAGAGGGATTAGAAGTTGGTCAGTTTTTGGGGATGTCTGCACCCCTGATAGGGTGAAGACAACTCCCAAATTTATTCACTTCCTGTCACATAGCCAAACAGGAAGTGAGGGGAAATCCCTACCAATGTCTTTCCTTGGGGACACACAGGTCAATCTAAATAATTTCCCCATTATGTAAATTGCACTCCAGCATTTTGCTGGGTACATCCCAAATTATTAGGTATCTTGGACTTTGGGGTTTATTTACTAAAGACAAATCCACTTTGCACTACAAGTGCACTTGCTGGATACCCGAGGGGGACATGCAAGGAAAATAAAAAAACACCATCTTTGCTTCTACATGATTGGATGTTAAAATCCCCAGTGCTTCCCCTCAGATTTTCAGCAGCTACACTTGTACTGCAGAGTGGATTTGCCTTTACTAAACCCCAACCTACCTAATGATTTGGGGTGTACACAACAAAGTGCTAGAGTGCAATTTGCTTAATGGGGACACTAGTTAGATTGATCTGTGTCCCCCCAAGAAAAGACATTGGTAGGGTTTTACCCTCACTTCGTATTTGGGTGTGTGACAGGAAGTGAAGCCAATTTTAAGAAAAGGGACACAAAGCCCAACCTAAAAAAGACAAGCAGGGGTTCTAACACTCACTTGCTTTCCCTCAAATGCCCACAATTAGAATAGAATTACCTTGAGCTAGATTTTAGCGCAATGCTCTAAATCAGTGCTTCTCAAGTACCCCGAACAGGTCATGTTTGCAGGTTTTTCTTCATCTTGCACATGTGCTTTAAATCACTTGAGGACTGAGGCTGAGAACCACTGCAGTAAAAAGGAAAATTGAATACTTACCGCTCTGTATTTTTCCTTTCCTGATGACTATCCATGGCAGCACACAATCCATGCATATGCTACCATGAAGGCACCAGGAAATTAACTTTTAGACAAATCACCCCTGTTTTGTTTGGACATGCCAATCAGTCTAGTTAAGCTGAAGCTGTGAAATTTGCTGCATGAAAAATAACAAAAAACACAAACAAACATCCAAATTTGCAACAAATTAAATTGGTCAAAACAGGACAGGGAAAAGAGCAAAGAAAGCAAAAAAAAAACATGTATGTTAAATTGAAACACTAGTCACAACATGTGGAGACACATTTTGCAGCACAGACAATTAAATCAAAGTGAACAAACGACACACATTAACAACATCAAAAAATATAAACCAAAGTAAAAAAAACATCTGTTTTTTAAAGACATAACAAACAAAATACAAAGCGAAAATACATGTGTTACAAACTCGGTAAGGAGACCAAAATGTACTCTTTTGCCTGCCTGTCGGACAGACGGACATGGACACACACACGGACACAGACGGAGACGGAGACGGAGACAGACACACACATACATACACGTACACGTACACAAAAACACACACACACACACAATCTTGCCTCTTTTCAGGGCAAGGTAGAGAATGCTATCTGCAAGCTTTATATAACATAGGTTTGTGTGCTAATGAGGCAATTGAAAACACATGCACAGTCCATGAAACACACAAAACACAAGTTCACCCAATGTAGAGACTGAACTTTAACCACTTCATTACCCAGCCATAGTCATATGACGTCCACAGATGGGATCTCCCATCCTGGGTGCACATCATATGACGTCCTGGGCTTTGTGGGGGAATATCTGAATGACGCGGCCTGCAGCTTACACATGTATTTGCAAATGCGTGCAACTAAACCCCTGTTTTTAAACGCACTGTTAGACAGGTGAATTTGTTTTGTTGCTGATTGGTTGGTAAGTTGAGCTTGGATATTCTGTGTGTTTTTTATTGACATGCGTCCGCCCATCCAGTGCTCCTTGCTGTGAAGACCAGTCATAGATGAGGGCAGTGACATTTTTGTTATATGTATTGTTGTCATTGTGGTCAGGCAACGCACTAGCACCTTTGCTTCCATGTGCTGGGTGTTTAGTGTGCTCCTGCCCCTTTAATGGAGGGTGGGCTCCCCCCAGTCACCTGCCCTATATCTATCCATCAGCATACATGTGCTTCCATTGAGGAGACCTTAAATTTTAGAGTTAGGACTGCAGCATACAGGGAGCCTTGACGCGGCCTGCAGCTTACACATGTATTTGCAAATGCATGCAACTAAACCCCTGTTTTTAAACGCACTGTTAGACAGGTGAATTCGTTTTGTTGCTGATCGGTTGGTAAGTTGAGCTTGGATATTCTGTGTGTTTTTTATTGACATGCGTCCGCCCATCCAGTGCTCCTTGCTGTGAAGACCAGTCATAGATGAGGGCAGTGACATTTTTGTTATTGAATATCTGAATGATGCCTGCAGCTAGAGGCATCATTCAGATATCCTTCTCTTCTGCCGGCGATTCTGTGCACAATAAGATTGATCATAGTGGCAGTTCCGTCGCTTGATCGCTCTTATAGGCGGCGGGAGGGGACATCCGCCGCCATCTGGTGCTTCTCCGGGCTCTCCCGGGCCATCGGGGGCCTGGAGAATGAATCGTCTGGTGCCGGATGGGAAGCATAGGGATGACTGGTGACCAGATGGTCATCAGTCATCTCTATGACCGTCGGAGGCCCGGGCGCGATGTGATGACGTCACGCCCGGGTTCTCAGAAGTAAACAAAGCCGCGATTGCGGCTAGTAAGCATGAGATCGGTGAATTTTTTTTCACGATCTCATGCTTTCCAGCCTGGAGGAGAGATTTGGGGTCTTATTGACCCCGCACCTCTCCAAAAAGAGAAGCTGTCACACACCATTCCTATTACAAGGGATGTTTACATTCCTTGTAATAGGAATAAAAGTGATCAAATTTTTTTTTTTTAAAAGTGTAAAAAAAAAAGAAAAAAAAAAGTAAAAAATAAATAAATTTTTTAAACGCCCCTGTCCCCGGTAGCTCGCGTTCAGAAGCGAACGCACACGTATGTCCCGCCCACATATGTAAATGTCATTCAAAACACACATGTGAGGTATCACCGCGTGCGTTAGAGCGTGTGCAACAATTCTAGCACTAGACCTCCTCTGTAACTGGTAACCTGTAAAAATTTTCAAAGCGTCGCCTATGGAGATTTTTAAGTACCGAAGTTTGGCGCTATTCCTTGAGTGTGTGCAATTTTAAAGCGTGACATGTTAGGTATCTATTTACTCTGAGTAACATCATCTTTAATATTTTACAAAGTTGGGCTAACTTTACTGTTTTGTTATTTTTGAATTCATAAAACCATTTTTTTCCCCAAAAAAAGGCGTTTGAAAAATTATTGCGCAAATACCGTGCAAGATAAAAAGTTGCAATGACCGTCATTCTATCCCCTAGGATGTCTGCTAAAAAAACATATATAATGTTTGGGAGTTCTGAGTAATTTTATAGCAAAAGAATGATGATTTGTACATATAGGAGAGAAGTGCCAGAATAGGACCGGTATTGAGGTGGTATAAAAGCCCTGTATTGAAGTGGTTAAAGTGGGTACACCTGTTAAGGATGTCCTTAAATTACTAACCCAAAAAACACGCTCTATGAGCATGCCCAGAAACATCCTAGTGCTGTTCACACACAAAAAGCAACAAAAAAAGAAAAGTCCCTGAGCATGCTCAGACCAACCCAAATGCATTTCACACACCAAAAGGCACATGAAAAAAGCAAAGTCCCTGAGCATGCCCAGACCAACACAAATGCAGCTAGCACAAAATAGGCCACCCCCTGTCCAAAATTAAGCACATCATCCAGCATGCTACTAAATGGGAGATGGGACAAACACCCCCCGGTCCAGGGGGGCAAACAAAGAGCCTAACATGGGCCAAAGTTAGACAACAAATACCATTGCAGTCTATGGGAACTGACTTGTTAATTTTGCTAGTCCCCACTTGGCTGGCTTATCTTCTAGTTATTGGCCTTAAAATGGGTATGGGAGCCCAGGTCCCACCCTAAGGGACATATATCAATGTCACCAATTTGGAGAACCCCAAAAACGAAACAAAGAGAAGTGCCTTTAAATATGCCAAATTGCGTAAGGGCCTGTTCACACCACATGCAGTCCAGTGCGTTTCTTTTATGCCTCAAAAACGCATGGAAAGTAGGTTATATGATTTTCAATGGCATAGTTCACACCATTGCTTGCAGATCCAGTGCATTCCAGTTCCAGAAAATAAAGTAGAACATGCTGCATTTTTCCTACACTGGACTGTACTGGAAAACGCAAAAAAACGCATCATAAATGCACATGAACGCATCCAAAACGCACATGCAGAAAAGCATCTGGACTGTGTTTCTATAGAGTGAACTTTCCCTAAAGCTCTTAACTTGGGGGGGGGGGGTTACTCTGCCTGTAAAATGGTGCATCTGTAGCATGTATCCAAAATGCTGCTTCAAAGATTACGGCTTTAGCACAAGCGTACAAATCGACATTGCAGCTGCAAGATTTTAATAATAATAATAAAAAAAAGCCTGCCCCCCCAATACATACAAGGCTATTTGGGTCTGAAAAGGCATAAAATGAGAACCCCCACATAAAAAAAACACCCCCTCCCACGCACTAACAAACCCCTAGCCAAGCACAGCAAGCCAGCTAATGAAAGGGGGTGGATTCTTGGGGGCAGGTGGGGCTCAGGCAACCCAAAAGTGGTTTGGATTGGTAAAGGCAGCTCACAGCCTTTGGAGAATGAAGTGGAGTGGAGTTTCCCTTTAAAAGCAAAAACTAGCCCAAAGATAACATATGCATGAGAAGGGGGAGACAAGAGCATTGGAGAATGGAGTGTATAGTTCCCCTTTTTAAAAGAAAAACTAGCCCAAAGAAAAAATATGCATTAGAGCGGGAAGGTTAAATGCCCTTTTATGAGGAGCTAGAGTAGCGAGAGTCTTTTTACATAATTTTAACAAGGTACATGTAACATGTTAACAACGTAACACGCTAACATGACCTGTGTGCAAATATCCTTAAAAAAAGACATAAAAGTGAACCAGCATACAAAAAAAAAGTAAAGTTTAGAGGAGCGCCTGTTCAACCCACACAAATGCATTTACGTTACTTGACATTTACTAATATTTTGCCGGCGCAGTGAACCAACGCATTTGAACGTGAGCAAATGCCGCTTGCACATGCGCAGTGCACAAATAGACCTCACGCAGTTCTAAACGTAATTGCAGGTGCAGCAGGCTTGTTCTGAAAAAGTTACTTTCTCATTCTATTTTGGCCACATTTGTTACTTGGGCAGTTGTTACTATAACTTCCTCACATCACCCCACATCACCCCATAATATTGGCACTTCCAGCTTCTTTTCAGTTTGATTTGAAGATGCCGTGCGCCAAGTCCATAGTGGCGCACTGATTGCCTCTTCCCATGCGCCGAGAACACTTTAGTAAATGGGGAATAGCACTGCGTTACCGGCGCAAACGTTTCGTAAATACTAAAACGGCCGTTGCGCCTCGCGTGCGCTGCAACTCAAGGCGCCAACGGTTTGTAACTCAGCCCCATTGTGGTTTTTTTCAAAATTGTCGCTCTTTTTTTGTTTACAGCGCAAAAAATAAAAACCGCAGAGGTGATCAAATACCACCAAAAGAAATCTCTATTTGTGGGAAAAAAAGGACGTAAATTTTGTTTGGGTACAGCATCGCACGACCGTGCAATTGTCAGTTAAAGCGATGCAGTGCCGAATCGCAAAAAATGGCCTGGTCATTGGGCAGCCAATTCTTCCAGGGCTGAAGTGGTTAACAACCATTGAAGCTATCATGTATAATCCTGTTGAATGGGTACATGTTTGGGCATTCTTCTACATGCCCGAACAGCCAAGGTTCAGTTCAAACTTGTGTTTGGATCAAACCTTAATCCCTACAGTGAGTGTTTGTGTGTTACAGTATATGACTGTATTGGGGACAGTTGTACTCTGTAAAAATGCTGCAAAAATGTCAGTGCTATCTAGTTATAGGAAATGATAAAGTTTAACTTCTTGGCAGATAGAGAGTTAAATGTAAATAATGACATACAAACAGAAACACAGGTATACACTTAAAATACTCTATTTAAGTTCAATTCCTAAACTCTCATATAAATTTTATAAACATGCTAATGTTTTTTTTTTTTTTTTTAATCAACACATTTTATAAAATAATAAATGACGATCCTGACAGGTGTTTGTTCAGGCACTTCCTGGTATAAGGAACCATAACCATGTTACCTACTCTCTGTGAAGATTATAAGTGACCTTGCCTCAGCTTATTTGCAGCTTCTAACATGTTCTGACATTGTCACCATCAGGAAGCCCATCCCGGGTAGGAATGAGGTTTGGGTCTAATGTGTATTTGAGGCAAACCCTGCTCATTCACAGTTTGCGGATCCACCAAAGGAATGCAGCAAGTCACCCTCCTAAATTCTCAGCTGCAGAAATGTAAACAGGTGGCCCAGGATCCTAGGTGATGTCATTAATCTGTCATTTAACATCTGTCAACTGCTAAATGACAGATATCCAACTCTGCAGTAATGTAAACACATAATTGGGGATCTGTCATTTAGTGAGGGGAGTGCAGCGTGTCCATGGTGATCGATTGGTTGTCATAATTAACTATGGATTTACTGTACATTACTGGGTACCATGATTATTGATGGATTTACATCATTGGTGAGGTATTTGACATGGGTTTCCTACAGAGGACATTATTTAAATAATTTGTTGTGTTGGTGTTTTATTTCAAGATGTGTGTATGTTATTTGCTGTTAACTCTTTGTGGGAATAGGTTTGAGGTACTAATGTACCCCTGTACTCTTTCCCATTGGAGGGGATAGACATCTGCGTGCCTTTCTAATGGGATCGTATGCAGAACAATTACATTTACAATAATAATCAATAATAAACTAATATAGTACTATTTTACATTTTTTATTTAAAACTTTTAAAATGGATTTGAATGGCCGGGGCCCTTTATTATTGGTATCATATTTATTTACCACTTTATACCAAACATGTCCAATTTATATAACACAAAACTCCTTTAACTTTGTACCATAAACTATCACTTTAACTCAGCCATGACAGTTCGAGTTAATACTATAACATGTACAAAATCTCTATAACTGTCCCTTTTCATGAGAAAAGGACCAAACCACATAATAAGAGCCTCAACGATGGGAGGGAGGGCGGGATGTTTCTTCTTCTGTTGATCCGCCGCTGTCTGCTTCTCCTACGCAGCTTTAAATCCTTATATAAGGGCTAGCTCGTGCCAAATTAACATGTGACTAGCCTTTAGCCAATAATATTTAAACAATTTTTATTCAAAACTTTAAAACATAACTGTCATTTAGCCTGTAGTCTGCCCATAGGTGGGCGGAGCAAATTCTTTTGCTCCTCCCCTTTCCATCTAAACAGGTATTACACATTCCAGCTCCCTTAAGTTACCCCCAACTCCTTTTTGAGATATCAGAGGTGGGGAAGAGACCTTTGTCCCTCAACATTGGGACAATCATGTTTTGTTGCTTTTTTTCGCAATCACACATGTCGTTTTTCAAAGTATAAAAGACATTACCACATGAATCAGTTGAATTTACACATCTAAATTATTTTAATTGTATGGCATTTTGACTGTAAATATTCACAATTCAAGAAAAACTCTTACTTATAATCCCTGTAAGTTTACATGAAGGGCCTATTGAGGAAAACAGGAAATAGAGACATTTTCAGAACTCTGCTGCTTGCATCATCACTAGAACTCCGGCCTTTAATCACATCACTCCTGTTCTTCAACACCTTCACAGGCTTCCAGTCAAATATCATATTGATTTTGAGATTCTGTTACTTACCTTTAAGGTCATTCATAACCTTGCTCCTCCGTACCTATCTGAACTCTTGCATATCAACAGACCTTTCCGCACTTTCAGGTCTTATTCTTCCCTTCATCTCAATGTTCCATCAGCCGGCCTGACCACTATGGGACTGAGAGCCTTTCGCTGCTCTGGCCCCCGACTTATGAAAACCCCGTCACCTGACATCAGCAACATTGATTTCCTACCCATCTTCAATTCACATCTCAAAACTCATGTTTTTAAACTACTGTAGCATACTCTGCCTGACTTCATTGTTTTCTTTTTGTCATTTAATGGTTATGTAATGTTTTTTATTTTATCTATTTACTTTTTTTGCTTTGTTGTTATCTTTGTAAAGTGATCTTAGGTGTTCTGAAAGGTGCCTATAAATAAAATGTGTTATTATTATTATTATTATTTATGGTGGCAATAAAATAAGGTATTATAGGATAAAATGAAGATCTATGAGAAAATAAGGCTTTAACCACTTAAGGACCGGCCACGGCATATATACATTGGCAGAATGGCACGTACAGGCATAATCACGTACCTGTACGTCCCCTTTAACTGCCTGGTGCGCTCGCGACCCTGCCGCCATCCCCGTGAGTCGGACCGCGGGTCCCGCGGACTCGATCGCCGCGGGGATCTCCACGATCGTTTCACGGAGGGATGGAGCGGGGAGATGTTAGTGTAAACACAACATCTCCCCACTCGCCTACTGACACTGTCACTGATCTCTGCTCTGTGTAATCAGAGCGGAGATCGGTGACGTGTCACTCGTAGCCATGCCCCCCCTCAGTTAGAATCACTCCCTTAGGCACACTTAAACCCTTCAGCGCCCCTAGTGGTTAAGCCCTTCACTGCCAGTGTCATTTTTACAGTAACCAGTGCATTTGTATAGCACTGATCGCTGTAAAAATGACAATGGTCCCAAAATGGTGTCCAAAGTGTCCAATGTGTCTGCCATAATGTTGCAGTCACAATAAAAATCGCTGATCGCCGCCATTACTAGTAAAAAAAAAATATTAATAAAAATGCTATAAAACTACCCCCTATTTTGTAGACGCTATAACTTTTACGCAAACCAATCAATAAACGCTTATTGCGATTTTTTTTACCAAAAATATGTAGAAAAATACGTAAAAAAAACTGAGGAAAAAACTTTTTTTTATATATTTTTTGGGTATATTTATTATAGCAAAAAGTAGAAAATATTG
Organism: Rana muscosa; assembly: GCA_029206835.1. NCBI lineage: Eukaryota > Metazoa > Chordata > Amphibia > Anura > Ranidae > Rana > Rana muscosa. The sequence continues at coordinate 1,105,077,184 of CM055122.1, read as the reverse complement.
AATTTTTTTCAAAATTGTCGCTCTATTTTTGTTTATCGTGCAAAAAATAAAAACCGCAGAGGTGATCAAATACCACCAAAAAAGCTCTATTTGTGGGAAAAAAAGGACGTAAATTTTGTTTGGGAGCCACGTCGCATGACCGCGCAATTGTCAGTTAAAGCGACGCAGTGCCGAATCGCAAAAAGTGGCCTGGTCCTTAACCAGCCAAAATGGTCCGGGGCTTAAGTGGTTAAAGCCCATCGCCAGGCAAAACAAACTCTTCATCCCCAATCCCTGCCATGCCACTGGCTACAAATTTTAAGAAAACAAAAAATCGTAAATTATTTTTTACTCATTGGAGAACCACAGTCACGTGACTCTCTGTGGTGCCTCTTTCGGTAGTTGTGACTGGTGATCCGCTGCTGCAGACCAGGACTGATAACCTATCTTTTTGCCTCTCCTCACTTTTTGATGTCATGCTGCTGCCTCTGGAAGCCTCTAGGCCCACATGGGGGCCCTATCAATCTATTTTTTCTGACATTCAATGGCCAAAGAGTGATATGGGTCCTACAAAAAAGGACCCTTTTACAATAAGGACAAGAGGATAAAAAGCTTTGAACTTTTCCTTTCATGTAACCACAGATTCAGGTAAGAAAACAAAAAACTTTTATGAAGATTTTTAACCATAGATGAGCATTAAAGGATATACATTAATTTCAAATCTAACAAAGATTTATGTTTGTGAATTGAAACATAAGGAAATTTTTGTGACAACATAGCAAAATTAGGCAAAAAAAAACTCTCCTGTCCAAGTGTTCTGTATGAAAGTCAAATAACTGTCAAGTTGAAAATTTTCTAGAAAGTGTGGCTTTCATGAACAAATTAGGTTTGCAGAGAAAACATGATTATACGGTAATTAGGGTTGCACCGATACCACTTTTTAAAGACGGAGTACAAGTACAGATAGTTTTTTTTCAAGTTTCCGCCGATACTGATTAACGATACTTTTTTTATGTAATTTGACAGTGGCACTGATGAGGTGTGTCAGTAGTTTTTTATTTATTTATTATTTTTTTTACAATTTATCTATTTTTTGTTATTATTTTTACAACACTTTTTTTTTTCTTTTTTTTTTGGGGGGGGGGGGGAGTTGACAATGTCAGTGTTTTTTTAATAATTTTTTTATTATTTTTACAATTTTACTTTTAAATATTTATTAATTTATTTTTCCTTTTTTATTCTTATTATTTTGGGGGGGCTTTGGTGAGATATCAGGGGTCTAAATAGACCCCTGACATCTCCCCTTTGAGACAGGAAAAGAGACTGAGGACACAAATTCCCCAATCCCTTTCTCTGTAGCTTCAGCTGCACTGAAGATGAATGGACAGGAGACAGAGGCTCCTCTCCATTCATAAACTGAAGCATCGTGAACACAGTTTACAATGCTCAGTTATGAAAGGACAGAGGCATTCAGAAAAGGAAGAAGCCAGTAAATGACATATTTATTGGCTCCTTCCTCCGCTCTCCATACTGACAGATCTTGGACAGGGGGGACCGGAGGAGGACATGGAGGGGGAGCGGAGAAGGACACAGAGGGGGAGCAGAGAAGGAGCGAAGGAGGACACGGAGGGGGAGCAGATTGGGAGAGAAGAAAGAGCAGAGGAGGACATGGAGGGGCCTTTATTAAAGAGGAAATAAACACTTTTTTTTTTTGGTGACTTGCAAAGTAAAGGCATAATGTGCTAGTATGCATCGCATACTAGCACATTATGTGAAACTTACCTGCAAGTGAGGCCCTCATCATCCCCACTGGAGGCTGCATCCATCTTCGTCCGTCTTCCTTCCGGGTGCACGAACTCCGGCTCTGTGACTGTCTGGAGCCACGTGGCATCACTTCCGCGTATGGACGTGGTAGTTGCCGGTCACGGCACAGGGCTCTAAAGAAACGGCATGGGCTCCTCCAGAGTGCATGCACCGATGACGTTATTGGTGGCGTATACAGTAAATATCTCCTAAACGATGCAAGATTAGGAGATATTTACAGTGCCTATGGGTAAGCCTTATTATAGGCTTACCTATAGGTACATACAATCAAGGGAAGTTTATTTCCTCTTTAAATCAGCTCCATTGTCTCTATGGTAGGAAAATTGGATTACAAACCACAAATTAATTGAATGGTCTAATGTCCTCTTCAGGGTGTTGAAAAATATGTTTACATCACATTAATTAGTCAAATAAGCAAATTAATTGTCTAGAAATGTTCTTAAATAGTAGGCAAGAGCTAAATTACCAGCACCTTAAAGCAGGGATAATGGTCTTTGTGAAAAATGAATAACAATATGGCACTAATCTCATTTTTCTTTTCCTTTCCGTGACTAGGAAAACAAAGAATAGGTTTTCGAGGGGAGCCTGTTTCTTAAGTACATATAAATAGTAAACACTACTTTGAAATGCAAATGTGATTATTAAATGTAGCAAAGCACAACTTAAAAAAAAAACAGAGTTTCCCAATGTGACTTTTAGGTCTAGTTTCCTACAAGTTGCAAAGGGGTATCAGTCCAAAAAAGATTAAGTAGTGATGACTGCACGTAACTTTGTAAATGGTCAGCACTAAGCTACTCCAACTACCTTTGGGACATTTCACTAATTAAAATCTAACATTCTGTGTCATTTTATTTGCCATTTTAAACTAAAAATAAGTTAGCAGAACATTAAAGGAACATATATTTAATACTGTGTTGACAGAAGAATATTTTTGATATCCCCCACCCCTAACCACCACTCTCAGTATTATGAAACCACCTTGTCTGCAAGCTTAGATTTTGCTGACCACTTCCTGTGCTCAGTATATTTTTATTAGAAACCAGAATATTTCTCCAATGTGCAGTTTTCTGGTCTGACAGGGTGCGTGACTATCCAATTATGAGTGGTAGTCGTATTTTTCATTGGGTGATCAATGTTTGGCTTGGAGTCGGCACGAGGAACAGATGTAATCTGAAACAGCGCAATGTTTAGCTCTTGTTTAACAGATATTCCGACCGTGTTTAAATCCAGAGGGAGGGAAAATAAACACTTGAAATCAAGGTACCTGTGTGCACTTGAGTCTTTAGGCTGCCTCTTTGGTTTACTTCCAAAGCTATGAAAGCTTTGACTTCAGAAGTGTTTTGACTGTGCCATGCAGATTTCAAAGTTTTGTATAACATGTCACTAATGAATTATGCATAGAGAGAAAAAAAAACTATTAAATATAGCTATTAACGGAATCCATGGTTGGTAAAATTCTTGTGAAATATTATGATGTAGTCAATCAGCAGACTGAAATTCACTACATCCAACGGTTATATCTTTCACAGTGTTGAGGTTATTATGATCAAATTTCATGAGGACTGTTAGAAGCTGTTTGACAGTAGAAGTGATTCATGAGTGTCTAGTAGCTCTTCTCACAGGATTCAGGATATAAATCTTTTTCAAATCCATAAGCTGCCAGCATGAAGGGTCTATGTTTCTTTAAAGCTTTAACAGTAGTGGTAAATGTTTTTCAAGTAAATCGGTTCAATATCTCTTTTTCCTCTCGCACTGTTATGTATAGTGATAGTACGATATAAAAAGGGTTTTGTGTCTTTCAGAGTTCTCACCCAGGCAGGTTGAACGTTCTAGGGTGCCTGTGTTATATGGAGGAAACTACATTTCCAGTTTCCTCAGGGATGGTAAATCCCAGTTTGGGTTCTGAAGCCCAAAGGCTTCATAAAGATATGGAAGGGTATGAAGCCTGGGTCCACATTGTGGATAACTTGCACATTTATTGCGCATGTGTGAACAGGGCTTTTGCTAAGATAATAGTGCTCAGGGCTCCACCTTTCCCAGGAGTCTGTGTGGCTAATTCTGTACCATTGCCTGACTTGAAGTTTCTCTCAGTTATTAGGTTCTATTATATAATGCTGGCAGCTGTTTAACCCCTTCAATACAGGGCATTTTCACCCCCTTCTTGCCCAGACCAATTTTTCGTTTTCAGCGCTGTCGCAATTTGAATGACAATTGCGCGGTCATGCAAAACTGTACCCAAATTAATTTTTAGGATTTTTTTCCCCCACAAATAGAGCTTTCTTTTGGTGCTATTTGATCACCTCTGCGTTTTTTTTTTTTAATTCGCTTTATTAAAGTTTTCTGCGTTATTGAGATACAAAACATGGCCGTTGGGGCATACCCCGGCCTAACCTTGCACATTACCACGTGCACATCAAAGAAAAAAGAAAGAACACACAAAAAAAAAAAAAAAAAAAGAGGGAAAAAGAAAAAGGGGGGGGGAACACCCCAAAAACACAAGGGGACATAAAGAAAAAGAAAACAAAAAACAGAGGACAACTTATCATCACATCTTAACGCTAAATATATCTAACTAACATAACAGGGACACCTCTCGGGATACACATGGTAGGATTACAACAGGAGTTGTTATTCCTTGCGGGACCACTACTCGTTCCTAGATGTCTGGGTTGGGCTTATCAGGAGCATGCAGGGGTAGGTGCTATTAATTTGAGCTATGCTTACACCTCCATTAATTTATTCAGAGTACGGACCTTAGCTCCTATCAGGACTGATGAGTGCGGAGGAGATCTGATGAATTACTCCTCTTGGGGTCGGTCATCTGTTGTGGACTCCGAATCAGTCCACAGATGCCAGACTTTTTCATATTTTTTGGGGCATCCACGAGACAGATACGTCGCTTTATAGAGGGGGACCACTGTATTGACTAGATGCTTCCATGAGGTCAGGGTGGGGGGGGTGGCTGACTTCCACTTTAGTACTATGGCTTTCCTTGCGTAAAACAGGAGGATACCTATTAGGGTACGTGGGGCTTTGGCAAGTGCCAGTTGCTCCACCAGGCCAAGGAGGCATACACTAATTGTCAGGGGAATAGAAATGGTAGTTAGGCTATGGATGAATTGTGTTACCTCCTGCCAATAGTCCCGAATCTGTAGGCAATCCCAGAATATGTCTGTGAAATCTGCAGGAGTATCAGAGCATCTCCAGCAGTTAGCTGTCAGGGCCGGGTATATGCGGTGGAGGCGTTGGGGTGTGTAATAGATCCTGTGGAGGATCTTGAATTGGATCAGTTTGTCCCTGGTAGCCACCAGCGGCTGAAATGGGTAGTCCCACATATCCTCCCAGTCTTCGCTGTCCAGCTCCTGCACCTCCGCCCGCTACAAATCACGCAGACCATCCAGACCCTCCTGGATGGACGGCAGGAGTGCTCGATAGATTCGGGACAGGGGCTTTGAGAGCTCGGCATCGTCCAGGAGAATCTCCAAGGTATCAAGCTCCAGCCGGAGCTGAACCGACTTGAACTGCGAGCTGAAGGCGTGGCGGAGCTGCAGGAACCTGAAAAAGAAAGAGTTCGGAAGCTGAAATTTATTCTTTAACCTATCGAATGTAAATAGCCCCAGCTCATCGCAGATATCCCTCAAATACTTGATGCCCTTGCCGGCCCACAGACCCGGATCCTGCAAAGAGTGGAACTCCTTGAGCCTCGGATTGCACCAAAGTGGTGTGTTAGGGGACCACCTGGCCTTCGCCAAATTAGGTTTAATCACTACCGTGAACCATGCCTTAATGATCGCTTTCATAGCTAGGGTCGAGGGTACCGCAGAGCCCCCTGACCCCCTATAGAGTGCATTACGAAGGGCCTCGAAAGATCCTAGGTGTGCCGCCTCCAGGACAACTGACGCATTGGTGTCGTCCGAAACCAGCCAGTTATGTGCATGGGTGAGCATTGCTGCTAAGTAGTAGGTGTGGAAGTCCGGGCAGGCAAGTCCCCCCTGTGTCCATGGTCTACACAAAATCTTTTTACTAAATCTGGCCGGGTGTGATTGCCACAAGAAAGAAGCCACTGAGGAGTCTAGTTGCCGGAGAAGAGACTTGGGGATCCATACCGGAGAGTGCCGTAAGGTATACAGCAAGACCGGGAGTAATTTCATTTTTATTAAGTTAATTCTCCCTATTAGAGATAATGGGAGGTTTGACCAAGCCTTCAGTTTTAGTTTACACCACTGCAGCACCGGGGACAGGTTAAGTTTGAAAAAGTCTTTAGTATTGGACGAGATATTTATCCCTAAGTATCTGATGGTATCTGCCCATTGTAGAGGCGAAGTAGGATCACTCAGCCTCCTTGCCCCGGGGTCTATGGATAGAATTAGTGATTTGCTCCAGTTGGTTCTGAGGCCAGAGAGAGTCGCGAAACGGTCCAGAAGCCGAAGCGCCCTGGCGAGCGAGGGACCGGGGTCCCCGAGGAAGAGAATCAAATCATCGGCATACAATGCCAGCTTCTCGGTCACCGAGCCGACCCGTACTCCAGACACCTCCCCCGACCTCCGCAGGGCCTCGGCCAGAGGCTCCATTACCAGGGCGAACAATGCAGGTGATAGAGGACACCCCTGTCTTGTTCCCCTCCTAATCGGGAAAGAGGGCGAGAGACTACCATTCAGTTTGATACGAGCGGTGGGTGCCCTATATAGTAGGCCGATCCATTTCCGGAAAGTTGGGCCGAAGCCAAAACCCTCCAGAACCTGCATCATATAGGACCATCTGACTGTATCGAAAGCCTTTTCGATGTCGAGGGATACCAGTACCCGGGAGGCATTCTCTTCGGATGGGAGCTGGAGATGGGTAAAGACTCGCCTAAGATTAATGTCCGTGGACTTGCCCGGCATAAAGCCTGTCTGATCTATGTTGACTAGGGATGGTAAAACCTTCATGAGTCTATTGGCTAGTACTTTCGTGAGTATCTTAAGGTCATAGTTCAGCAACGAGATGGGTCTGTAGGATGAGCAACAGGTGGGGTCCTTCCCTGGTTTGGGCAGCAGCACTATATGCGCCTGGTACATGCTGTCTGGAAGCCTGTCGGATTCCAGGCAGTCTGTGTATAACTGATTTAGTTTAGGAACCAGTAAAGTAGCGTTAGTTTTATACCAGTCCCCAGGTAGACCATCTGGGACCGGGGATTTATTGTTGGGCAGGGAGTATATTGCGGCCTCTATTTCCAGACGTGTTAATGGCTTATCTAACGCTATCCTGTCCTCCTCAGAGAGGAGAGGCAAAGTATTTCCCCCCATTTCCTCCAGCCCAGCAGCAGCTGAGCCAGAGAATGGGTCGGCATACAGGTTGCTATAGAAGAGATGGAATTCCCGCAGTATACCTTCGGGGTTCGTAACCTGGCAACCAGTGGAAGTCTGAAGTCTAGGGATTACTGTTTGGAGCGTAGGTTCTGCTACGAGGTTAGCCAGTAGTTTGCCGTTCTTGTCCCCTGACTTGAAAAGCTTGGCTACAAGCTTTCGCGCATCTGAGTGTACCAGCGAGGTGTAGTAGAGCTTCAGGTCTCTCCTCGTTTGAGCTAGGGTAGAATAATTTTCAGGCGTTGGATGCCTCGTGAAAAGATCCAATGCCGCCCCTTCACTTTGTTCCAGTTGAGCGGTCTGTAACGCAAAGCCGGATCTCACTGCCTTGATAGAGGAGATGTATTCTCCTCTGGCATGAGCCTTGCCCGCCTCCCAGACCACGTCAAGGGAAGCCGATCCCTCGTTTGTCTGCCAGTATTCCTCGAGCCTGGGCCCCACCAGCTCCTGGACCTGTGGGTCGGCTATCCAATGGGATGCCAACTTCCAGCATCCCGGCTCGCGGGGGGTACCCAGACCCAAGCCAAGCTCTAGCGGTGAGTGATCCGAAAGACCTGCCGGGAGGTAGGAGACCGTTCTGACTTGAGACAGTGCAGAAGCCGACCCGAACATGAAGTCTATGCGGGACCCAGACCTTTGTGCTGCTGAGATATGTGAATATGTCCTTTCCTCCGGATGCTTCCACCGCCAGAGCTCCTGGAGACCAAAGGTGTCTGCCCAGAGATCCAAATCGGGGGGGGCAAGTCTAAGGGGGTTAGTAGTATCTTTGTTGTGATCTAGGATGGCATTAAAATCCCCTCCAACTAGAATGATATGGACCCGAAGGGGAGCTATTTTTGTAAGGACCGTGTACAGGATGGAGGAGTTAAATGGAGGAGAGACATACACATTAATTATTGCCCAGCGTTGGGCAAACATTTCGAAGGATAAGGATGACGTACCTTCCCCCAGGATCCGTGAAGACCTGTTCCACTGTGCAGGGGAGTGACTTGTTCAACAGAACAGCCACGCCCCTCGCGTAGGAGGAATATGTGGCATGAAACCCTTGTTTGACCCATGCCCGCCTGAGTGTTAGGATTTTGCTACCCGTCAGGTGGGTTTCCTGGAGAAACAAGATGTGAGGTTTGTGGGACTGCAGAAATTTAAATACTAATGATCTTTTTACCTTGTCATTCAAACCCCTAAAATTCCAAGATATCAGCCTTAAATCTATACCCATTTGAAATAGAGGAGTTCAATAACATAAGGATCATAGAAGACCCATACCCAGTTATGTCCCGGCCATGGGCCCTCTGCAGAGGTAGTCCATAGGGTATAGCAATCCAGTGGAACTGGAGAGAACATAAAGTGAATACACAGGAGATAATATGTGAACCAGAGAAGTAGCAAAATTAAGACAACATAGTCCAGCAAGAAAAATAGTGTGGAACCCAACAGGTGTGATAACTTATAAACAGCACAAATAACGCCCTACCGCCTGGCATATCCCCAACTTTCGCCAAGGCAGTTTCTTACCCTTAATTTGATTGTAGATGTCGCCTTCTGGAGGCTCAAAGTCTCTGAGGCAACCTCAGCGTGAGTTCAACCTAGAACAGTAGGCGAGAGTGAGGGAACTTGCATCCCATTACAGTGGGAGGAGACCGCCCTCCGGAGCAGCGGGGCAGACCCTTCAAGTCGCGAGCTGCCCCAGGTAGAGACAAGTCACCTGGTCCTTCACTTGGGAGTAAACAACGAAACCAAACAAAACAGGGGGGGTCGACTGTGTTTCACTTGTAGAGGTACGCTTGGGGTAACTCCGGTGTTTGCAGGAAGTTAAGTAGGATAGAGCAAACCAGGATGTGAAAGAATCGTGCATCTAATAGATCAGTGGGAGGAATCTTTCATTGCAGGGTGGTCAGCCAGCTATCAGCATCCGCAGGGTTGTCGAAGAAGCGGACCTCTCCACCATGTTGGACACACAGGCGGCTGGGGTATAGCATGCCGTATTTAATGTTCTTGTCTCTGAGCCGCCTGCGGACATCATTGAAGGTCTTTCTCTTCCTCTGCAGCTCTGCCGAGAAGTCGGGAAAAAGAAGAACTGAGGCGTTGCCGTATTTGAGTGCGGCGTGTCTGCGGGCCTCAGAGAGGATCCTGTCCCTGTCCCGGTAATTGAGGAAGCGGACCTGGATAGGTCTGGGGATATTCCCCGGAATGGCTCTGCCCGTAGGCACTCGGTGGGCCCTTTCAACAACGTAGGTAGGGGGAACATCCGTCAGGTCAAGTAAATTTTTAAAGGACTCCTCCGCAAATATAGCAGGGTGGTCCCCCTCTTCTCCCTCAGGCAGACCGAGGACTCTGACATTGTTGCATCGCAGCCTATTTTCTGCGTCGTCCGACTTTGCGACCAGGGACTGCACTGTGCGTTGTAGCTCAGCAATGGAGGTGGAGTGATTGGCCGTTAGATCCTCCATGGCCGACACTCTTGACTCTGTCTCAGACATCCTCCGCCTTATCTTGTCTAGATCATTCCGTATGAAATTGCACTCCGCAGCAAGGTGGTCGATGCGTACCAGGAGCGAAGTCTTACTCCGCTTGATCGCAGCAAGGATTGTGGCCGTGTTATCATGAGAAGGCGGGGCCGCCCCCTCTACCTCCGGGGCCTCACCGGGGTCCATGTCCAGGCCGGCTAGCAAGGCCCGGATTCGCCCAACCAGGACGGGATCCGTGTGCGGGGAAGATGGCGGTGGTACCCGGGGGGGTGTGTGGGCCCTTGTGGCTTTAGAGCTCCCTTTGCCCTTCTTAGAGGAGGAGGGCATCTGGCAGGTTACACAGGGGTAGGATTTGCAGCCGTGCTCAGAGGAGGCTTTGGAAAACAGTGAGAGCCCAGCCAGGCTTGCCGCAGCGATCGAAACACAGGGGGGTCTCCAAGCACCTGTCGCTCAGCAGCCAACACCCGGCTGACAGGTAGGGAGGATGTGAGGCTTGAGGTACAGGGGTGAGGGTGACTCAGAGCGGTGTATCATAGGCAGGCAGGCAACAGACGACTCTAGGATCAATCATCCAGGCCACCCCAGCAGCAGGCACAGTTCTTGCAGGGCAGCACACTAGGCCAAGGCAGCGGTGGGCAGAGAGGACAGGGCGGAGGGATGGAAGCCAAGGATCCGAGTTCCGGAAGCACTCGCGGGGGCCGCGGCTCAGGAAACAGCGGTGCTTTGCAGGCCATACTAGGCCGCACTCGGCCGGACGAAACCGCGGCCTCCACGGACGTCCCCGACGGCCAGACAGGTCCCCGGGTCCCGCTAGATGGGCGGATGGGCAGGCAGGGGAGAGTGGATGACCCTCCTTACCTTCAGGTAGGCCTGAATTTGTTCGTCCAGGAAGGCCGGAACGGCAAGATGGCGGCGGCCGCGGATGAGAGGATCAGTGCTGGGCAGGCGTCCCCCGGCAGAGCTGCTGCTCGATACTGGCCCAGGATGCTCCAGAGGACCGAGAGGGACCCGCTGGCAGGCAGGTAGATGCTTGTTCAGCTGTAGAGTGCAAGGATGGCAGCGGATGGAATGTAGGATTCCCGGAGCTCCCCTCTGGCACGTCCGCCGCTGATCACATCAGGACACGCCCCCAACTGCGGTTTTTATTTTTTGCGCTATAAACAAAAGAAGAGCAACAATTTTGAAAAAAACACAATATTTTTTACTTTTTGCTATAATAAATATCACATTTTTTTGACACATTTTTGGGACCATTCACATTTATATAGCGATCAGTGCTATAAAAATGTATTGATTACTGTGTAAATGTGACTGGCAGGGAAGGGGTTAACACTAGGGGGTGATCAAGGGGTTAAATGCATATCCTAGGGAGTGATTTTAACTGTGAGGGGAGGGGACTGACTGGGGGAGGTGACCCTATGTACAAGGAAGACACCATCGGTCTTCTCTCCCTGACAGGACGTGGATCTGTGTGTTTACACACACAGATCCACGTCCCTGGCTCTGTAACTGGCGATCGCGGTTGCTTGGCGGACATTGCGGCCGCCAGGCACGTGCATCGGCACCCGAGTGGCGGCGCGCGCGCCAATAGCGGCTGGGAGGCCCGAGGACGTCATATGACGGCCGCCCAGGATGGCAGAGCCACCTTGCGGCCATCATTTTAATATACGCGGGATGGGAAGTGGTTAAAATTTTACTTTGCAGAAAGTATAACCAGACAGTTTTTGGTGAGATGGGCTGGGAGGAGCCAGCAAAGACTACTAGTAACCAGGGTGAAGCACTGTCATCACAAATGCAACAGATAGGGAATCTATTCCTCATTTTAAGATGGCAGGTGGGGCCATGCAAATTATTCCCTGGTCTAACTTTGTACTAAGCAAATCAGTGCAGACATATGATTCTATATCCAAACTGTTTACAGCACTTATCAGACCTGAGAACTGCAATTAGGAACTTATCAGCATTGCCTGATGCCAAATACAGCTCTGATTAGTAGTTAATTTTATCATTATAGATTAAAGTGGATCTAAATCTAAAATCTAACATGCAATATATTGCAGCTTACTAGTCCTTGATGCAGTGGCTTAAATTAGTTTTCAAGCTTCCTTTGCTTTATTTTCACCCGGCTATCCTGCAAATAACACACTTCCTGTCTCTGGGTGACTACATCACTCCTTCACTGTATCTATGGAGAAAGCAATTGTCACCATAGGCTGTCCTGATATGGACTAGAAACATATTCTTATCTCTTAATCGCAATTACATGGGAAGGGTACAAGGGAATTGGTAGTTTACAAAAGAGAGCTAGGAAGGAAGATATTCTTCTGTGCAGTTCACAGAAAGTGATAAGGACACTGACTGACTTCTGCATTTGCTGAAAATGTTCTTAGCTAAAAAAAAGAAAACAAATGCAGCCCCGATATGTAAGGACTGTAAGCTGCAATATATTGCATTTTTGTCCTTGGGTTTAGTTATATATTAGCCTTACATGCCTTACATGCATTGATATCATAAGAAAAGTAAAGCAAGAGTTGTCACTGTGTTAGATAGGTTTTCTATTGAGAGGTCCACCCAAACAGATAAGCTTGAAGGTGGACCCACCCTTATGCCTGGTACACACCACTAGATTTTTTAAATGAAAAAAATAAACCTGACAGTTAATACATCGATCTCCCCTGCTGTTAGATTGTGTCCTGACAGGGGGACCACCCCCTGGCAGAACACTCCGGTCAGCGCTCTCAGCCATTAGATGACAGCTCTGATCGGGAGCCAGTTGGCTACTGGATTTTAAGCATGCATATCCGACAGAAGTTGGCCGAATAGACTGTCGGACTGGCTGCAATACACACAGGCTTAATGTCAGCTGGTTTTTACTAAACTGGCCGTTGTCACCTGACATTTGGCCCGTGTGTACTAGGCTTTACTAGGCTTTACTTTATAGCCTAATCTGGGAAACAGTGAGCACATATAAGGTAAATCAGCTTTGAGAGAAATATGAGCATTGCAGATATCTTTCCTAAAATTATAGCTGCCTGTCTATCTCTGACTTTAACTAACCTGAAAAAATGTCGAGTAAATCTGAATTAGGACATTATTTTTAATCTCTTATTCTGAAAATATAATGCAATACAAAAAAACAACTATATAACCCTCTAGTCATCTTAATAAGCCAACTAACAAACTGCATACAGAAAAGCATTTAATAATAAATGAACATCTAGGCAAAATGTTAGTTCTTGCTATTTTTCTTATTTAGGAATGCAGGCTGAAAGATATTTATAAAAATATGAAATTTATCAAATAATCTACACTGCTTCTCCAATGCTTTACATTGAATCAACATTTAGAGAAGATTTACATCAAAAGAGATACCATCAAAATGTATTATTTTTGTATATTTGTTTTATTTAAGATTTGGCAAATCTCCCAGCAGTCCATTGAGCTTCTAAGATAGTATTTGACATATCTGGCAGATTGACAGAGTATAGTGTTCTCTACAGACTGATATTTTTGTAGTATATAAGCACATAGTGTCCTGGCAAGCACATTTCATTAGTAAACATATTGTAAATCAATTTACGGATACTGTGTTCTCAAATGCATTAAAAAGCAAATAAACAAACTATTTAAAATAAATAAATTTTATGATTATCAAAAAAAAACAGTTTACAAAGTTGAGTTACACTTACTGTGGCAACCAATCAGAAAGTAGCTTTTACTCTACAGGTTATAATAAAGGGAAATGTAACAGATGTATGAGTTACAGGGCTGTGCATGTAATCACAGCTTAATTTGCAGCCACATGGAGTAAGTCTGATAATACATATACAACTGAAGTAAATATAAAATAAGTGAAGCGTGTATTTCAAACAAACGTGTTCATTCACTCCAGGGGGTAATATCAAAATGAGAAGGAGATATTTTCTCTAATGGAGTTTTGTTATTGTAGTTGCAATTCTACCATGGAGAATGGCAGAAGTAGAACTTTAAAAAAAAAGATTTATGTTAGAACCATAATCTGGATAAATTAGACCTTCACAGACAACTCTTATGTAAATAATAACAATGTAGTCATTCTTCCCCATGCAAGCAACTGTATATGTGCTGAAGGACTCCAACAAAACCAATAGCTTTTTCTCAAGTGTGACCTCACAAGGTTTGTTATGGTTAAAGCTAAACTCCAGGATAAGCAAATATTGTCAAAATACAAGATGCATATGTATTCTTACATATGCGTGAGCCCGACTTGCAGCGGAAGACTTTTTTTTTTTTTTTTTTTGAGGACCTCAGCTCCCTGGAAGTGACAAGGACACTGCATTATTGTCAGAATCAGCAGGTATTTTCTGTACTTCCTGAAAATGTTCTTAGCTAAAAGAAGTAAAAATGAATACAGCCACCACATTTAATGACTGCTATTTTATATATTTTTGGGACAACATTCTGGAGGCAATATCTGAATGACCTGTACCTTTGGCCCAGAAGAGATTCCATAAGGGCTCTTTCACACGGAGGTCCGTTCAGGTCCGCCTGTCAGTTTTTTAGGCGGACCTGAAACGGATCCTCCATGTACCCTTATGGAAGCACGGATGTCAGCGGAGACATGTCCGCTGACATCCGCTCCACCAAAGTGTGACGGAGGAAAACCCTATTTTTCCTTCCGTCGGCGGAGCGGATCGGATGACAACGGACTCTACGGTCCGTCGTCATCCGATTCCCCATAGGGGAGAGTGGCGCTCTGACAGGGCGGTCCCTGCACAGTGTGCGGGGACCGCCCAGTCATCCGCCGGCTCAGCGGGGATCAACGGAGCGATCCCCGCTGAGCAAGCGGAGCTTCACGGGGCGGATCTTCACGGATCCGCCCTGTGTGAAAGGACCCTAAGAACCATATTGAAAGGCCTCGGCTGGGTGTGTACCCACAAGCGCTGCTGACCTTCCACATTATAGAAGGTTACTTTTAGCTGGCATTTTTACCATATACAGGGGGTGGTGTCCTAGTCAAGATTTTACATTTCGGTGATGGATGGTGACTTATTTAACAATCTCAAAATTCTGGACTTTATTTTTATATATACTTTTTTACCTTTTTCACGATTTATGATTTTCATTTTTTTTTCCACCGGACTATATCTGCTCATAACATTTTTGGAATATAGTTTTGCAATTATTGATGTATTGTATTGTATTGTGATGTTGTATTCAAAGTATGCATAGCACAACTCTTTATGGTTTGATAATATATATTCTTGCTTAAAGTGATTGTAAAGTCTCGTTTTTATTTCTATAAAATAAAAAAAAAACATGTTATACTTACCTTCCCTGTTTAGTGGTTTTGCACAGGGCAGCCCAGATCCTCCTCTTCTCGGGTCCCTCTTCTGTGCTTCTGGTCCCTCCTTCCTGTCAAGTGACCCCACAGCAAGCAGCTTGCTATGGGACACCCGAGCCGAGTCACAGCTCCCTATGTCCATTCAGACATAGAGGTGCAGCCCGGCCCCACCCCTCTCTCTCCTGATTGGCTAACTGCCTTTGATTGACAGAAGCGGGAGCCAATTTGCACCACTGCTGTGTTTCAGCCAATCAGGAGGGAAAGTCTCGGATGGCCGAGACACTTGTAGACATCGCTGGGCAGAGATGGGGCTCAGGTAAGTATTAGGGGGTGCTGGGGAAGCTACTGCTCACAGTAGGCTTTTTATCCTAATGCATAGAATGCATTAAGATAAAAAACCTTTTTCCTTTACAACTCCTTTAAATCTCGCTGTGCTGTGTAGGTCTGTGTCATAATACAGCATGAAACTTTGCCTTTCTCCAGGAGTAACAAATATGGTCCAAAGAAGAGCCATTCTTTGGTGCTCCCTCTCTTTGTTCAGGGTGACTGGTCTTGTTTCCACCACCTCCTCTAGTTTACCTTACATCTCTTGTAGCTGGTTCCTCCTACAGACCTGCTTTTTGTGCAGGAAGCAAAGTAATGATGGCACTGCTAATTTTATAAGGCAATAACTGAGTTTGCAAAAGCATTTGGTGCAAAGTAGATTTAAATCCTTAGTGGTAATATATATAAATGAAGGTTTTTGTATTTGGAATTCTGTTTTAAGGAATTTCTGCTGACAACTCTATAGTCTTACTACCTTTCGATTTATTAGAAATGCAAATTTCCTTCTTGGTAAAAACACCTAGCCAGCCATATGCTAAGGAAAACTAAGGACTGGAAGATTAAAGTCATTATAAGCACACTTTATGAGTAATGAAACATTTCTCCTATTTAGGTGGGGGTTGGTCACATGACCTGCCTGTGTGCATACACATATGAAGTATGAGCATAATCATATTTCTGTTTTCATTTCTTGACTATGGGATTCTTTAGCTGGCAGGCAAGTTCAGGAAATTGGAAATATGAGGGGAAATTAACCACTGTTTAAAATATTGAATTTGTTCCTAAACTTCATATGTGTGAAAATTATTTTGTAATTACGTGCTTCTTATGTCGAGTTATACGGGTAATAGATTCAATCTGCTACACAAGTGCAACCTTACATAGTTTTAATACTTTTTTATGCTCCATAATTAATGAAGCCATTAAGAAAAGGCTGAGGTGTAAGTTATAATCGAGCCTAATGTCCTTACCCTATAACCCTGGGGTCAAGGAAATAAAGTGAATTTGAAAACATACTCAGAACCTACAAACAATACTACAAGTCACATAAATCTTGGTGTAATGATTTTTTTTCCTGACAGCTAAATTCATTCTGAGGTTCACATGTTTGTGTTAGCTCTTAAGGGACTCTGAGTGTAGCACATTATTTATACAATGTACTTCGATGGCTGATTATTATTAATTACTATCCCGAATAGCTTCCAAGTCCAGGAAAACTCCCTGTAGAACTACATCTGTGGCAATTAGCTATTTAGAATACTCGCTAACTATAATATTACAACTTAGAAACTGAGAATTTTCTGTTTAAAAAACTAAGAGGGCTATTTATATATTTGCTATTTTTAAAAGCTTTTTGTAACGCAAGGTTAACTGAAATTCAGTAGCTAAAATGCCATTTTTTAATCTTACACTTTTTAAAACTGACGTTTTTATGTGTTTATTTAAAGGGGTTGTAAAGGTTTGTTTTTTATTTTCTAAATAGGTTCCTTTAAGCTATTGCATTGTTGGTTCACTTCACTTCACCTTTTCCTTCAATTTCCCTTCTAAATGTTTTTTTTCTTTGTCTGAATTTCTCACTTCCTGTTCCTCCTCGGTAAGCTTGCCCCCATCATCCGAGCCATTCTGGCTGGGGGTTAGTCAGCGTGCTCACAACACAGCGTCTCCCCACAGGGATGTCATATGTCATATGTCAGCAGAGGGGGGGAGGGGTGGGGATTGCTCTTATTTGCAGCTTCCGCAGTGGCTGGGAATAAAGTTTCACAAGACAACAGTCAGCTCCCAGTTCCAGCAGCTATACAGCCACCATATTACTTCCATGGATCCCAGATACGTGTTACCCCATCATGCTTTTTTGGCTCTGATATCCAATTTGCAGACAAGGGGGCCCACATTGCAGGTGTCATTGGGTAGAGGGGAGGCCGACCATAGGTCTATGCTTCATTAGCTTCAGTGGAGACATTGGGGGTATAATAGACCCCTGAAGTCTCCATAAAGAGAGCCAGTCAATATGCTATCACATGGGGGCTATTGGTCCCCTATGTGACAAAAATTAAATTAAGTGAAAAAAGTGAAAAACATTTGAAGTACATCCAAGCACTTAAAGCCCCCCCCCCTTCATAAGAAAATGTTGATTGCCTACACATGCTACATATTTCTATGCATGTCAGAGTGAGAGCGATAATTTTAGGGCCATTATTTGCGGTTAACTCTAAACTGATGTCCTGTTAGAGTTTTTAAAGCAATGCCCGCTAACCTTTTTGGGTACCGAAGTCTGTTGCCATGTACATGGACATCCGTAATTTTAAGGTTTAACATGTTGGGTATCTATTTACTCAGAACCCATCATTGATATTTTACCAAACAAATGGATAATATATTGCTTTTGCACTAAAATTAACTTTTACTGAAAATGTGTTCTTGATAAACCAATTGTGACTTATTACATAAAAATTGGAACTACCATCTACCATCATTTTATTTTCCAGGGTCTCTGCATTCATAAAATCTATACCGTTTATGGACTTTAACTAGTCTTTAGGCTTCAAATGATTATTTTGGCGTGTGCAGAAGATTTAAAATAAATGTATCTGGCAAAAAAAGTGTGGTCAAGTCAATATCGACTTTTGGTAACCACATAGATATTGTTTCTCCTTTTGAATGCAAAAAAAAAATATTGTTTCTCCAGAATGATCTGCTCTCTATTTACATTTTCATTTTTTTCAATGGCATGTTCATAGGTTCTATAACTGTATCCGGCCACATTGTTGGTTAGTCATCCTCTTATTTTTCTTAAATTTTTTTAAAGACTCATAGTTTTTTCCAGTAAGTCGGTTCCTTCACCAACGCCAAAGTTTAAAGCACCAATACCTTCATAAAATGTATTTAATGAAAAGTATGTCTTACAAAGAGCTGGAAAAAGTACTTGAGTGTGTCTTCATTTTAGTCACCTACAGTATAATCCTTACGCAACAGCACTTGTACTGAGAGAGGGACGAGCAGCAGTATATTCCGGCACCAGACGCATCCTGATAGGAGGTGAGAACAAAGTGATGATTTCAACATTGTGCTGCTGGTTACTACTATTTCATTGCATGCTGGGGCAGATGGTTTGTTCCAATGTTGCATAGTCTGCAGAGAGTTTTTAGCTATGCAATGGCTGTGATGTCTGGAGTGCATCCATCAACAGACTGAACTAAATTATAAATCCTTTAGAAAATAAGAAGTTCACATGGAGGAAATTGGTATTAACAGTGTTCCTGGAGTTAAACGTTTACAAACTATAATTTGACAAATGCATTTTTTACTGAGGTTTCACAAGTTACATTTTGTTTTTCCAGTAATTGCCATGATATTTTGCAGTATGCAGGCCCTTTTGCCATATTATAGCTATGTTTTGCAACTATTTGTCATTCTTATCCTTGAAGCCCAAATCTAGACTTTTTTTGGATAGAGCAGGGAATGGTCTAAACATAAATAGAAAAAATGGATCTCGCGCCAAATGTGCAAATAAATAGAGAATTAAACGAAATAAAATCTGCACCTCAAAAAAACTGTGGAAACCACTGCTGCAAAGTGAATTCAAAAATGGATGAGTGCGTTAGTGGTTAATAGATACAAATATTACCTATAATAGAATGTGAATAAAAATAAATAAATAAATAGCAAGTGATACACCAGCCTACCTAATAAAACCTAAATGACACAAAAAAACAAAAACAAATTTGGCATCTAGACACCAACGTAACAGGTGCCTATTTTAAAACCTTAATGATTAGTGTTCATTAGTGAAAAAAATATCTATATAAATTGATAATAATCCATACATAATCACAATAACATAAATTGAATAAGTTCATGTGCTGCTAGTAAAAGTCCATGCAACTGTAGTGTGCTAAAAAGACCACAGCAATCGCAACGAGCATCCAGTGAAATGATATCCAGTAGTAAAAGCTGTTAGTGATCCACCTTCACCGACTCTAATATGGACACCCACAAAAGTGCTCAAAAGATGGCAGCTTACCACAAGTAGTTGACCCTTTTAATGACAAAAGTGGTCAAATGCGCTTCTTAGCAAGTTAGACTTTGCTATTATCAGATGAATAAGCAGGTAATGGAACAACCTCTTAGCCCATGGAGACTCAAGACGGCATATGCAAATAAGGAGATAAGGTCCAAAATAGTGTAATCCCGTTTATTATACTTAAAAATGTTCAAATAAAAAAGCCAAATGGCTGCTTACTTTAGGAGTGCCCAAGGCCCGGCACTGAGGCTGGATGCCATAGTATCAAATTGGTGGAGAAGGTCCCGACTCGTGTGCGCTGGCGTGTGTTCCACCCTGCACCACAGTCAGCCAAAAGGAACCGGAAGTGACCTCGGTACGTGACCAGGTGACGCCTCTAATCTGGTCTAAACATGTAAAACGTTTTTACCATCCTGTTGGAAAGACTTGTCCTCACTGTCTGTTAACACAGAAAGTTGCATTGCACTGCACTTTTTTGTGTTATTAGGAAAACTGATCGCTGTGTCAGACCACTAGAAGGTGTAAGATGCAAGAGCAGCTGGGCAGAGCTGGTGACTACAGAAGCTGCACAGGTATTTCCATATCAGAGATGTAACTTTTCTGGTTCCATCCACCTCTTTGCATCACTTAACTTTTTTTGAGCATGCCTGTAGAAAGGACCCACATGCCTTTAGCTTAATCTCTCAACTCTATCATCAATTACTAGACAAGCCGGACTCTCCCCCACCTACCTATGCTCCAGCTGGGAAAGGGACCTAGGAATCTCCTCAGAGCAGATAGCGTGGTTGGATGTCTGGGTAGCTAGTATCTGTTTAGAACATTTTAGCACTGGAGACCAATTATAATGTCCTTACCTACTGGTACTTGGTTTCCGCTAGGTTGGCTAAATATTAACCCAATTGTATGCCAAAATGTTTCTGTGGCTGCAAAAAAATCAGCACCCACCTCCATATTTGGAGGTTCTGCCCCGTGGTGTCAGAATTTTGGGCAGATATATACCGTATTATCTTGACCATGATGGCAAATGAGCTTTCCCCTAACCCTCTCTCTGTCTTACTAAATCTACGACCCTCCAGATTACCAAGGGCGGACCACAAATTATTTCTCCAAGTGACTACAGCTGCCAAATAAACAATAGAGTAAGCCTGGAAGACCAACTCTCTTAATATAATGGAAATTAACAATAGGATCACTAAGGCTATGATCCACACCAAAACTGGATGTGATCCTTCTGGATAGAGTTGATTATTATGCCAATTTGTGGCAGCCATGGGTACAACACTTTCTCCAGCCCCACTTTGATGAAAACCTTTTGCTACCGTGAGCTAGCACAGTCCACACTCCTTACTGCAATTTATATAGATAAGACTCCTGGTGACATCACAACATAAAATAACTGAACCTGAGAAATAGGAGTAGGAAGAGTATGAAAGAAAGACTATAGAAAATGGGAGTGGAGAGGGGAAAAAAGACTAGGGGGAGGGCGAAAAGGAAGGGGGTGGGAGCCAGAGTGCCATCTGGGACAGGCCAAATTGCAGTAAGGAGTGTGGACTGTGCTAGCTCACGGTAGCAAAAGGTTTTCATCAAAGTATATTTCTTAGTAGCACAGCAGTGTTTACCATCATTCTACCCTAATTCACGCTATATACCCACCATACATATTGTATATAGACCTGCTGATGTCATGGGTAGCTGTTAGGTTACTGGTTTATACTGTTTTTACTCACTCATTTTGATCTTAATGGTTTGCACAGATTGTAAAAAATGTTATTCTCTTGACACTGTACTCTATGTAAGCTTCTTGAGCACAATATTGTGCACTCTCCTGTGTCGATCCATGTCATGCAAAGCTTAGTTTTTACTGTGGTTCACTGTTGTCTTTTTATATCAAAGCGGTTGTAAAGTCATTTTTTAAACTTTTACCTACAGGTAAGCCTATACTAAGGCTTACCTGTAGGTAAAAGAAATATCTCCTAAACCTTTACGGTTTAGGAGATATTCCCCTCGCAATGCGCCGCTGACAGCAGCGGCGCATGCGCACAGGGGATTCTCGGGCTGAAGGCTCGGCAGACGCCGAGCCTCGCCGGAACGAAGTCTCCCGCGCGCATGCGTGGGAGTGAGACATCACGGATCCAGCCACTCACAGCGCTGGAGCCGCGATACCCGGAAGACACGCCGAGGCAAGATGACATCTCCCTCGGCGTGGACCAGGTAAGTTCCCGACGCCTCGTTCTAAGGTAAGTATTTCATAATGAGCTTGTATGCTGTGCATACAAGCTCATTATGCATTTTCCTTTACAGGTGTAAAAAAAAAAATATAGCGGCTTTAACAAACATTTTGAACAAGAAAACACATTTCTTTTTTGATATTACAAAATGTATGTTCATCAGGGATATATTTAGATACAACCATCCTTCATATTCATTTAAAATCAAAGAAATAACAAAAATATATAATGGGGGTTATTTACGAAAGGCAAATCCACTTTGCACTACAAGTGCAAACTACAAGGGCAAAGTGCACTTGAAATTGCACTGAAAGTGCACTTGGAAGTGCAGTCGCTGTAGATCTGAGGGGGACACGCAAGGAAAATAAAAAAACAGCATTTTAGCTTGCACATGAATGAATGATGAATGAATGATAAAATCAGCAGAGCTTCCCCTCATTTCAGATCTACCCCTCAGATTTACAGCGACTACACTTCCAAGTGCACTTTTAGTGCAATTTCAAGTACACTTTGCTCTTGTAGTTTGCATTTGTAGTGCAAAGTGGATTTGCCTTTCTTAAATAACCCCCAATGTATTTATTTATTTTTTTAATATAAAGAATATACATTACCTTTAAACACGAATACAGTCTTTCAGTAGCCCATACCTAATCCTACTTACAGCTACGGAAGATATCAAAGCTTGACTTGGCACTTATATTAAATAAAACAATGGCACAATTGTTCTCAAACTCATTTATAATGCAATTTTAAAAATAATTCCTTATGTAAATAATCCAAGGAGCTAGCAGCTGTAGATTCCTTTTCACATATCTAAAAAGTGTTTCTAAATTTGATAAACCTAAAATTAATGGAACGTTCATAAATTGTTAGTAAACACAAAACACTTGTGACAGTTTGCAGCAGGTCTGCCAATGATCTGTGTGTAATAATGAGAGGAGTAGCCAAAAGGCCTTAAAGTGTAATAAGGAGTAGCCAAAAGGCCTTAAAGTGTAATAATAGGCAAAATAAAAAATGACATATATATTGCAGTCTCTCGTTTCCATTAACACAGCAGGGTTTTCTTTTTTTTTTACATTTTAACAGTCTTATTACATGTTAATCCTGCCAGCAGATCCATTAATTGTACACTTCCAGGGTGAAAAACATTGTTCTGTCTACAGTGAAAACATGCACCAGCAGGGTCGTTTTGGATGAACTTGTAGACTTAAATGGACAAATCATACAAATTATACTCCAATTAACAGTTCTCATGCATTTGCGGAACCTTCATTTTTTTTTTGGGAGAAAAAGTTTAAGCCATAAAAATAGAAGCTGACTGTTGTAAGCACCATACTTTCGTTTGACAGCTTGCCATTATATTGTACTGGAAGTGGAAGTGGAAACAATGATCTACTGCAGTGTTTCTCAACTCCAGTCCTCAAGGTGCCCCAACAGGTCATGTTTTTAGGATTTCCCTCAGATGAAACTGCTGTGGTAGTTACTAAGGCAGTGAAACCAAAATCAAATCACCTGTGCAAAATAATGGACAGCCTGAAAACATGACCTTTTGGCTGGGTTCACACTAGTGCAACACGACAGCCGTCCTACTTTGGATCCGACTTTGCCCTGCGACATGAAGCCGACATATGTCCGACTTTCAATGAACGCGGATCCGACTTGGATCCCCGCCAATTGCAGGCACTGTGTTTGGTATGAATCCTGAGGGGGAACTCCAGGCCAAATTTTAAATAAAAAAACCGGCATGGGTTCCCCCTTCAAGAGCATACCAGGCCCTTGGGTCTGGTCTGGATTTGAAGGGGAACCCCTACACTGAAAAAAACGGCGTGGGGGTCCCCCTCAAAATCCAAACCAGACCCTTATCCGAGCACGCAACCTGGCAGGCCGCAGGGGAAGAGGGGGGGACGAGAGAGCGGCCCCCTCCCTCCTGAACCGTACCAGGCCGCATGCCCTCAACATGGGGGGTTTGGTGCTCTGGGGCAGGGGGGCAACCTGCGGCCCCCCCACCCCAAAGCACCCTGCCCCCATGTTGATGAGGACAGGGCCTCTTCCCGACAACCCTGGCCGTTGGTTGTCGGGGTCTGCGGGCGGGGGGGCTTATCGGAATCTGGGAGCCCCCTTTAATAAGGGGGCCCCCAGATACCGGCCCACCACCCTATGTGAATGAGTTTGGGGTACATCATACCACTACCCATTCACCTGGTGGAAAAAAAATGTCAATATAAAAACACACACAGCTTTTTAAATTAATTTATTGCACAGCTCCGGGGGTCTTCTTCCGACTTCGGGGGTCTCCGGTTCTTTCTTCTGCCGGGCCTCCGCTATCTTCTCCAGCTCTTTTGCTAGCGGGGCCCGGTCTTCTCCGTCGCCTTCTTCTTCTCTCGCTCACCGGTTCTTCTCTCGCTCTCCGGTTCTTTCTTCCGCCGGGCCTCCGCTATCTTCTTCCAGCTCTTTTGCTAGCGGAGCCCGGTCTTCTCCGTCGCCTTCTTCTTCTCCCGCTCTCCGGTTCTTCTCTCGCTCTCCGGTTCTTTCTTCCGCCGGGCCTCCGCTATCTTCTTCCAGCTCTTTTGCTAGCGGAGAGGCCCGGTCTTCCCGTCGTCTCGTCCGGCTCTCCGTTATCCTTCTGCCGGCCCCTCCACTATCTTCTTCCAGCTCTTTTGCTAGTGGAGGGGCCGGTCTTCCCGTCGTCGTCGTCTTCTTCTCTCTTCTCCTCCTCGATGTTGACGCGTCGCTTCCTCCCGCTGTAATACTGGCTGTTTGCTCTGCTCCGAATTAATATAGGCTTCTCATGACGTCACAGTCACATGCTCCGGGTGGCCCCGGAGCATGTGACTGTGACGTCATGGGAGCATGTGACTGTGATGTCATGAGAAGCCTACATTAATTCGGAGTGGAGCGAACAGCCAGTATTACAGCGGGAGGAAGCGACACGTCAACATCGAGGAGGAGAAGAGAGAAGGCGACGGCGACGGGAAGACCGGCCCCTCCACTAGCAAAAGAGCTGGAAGAAGATAGTGGAGGGGCCGGCAGAAGGACAACGGAGAGCCGGACAAGACGACGGGAAGACCAGGCCTCCGCTAGCAAAAGAGCTGGAAGAAGATAGCGGAGGCCCGGCGGAAGAAAGAACCGGAGAGCGAGAGAAGAACCGGAGAGCGGGAGAAGAAGAAGGCGACGGAGAAGACCGGGCCCCGCTAGCAAAAGAGCTGGAAGAAGATGGCGGAGGCCCGGCAGAAGAAAGAACCGGAGACCCCCGAAGTCGGAAGAAGACCCCCGGAGCTGTGCAATAAACTAATTTAAAAACCTGTGTGTGTTTTTTATTGACATTTTTTTTTCCACCAGGTGAATGGGTAGGGGTACGATGTACCCCATACTCATTCACATAGGGTGGGGGGCCGGGATCTGGGGGCCCCCTTATTAAAGGGGGCTCCCGGATTCCGATAAGCCCCCCGCCGGCAGACCCTGACAACCAACGGCCAGGGTTGTCGGGAAGAGGCCCTGTCCTCATCAACATGGGGACAGGGTGCTTTGGGGTGGGGGGCTGCAGGTCTCCACCCTGCCCCAGAGCACCAAACCCCCCATGTTGAGGGCATGCGGCCTGGTACGGTTCAGGAGGGAGGGGGGCCGCTCTCTGGTCCCCCCCTCTTCCCCTGCGGCCTGCAAGGTTGCGTGCTCAGATAAGGGTCTGGTTTGAATTTTGGGGGGGACCCCCACACCGTTTTTTCGGCGTAGGGGTTCCCCTTCAAATCCAGACCAGACCCAAGGGCCTGGTATGCTCCTGAAGGGGGAACCCATGCCGTTTTTTTTATTTAAAATTTGGCCTGGAGTTCCCCCTCAAGAGCAGCACAGCACAAGTCGCATGTCAAAGTCGGATCATGCAAGACTGCGGTCCGACTTTGATCCGACTTCAATTATAGTCAATGGGCTGAAGTCGGATCAAAGTCGGACCGAAGTAGTACAGGGAGCATTTTCAAAGTCAGACCGACATGTGTCGGACCAGTTAAGACGGCTCCCATAGGGAAACATTGATTTTCACACGTCATGCGACTTGAGCTCCCAATGTCGGAGCGTTTGTCGCCCCAGTGTGAACCCGGCCTTTGGGGCGCCTTGAGGACTGGCGTTGAGAAACACTGATCTACTGTAAGGATCAACAGGGAGATTAAAAATGCTTAAAAAAGTCTATTAAATATATATATATATATATATATATATATAAAACTATACTTTAAGCAGCATGTCATTTACTTTTAATTTTACCCACTGTAAAATCACTGCTGCAGAGGTTCTATGCTCTTGTACAGGGTATGGGCCTAATGTCTTCACCCCTGCTATGTGCAGGGCCGTCTTTAATATTGACCGGACCCTGGGCAAACATTTTCTTGGGCCCCCCCAATTTCCATGCAATTTCGCTCTCCACCTTCTCTGAGACATACAATAAATAGCAGCTAGACTCAAAATCAGTTTACTGAATCAGATAAGGCAGCCATTGCAATTGGTTGCCAGAGGTTACAGTGTATCATTACCGCTCACTGACTGGCTGCTAGAGGTTACAGCACACATTATGGCTTACTGATTATTTACTAGAGGTTACAGCACTTGGGATTAGTTAGGAGGCAGTACACCATGTCAAATTTTGAATCACGTAGAGCAAAGCTGGAAATATTTGTCAAGTATATAGTGAGGGAGAGGGATTTTACACTGACCACCAATGTAATGGGGAATTTACAATGACAATCAATGTTAGGGGGGATTTACACTGACCACCCAATGTGAAGGGGAATGTGCATTGACCACCATGTAGGGGGTGATTTTACAACAACCATATGTGTAAAGAGGGATATACAATGACCTCCATGTAAGGGGGAATTTACACTGACAATCATTGACGAGGAGATTTGTACTGACCAGCAATGTAAGGTGCCAATTCTACACCGACCACCAATGTTGGGGGGATTTACACTGACCACCAATATAAAGAGGGATTTACACTGGCCACCAGTGTAAGGGCAATTCAGAACTTACCACCAATGTAAAGGGAAATGTACACTGATCACCAATGTAATGGAGAATTTACACTGACAACCAAAGTAATGGGGGATTTTGCATCAACAACCAATATAAGCCACCAATATAAGGGGGGATTCTAAACTGATTTTTACTGATTACTAATATAAAGAGGAGTTTCTACACTGGCCACCAATGTAATGGGGATTTACACTGACCACTAATGTAATGGGGTTTTACACTGACCACTAATGTAATGGGGATTTACTCTGACCACTAATGTAATGGGAGCATTCACAGTAACCACCAATGTAAGGAGGGATTTGCACTGACCACCAATGTAAGGGGGACCTTCACACTGTCCACTAGTGTGAATGAAAGATTGCACACCAAGCCCCAATGTAATGAGAAGATTTCCACTAACCACCAATGTAACTGAGACATTTAGCCTGCATTTACATTTGTGTGTGTCAGGAACGCATGTAAAATCGCTCTCTTGACACCACAGAAACGTGCTGCCCTTTAGCAGATACACAGCAGTACCACTAATTGTTAATGACACCCTCACGCATCATATTCACATGCAAGCTGTGGCACCATGTTATTTTGAAAAAGGGTTCCACCTCCTATTTGCTTACCCTTGAAGAACAGGCTGATGTTAGGCTTAATGACCAGAGTTGTAGCCAGGACTTTCAAGCATGCCCTTTTCCTCCCCAGTTGGCATCATTCAGCAGAGGTGAGGGTAGATATGACCTCAGGGGGGAATGATATACATATGAATGCCTCCTCTACTTACATATCAATGCAGCCAGGTTCGTGGCTATTTACATATTAATGCCGCCGCTGTTTACATAACAATGAATTTACATGTAAACACAGGGTCTGCAGGTGAGTCATCTGTACACTGCAATAGGGCAGAGCTGGGCAGCATTAGTAACAGAACTTCACACAGATAAAGGGACACATCATGGGACTAAAACTTCAAGGGACAAGGGAATTTAAACTGGTATAGTTGGCAAGTAGGGGGCAGCTGCTTTGGGCCCCACAATAATGATGGGGCCCAGGGCAGCTGCCCCGTTTTCACTGCCTTAAAAACAGCCCTGGCTATGTGACTGCTGTTCATAGCACTTGGATCCAGTAGAGACTCAGGCATTATGCAAATGTTCACCAAGTGTTAAAAACATGCACATATTGATGCAGCAGGTTGTGAAATGTTTTGTCAAGAATCAACAATGAATTGTAAAATGTCACTTTTTTAACACCTGATGAAGGGAAAGTCTTCAAAACATGTATCCCAGAAGCCTTTGCACTCACTCATTGTAGGAGGAGGAGATCCAAGCGGGGATCCAGCTGCAGCTAGCCAAGAGCATTCTTTCATCACACTGATGCCTGCTTATATGAGAGGTGCTTTCATGCCCTCCCTCCACTGATCATACCCCTGTACTTTCACCTGCCACACAATTCAGGCCTGCTGTCTCTCCCACTTGTGAGTGCACTACTTACCTTTGTTTTTGTTTGCTAATAACTGCAATACTGCACTATGAGGCTGTTTGCACCCCCTCTCTCGTGTTTGATTCGCAGAAACACAGTTAACACTGTCAATTATGAAAAAAAAAACTTGGAGATCTACTTTAACAGAGAGTGCTTGTTGTTATCCACTGGACACCACAATATTTGCTTCATGCTGTTTCTGCATTTTAGTTGCTTATATAAAACGTAGTTGTGTTCCATAGAGTTCACTGTGCATAACATTGCAGAAAGCACTCCATGGAGGAGAGGCCAGTCACATGACTTAGGATGGTAATACATGGTTCGCATCTCAGCCGGTTCAGCAATCAATCAACTTGGGTACAACCAGCCTGCTGTATTATCGCTAGTGGCTGCTATAGCCAATAGCGATAATCACTGTCTTCTGCCGGTGGGGACAACTCCCCCCCCACCCCTGCCCCCCCTTATCACCAGGAGCAGACAATTGCTCGGCAGGAGGGACTCCCCTGTCAGCACTGTCTGTGTTGATAGGGGAATCGTGCAAATTTATTTTCAATTTCTATTTCAATTTGCACCATGTATGGCCTGCCTTAAACAGTTCCAGTGATCTAGCTCTCCACCTATTTTTCTTTCTCCCGATATATTTATTTTCTTGTCTGAAGTAAGCAACATACTACTACAACATGTGGGAAAAAACACTATAAACCTAGCCCTTCTTGCTGTATTTATTGTTCTTCAAAAAAGTGGCTGCATAAATGCACCATTTTGTACCCGAAAACCAATCTTCCTTAAAGAGGAAGTAAACCCTCCATTCAAAAACGAAAAAAATAAAAATCCTGCAAGACAAATGCATAATCAGCTAGTATGCAAAGCATACTAGCTGATTATGTTTTACTTACCTCCGATCGAAGCCCCCGCAGCGGTCCACGTCTTCCCCTCCGGACGCCGACATGTTGTCGCGGAGTGACTTCCGGGTCTTGCAGCTCCGGCACTGTGATTGGCCGGAGCCACGATGACGTCACTCCCACGCATGCACGCGATAACGGCACAGTACAACTGAAGCAATGGCACATAGTGCCATTGCTTCGGTTGGCTTAAGTGTGCATGTGCCGCATGACATTGGCACATGCAAATACAGGGATATCTCCTAAACCATGCAGGTTTAGGAGATATCCTTGTTAGCTACAGGTAAGCCTTATTATAGGCTTACCTGTAACATTAAGTTGTAAACAAGGGTTTACAACCACTTTAATGCTCACAAGGATAGTCCAGCACCCAGACTGTCCTTGCTGCATAACAGGAGTGAGTCTTGAACCGAGCTATGGATTTAAAGACACTAAACACATGTGCATTTGTTTTTTTTTGTTTTTTTAAAGTAGTAGTATGGCCTATGCAAGGCCACACCGCTGCTTTAGAGACACCAATGTATCTATGATAAATATGATGATACTGTAAATAGTAAGGTGTATTAGAGCCAACCACCAAAGGCTTGTGAATATCTAGTTTGGCCCCTGCTATTAACTAAGCTGTGGCAATTAGAAGATATTTATAAAATACATTGAATAGGTCATGTGATCAATCTTAGCTACTTTATCCTGAAAAAAAATTAAAGATCTCTTAATTAAATTAAATTCATTCAGCCATCTTTTTTTCCTTAGCAGTATCGGTTAAAGATTATGAAACATTTGTTGGAGACAAAGAGTTCATATGTCTGCTCCCCAAAAATGATGACATGATGTGCCGAACATTAAAAAGCAAAATATCATCAAATGTGTTGTTTGAATATAAAACTAATTTCAAGAAATTCTTTATACATCTAACATTTGTGCATAGAGTTCTAGACGCAAGCATGACATGGTTTTCTTAGGTTGTAACAAAACACTTCTCAGCAGACAGAAAAATGTGAGATTTCACTTTCAGGAATCTAAGTTACAGCACTTTTAGCATAGCTTCAAGGAAAAAGAGATGTGATGCATCTGCTCATCACACTATTGTAACTTGAAACTGCATTTTCTGCACTTCAATTATCACCACCAGGTAAACTAGATTAATTTATATGTGGGAATATTCACAGGAATTATATACTTTTTTTTTTCCATAGTTTGTAACCGTAGAGACATTGATATTCATGTGCTTTTATATTACACTTCTGGTTGTGGATCCATAGGCAAGAGTAAAACACATTTGTAAAGGACACTGCAGGTGGGATGAGGCAGTAAATCAGAGACTTATGCCCTGTACACACGATCGGATTTCTGATGGAATAAAATCCGATGGAGCTGACTTTCATCAGTCTTCCCTACACACCATCAGTGAAAATTCCGACCGTCCAAAACGCCGTGACGTAAAACACTCCGACAAACTGAGAAAAATGAAGTTCAATGCTTCTGAGCATGCGTCGACTTGATTCTGAGCATGCGTGGGTTTTTTGTCCGATGGAGTTCAACACAGACGATCGTAATTTGCTATCGTTTTTTTTTCCATCGGTAAAATTTAAAACAGGTTCTATTTTTTTATACCGATCAGAAAAACCGATCGTATGTACGTGGCATTAGAAAGCTGGAGGGAGTTCAGAAAGCAGGCATCCACACAAAAGTGGAATATCAATTTTCTTTGACTTTTCTGAAAGTGTATTTAAACCAAAGAATAGAAATAAAATATATTGCAACTTAACAGTCTTTAAAGCGAACCTCCAGGCTCCTTCGGAAAAAAAATGAATATTAGGACACTTACCTGTCCACAAATCCAGCGGTGTCGTCACCACAGCCGATTTTTCAATTGGCTGTTGGGTGCTGCCACCGCCATCTCAGGTTTGGGAAACCGGCAGTGAAGCCTTGTGGCTTGACATCCGGTACACTACTGCGCATCTGCGAAGTGCACTATGCTTTGTGAATGGCCCGATGGCGGGGGGAGGAGGGGGATCGGACTTCCTGCTGACTTCGCCACAGTGAGATCATTCAGAAGTGGGAGCAGGTACCTGTCAAAACTAAGTACCCGCTGCCACATTTGGCACCTTTCGGTGGGGAGAAGGCAAACAAGCAGAACTTCCCCTTTTGTGTGGAGCTCTGCTTTAAATGCTCTGATGGCTAAATTACTTGTTTTCACCTGACCTCTTGGAGTAACACTTTTTTTGTACTAAGATAACATTTACTGTATCTGTGGAGGAGTAGCAGTGCCACCCTAGGACAGAAAGTATGTTAGGACTACAGAACACCCCCCCCCACATAACATAGCTAGGGGGTGTTTCTTTATCCACAGAAACAATCCTAACAGGAGACAAGGCAACACAAATACGGAGAGTTATTCGATTTCTGGCAGGACCACTATGTATTTTTGCACATATTGAATTAATATAACACTTTTAATTGTATATCAGAAAGATCAAAAGTGAACTGAAATTCATTGATAGGATATATATATGTAGCGGGGTCCCTACTTAGGGAGTTGATATGCTTCAATTTAGGGGTGACCTGAGCGGTAGTTGGCTCGGGTCTTCTAATTATTTGGACTCTGTCTTGCTGCTGTGTTACCTGGCATGCAGTTCCCCTTTAGGCGTATAAGTGGTGTTGTCACTTATACCCGGGGTTGAACCACAGGTGATGAAGTGGCTATTGGATGTCCTCTCTCGGCTGCCGTACGGTGTGCCCCTCAAAGGGGGGGGGTGCGCCCAACTTTGACTGAGGAGTCTCGGGAACCTTCGGCCCGAAGTTGCGGAGTTCCAGGTGGGCCCAGTACCTTCAACTGGATCTACAACCAGATAGGAAACCCAGGGAGCCCAGGTGAGGGCGACCGCTCTGACATAGAGGAGGCCGGGGGAGGATTGGTCCCATTAAGGAGGCGAGTAATACAGTATTGCTGTCTCGGGAGAGGCCTGGTGACCTGTCGGAGGGAAGGATTCCTTTCATCGCAGACTGCCCTTGCGGAGTGTAGTTACTAAATGAGGGATCTCCTCGACTTTGTCCTTGGAGGGGACTAAGTCACTGTTCGAGCTTCATGCCGGCTGCTAGTGCTGCTAGTGCTATTGAGTGACTATCCGGGTGAGCTGTACCCACTCGTGACCGAGTGGCGACGAAGCCAAGAGTGTGCCTGAATCCATTCTATTCTGCTAACCCCTTTCCTCTCTTCAACTTTTTGGTTACTCTAGCAAATAAGAGAAAATAAACTCTTGTTGGAGTTGAAGTGTCGTGTGGACATTGACCTTTTTTGGAAAAGGTAAAAACTTGCCTCTATAATCTAGAGGGAAGAACCAGTGAAGGGAAGCAACTCGCTGCGGGACCCAAATACATAACACTGTCCAACCTCTAATCCAGAGGACGCGGGCATGTGGCATGGTGCGTCTGATCCCCCGAAAGGAAGGTAAGGGAGAAAAGGATCTGTGTGCTACATATATATATATATATATATATATATATATATATATATATATATAGCGCCCATCCCAATTTATGGGATGCTATATGTGTAAATTTAGGGGAGGTCCGAGCTTATAGTTGGGCTCGGACCTATTGATTAGAACAAATTGTTTCCTCAGCTCTGGGTGTGATACTGTTATTCTCCTTTGCCTGCAGGTGGCACTGTCACCACTGGCACAGGCTGGATCACAGGAGTATCACAGCGCCTTGGGTGTCTTCTCTCGGCAGCCGTGCAGTGGGCGTGGTCTACCCGCTGTGTATGCTGGGAGAGGGTACATAAGGGGCACACGTCATTTGGCGTGAGGCGATTCCAGGGGGACCCCAAGGAGTTCAGGGGGACCTCTGGTCCAGTGAGCGTGTCTCGTGGCCCTCATGGCACGTGATGCGTGTGATCGGTCTCGGGCACCTTTAGCCCAAGGCTCTGCTGCTGCATAGTAGGACCAGCTCTCCTATCGAGGGCCTACGCTTCGGAGAGGGATCCCAGGCTGCCCAGTTAAAGGGGGCCCATATTTAGGGAAGGAGTTCCAGGGGAAGATCAGTCCCGGCGGAGATAGTGACGATACTGCTGTCTCGGGGAGAGGCCTGGAGGCCTACCTAAAGGGGGATCCATCATCTCTGACATCTGTGCTCCACTCCGGTTGCTAGGACCGCTCTCAAAGGGACTATCCGGGTGAGCAATACCCACTCTGTCTTGAGTGGCGACAAAAGTGTTCTCTAAGTGTTGGGTGCCTGAACCTTCCCCTACTTTGTCATTTCTACTCCCTCTCTCTTCCAAGTTTTACCTCAAGAAAATAATAAAACCTTGCTGCTTAGGTTTTACAACTGTGTGGACCATGGCTTTATTATAAAGGGACTTTCGCCTAGACAACGGAGACCAGGGATCCACTCTGGAGAGGTAACTCGCCGCAAGGCCCAAAAATCTAACACCGCTTGCCTCTCCATACCTGAAGTTGGATAACGGGCAAGTAGCAGGTGTGCCTTACTGCAAAAGTGGATGGAGCGGAAGGGTCTGTGTGCTACATATATATATATATATATATATATATATATATATATATATATATATATATCCTATCTTTTCAGCATATTTTAGAAATATTGTAATATGTGTACTAATAGGATACAAAGTGATTGGACCTGTGCTGATGTGTGCAATATAGTGAAAAAACTAAAATAATACACTATAACAAAAGGCGGTATACCCC
The DNA here is from genome assembly GCA_029206835.1 of Rana muscosa. Taxonomy (NCBI): domain Eukaryota; kingdom Metazoa; phylum Chordata; class Amphibia; order Anura; family Ranidae; genus Rana; species Rana muscosa. The sequence continues at coordinate 1,105,043,566 of CM055122.1, read as the reverse complement.
AATGAATCCAAGGGTGAACTCTACCTGTCCAGCTGCTGTGTTTAATACGTCACTCGACACCTTCAAATAAAATTTTCTTGAATGTGACCAGCGCTTAGACCTTCTACCTATTAATTATTTATTTAAAGTGCTTCAAAATAGTGATTCATACACATGTAAAAATAAAGCATTACAATTTGAAAAGAAATTGCAATATATGCAAATATAAAGTGCTTTAATTTCAACCAAAATGTGCAACATATGCAAATAACTCTTAATATGCTCAATAAAGTACTTTATAGTGCATAACCAGTGTCCTTAAATGTCACTGCTATAGTGTCACACGTCTTGGGGTGAATATACATATGTGTCTTGTCTTCAGCATTTCAAGCATGCTCTTCACACTCCTCCAAAAAAAGGAGCCACTCACCAGAACTTTTTGACCCCTTAAAGCTACACTTTGTCAGAGAAACAATTTTCTCTGATTTTTCCTCCAACCATCATGGGAACTCCACTAAACAGCACCATCTACCCTTATGTTACACCTTTAAAACCCAGAGTATATAGGGGACACAGACCAGAGTGCAGATCATTGCATACCTCTTTATTTTAAATGCCCATAAAACCAGATTAAACACACTTACATTAAAAGTGCTTTTAACCAGCACCAAAGTAAACCAGCCAGCAGATTGTAAATTCCAAAGCTCCACTGCCTGGCATTTTCTGGGCTGGGTATTCTATTCGACCGCTGGGGTCTCAGCCATGCGGTTTGCAATTTGATATTAGGAATATTTTGACATGAAGGGCTGTAAATAATTCTGGCGTTAATCAAATATGGCTGCCAGATGTGAGGTGTAGCAAGATGACGTCTATGTGACAAAACGCATAGGGCGGTGCTTGAAGCGTCATCATGTCACTTCCAGTTTTGGAGATTCTTGTCTGTGGAACGCAAGGCATCCCAGACATACTGTATTTCACTTGTACAGTTTACATACCCTGGCAGAATTTATGATTTCTTGGCCATTTTTCAGAGAATATGAATGATAACACAAAAACATTTTTTTCACTCATGGTTAGTGTTTGGCTAAAGCCATGTATTATCAATCAACTGTGTTTACTCTTTTTAAATCATAATGACAACAGAAACTACCCAAATGACCCCGATCAAAAGTTTACATACCCTGGAATGTTTGGTCTTGGTACAGACACAGAAGGTGACACACACAGGTTAAAATGGCAATTAAATGTTAATTTCCCACATTTGTGGCTTTTTAAATCACTTATGCCTTGTCAGACGGAATTTTTTCATCAGATATTCCGACCGTGTGTGTGCCCCATCTGACTTTTTTCTGTCAGAATTTAGAAAGAGAACATGTTCTCTTTTTTTCAGACGGAAAAAATTTCTATCGGAATTCCGTTCGTCTGTAGGGAACTCCGACGAAGAAAAAAACACGCATGCTCAGAATCAAGTCGACGCATGCTCGGAAGCATTGAACTTAATTTTTTTCGGCTCGTCGTAGTGTTGTACGTCACCGCGGTCTTGACGGTCGGAATTTGGTGTGACTGTGTATGCAAGACAGCTTGAACGGAATTCCGTCGGAAAAATTTGTCGCAGTTTATCCCGACGGAAAATCCAATCGTGTGTACAAGGCATTATTGTCTGTGTATAAATAGTCAATGAGTTTGTTAGCTCTCACATGGATGCACTAAGCAGGCTAGACACTGAGACCTGCATAACAAGGTAATGAAACTTTACAGAGATGGAAAAGGATATAAAAAGATATCCAAAGTCTCAAATATGCCAGTCAGTACTGTTCAATCACCTAATAAGAAGTGGAAAATTTGGGGATCTCTTGATACCAAGCCATGGTCAGTTAGATCAAGAAAGATTTCAGCCACAACTACCACAGGAACTGTTCGGGATACAAAGAAAATCCCACAGGTAACCTCAAAATAAAATACAGGCTGCTTTGGAAAAATATGGCGTGGTTGTTTTTAAGGAGCACAATACAATGATACTTGAACAAAAAAAAGCTGCATGGTCAAGTTGCCAGAAAGAAGCCTTTACTGTACAAGTTCCACAAAAAAGCCTGGTTAAAATATGCCCAACAACACCTTGACACGCCTCATTGACTTTTTTGTGGCATTGGCGCAGTAATGGATTCCTTCTGGCAGCTCAACCATGCAGCTCTTTTTTGTTCAAGTATCCTTGAATTGTGCACCTTAAAAACAACCACATCTTATTTTTGGAGAGCAGCCTGTATTTCTCCTGAGGTTACCTGTGGGTTTTTCTTTGTATCCTGAGCAATTCTTGGCTGCAATCTTTCTTGGTCTACCTGACATTGGCTTGGTTTCAAAAGAGCCCCTAATTTTCCACTTCTTAAATAGTGATTAAACAGTACTGACTGGCATATTCAAGGCTTTGGGTATCTTTTTATATTATTTTCTATCTTTGTAAAGTTTCATTACCTTGTTACGCAGGTCTTTTGACTGTTCTTTTCTACCTCCTCATGGCTCAGTGTCTAGCCTACTTAGTGCATCTATGTGAGAGCTAACAAACTCATTGACTATTTATGCACAGACACTAATTGTGATTTAAAAAGCCACAAATGTGGGAAATTAACCTTTAATTTCCATTTTAACCTGTGTGTGCCACCTTCTGTGTCTGTACCAAGGCCAAACATTCCAGGGTATGTAAACTTTCGATCAGGGTCATTTTGGTAGTTTATGTTGCCATTATGATTTTAAAAGAGTAAACACAGTTGGTTAATAATAAATGGCTTCAGCCAAACACTAGTCATGAGTGAAAGTAAAGTTTTTGTGTTATCATTCATTGTCTCTGAAAAATGGCCAAGAAATCATAAATTCTGCCAGGGTATGTAAACTTATGAGCACAACTGTACCTGTCTGATTGTCTTAGTTTTTTTATGTTAAGCCTCGTACACACGGGGGGCGGGAATCCCATTGAAAAAAAAACGTCGGTTTTCTCGACGGGATTCCTGGCAAGCTTGTCTTGCCAAGCCCTGTGTACACATGCGCCATTCAAAAGAACCGCCGTTCTTTTGAATGGCAAGAACGCAGTGACTTCATCGACTACTACAAGCCGGCGCTCGTCACATTCGATGCAGTCGCCGCCATCTTGCTACACCCTACACTACCCTTGTATGCTACCGCGCATGTGTCAAAGTCTCATCGAGAATGCGCGGGTTTCCCTGGACAGGTAAGCATACAGACGACCGTGTTTCTCGGCAGGAAACACTCTGCCGAGAATCCCGACCAGAAAAATAGAGAGCAGGTTCTCTATTTTTCTCATTGAGATTCTCAGCAGTTTTCCTGCCGAGAAACCATACACATGAATGGTTTTCTTGGCAAAAAGCTCTCCCAGCAGTTTTCTTGCCGAGAAAACCGGTTGTGTGTACGAGGCTTTACTATCAAAAAGTGCTATAAACCAAATTTGCCTACTTTAATAACAACAAATATTTTCCTGGGCCTGAAAAAACAATATGAGCCTTTGGCCATCAGCATTTTAGTATCTGGTGCTGTGTGTATTGCCCCACAATCACCAATATGACTCCTCCCCCTGATAAACCAGTTTATACTAATTAAAGGTTGAGAGAAGTAAAAGTGGTTCTTACTATTCAGACTTTAATATATGAAATATATTGGCATCTGTTATGTGCAGTAGAATGTTTCCTTGAAGCAGAAGATAGCACATAAGACACTGCACCCACACCGTCAAAGTGTCCACTCTAAAACAAAATAAAAATAATACATAAGCAAAGATGAGTGGATTCTATTTCATCTTTTATGTGCCAGATTCAGTGCTTTGTAGGGTTTAGATCAGGGGTCTCCAAACTGCGGCCCTGGGGCCGAATGCTGCCCTTTTCTTGCCTTAATGCGGCCCTTGGGACACTATTCCATCCAACTCCAATGGGGCATAATTCTTGTTGCTGACAACAATGGGGCACTACTCCTCCAACTGACACCATAAATTATTTCCATTGACACCAACGATGGGGCACTAGTCCTCCCACTGACACCAAAGATATGGTATTGTTTACTCCCACTGGACACCTGGACATTTTCTACTCCCAATGGCCCTAGTCCGGCCCCCCTAAAGTCTGAAGGACCGTAAACTGGCCCTTTGTTTAGAAAGTTTGGAGACCCCTGGTTTAGATATTAATAAACTGCTAGTTTGTTTTCTTTAGCTTTAAATTATTGCAAAAATAAATTATCTCCCATATGCAATATAGTAAAAGAATCCATTGGCTCTCAAAAATTTACTCCCACACTCCTGGAGTCTGTGTGTGGGCAGAGTAAAGTAATATGATTTCCCTGTTAAGCTTGTTGGAAATGGTGCAGACGATGAAGAGAATATATTTCCTTACTGTGTAACTGTGTAAATTACTTCATTATTAGATAAACTACATAATAATGAATGAGAAGAGAAGAAATGGCTATGCATAGTTTTGATTTATATTGATACAAATCATCTAGCACACTGTATTTATTCAACTGGACTTGTTCTGTAATGTTACCTTGTTAAAGCGGTTGTAAACCACTGCAGTAAAAAAAAAAAAACTTCCTCTGTAAGACACTTGCATAATGTGCTAGTATGCAACACATCTAAGAACTCCTATGACTCCTATGATTGTGTTTTTTTTCTTTAGACTTTGTGTTTGTTGATACAATCTTCTCACGGATTTGTCTAATTTCCACCATTTTGTATTTCAGCGTGATAGAGGTAAAAAAAAATGGGATTGGTCACTGTGGGTAGATTTTTGTGTAGACTTCAATGTCCAAGTCACCTCCCTTCTAGTTATATAACACACACTCCAAAAAGAATAATTTTTCTATGCATTTTGTCATGTAAACTTGATGTTTGATCTACTGAATTTATGTGTTCTAAATGCTCGCACTTGCAGCATTTTTTCTTGACTCATATACTGTATCATCCACACACTTAAACCAATGACTCAGTGTTGTTCTTCTAAATGAGTTCAAGGCTCTCCTTTTCACATTCTTTTCTCCTCCTCCATGTTCAAATTACCTACAAAGAGAGACACTGGTGATCCCATTGCACAGCTATGTTTCTATCTATAGACATTATCCTTGTTCTTGAAAAAGGTGGCATTAGTAAGAAGTCTGGGATAGGTTTTCTACATACTTCCCAAATGGGAGGTTCTGCTTTTAGTGTTGTGATGAATATTACACTCCTGGTATTTCTTTAGGTAAATAAGCACTTAAGTGAATGTCTCATATCAACTTAACCAACTGGATGTATTAGTGTCAAGCCTCGTACACAAGGGCGGGAATCCAGTCGGAAAAAAACGTCAGTTTTCTAGATGGGATTTCTGGCAAGCTTGTCTTGCCAAGCCCTGTGTACACACGCGCCATTGAAAAGAACCGCCGTTCTTTTAAATGGCGAGAATGCGCTGACATCATCGACTACAACGAGCCTGCGCTCGTCACATTCGATGCTGTCGCCGCCATCTTGCTACACCGTACACTACCCTTGTATGCTACCGCGCATGCGTCAAAGTCTTTTTGAGCATGCGCAGGTTTACCATGGACAGGTAAGCATACACACTCACGTTTTTCTCGTCAGGAAATAGGCTGACGAGAAAATAGAGAGCAGGTTCTCTATTTTTCTCGTCGAGATTCCCGACAGTTTTCCCGACGAGAAACCATACACACGAGCGGTTTTCTCGGCAAAAAGCTCTCCCAGCAGTTTTCTTGCTGAGAAAAACGGTCGTGTGTACGGGGCTTTATTGTTAGAAAAAGGATGGGGCAAATGATAAACAATGGTGTTATCCCAGATTAAATCTATTAGTATCTAGTATTTCTAGCTACTATTTTTTTTTCAAAAATAAAAACGTTTTTCATCTTGATGCAGGTTGATATCAGCTGGGCACACTGGGCATCATATTCTTGCTTTTTTAAACTAGTGAGCTATGAACATAAGAGCTTTTTTATGTTCTGATTGTTGATATTAGCAACGTACACTTTTCATTTTTGGGGCAAATTCTTCAAGAGGGTGGCGTTAATTTATTCCCCACCCCCAAATAATAAATAACAATGTTGACAAGCATGAGACTCTTTATTCCCCAGGGTTATTTTAGTATTGCTGGTGGATTTCTGTGCACTTACATGTCCTCTTGTCCCCACACCAATGAACACCGAAAAGGGGTCCTTTGAACCTTATCCCTTCACCATGTTGCATAAAAAATGTAAAGAAAAAAATGACATAAAAAAGACCTGTTAAAAAAATGTTTTCATGTGTCTGAATATATTTTAGTATTTACAGAAACGTATTGATGACAGCAGACTGAAAAGATTTTAATAAAAACATAAACTACAAATTTCTAGGTGATAACAGACCTGTGTACACACACACACTGTGTTGCAATGCTTATTTTAGTGATATTTTCAATAAATATATGAAATAATAAATTTTAGTTCAGAAATGGAGCTTCCTCTTTTCAAATGCTAATTAACATTTCTAACTGGTACCTAAAGGCTACTTAAACAGGAAGTGATGTTGGTAGAAAATGGAAGGAGGGAAGAAAAAAAGATAACACCATGTGCTCCACACAAAAGACTGCAGAGGAGTCTGGAAGAAGTCCTGTGTAGAAGGAAGAGAACTCCATAACAACAAAGGGGACTTCCTAAGACCAAAGAAGGAGCTTCACCTGGTTATGACACTAGCACCTGATTTCTGCAATGCTTTGAATAGCCTGGTGTCCTTGTTGCCTGGAGAGATCATGAAGTTATTATAACTCACGCTAAGTGACCTTTTTCAGTGTATGCCTATAGTATACCTATTTTCAAAAATGTATGGAGGAAACTATGTTGGAGACATATGTGGTTACTGAAAATTCCCACCACATCCCAATTTTGTATACAAAAAAGAATGGGGGCCCCAAGGGATTGTATGGGTGGGAAAATGGATTCAGAACAACTCAGTAAAGATAGTATAAAAGTATGTTTTAATTTAAAAAAGCCAGTACTAAAAACAGTCACAAAATGACAATATAAGACAAAACAACTGCTCTGAGGCGTATTGTATGGATACACTGATAAAAAATCTGAAATAACTAATACATACAACCAATCCTACGTTTCGGAAAAGCATAAAGGCATATAAATCCTGTTATGATAGGTATATTCCTTCTTCAGGGATTTAAGTCGAGCTTGCTGGTGTGTTTCTATAGAAACATGAAATTTAGAAGTAAATGACGTATACAGGTAATATTTGTTTACCCCAACCAAGGGGAAAATAATAAAAAAAAAAAAAGGAAAAGAAAAAGAAAAATATTTTACAAACATACTCACAGGTCTTGTATTTCATACGAATAGACAGTGCACAGTATCAATATAGAGTATCAATACCAAGTATTAATACAAATGGATGGTGTTGCGGATACGGGCATGAAGAACCAAACCAATACTAATTTCTCATCATCATTGAAAACCGGGAGAATGCTAGATTCGCATTCATTCATCACCCGGTGAGATAATTAGACTTTATGGGAAATGCTGATATGTTAAATCTCCTTGTAACACAGTGATTGTAATAAGGCTGAGAATGAGAATGAAGGGCCCAGAGGCACAGCTGCAACAACGTCAGGGCTCACAGGAGCAAATAACAATGGCAGGATGGGAAAGGGACCTGATGGGCAAAGATACAAAAATAAATATGAATATATTAAAGTAAAAAGTTTAGGGAATATTTAAAAAAACAAAACCAATGAGCATTGAAAATGCTACAGACTTTACTTAGAGTGTATCCATAGAAGGGAGCTGGATGGTGTGTCTTACCTCATACAGTGGTTCATTCAAAGTGCGCATCAAATAACACTTGGCTGTGCAGCACCTGTGAGCTGCATCAGCCTGAATTATATACCTGTGGCGTTTGAGAATAGCCAATCAGACACATTAGTATTTCGGTTTGCTTATTTGGAATGCATACACCTGTGGGGAATGGATTGGCAATTGCGCGTCATAATACCGGGACAACTGATTCCCGTCCTCCCCGCCACTGATGCTCCCCGGCCAGACGCGGCGTCCGGCGTCACCGCGACATGATGCGCGATGACGTCAGACGTCGACGCGGCCGCCGACACAGGAGGGGGCGCGGCCATTGTGTCGGTGGATGGAAAGACCAGAGCGCATGCGTCGGAGAATCAACGCTTGTTAACAAGAGCCGCGATCCACAGGTAAAAGCCTCCAGCTCCAAAAGGGCATAGAGGCTTACCTGTGCCGGGGAGATCCGACGTATCGCAGCTGCCATGGGTCCTCATACTCCCAGCCAGGGAGAAAGGAAAAACAAAGTGGCATAGTGGTGGGGTTCATATTGTGTGCAGCACCGATCCAAAGACAACATCCAAGTGCACCAAAATTCGCTTTGCAAGGAATATATATATGTACAAACCTACATTATAATATTCTATTTTAAGATATAATAAACATATATTTACAAAAAATGTATATATAGTTGGAAAGTTATAAAAACAATTGTTTGAAAAATTAATTAGAAAAATAGAAAATAATAAAATATAAGAATAACTACAAAAAAATAAAGAATACAAAAATAACTACAGAAAATCATCATAGCAGAACGATATATGTTGACAGTTTTTACATATACATCAATTGTACATAAAATGATGATTGGTTATAGATGTGCATATAATATATACAGTCAGCTAAATAGTTAGTGCATAAGTACATGAAATATATATAAAAAAAGTATACCTATTTTGGTCAATTCTCATTTGCTAGGGAAGGTAGGCAGCATGTATGTATATTTTTTAAAACTTTGTATGTTGTTTTCCTACAATTCTAATTAGTTTGTGTGCACAACATTCTTATTTAATAAAAGCACGTTAATATACTACAGAGGTTTTTGCTTAATTTCTTTGCTGTAAAGTGACCCAAAAGAGACTTAGCAAAACACACACACACAGTCTTGTGATCCAGGCATCAGCAGTAAACCGCACAACCAAGCCTTGGACCTTCCTATAGTTAAGCAATACACCCTGGTCAAGGGCCTTCCCCACTTGTCGCTGTAAATATAGTATGTGTGTATGTATATTTCTAAGGGCATAAAGAAAAAATATTAATCCCAGATGTGATAGGAAAGGGATTAAAGGAAAAGTAGCTACTTTTAAACGACAGTTTAGTCTAGGCCATTGGGTTAGAAAAATATATACCATGTATTGTTGAGTATCAAAAGAAAAACAAATTTATACATACATGTTCAGTTAAATAGACTGATGAATAAAATATAACTTCTTAAACTATTTTACCGATTGACTCCTAGGGGAGGAGTCAATTCGGAAGGTATTACACACAAACAAAGAGGACAGACAGAACTAACAGTACCATCACCAACAATAAGGGGAAAGACACACAGCACAGATGGTCCGGACGCCGGCAATTGAATTCAGAGTGGAGCTGAAAAATGGCAAGACTAACTTGATTCAAATCAGTTTATAAATTTTTTTGGTCATATGGACAAAATGTACCATAGTGCAGCTTCACTGTGAATAAACCCTAATGAAATTTGGGCCCAACTAGAGAAGATGACAATGTTACCATTAATATCAACTTCCTGGGGGAGGAAGGAAGGTTTGGGAGTAATTTTGGTAGAATTTAGGAAATGAAGGGCAAGGGACAGGTGTTCCTGTTGCACTTTAGGAATCAAAATATAGTACTCAGATAACCTTCTGTGGGTTTTTTCCAGATGGTGAACTTAATCACATCTCCTCCAATGGTGGTCAGTTGAAATGGGGATGGTGAGGGGTTTGAGTCACTAGTTCATTGGTTAATTAAAGAATATGACCCCTAATAGCATGACAGTCAGTAATTCAATACGGCGCGGAGTGGTGGGAGCTAGGGTAGCCACAGGTATACATCAACTTCTTAGTGTATTCAGAAGGGGAAGGATTCAATTAACACTGACATACTGAGCGGGGCCAGTTTACTTCGCTGGGCTCCCGTTTGTACTTTACCCTCTCAGTTGCTCAGCGTCCTTTGAGTTAGCTGTGGCTCCATGCTCTGCCGATTCTCCTTGTCCCGTGATGCCGGCAACGCAACCCCTCAGCCTGACAGCGGAGATTGATGCACGGAGGACACCTGCAGACAGCAGCGCCGGACGCGGTGGATGTTTAAAGTCCCGGTCGGCACGTATGCAGCGCATACAGCGCGAATCTTGGAATCTCTACGCTGCCATAGATCCACTACAAACCAACGTGCAAAGACCAGCAGACAGCGAGACATCCCATCGCGACAAGGAGAATCGGCAGAGCACGGAGCCACAGCTAACTCAAAGGATGCTGAGCAACTGAGAGGGTAAAGTACCAACGGGAGCCCAGCGAAGTAAACTGGCCCCGCTCAGTATGTCAGTGTTAATTGAATCCTTCCCCTTCTGAATACACTAAGAAGTTGATGTATACCTGTGGCTACCCTAGCTCCCACCACTCCGCGCCATATTGAATTACTGACTGTCATGCTATTAGGGGTCATATTCTTTAATTAACCAATGAACTAGTGACTCAAACCCCTCACCATCCCCATTTCAACTGACCACCATTGGAGGAGATGTGATTAAGTTCACCATCTGGAAAAAACCCACAGAAGGTTATCTGAGTACTATATTTTGATTCCTAAAGTGCAACAGGAACACCTGTCCCTTGCCCTTCATTTCCAAAATTCTACCAAAATTACTCCCAAACCTTCCTTCCTCCCCCAGGAAGTTGATATTAATGGTAACATTGTCATCTTCTCTAGTTGGGCCCAAATTTCATTAGGGTTTATTCACAGTGAAGCTGCACTATGGTACATTTTGTCCATATGACCAAAAAAATTTATAAACTGATTTGAATCAAGTTAGTCTTGCCATTTTTCAGCTCCACTCTGAATTCAATTGCCGACGTCTGGACCATCTGTGCTGTGTGTCTTTCCCCTTATTGTTGGTGATGGTACTGTTAGTTCTGTCTGTCCTCTTTGTTTGTGTGTAATACCTTCCGAATTGACTCCTCCCCTAGGAGTCAATCGGTAAAATAGTTTAAGAAGTTATATTTTATTCATCAGTCTATTTAACTGAACATGTATGTATAAATTTGTTTTTCTTTTGATACTCAACAATAAATGGTATATATTTTTCTAACCCAATGGCCTAGACTAAACTGTCGTTTAAAAGTAGCTACTTTTCCTTTAATCCCTTTCCTATCACATCTGGGATTAATATTTTTTCTTTATGCAGTCTCTTAGGCTACAAACGACAAATCAAATCCTAAACTTTAGTTAAATATTTTTAGTTCATATTTAATGAACGGGCCTTTTGGGTTGAACCACCCTGGTACTCGTTGTTCCTCTTTTCTTTGTGTATATTTCTAAGGGCACCTACTATTGATTTATTGTGCAATGACGACCTTTTGGGGTGTTATAACTTTTTAAATAAGTGCAAGCATGGCCTAAAGTCTCTTTTGGGTGTTTGTTAATTAACCTTTCTGAAGATTAGGTTATTTAGGTTAAGTTATTTAGCTGCAAAATGTGTCTAACATCCATATGTGTTGGGTTAGTGGTTGTTTGACCTTGTATCCGCCCCCTTCTGTTTTTTCTGGGGACAGCCTATAATGGGCAGACCTGCTGGGACCTCTCACAGCTCTGCTGTCTGCACAGACCACAGTGATGATATTAACGCTATTTTTAGGAGACAATAATTGCATTTACAAAGTAATTTGAGGTGCATAAAGTGGAATTATATCCTTTGTGGCTATTGATGAGCATATTGAAATTACATTTTTGGTGCCTGGAGTTCAGCTTTAAAAACAGAACCACTTTATCTAAAAGATAGCTAAAAATGCTTGTTGGTTTCCACTTTTTATGCAGAATAGAATGACATAAACTTTCAGTTTTTAGTGTTCAGGCTAATTATCTTAAGTAGTTTTAATGTATATTTAGACAGGTCAGCTTACAAACATTGATTAACATGCCAAAATCATTTTTTTTCCACTCTGGGCGTAATTCAACAGACCCAGACTCATAATGCCTCAGTGCCAATGGGAACTTTGATAAATGGCAAAGTAATGGCTTTGATGTCCTTATGGCACTAAAGTAGTTAGCAACATGTCAGTTGTTTGTGGACAGTCCACACTTACATTTGATTAATTAAATCACAGCAGCACTGTACAGAAGAAGTTTCTACTGCAGTGGTATATTAGGTTGTGTTCATTAATTTATAGTAATTCTATCAGCAAAGAATTGAAGATCCTCTGTTCATACAGCAAAAATGTTTTCCTCTGTTTTTGTTTCAGTAGAGCATAGTTAAATATGCACACATATAGTATGCTTTTGAGTCTACATATAAATACTTAGCACAAATGAATAATGGGTAGTGATAATTAAGGATAATATTTAAAAAAATAAAAATAAAAGTTATAAATGCATAGCAGACAGTTATAGATTGATATTGTGTACTGTATAGGAGTAATCATTCAGACTTTGTCAGTACTTCTTATACATTTGTTCAGGTTCACTAGTAGAGCATATTTTCCATGCTCTCCAGCACTCTTTTCAGCACCAGAAGTCGCTGCTTTTTGGTAAGAAGATGCATGGGATTTACTGCAGGGATAGTAATGGGCTATTTTTTTTGTTGTATAACCATTATTTATACGATACAAAAGAACATGTCATAATACGCGTTTCCATATATGTGCGAAAAATAGAAAATCTCTAAGACGCGTTGAAAAAAAAAGTAAGCATACAAAATACATCTACAAGCTATTGACGCTTTCTCCGTTAGGAGATAGCAACAAACTTAGGGGCATTAACAAGTACCCAAAACATAAGAAACAGTTGAATGAGTAAGTTCCTAGACTGTCAAAGACAGTTTGAGTACTACATTCAGGTGCCCTGCAGGCTTCACCACTAAGGGAGGGCCAAATGACCTCCAACATACCTCCCCCAGTGGCCTGCCACCACAGGGGACACATCAAAAAATAATTAAGTATGGAAAAAGAGGAGTAGGATTGGCCTTAAATTAGGTGACCCCGTCTACCATGGCAAAACATTAGGGCCATATGTCAGTTTTATGCACATTAAAACAAGAAATAAGAAAACAACACATAAGAAAACACAAGAAAAAAAGAGAAATCAGGCACATACCAAGAATGCTCGCTGTTAGGCCAATCGCTCACGCCGCTGCCCACCGATGTGCTGCAGAGAAGGTGGCAAAGAGTGGTAGAGGAGAACCATTCCTACGCCTGAGAAAAGCTCCATGTCACTGCTGCTAAGAATGCTTTCACTGTCTAAGGGAGGGCTCCGCCAGCTCCAGAAGCACCAAATCCAGACTAGAAGAAACCCACTGTGGGTCTGGAACGTGCTCTAACCACACAGCCCATATGATGGTGAATCGTGTGCCCTTGTAGGTTACTATCCAGGCCTCCACATCTCTGATCCCATTAACCCCTTGTACCCACTCCTCTCTGCTAGGAATTTGTGCGTGTTTCCAATATATTGTCAGCAAGCGCTTGGCCGCATTTAGAAGATAAGGCAGTACACTTTTCTTATACTGACTAATCGGCAGAGGAGGAACGTGGAGGAGAAAATGTATCAGGGATAGGGGAACGTCCAGACCTAGAATATATTGTATCTGAGCTTTAATGTCCTTCCAGAAAGGTTCTTTTACAGGGCATTTCCACCACAGGTGCAGCAGTGTGCCTCTATGGCCACATCCTCGCCAGCATAGGTCAGAGGTAGAGGGATAAATAGGTGACAGGTCAGCAGGCACCCTGTACCAGCGTCTTATAGTTTGTCTCTTGCATTTTTAAATCCAGTGAACTAGAATGGGTAAGCTGGTACAGGTGAGTCAGCTGAGCCTCAGAGAACGCGAGCCCTAAGTCATGTTCCCATGCCCAGACAAACAAAGGCTTGGCTTCTGGAGTGGCGGAGCCTAATAATTGATAAAGTTTGGATATCATGTGAGGTATAGGTTCTTCAGCTATAAAAAGACGTTCTAAAGGCGTAAGAGAGATGTCCCTAATAGCACGGCCATGCTGAGCAAATAAGTGATGGAGTTGTCTGTAATGCTAAAAGTCCATAGGGAAGCCACCATGCTGTGCCTTTAGAACCTCAAAAGCCAGCAAATTACCGTTCTCCATGGTCCAAAGAAAGTAATTTGTTTGCCAGGGGGAAACCATAGAAACCCCCCCAGAGGAGCCAATGGGGACACAGGGGGGGCAGGTCCCATATCTGATTAATTTGATCCCAAACTCTAAAAGCATGGGTCGTCAAAGAAAAAGTACTATCAGACATCCCCCTGTGTTCCCATGTCAGCCACGGGGCGTAAGACAAGTTTCTGCCTGCCATACATTTTTTTAAGGATACCCATAGCTTAGATTGAGTATGGAAATGCCAGTTCAGGATCCGCTGAAGAACTATGGCCCTGTAATACCTCTGGACATCTGGCATTCCCAGACCACCTCATTTCTTTGAGCGCCTCAGCATTCTCAGAGCGATTTGTGTATCTGCTCATTTCACACAAACCTGGTCAGCATACTAGTAAGCTGGGTAAAAAAGCCTCTGGGCAGGGGTATCAGCACCATCTGCAAATCACAAAGTTTCCTAGGGAGGATATTCATTTTTATGATATTCACCCGTCTCACCCACGTGAAGGCTATCTTAGTCCAAGAGGCTAACTCTCGCTTAACTGTGGCTAACAACGTGGGAAAGTTGTGGGCATATATGGTTTCCAAACAGTCTGTGAGCTGAATGCCCAAATACTTCAAAGAGGATTTGGCCCAAGTAAAGGGAGAGGCTGTCTGCAGGCTGTTTGACAGGAAAGAGTGCAGCTGGATAGGTAAGATCTCTGATTTCGTAAAATTAATTTAAAGTTTGAGAGCGTCCTAAAACGCTGAAGTTCTCGCATCAGGTTAGGCAATGAGACAAGAGGATTTGTAAGGTGAAAGAGCACATCATCTGCATAGGCTGACAACTTATGCTTGGTATTGCCCACTGTCAGGCCTGTAATATCCAGGTTTGGCCTTACTGTACGTAAAAGAGGTTCAGGAAACAAAGCAAAAAGAAGAGGCGAAAGACCCCCCCCCCTGCCTCATGCCATCCCTGATGGAGAACCTGGAAGAAAAAAGGCCATTTACCCTAACCTGGACACTAGGAGCTGAATATAGGGTCATGATCCATGCCAACATGTTCGATCCCAACCCAGGGACTCCAGGACTGCTTTAAGGTAGGACCAGTCCACACGATCAAATGCTTTTTCTGCGTTTGTCGATAGGATCAAGTATGGCATGGGGTCCTGACATTTGCGAGCCCAGTGTACGAGTTGAATTGCCCAGAGTGAATTATCTCTTGCCTCACAGCCCACAAAAAATCCTGTTTGGTCTGGATGGATAATATGGGGCATAAGATGTTTCAGGCGATTCGCCAGAATATTGCGGTAGGGTAGGGTGCTTACCATCCTTCGGGAGAACTGTGATATGAGCCAGTAATGCCTCTGAAGAAATCTGGCTTCCCCCTGCTATAGGATTAAAATAACTACACATTGGGCATATCAAAAGTGGTAAAAAGGTAACATAATATGCCCTGGTGTATCCATCCAGGCCAGGGCTCTTTCCACCAGGCAAGGATTTCACTATTGATACAATTTCAAGTGGAGTAATGGGGAACTCCAGGGTGGATCGTTGCTTGTCAGTCAAGGGAGGAAGGCCTGCTGAGGCCAAATACTCGTGTATGCTAGACAGCCTGGCCGTTTGGGCAACTAGGGACGACTGGGAGCCCAGATTATAAAGTTCAGCATAGTAGTCACGGAACACCAAGGCGATTTTGGAGGAATGGGCAACCATGTCTCCAGCAGGAGAGCGGAGCTTATGAATATGCATTTAAGCATGTCGTTTTCGGAGAGCCCTGACCAATATTCGAATACACTTGTTCCCGTGCTCACAGAATTTATGAGACAGGTAACGTTGGTGTCTGAAAACTTAATGGTCCAGTAAGCGTGCAAAGAGCTCCCGAAGCTCGGTCAGTTTTACTAACGCCGCGGGCTCTTCATGACTCCTATGCTGAAGTTTGGCCTACTGGAGGGCATTAAGGACCCTCTGAAAGTCAGCTTGGTGGGCTTTCTTAAGTTTAGAAATCAGTTCCCCCATACCACAGCCTTGTGGCTCTCCCAGACTCTCCCTTCGCTAGTGATTTCATTGAAATAGTGGGTGAGAACCTCTGTGACCTTTGAGACCACTGCAGTCCAATAGGTTTTCCTTGAGCCGTCAGGACCAAACCCTATGGGCACCCATTGGCAAGGTAAGAGTAATGGAGACCCGAGCATGGTCGGAAATAGTAATAATTTCAATGGACGCTGACTGCAGGCGCTCAAGGGCAAGATGGTCTACACATAGGAGGTTAATGCGAGTGTATACATTATGAACTTTTGAATAGTAACTAATGTCTCTACCGGAAGGGTGGAGTGCTCTCCAGCTGTCTACCAAAAGATAGGTCTGAAGGGTTTTGCGAAAATGTTTAAGGAAAGCATAGAAGTGAGTCGGTCGATTATGGGATGTGTCTAGCTGGGGATCTGGACTTATGTTAAAGGTAGGTTGGACTTGATGGACTTGTGTCTTTTTTCAACCTCCCCTACTATGTAACTATGTATGTGTAGCGACCTCACCTCTCACTCCTTCCTTCTCTGTCAATGTCAATGTCTCTCGTCTAGGGGACCAGGGAGGAGAGTGTGACGCACCACCAGCTCACATCCTCTAGTGTGTAGAGGTGTTAGCTATACCCAATTACCTTCGGGTCTGTGCCCCTGTCCAGAGCCAAGGCTCCCCTTGAGGATGATCCTTTAACTCCCAGAAAGCCAAGTTCCACACCATTGAAAGTCCAACACTTATTTATTCTTTTAGCGCAATAAACAATCCTTTGCAAGCAGACTGGTTAGACAATGAACAGGCAAGGTGAAGAGGAAGGTCCAGGCACAAACATAAACTTATTACTCTCCTGTTTCAGTATGCGCAAACAGGCTTGGCGCACGGTCGCTGCCACAGACCGTGAGGGTGGTTGCTGCCACCGACCGGGTGAAATAGGATTTAGGCCTCTGCCACCGACCTGGGTTTCAGTTGGGTCGCTGCCACCGACCATGAGAACATGAACTACCTTCTTGAGATGTGGCCCCTGTCAGGGGAGTCATCCATCTGGACGGTCACCAGAGGCCTCCGCCGTCACCAGCCAATGCTGCGCTGGATCTCCGGGAAGGTCACTTCTCTGGTCCCCCTCGCCCTAGATTCGGGTGTCCAATACCGGAGGACACACTAGGAATCCTCCATCCCTTGCGGGACCCAGTCGAAGGTACTGGGCCCCAGGCCTCCAGAGAGTACCTCACCCCAGACTGTCTGGGGTGGAATCGCAGCTCCGTCCCCGGGCCGAGGGTGCCCGGAGACCACGGCTGAAGGTGCCTGGGCGTGGACTCCGAGCGGAAGATGTCTGCCCCTTTTATCCCCTCGCCCAGCATGCACAGCAGGTTCCCCGCCCCGCTGTACTACTGCTGCGAGAGGACAAAAAGTGTACAGACTTACAATGGTGGTTCAACCCCGGCCTATGGTGACAGCGCCACCTACAGGCCGCAGGGAACTGGACACCCTTGCATCCTCCACTGGTCCATGAACCCTAACAATTGCTGCATCTGAGCCATTTATCACTCAGATGCCTCCCCTAAATGTAACCACCCGCTACACATGTAACTATGTTAAAGTCCCCACCAAGAATAAGTGTACCCTCCCAGAATTCCGCCAGTTTCTCCAAAACTGCATCAATGAAAGTGAGTTGACCAGCATTGGGGGCGTATATAGTAGCAAATGTAAACTTTTTCCCAGTAATTGTCCCTTTTAGGAACACATAGCGGCCCTGAGGGTCTATCTAATTCCCAGTGGGTTGGAAGGGGCATAATTTATGGATTGCTATGGCCGTACCCCTGGATTTAGCTACTGGGGATGTACTAAGAAACCATTGATTATATAAATGGTTCAGTAATTTGGGTACCAACTGGGAGGTAAAATGTGTCTCCTGCAAAAGATAATTTGGGCTCTTAACCTCTTCAACTCCCACCACAGCTTACTACGTTTGTGTGGAGAACAGAGACCACAAACATTATTTGAGATTACCTTGAGCTCTGCCATGGCTGACTAGAAGTGTAGAAAAACCAGGAAAGGGCACCTGTGGACACGGCATGGACGAGGGAGTGATGGGCATGTCCTGAGGAACAAAAGTAAAAACATGGAAAAGAGAAAAGATTAAAGATAGAACTACAATGTAGAAAACACAGTGGATTGGTGCTAACCAATCCCACCATCTAGTCATCTGTAGGTACGGTGCTGGGTGTGACCCCACAATGGAGGAGACCCAAGCCCCCACGGCAATCCCTTCTGGGATCTACACCTGAAGAGGTTTGGCCTACGTTGGGGAACGTGAACCAGCATGAAAGGGATCGGGAGGCACATCCTCCGACCACTGCACCTGACCAGGTGCCATTGAGAAGGGGGGACTAATATAAAGCGCCCAAGAGTTCCAGTGCAAGTTGAGGGCAACAAGTCCAAGGTTCATGCAACCTAAACAAAAACAGTAACTATGTGATATGAGTGAAAACTTGGACCAGGCCTACCAAAGCTGGCCTTACACACCAGAGCGTGAAAGTTTCTGGTGGAAGCCATTAATTGCACAGAGCAGGAGGCATAAAACAACCTGCATATAGTCCTTCAATCCTGGGCAGTAGAAAGACCAGGAGAAGAACCCGAATCAGGGAGCTGCCGGCCTCTCTTGCGGCTTTTGCCTCTGGCTGACAACCAGGGTTGAGGAAGCTGAACTGTGGGGAAATCCGACGTCCCTCTCCAATCTGGGAAATCAACAGGGTTCAGCTTCAAATCAGCCAGAAAGCATGGGAGGTCATCTTTGGTGCGCAGAGTGGCTTGGCATCCCTCTTTGGTAACCTGCAGATAAAAGGGGAATCCCCAGTGTTAAGTGAGGCTTGGCTCCTGGTTGGTGGCCAATAGGGGACGAAACGCTCTATGCTACATAAGGGTACGCCTGGAGAGGTCCTGCTAGAAGAAAAGGTGGGCCCCATCAAAAAATAGATTCCTGTCCATCTTCTGCATGATGCGGTCTTTAAGAGTAAATTTGTGCAATTTACAGATAATATCCCTCAGGTTGTTCACATCTTGAGATGTAGGTTTGATTGCCCTGTGGGCCCGGTCAATTTCAATAGGGACCATGTCAGACAGCTCCAATATTTCCCGGATTACACCGATCAGAGTAGGGATGATATCCTTAGGGTCCATAGCTTCAGGCAGGCCGCGGATGTGAATAATTGCCCGCTGGCTGCGATTTTTAAAATCACCCATCTGACATAGCAGGGCCTCAATTTTCTGATCCTGTGCGACACATCTATCTGAAAGCAGAGCTATGGTGGGAAGTCTCTCATCAAATCTCTGTTCCAGTGTCTCTAGTCTGTTTCCCAACTGAGTAGTGTCAGATTTGAGATGGGCAATGTCCTGCTGAAATGCTTTCTCCACCCTGTCAGCAAATCGCTCTAAGTCCTCTTTGGTCTCTCCTCTTTGGTGGGGAGAGACCAAATATGTAATTTTAGGTCTCCATCCCCCATAAGATCTGTAAGGTATGAGCCTCTGTCAGGGGAATCCCTGGAGTTCGGGGAGGATGGAGGGGCAGAATCGCTTACCGGCCTTGGAGAGGGAATCAGGGATGCTGAAACCCGAGGTAGATGGGCCACGTGGGGTGGCAAGGCCTCTTTCTCCTGCACCATCTTGGAAGCCCTGCTCCCTGTTTTTCGGGTCTTGGGGAAGAACGATTCCAGCTGCCCCCATCGGGAATGACCAGTCCTCGGTGGCTGGGATAATGTCTGGCGGCGTTGTGACATTCATTTTAAATGGGTACTCCAGGTAGACAGAAAATATTAAATTAAAATATCCATATGTTTACTGTTATACCTTCTTGGATGCTCTTCACCAAGTGCAACAAGGGTAAAAGCTGTGATGGGAATAAAGTGGCTGCAGCACAAAAGCCTGGTATACACAGGTATTTTTTTATTTTATTTTTTCAACCATGCAGCCCCTGAATGAAACAAAACTGACAGAGCGCTGTACTAATACCAGCAATGTTAGTACAACAATCTCCCAGGCTGTGCTATTGCTTTCTCACGGAGGGACTGCCCCCCATGCCAGAATACACCGGTCAGCATTCACAGCAATCAGACACTGGTTTTCTAGCATGCCCGTTTGACAGAAGCTGGACTTGAGACCAGCTTCTGTCGGACAGAGAGCTTTACACATGGGTCAAAAGTCGGCTGCTTCCTTTTTTCTGCCCGCGTGTACACGGCATTAGGCTTAGAAGCTTAGACGTTAATTAAAGCAGAGCTCGAGGGAAACAGCTAAAAACGTAGCTTATTGCACAGACATTTGTAGGGTTAGCTCTCAAAAGATTTTATATTCTTTATGCCCAATTTTCAGATTTACACACATCTGCCACATTGCACAGCAAGGCATACTTATCTTCTAGGTAAGCATGGCAGCTTCATCTTTATCTCTGTCCTGCTTACTGGGCATTGAATCAGCATAACTGTTGTCCAGAGAGCATAGATGTGATTCAGGAAAGAGCTAATTCAACCAGGAGGTGGTACCTTTGAACCAGAAAAAAGAGGAGTCAGTATGCAGTATGGCTGTTATATATAAATCACAAGATTGGCTGAACAAAATTACAAAACTTTTGACAGATAAAATAATAGATATACTGTATGCTTTATTTTGGCAATATAGACTTGCAAAAATGTATTCTATTTTTTATGCAATCTGTAGGCAAAAAAAGTAGCAACTTTCTAAAAAAAAAGCAAGTGTTCTTGTTGATAAAAAATGCACTTTTTATTCTATAAATTTTCAGTTTAAGCCTAGGTTCACACTGACAGCGAGAATGAAAACAGCGGGAAAGAAATCATGTGAGTTCAGCTGAACTGGCACAATTTCATTTCCGCATGTCAGTCCAAGTTCGTGGGCGATTTCAAAGACATCTGTGTGGGTTTCTGCACCCCGAATTTGACAAGAGTAGTACAGAAACTACTTTTGGGAATAGGTGCGGCGCCGCAAATGCGGCGTTGCACTAATTTGGTCGGTGCCATTGCAATAGCCGCCGATTTGGCATGTGATTTGACATGTCAAATTGCATGCCAAATAGCTGCAATGTGAATCAGGGCTAAAATGCCGCTGAAATTGCTCTTACAAAGCATTGCAACATTTTTTTACAATTTAAAAAATTACTTTTTTCAATTCTGTGTTTTTTTAAACGTGTCACAAAAAAAGATTCAGAAACAAAAAACAAAAAAAAAAATTAAGGTAAAAAGGAATACAATGTATTAAGCCTTGTACACACGACCAAGTTTCTCGGCAAGAACCAGCAAGAAACTTGCCGAGTAAATCGGTCGTGTGTACGCGGCTATCAGGTTTCTCGTCAAGAAAACCGTCAAAAATCTTGACGAGAAAAATAGAGAACCTGCTCTCTATTTTCTCGTCGAGATTCTCGTCAGCTTGTTTCTCGATGAGAAAAGTGTGTGTGTGTACACTTACCTTTCGCTGTGGAAACCCGCGCATGCTCGAAATGACTTTGACGCATGCACGGTAGCTTCCTAGGCATAGGTAGGGTGTAGCAAGATGGCAGCGACGGCATCAAATGTGACGACCACGCGCTCATCGTAGTCGATGACGTCACCGCGTTCGCTCCATTCAAAGAACCGCGGGTTCTTTGAATGGATCGTGTGTACATTCGGCCGGGACAAGTTTCTTGTCCAAGAATCTCGTCAAGAAAAACGACGTGTTTTTTCTTGACGAGATTCTCGGCCGTGTGTACGAGGCCTGACTCTTTTTTTAATTTGCAAGGCTGCTTTAGCTTGCATCATATGAAGGTCAACCCTTTGATCCACTGTGAATGAACAAGAGTAGTTACAGTAAAGCAATAATAACATTGCTACATCATAACTCTTACTGACACGGCAAATACTATTCTTTGAGTGTCAATTTACAAAGAAGAATAAAAATCTGTTCCTTTGTTAGATAAGAAGTCCCAGCTGAAAAAAGGATAGCCAGAAACTCCCAGTAAATGTGGCCAGAGAGCTGCACGAAAGAAGCAGGGTTTACAAGTATTTGTATGACTTATTTTTGTGAGTGTAGATGCTCAAAATTCACAACTAGCATTATCAGTATGAACATTTCTAGACATCAGTAAAATATGTCCTTATAAGCTCTTATTTAAGCAGTTAATCAATCCCTTAAGCCCTGTACACACGATCGGTTTTACCGATGAAAACAGTCCGATGGACTTTTTTCATCGGACAAACCGATCGTGTATGGGCCCCATCAGTCTTTTTTCCATCGGTGTTAAAAAATAGAACATGTTTTAAATTTATCCAATGGAAAAAAAAAAACGATAGCAAATTACTATCGTCTGTGGGGAACTCCATCGGATAAAAATCCCACGCATGCTCAGAATCAAGTCGACGCATGCTCAGAAGCATAGAACTTCATTTTTCTTGGCTCGTCAGAGTGTTTTACGTCACGGCGTTTGGGACGATCGGTTTTTTGACTGATGGTGTGTAGGCAAGACTGATGGAAGTCAGCTTCATCGGATTTCCGATGGAAAAATCCATCGGTTTAAAATCCATAGGAAATCCGATCGTGTGTACAGGGCTTAAGTCTTGGTTCACACTAATGCAATGCGTGAAATACACAAGATTCATTGCGTTTCACTGTATCGCACTGCTTGGCAATCGCACAACGTCCATGCGATCTGCTGCGGGTATCAATGTTAGACTACCGCCACCCCGAAACAGATTGCAAAATGCAGTGCGATTGCCAGAATTACCCATGAGTTACCATAAACACACATGCAATGAGATTCAAGTGTGGGGGAAAAAAGGACCATGCACCATTTTGGTGCAGATGCGATATGATTTGAGACATTCAAAATGTATGGCTCAAATCGCACCTCATAGACATTGCATGTGATGTGCTAGGAATTAGACATGTGCATTCGTTTTCATCCGAATGCATTTTTGTCCGAATTTGGGGTATTTTCGTTATCGTTTTAACAAACGATAACGAATATGCAGAGTCCGAAAAATGAAAGATCCGACATAAACAAATGCTTTATTTTCGTTTTCGTTGCAACAACAGTTCGATATAGATAGGAGATTCGACATGACACTGACAATAGCGATCTGTGTCTATTGAACCTGTGTTCGAATGTGCCTAACCTTTAGCTCTATTAGTCCAAGATTATTCTTCATAGAGAGAAAAGATTCGACATTATAGAGACAATAGCAAAAAAGGTTGAATGTGTCTAACTTAACTCTATTAGTCCAAGAGTATTCGACATAGAGAGAAAAGATTCGACATGAAGATTCGACGAAGCAATCTACCGCGAGCGGACATTTATTTGCAAATGCTCTGCCCATGGGCTATAGAACAATTCTAATGTTGGTTTACTAGTAATACTCATAAATATAATTATTACTAGTCATACAACATTAGAATTCTACTATAGCTTGTAGGCGGAACATTCGACCGGAAATGTACGATTGCGACGTCATACAGTTTCACTGCTCCGTCGAATCTTCTTAGAACATTCGACAGACACCATAAGCCTTCAATGACAGATTCAAACTGAATTATTTTGGATTTTCGGACGAATGCATTTTTTAAAGAAACTAAATAAATAAAAACGAATTTCGGGAGTAACTAAATAAATGTATTTTTCGGACGAAAACTAAATTCCGAAACAAAATATTTCTGTGTGCACATGTCTACTAGGAATGCGGTGTGATTTCTGTGCGAATCACATGTGGTGTTTTCCACACGCCAAGGTGATCCTGGGCTGAAAGAAAAAAAAAATAGGTAATCTGTTGCACCAATGATGTAGGTTTAACGTAAACCTGTGGAAAGGCTGTGAACAGAAAAATATTTACATGCTTATAACAAGCAGTAAATGAGCTCTAAAACAAGCAACCATTGACGTTTGTAGCTGCAGACCCTGTGGAGCAATTTGTTTTAAAGCTCATAGCAGAAGCAGAAAAGTTGTTCAAGTCATTCTCCTAGGCAGCTTAACTCACTCCGGAGCTGGGTGACCTCAGCTGCTGAGATGAAGACTTGAAAGAGGATTTCTTTAGACATAATACATTGTGTTTAGGAGCTAACAATAAGTAAAAAAAAAACTATAGGAAAGGATTGAATGAGTTATGAGAACTCTATCAAAACAAGGCAGACTTTGTGGGCATAACATGAGGCAATAATTTATAAAATATAGTCTTTATTCCAAAATAATTAAAATAACATTCAACAGACAAAGACACCCTACTAACATTTATGGATAAAGTTGGTCCAGGGAAAATCCAATTGCCTCTTGGGGGATCAGGAAGGATTTTTTTCCCCCTGCTGTAGCAAATTGGAACATGCTCTGCTGGGGTTTTTCACCTTCCTCTGGATCAACTGTGGGTATGGAATTGGGTATATGGGATTGTATGATTTATTTTTTATTTTTTATGGTTGAACTAGATGGACTTGTGTCTTTTTCCAACCTGACTAACTATGTAACTATGTACTAACTGACAGGGTCAACAGATACCCAATAGGATAGACATGGAAGTATGGATCTGAAATATGCCAGTATTGGTAAAATCTATAATGGACATGAATTGCTGTATAGAAATTTCAATGGGTAGAATCCAAAGACTTGTCAACACGTTTCTCAATTTTATTAGCTTTCTCGGGACAATACTGGGTAGGTGCTAATACAGAATTAAAATAATCCAAAAGTAAAAAAACAAAATGTTCAAAGAGCTGCAATAATCTGGGCTAGAAATACATGTTTGTGTTGATAAAAATTAAAGAGAATTTTTGTCATAGTTCTAGATTGTTACTATTTTCAAACTTGGTAAAAAAATAAAAAAAAAATGACACCCCTTCTAAAAAAAATTGCTTCTAAAACGAGAGCTTTTTTTTTAACAAGAAACTTTGCTGTTTTGTTCCAGTAGATGATCATCTATATTCTCAGTAAGTATAGTAAAAGCTGCATTCTTGGTTTAAAACATTTAGGCTTAAAACAATGCTGTTTTAATTGCTGGAGTTGACAGTCTTTTTCCAAACTTGCAGCATTAAAGCTCCATATTTTTAGGACAGCGGTAGAGATGTGTTTTTTTTTTTTTTTTAAATGACAGTAAGTTTATTATATCCACAGCACTTATAATAGAAGATACTGTACATGTTTTAGAAAATAGAAACTTGTTGTGATAAGAGCTATTTATTTCCAAACATAGTGCGTTAAAATTGTACATTTTGGGAAAAAAATAGGTCTGTTTCTACAAAAAGCCTTGCTGTTTTAGTTTCAGTAACAGACTTTATTAAAAATCAGGGCAACAAAATGGTCTTATCATGTGGTTTTGGCTTCAGAAGCTAACAATTTAAAACTCAAAGTACATAACTGCCTTTTTTGATAAAAGAGATTTTATTGTGCAAAAAAAAACTATTGCTTTAGAGACAACAGACAGAATAATTGTGCATACTTGATACATATTATGTACCGTAAGCATCTTTTGTAGAACACAATTTAACCACTTGCCCACTGGGCACTTAAACCCCCTCCCTAACCAGACCAATTTTCAGCTTTCGGTGCTCTCACATGCAACACTGTACCCATATGAATTTTTTGTCCTTTTTTCCACACAAATAGAGCTTTTGTTTGATGGTATCTGATCACCTCTGGGTTTTCTTATTTTTTGCACTATAAATAAAAAAATACCAAAAATTTGGTAAAAATTTTTTTTAAAATGCATTTTCTTAATTTCTGTTATAAGATTTTGCAGATTAGTAATTTTTCATCATAAATTTTGGCCACAATTTACTGCTACATATCTTTGTTAATAAAAATAACCCAAATCAGTGTAAATTATTTGGTCTTTGTGAAAGTTAGAGAGTCTACAAGCTATGGTGCCAATCATTGAAAACTGATCACACCTTATCACACCTGATTGTACTGATGGCCTAGCTGATTTCTTGAGACTCTGACAAGCCAGGACAGTACAAATACCCCCCTCCTCAAATGATCAATTTTTAGAAAGTAGACAGCCCAAGGTATTTAGTAAGAGGCATGGTGAGTTTTTTGAAGTTGTGATTTTTTCCCACAATTCTTTGCAAAATAAAGATATTTTTCGTTCTTTTTTTTCACTAAATTGTCATATTAACAAGATATTTTTCTCACACAGCATATGCATATCACAAATTAAACCCCAAAATACATTCTGCTACTCCTCCTGAGTATGGAATACCACGTGTGAGACTTTTTCACAGCCTGGCCACATACAGAGCCCCAAAATGCAGGGAGCACCATCAGGCGTTCTAGGAGCAAAAATTACATATCTAATTTCTTTCTACCTTTTACACCTTTGAAGGCCCTGGGGCACCAGGACAGTGGAAACGCCCAAAAAATTACCCCGTTTTGGAAAGTAAACACCTTAAAGTATATTCTTTGAGGCATAATGAATCTTTTGAACATGTCATTTTTTCCACAAGATTTTGGAAAATGTAGAACACATTTTTTTTTTACACAAAGTTGTCTATTTATAAGATATTTCTAACACATAGCATGTACATGGCAAAAATAACGCCCTAAAATATATTCTGGTAGACCCGGCAGTCATGCACATTCCCGGGTGCACGACCCAGGGGGCGTGGCGGAGCGTGATTCTGGGAGGATGTCATAGTATGCCCTCCCAGAGTTATCTGACCATGCTATAGCTATCATTCAGCTATGGCCCAGTCGTCAAGTGGTTTAGAGAGGTAGAATAGACAGTTTTTTTTTTTTCATAAAAAATAATGTATATTATTTAAGAGAATATGGACAGAACAGTCCAGTATGTAAGCGGTTTAAATATAGGACAATTACTGAGGGGAAACAGGGAGGATTTAATCAAGAAATAAAAATTTGAGTGTATTATCAGAGACAATTACCAAAAATATTATATAGACTTGCTGCACAGTTGTTAATCAATTTTACTGTCATCAAATTAAGAGATAGAGACTAGGTTTTATTGTGAAATAAAGATTAGAGAGCATTATTAAGAAGGACGCAGACAGAAATATTGTACAGACTCAATGCACAATATGCAATCAGCTTTAGTAGCTACAAATCCACAAGGAGACATGAGGCAGATTGTAATGAAGAAACAAATGAGACTGTATGATTTGACAGAAAATAGCACAGTTGATGCATAGCATGTAAGCAGTTTTATTAGGCTGTAACAATAGGGAGAGATGATGCAAGTTTTATTAAATAAATAAATAAATATTAGAGTGGATTATATAAGAGACAAAATTTACCTTGCAGAAAACTGGTAACAGGAGCGGTGGCAGAAGCTAGTAATTGGTGTGAAGTGATAGAGTGCAAGGAAAAAAATTAGCTGGTAAAATCAGCTGCAAGAGGTTTGTAAACACTGCTTATCCACGACTGGTACAGGGGGACAGGTGGATTTGTCTCTCTTTCACAAAACCACCTGCTGCACTGAATGCTCTCTCTGACAGCACACTGGCCACGAGACAAGCCAAAACCTCCATTGCATTCTGTGAAAGCTCTAGCTGATGGTTCAGCCTTAACATGCAAATGTTCTCACTTTGAAGGGTGTCCATATCTGGCCTGGACTCTATGTGCCCTTCAATTGTGTGACTCCTGCCAGCAGCCAGGCCTGTCTGCTTCAGTTTAAAAAAGGAATTGAAGGGTTTCGGAGGCAGACACAGCCACCACTTTAAATTATCTGTAGGTCAGAGGCATATTGGGCATGAAAAGGGGTCCTGCCACTATCTTGAAATGTAGCTAAGTAGCAAGTTTTGCTCCCTGGGATAGTAGCAGGAGATCTGACATTTTCCCCTTATATCAGGGATCCAAGGGGTGGCCACCTAATTATGGTCCCTCTCTTTCATGGTCCTGTGTCCTTGTGCAGACATTTCAGCATGAATTAGCCCATTGACCACAAATTGCCTGTAGCAGAGGACCCTGTGACCTCAACAATCTGAGCCTACCAGGGACAAGAGTTTGGGGGTTTGAGAAGGGTGAAACCTTCCCTTGGAAACCTGCCCAATTTCCTCCTATTCACTCCCAGCACCCCAACTCTCCTCTGTATTTTTCTCCTCTGCTACCTGCTGCCTCTGCCTCACAGGGATAGAGGCAGTAGGCAAGGGGTCCTGCTAGCCCTGAGACAGCAGGATGTCCTCCTTTTCCTCCTGCTGCTGTGCTCAGTCTATTGCACTATTGAGTGTGTGCTCTAGCTGGAGCACTAGAGGGATTATGTTGCTAATCCTTATTAATCTAGTAGCCTCTTTGAATGGTAGCAAAATGTTGCACACATCCTGAATGACTTGTTGAGTCACACTCACAATCTCCTGTATCTGGTCAGCACTATGTATACAACTGTATACGTCTGTATATAGAAAAGCATAACAGCAACTGTTTGTTCCTGAGAACACACTCAGCTCTTCCTAGTCTCAACACACACTGATAAAAGGCTGTGACAAAAAAAATCCCATTAAGGGCCCTTCAAAACTGCCTCATGCCCTCCTGGAGACAAGGGCCTCTTCCCCACATCCCTAACCCGGTGGTTGTGGGGGTGCGGGAGGTGACTTATTGGACTCTGCAAGCCTCCTTTAACAAAGGGGCCCTCAGATCCCAGACCCCCATGCGTTTAAAATAAATGTCCCCCAAAGTAGATTCAATGTCAATCATGATGCCTTCCGTTACTGTCCCACCCCGCTCCTTGGTCATTTAGGGGGGCTTCCAACTTCCGATAAGTCACCCCCCCACACCCTCACAACCACCGGGCCAGAGTTGTGGGAAAAAGGCCTTTCTTCCCATTAACATGGGGACGAGATGCCTTGGGGGGCACCCCAAAGCCCACCCCATGTTGAGGTCATGTAGCCTGGTATGGCTCAGGAGGGGGGTGCTCATCTGTCCCCCCTTTACCTGACCTGCCAAGCTGTATGATTGGATAAGGGTCTGATATAGATTTTGGGGGGACCCACACAGTTTTTTTTTATTTTGGTGCAGGGTTTTCCTTAAAAAAGATAGTGTCACCATAAGGACTTGTTCACATGTGTGATTCTCTCTGAAAAGCCATCTCTTCAGAGAGCCTTTGACAGACAGTGAGGAAGGATTGTATCGCTTCCTCACCGCCTGCTTTAACCCCTTAGACCCCACACAAGCACCCCCTTCTCTAGAATGGGTCACGATCAACAGGTGTACAGGGGATATATCTCCTGCCACAGCTGCAAAGTAAAGCATTGCAGCCTTGACAAATGTACAACCCAGCCAGTGTTTCTGCAGCTAAATGGAATAGAGGTTGAGGTGTGGTAAAACCACAGCTGAACTGTGAGGTTTTTACAACCCCCCCAACCTCATTTAAAAATTAGCCCTATTAGTGTAGCCAACACTGGTGGCCCTGATTGCCGACTGTACTAACCCTGGCCTGTTTTTTAACCAAACTTTTGCCTGTTGCCTGGACCAATCCTTTTCCGGTTTGCGGACCAAGTCTCTGCCTGCCTGCTTGCCTTGCTGAACCTGAACTGACCCATCTGCATGTCTGACTGACTATGCTCCTGTGGTACACCAGTCCCAGCCATTCCCTGTGGACGACTGCACTCCTGAAACCACAGGAATTCATTTGTTCTTCCATTCTTTGTACTGTCCTGGCATTTTAGGGTTTTAAAAAATGAGAGAGGCAGTCAGTTTGTATATCAGGATTGATAATTTTTTAAATATAGAATTACCATAGTTTGTAGACTCTATCCCTGGAATTCATAAAGACAAGGGAAAGCAGATTTTGCAAAAGAGTCTCTCATGCATTCTAAAAGTGGTGAAAATGCACCAAATTCATGTACCGAACTTTTAGAAGAGACACTTTCGCAAAATCTGTCTGAAATTGGTCTTAATTAGCTCCACTTTTACATTTGGTGCATTCAATGCACTACCTGGTTTTGGTGCAAAGAACCAAAAGTGTTGAAAATGCTTCAGTAATTTGGCGCCACACATTAACGGAGGGATAAATGCCAGAAAAGTGGCGCAACAGCTTTTTTGAATTCCACCTAATAGCTTGACTAAATAATCTATACTGATTTGGCTTATTCTTACCAAAGAAATTTAGCAGAATACATTTTGACCTAAATTTATGAAGAAATATTATTTATTTGCAAAATTTAATAATGGAAACTAATAAAAATTAGTTTTTATTTTTAGAGTTTTTGTTTAAATAGCAAAAACAACAAAAAAACAACAACAGTGGTAGATAAAAAACACCAAAAGAAAGCTCTGTGTCACGGAGATCCTGCCAGAAACAGGCGCCCCGCACTTCCTGGTTCCCGAACGCGGGTGCATTCAGAAGGCCTATTTAAACCTGTCAATGACAGACAGTCCCTGCTGTCTGCTCTACAGCGTTTAGTACCTGAAAACCTGATCCTAAGACTTACCTGCATCTGACCCGGCTTGCCTGTCACCTCTCCAGTTTTCCGCCTGCATCTGACCTCTGGCTTGTTGTGACTTCTCCTCTGCCTGATCCTCCAGTACCTTTGCTGCCAGCCAGTTAACTGACCCGGCTTGTCCGACCAATCTTACCACACCTGGTTCCAGTCCTGTCTGCTGTGTTCCTGGTTCCAGTTCTGCCTGCTGTGTTCCCGTGTTCTTGGTTCCACTTCTGCCTTCTGGTTTCCTGTGTTCCTGGTTCCGGTCCGGTCTGCTGTAGCTGTTCCAGTTCCGCTTGCTGTGTTCCTGTGTTCCTGGTTCCAGTTCTGTCTGCCGTACTTCCTGTGTGCCTGGATCCAGCCCAGTCTTCGGAATTACCTCTATCTTGGTTGATCCTGCCAGGCACTCGTACCCCTCCTACCTCCGCGCCTTCTGTTACACTACCAGGGGCCGCTGGTGGGAGCCGTAAGGAAGGCTTCCTCTGCAAATCCAGGCTCGTCACCGTCAGGTACGTTACAGTAGCAGACAGCCATGTCTGAGCCCGAGCAGGGAGCCTCACCTATGGAGGAACTTTGCCGGCACCTGGCAGGATTGGCTGAAGCAGTCAAGAGCCTTCAACAAGGCTACACCCACCTGGAAGAACAAGTGCGGGGCCTCTCCAATCCCTCTGCTGCCCAAGGGGGCCCTCATGCCTCCACCTCCACAGCTGGGACAGGATCCACACCCACAGTTATCATGCTTCCTCCTGAACCCAAGGTTCCTACACCCGAAAGATTCTCCGGGGATCGGAGCAAGTTTAGGGCCTTCCGTAATTCTTGTGAACTGTACTTTGCCCTACAGCCTCGCACCTTCTCTTTAGAGGCCACCAAGGTGGGCTTTGTGATTTCCTTGCTCTCCGGAGACCCTCAGAGCTGGGCCCACCGTCTCTTGGAATGGAAAGATGTGACTTTGAGCAGCCTTGCTGCCTTCTTCGATGCCATGGCCCAGTTATATGAAGACTCCCAGCTCTCAGTAAGCACAGAAACCGCCTTGCGTACCCTTCAGCAGGGGCGCAGAGCGGAAGAGGACTATGTAGCGGAATTCAGGCGGTGGAGCGTGGATACCAATTGAAATGATGCCGCCCTCCGCCATCAGTTCCGCAAAGGGCTTTCCGACCCCCTGAAGGACGAGCTTGCTAGAGTCGGTGTACCGTAGACCCTGAACCTGTTAATTGACTTAACTATCCAGATTTACCGACGTCTGAGGGAACGGAGGGCTGAGAGGGCTACGGGCTTCTCCCGCCAGACCTGGATGCTTCCCCGGGCTCCTAGCCATCTGTACCTGGCTCCTGCTGCACCTCCAGCCCCCACATCTGACGTGCCTGAGCCAATGCAGCTCGGAGTCCTTCGTCCATCCCTCACTCCAGAGGAACGCCAGCGTCGCCGAACCAATAACTTGTGCCTGTACTGCGAGGAACCCGGACACTTCGTTAGAAACTATCCCCTGAAGCTTCGTAAGTGCTTTTCAGTTTCTCCTAACATAACCAACCCACAGGCCGAATCCACATCTCACCTTGCTCTTTCTGTCTTGTTACAGCTCACAGGAAGGACTCTGCAAGTGGCCGCCATTATTGATTCTGGGGCTTGCAGCTGTTTTATGGACTCAGCCTTTGCCGTCAAACACCAGATCCCCCTTCTTACCAAGACCCATGGACTATGTGTTCATCTGGCTTATGGGTCCGTCATAAAGTCTGGACCCGTGGTCCAGGAGACCGCCCCTATACTCGTTACCATCTCTACCATCTCTGGAACCCACCAAGAATACCTATGTCTGGACATTATCTCCTCTCCGTTGTTTCCTATGATCCTTGGTATGCCTCGGTTACAAGCCCACAATCCCACCATCAACTGAGCCACGGGTGTGGTTACCTTCCTTGCTCCCTATTGCCAGCAGTCCTGCGGCTCACACGAACACCCTGGGCCGGCCTCCTTACTATGCATTGATACAGAAGCTGGAATACGTCAATCCATCCCTGAGGTTTACCACGACTTCCTCTACGTATTCAGCAAACAAGGGGCAGAGACTCTACCACCCCATCGGGCCTATGATTGCCCCATCAACCTACTTCCCGGAGCAGAAATTCAGTTCGGCAGAATCTTCCCATTAACAGAGGTAGAACAAGGGGCATTAAAGAACTATGTTGATGAGAACCTGCAAAAGGGGTTCATTCGCCCTTCCACATCCCCAGCAGGCGCAGGCATCTTTTTCGTAGAAAAAAAGGACCATACGCTTCGACCCTGTGTGGATTACCGTGAACTGAATAAAATGACAGTAAAAAATCATTACCCTCTCCCCCTGGTACCGGAACTGTTTCAGAGACTGGGGACTGCCATCATTTTTACCAAGCTTGATCTCCACGGAGCCTACAACCTGGTCCGCATCAAGGAGGGGGATGAGTGGAAGACTGCTTTCCCTACCCGATATGGGGTATTCGAGTACCTGGTAATGCCCTTCGGGTTGTGTAACGCCCCTGCTACATTCCAGTACTTTATTAACAATGTACTTCGGGACTTCCTAGACCTCTTTGTCATTGTTTATCTTGATGATATACTAATCTTTTCTTCCTCCCTTGATTCTCACCGCAGGCATGTCAAAAGTGTGTTGGGTCGGCTTCGCCAGCATGGCCTGTATGCGAAGGCCGAGAAATGTGAATTTGAGCTGGAAAGTATATCATTCCTGGGGTTAATCATCTCCAGCGAGGGCATCAAGATGGATCCTCAAAAGATTGCCGCAATCCTGGACTGGCCACTACCGGCGGACAAGAAGGGAATCCAACGTTTCGTTGGATTTGCCAACTTCTACCGCAAATTCATCAGTTGGTTCTCGCCCATCATCGCACCCATTACCCAGCTAATTAAACAAGGAACCCACTTCCACTGGTCCCCTGAGGCCCAAAAGGCTTTGAGGTCCTGAAAGGTCTCTTTACCTCTGCCTCTATCCTGAAACACCCAGATTCCTCGTTGCCATTCGTACTTGAGGTAGATGCCTCCAAAATTGCGGTAGGAGCAATACTGTCCCAAAGACAGGGGGCCAGGGCCTTGCTCCACCCAGTAGCTTTCTTCTCTCGCAAACTATCTGCAGCAGAGAGGAACTACGACGTGGGGGACCGGAAACTACTGGCGATCAAGTCTGCATTGGAGGAACGGCGGTACCTGCTGGAGGGAGCTGCCCACCCGATTCTGATATTTACTGACCACAAAAACCTGGAGTACCTGAAGGCTGCAAGAAGATTGAAACCACGACAAGCCAGGTGGGCACTCTTCTTCTCCCGGTTCTCTTTTCATGTTACTTATCGTCCTGGTTCCAAGAACATTAAACCCGATGCCCTGTCTCGGATGTTTCATAAGTCTAGGGAAGCCTCTCCGCCTGACACCATCCTTGCCCCTGGAAATTTCCTTCTTCTACAGGAGGACCTACCGTATTTACCCGAATCAAACAAGCCTCCACTGGGCAGAGACCCTTCTCCGAGCCGGAATTTCAGGCTAAGGATGGGCTGTTGTGGTACCAGAATAGGATCTACGTACCTGAGGAGTTAAGTATAACCGCGCTGGAACTCTGCCACGACCACGCCCTTGCCGGGCATTTTGGCGTTGCCAAGACCATTGACCTGGTACAGCGCACCTTCTGGTGGCCTCGGTTACGCGAAGACTGTAGGAGGTTTGTGGACTCTTGTACAATTTGCATCCGAAAGGGTTCCAGATCCAAGGCCTGGGGACTACTGAGACCCTTACCCGTTCCAGATAGCCCCTGGAGAATGTTGTCCATCGACTTCATTGTTGAGTTGCCCCCGGGTGAGAACCATACCACTATCTTTGTGATAGTGGACCGCCTGTCCAAGATGGCACATTTCATTCCTATGAAAGGGACTCCCTCAGCTCCTGAAACCGCACAGGTGTTCATCAGAGAGGTCGCCAGACTCCACGGGGTACCAGCCAATATTGTCTCCGATCGGGGGGTACAATTTACCTCCCGGTTCTGGAGATCCCTCTGCAAGACTCTGGAGATAGAATTATAATTTTCCTCTGCTTACCACCCCCAGACCAACGGACAGACGGAGAGGATGAATCAGACCCTCGAGCAGTACCTGCGCTGCTTCTCCTCTTTTGTTCAGGACGACTGGATTTCCCTGCTTCCGTTGGCCGAGTTTGCCTATAATAACTCTATCCATTCCGCTACCAGTCAGACTCCATTCTTCGCAAACTACGGTTTTCACCCTACATTTCTGCCCAATTCCCTTCCTGAGTGCTCTGTGCCTGCAGTCCAGGAAAAGTTAAAAAAAAATTTCGGCTAACAACCAGCTTCTGCAAGAAACCATGAGCAAGACTCAGGAACACAACAAAACTATCTACGACAGGAAGAGACGGGGTGAATTAGTGTTGGCACCCGGCGACCAAGTATGGCTATCCACCATAAACCCAAGGATGGCATGCCTTTCTAAAAAACTGGGCCCCAAATTCTTAGGGCCGTTCCCTGTCAAAAGGAAGATTAATGAAGTGGCTTATGAGCTAGAACTCCCTGACTCTCTTAAAATCCATCCGGTTTTCCATGTCTCTCTGCTGAAACCTTCAGTCTCCAACCCATTTCCAGGTCGAAGCCCGGCTTGCCCTGATCTGATCATTATAGACGGTGAGCAGGAATTTGAAGTGGAAGCTATCATGGACTTCAGGAGAAGAAATAACCGGAACCAATTCCTGATTAAATGGAAGGGCTACGGACCCGAAGAAAACTCTTGGGAACCTGAGGAGAACATCCATGCCAGGAGCCTGGTGCAGTCTTTCAAGAGGTCTCACCCTGAAAGGTTTACCCGGATGCCCCAATGTCACGGAGATCCTGCCAGAAACAGTCCCTGCTGTCTGCTCTACAGCGTTTAGTACCTGAAAACCTGATCCTAAGACTTACCTGCATCTGACCCGGCTTGCCTGTGACCTCTCCAGTTTTCCATCTGCATCTGACCTCTGGCTTGTTGTGACTTCTCCTCTGCCTGATCCTCCAGTACCTTTGCTGCCAGCCAGTTAACCGACCCGGCTTGTCCGACCAATCTTATCACACCTGGTTCCAGTCCTGTCTGCTGTGTTCCTGTGTTCCTGGTTCCAGTTCTGCCTGCTGTATTCCCGTGTTCTTGATTCCAGTTCTGCCTGCTGGTTTCCTGTGTTCCTGGTTCCGGTCCGGTCTGCTGTAGCTGTTCCAGTTCCACTTGCTGTGTTCCTGGTTCCAGTTCTGTCTGGCGTACTTCCTGTGTGCCTGGATCCAGCCCAATCTTCGGAATTACCTGTACCTTGGTTGATCCTGCCAGGCACTCGTACCTCTCCTACCTCCGCACCTTCTGTTACACTACCAGGGGCCGCTGGTGGGAGCCGTAAGGGAGGCCTTCCTCTGCAAATCCGGGCTCGTCACCGTCAGGTACGTGACACTCTGTCTGTCTCAAAAAAATTATATGGATGATTAATGATGATTCATTTGGGCACAGTGTTGCATGTTTGAGTAATTGTCATTTAAAGTCTGACAGCGCTGAAAACTTGGCCTGGACTAAAAGTGGTAAAAGGGGTAAATGTCTCTGGACTTGAGGTGGGTAATGAAGGATTGCCAGATTGAAATCCAGGAACACCTTACTCATGATGCCCGCTTCTAACCAAACCCATAAAAAAAACAACCCTATTTGTATCTACACTGACGAACCACCTCCCCGGCTCCCCCCCATTTACAACTTAACCACTAGCTGACCAGCTGCTGTCGCTGATGCACATGCCCAGTGGCTGCAATGTCCGCCGGGCACCCGCAATCGCTCCTGAGAGAGACAGAACGAGGGATCTGTCAATGTAAACAGACAGATCCCCGTTCTGTCAGGAAGAGGAGAGAGATCTGCTGTTTCTAGTGATTAGAAACAGCGATGTCTCTCTACTCCCAGTCACTACACAGTGCCCCCACAGTTAGAAACACCTCCCTAGAACACACTTAACCCCTTGATCGCCCTCTGGTGCTAACCCCTTCCCTGCCAGTGGCATTTATACAGTAATCAGTGGCTATTTTTAGCTCTGATCTCTGTATAAATGTCAGTGGTCCCAAAAAAGTGTCAACAGTGTCCGATCTGTCCGCCACAATGTTGCAGTCCCGCTAAAAATCGGAGATCGCCGCCATTACTAGTAAAAGAAAAAAATAATAATAAAAATGCCATAAATCTGTCCCCTATTTTGTAGACACTATAACTTTTGTGTAAACCAAACATTATACGCTTATTGCGATTTTTTTACCAAAAATATGTAGAAGAATACATATTGGCTTAAACTAATGAATAAATTTGTTTTTTAAAAACTTTTGGAGGATATTTATTATAGCAAAAAGTAAAAAATATATATATATTTTTTTAAATTGTGTTTTTTTGTTTATAGCGCAAAAAATAAAAACCGTAGAGGTGATCAAATACCACCAAAAGAAAGCTCTATTTGTGGGAAAAAAAGGATGTCATTTTTGTTTTTGGTACAGTGCCGCACTGCCGCGCAATTGTCAGTTAAATTGACGCAGTGCCATATCACAAAAAATAGTCATTAAGGGGCAAATCCTTCAGGAGCTGAAGTGGTTAAATAATGTCTGATCTGTATTTGCAATGGGCATAATAAACAGACATTCACAGTTAATATGTGTAATAAAAATAGCTTATGTAGCGGCCTCACCCCTCTCTCCCCTTCTCATACTCGGCTTGTCTTTCTTCGTCTAGGGGTCTCAGTGCTGGGGGGAGGGATGAGATACACCACGGCCCATGAGGCCTCTCTGTCACCAGCAATGCTGCGCTGGACTCTTCAGAGAAGTTCCGCACACCAGTCCTCACAAACTCAGACACAGGCACCCAAGGAGTTAGGGCCCCCCTCGGATTCCTCCACCCTTGCGGAACTCAGTCGAAGGTACTGAGCCCCAGGCCTCCGCCATAGTACCTCACCCCAGGCTAAAGGTGCCTGGGATGGACTCCATCTCTCGCTCCGGCCAGGTCAAGGGCACCTGAGCCCGGAACTCCGGAACGCCGGCACCGAAGCTGAAGGTGCCTGGGTGCGGCCGCATCCTCCAACTCTCTCCGAACTCTGAACCCCGTGGTAAGGGCGTCCGCCCCTCTTATCCCCTCTCCCTTCGCGCCACAGCGGGTTCCCCGCCCCGCTGTACCAGCTCCAGGGGAGGACAAAAAGGTACAGTCTTGCGGTGTGAGTTCAGCTCTGACCCCAGGCAACAGCGCCACCTGTGGACCGCAAGGAACCTCACACCACCAGAGTCCTCCAAGAACCAGAAAAGGGTCTCGGATCCCCTAGCAATTGGTGCATCTGGGTTACACTACCACCCAGATGCCTCCCCTAAAATTCAAACACCCGCTACACTTACATATAGAGTTAACTGATAAATGGGTGCAGCTCGTGTCTGAGACAATACTGTATTAGTAACGCAGGCTAATACATGCAGGCTAATTCAAGGGAGTGGACTAGTGTGCACAGTGAGACTATGTGCATGTGTAATAGCATAAGCTTTGCAGAACCACAAAATGTACTCTGTAATCTTCATCTAGTGAGGGTTGCATATTTTAAAGTATTCATGCCATGCAGTATAACGTGAAACTTTCATAAGCAGTAGAAAACAGAGAAGACTAAAGAGAATAAAGAAAAGGGCTGAAGAAGCAAAAAAGAAAAAGAAAAGGAAAAGCAGTGTAAAGATAACCCTGTCTCACTTGGGTCAAAATAAATTATGAGAATGCCAATTGCATATAGCCAGATTCTACCTAAAAAAATGCATATTACATCTTGATCAGATGCATGTATTGTGGTACTACCTAGCAAACAGACTCCTGAGTTATGCATTAAGAAACAGGTCATAACAAAAAAACAAGTAGTGGCCAAAATAATAGCTGTGTAGCAGACAGGGTTCCCAGTGTCCTCAGTATTATGAAACCAGTGAGCAATGAAAAACAGATGAAAAATAATAAAATAATCAGAAAATGTCCATATTATACAATATGTACAAGAATTCATGGGAAATCTGGTGCATTGGACATAGATGCTGGTTCGGTAAACCCATGACTCACATGTGTATATGGTTCTGGTTGTGCATCTGTGTATGTGCACACCGTAAGCAGATGAGAAGGCCAAGTAAACCTGTGCCTGTGCATTGCTAGGTTATGGATGTATACCAGCAACCTGTAAAAAGGCACAGCACTGAGATCAAAATCCCATACCACAATTGTCCCATGTTTGATCAAAAGGAGAGAAAGTAGAGGAAACAGGAGAAGATATATCAAGAAGAAAAAAAAAAAGGAAAAAGAAGAACAATATATGTCTAACTTGAATACAGCGTCAACCAAAACACAGCTGTCAGGAAAGGTTCTATCTGCTGGTGGTGCTTTGGTTTGCAGTGCTGGTGACACTATCTGATCCTTGGGCTGCAGTACTGGCATCCACCAACGGGTGTTTCCTGGCAGTGTGGAGCCAACATTATCTCCTGCGATCAGGCGTCACCTGAGCCTGATTGCAGGAGATGTGTATAATACCCGGCAACACACACAGTTGCCTTGGTATCTTCCTTGCACCCTGACCTGAACCTGTTATCTCGGAACCTGACCTTGTCTCTGTACCTGATACCTGAACCCTGTACCCGAACCTGTCCCTCCTGTGACCCTGTTACCTTTACCTTTACCGTGCAGCCTGATCCATCCATCCTCTCCCTGTCCTGTTTGTTTCCTGTCCCCATCTGCTGATCTCCCGTTAATGACCCTGGCCTGGCTACATTTATGATTCCGGTATTCCCCATTTATTGTATATAACTGTCTGACTATTATCTGTGGGTCTCTGTCTGTTAGTTGGTTTGTTGTGCACTGTGTTATATTGGAGGTGGTTTTATTTATATTTTCCACTTATCTTAATAAATCACAATATTTTCACTTTACATGTGTTTAGTGTTCCTCTGTTGTTGTCCATGCAGTTCTGGTCACACCTGATTCGTGACAACAGCGTTACACAAATAAACAATATATTGGGTGCAACTCATGACATCGGTACATACTATACAGTATGTCCAATGGGAACTACCTATGGGTACTGTTAATAAACAATGTATCAAGAAACAACATGAAAGATTAGAAATTAAATGACAGAAATGTCAGGAAATGCAGAAGTACAAAGATAAATGTAAAAGACTGTGTTGGTCAGACCAGTATACAATACCAGGCTCTAGTGTTCATCCAAGAAACATATCGAATACATTTTTGTATTTAACCCCCCTGGATGTACAGTGTTAAGAGTGTGTATCCATTACACTTCCTGACATAAGTGATCTCTATTGCCCTCTCTTGGTTTTCTTATGAAAGATAAAAAATGCAAAGAGCAGCTGGACACCTAGAGCCATGGCCATACTGATTTATAAAGAGAAGCCAGGGTACACCCAGGCAGTGTGGGCACATTTACAGTGTATGTCATGCTTTGCTACCAAGGTTCTCAATCATTTCTAGAGCCAGATTCCAGCTGTATCCTAAGGCTAATGACCAGACATGCACCCTATACACTCTGGCAGTCTAAGTGTACCATGTGTGATATGACCTGCTGTTAGGATTATCAATCATTTCTAGAGCTACCTGAAATCTGATTTCCCAGGAAAATGCTAATGATCAGACGTGAGCCCTGAATATCCAGGTGGTCTAGGTACCCATGTATGTTATTACCATTTCTAGAGCCATTTACAAGTTCTGTCCCAGGTAAATGCTGTGGCCAGTAATCAAGCATTTGCCCTGTATACCCAGGCAGTCTAAGTGTACCATATTTATGCACTGCACCCAGGGTAACCAGTCAGTTCTAGAACCAGTTAACATCTGTGCCCTATAAAAAATGCTTGGACTAGTGGCCAGGAATGTGCCCTGTATTCACAGGCAGCCTAGGTGCCCCATTAATGGTATGCTCTTCTTCTAGTGTCTTAATCATTGCTTGAACATGGCCTCCATGTCCTTGATCTGCTTTTGGTAGAACTCCTTGAAATTTGTGTAGAATTTGAAGATGTGGGATCGGTTGGCGAGCACCTCAATGCTCCAATTTATGTAATTCCTCTATTTCAGCTTGGAACTCAGCTCAGAGTCAACTGTAGCAGACTCCTCTTCCACATTGTACTCTGCCTCAGCTATTCCCTCAATGTTTGCTGGTAGCTCAGCATCTTAAAGAATTACGTGGTTCTGAAGCTTCTGAGCCAGAACATTCTCTGTTATGAAAGGATGCTAAGTGGATGGCAGGGTCACTTGCAAGTGTGCAAAGTACCTGCAAGTACTTGCAAACTTCTAGAAAATGCAGGTTTCAATGAAGCTGGGGGGGGGGGGAGCCCAGAGATGAGCAAAGCACTGCCTTCCTTCAGTGTGACAGTACACAGTTCCAGCACAACAGATGAACTGGGGACACCAGAAATATTTATTAGCTAGAAACAGACCTCTCAAATAGGGAATGTCCTCAGCAAACAGTATAATTGGAAACCATGTTTTAGTATGACCTTATGTTAACTTTGTTAATACAAAACCGCCTCAGTATATGCATAACATACACCAGCTTTCAGTGTGCCATTGAGCGTAGTTTTTGAGGCTGAACATTGGGCTATCCCTCCTGTACTACTGATCGCTCAAGCTCAAGCTAAGGCCTGTTGTAAACCCTAGACAGTTGCTAAAGGTAAAAGATGAGAATATGGGAGACCGAGATGGATGCCTAAACTGAGAGCTCCTGTGTGACCGGGGTGTTTTTTCTACTTAAACGGGAGCCTACCGTTTTATTTTCTGCTATGCACAGGAACACTAGAAGCTCTTCCACATCTCGCACCCCCAAGGATCTCCAGTCTCACTTGGGGAGGAACATACCGGACCTATTCCGGTCGCAAAAACTTCAGGCCTCCGCGCCATCACAGGCACACGCGCCATTACAGGCCCAAGCCGCGGCCTCGCCTGACGGGCAGCCATCCACCATCATGCCAGGAGCAACAACACCGAGCCCTAGCGGGGCTCTCCCTCCCAGCCTATTCGACTTGGAGAAGGTGGCCTCGGACATAAAAAACGCAGTGACGGCTGCCATAGCAGATTTGAAGACCGAGCTGCTTGCGGTCGTCCATCGGATCGACGACGTGGAGCAGACGACTCTGACACACGCGGCGGCCATTCGCCAGGTGCAGTCTACATATGACTCCCAATTGGCCCAAGTATTTGAGCTCCATAGGCATGTGGAGGACTTGGATAACAGGGGACGGAGGCACAACATTAGGGTACGAGGGATCCCCGAAACGGTAGACCCTGGTGCTGTGCAACAAACCATTACCGCGATCTTCAATGACCTGATGGAACGCCCGGCGGATTCCCCCATTGATATGGAAAGGGCCCACCATGCTCTCCGTCCCCTACCCCGAGACAACGAGCCCCCCAGAGACATCATTTGCTGTATTGTAAATTTTCCACTTAAGGAAGAGATTCTACGTAAGGCGAGGGAAAGGGGACGCATTCTCTTTAATGGCACGGAAGTTAAACTGTTCCAAGATCTCTCTCAGATCACCCTCCGGAATAGGAGAGCACTATGACCATTGCTGGAGGCGTTACGATCGAGAAACTTCAATATCGCTGGAAATTCCCGTTCGCTCTGTCTGCGTCCGCAAGGGGGCGCTCGGCCCTACTCCGCACCCCGGAGGACCTTCTGGCGTTCTGTGAACAACTCGATTTGCGTAACGTTGAATTACCTGAATGGTACGCGCTCTACTTTCCGTCGGAACCTTGGCTCCCTGTCTCCCTCAACCCCTCGCCGAAAGCCTCGCGTCAGAGACCGCGCCATCGTAGACCCGGACCGATGTCTCCGAATGCCCGCTCTTCACGCCGGGAACTACGCCAACGTAGCCATTCACCGCCGCGTGTGTAGGGAGAGGTACTGAATGTCTGTCTGGAAGGCTTGAGAAGGATGGAGACCGGCAGCCTGTGAGTGTTCCTCTACCCCGCTTTACTACAGTCCCCTTGTACCCCACGGATGATGCCCCCCTTCCCTGGCTTCCCCCCCAACGACCTACGGGAGCCACCCGAGCTCGCAGAGTCCGGCCCACAGCGGTACCCGTGGATTTTATCTCAACCCCTCCTGCACCGTTATCCACGGCTGGACCTTCCTTGATTTGGCCACGTCTTATTCCACCCTGGGGGCTGAACCGAGATGCGACTCTCCCCAAAGTACTACTTTATTGTCTTTCCCTCTTACAGCCCCGGAACTCCATCACGTGAGCGGATTTTTCATAGCTTGCTCTGAAGCTAAGTGCCGGTAAGCAAACTGTCTGTCACGGATGCCTAACACGGCATCCAGCACAGGGTACGCAGATCAGTGGGCTGCACTAAAGGAATTAGGCACAAGGTAAGTAAATATATATATACGTTTATTGAAAGGATAATTCATAAATAATAAGGCAACCAGCAAACAACCACAGTGACACACAAAACAACTCCCTACACCAACGTGAATATAGGTTTG
The DNA here is from genome assembly GCA_029206835.1 of Rana muscosa. Lineage (NCBI taxonomy): Eukaryota > Metazoa > Chordata > Amphibia > Anura > Ranidae > Rana > Rana muscosa. Next base: position 1,105,000,502 of record CM055122.1, on the reverse strand, counting down.
AGATTTAGGCATAAATGTAATCAAGCCAGGGTCATACACAAGAGATCAGTCCAATTGAACAGGGAGCCGGAAGGGACAACAGGAGGAAGGGATGAGTCTGCAAGACAGGGGTCCAGGGATGGATGCAGGGTTCAGGAACACAGGACACAAGGTACAGGATAACAGGTCACAAGGTTCAGGTTCAGGCATACAGGTCTGGGTTCCAAGACAATACCAGAGCAAATGCTTTAGTGTCTGCTGGGTATTTATACACACCTCCTGCAATCAGTCTCAGGTGACGCCTGATTGCAGGAGATGATTTAGGCTCCAGACAAATGGGAGACACCCGCTGGTGGCCACCAGAACTGCACCCTTTGGTGCTGAAAGCAATAGCACCACCAGCAAGTGACCCAGGCAATGACACTGATCATGACAGTTCCCCCTCCCAAGGAGTGGCCTCCGGACGCTCCATTCTGCCCTTGATCTGGCAGTGCTGGTAGGTGCAGAAAGGTCCCAAAAAGTCTCCCCTGTGTCTGCGGACTACTTGTGCTCCTCCGGCCAGAGTCCTTAAACCTACTGGGAGGCGTGGCACCTGAGTCCGGCAATGGAACACGCACCCCACCACCAGGGTCTGGAAGTTGGGATCTGGAAATGAAAACAGGCAGGGCAATGTGCATGAACCTAACGGAGGCGAACAACACAAGGGCATCACAGTCAGGCTGGGAATCAAGCAGGGCAAAATCAGCGGCAAGCCGGGCATCGAGAACTGGTTTAGCAGGCACCATGTCAGCGGGCTGGGCAAATGGCGCTGGGTCTTCAAGCTGGCCACCGGGCAGAGGCATTTCAAACTGGCCACCGGGCAGAGGTTCAGCAAGCCAAATGGCAGGCACTGGTTCAGCGGGCTGAAAGACGGGCACCAAAACGTCAGGCTGGGTGACCGGCACCGAAAATCCAGGCTGGAACAGGTTGGCTGGTGTGGAAACAGGCTGGAACAGGTTGGCTGGTGTGGAAACAGGCTGGAACAGGTTGGCTGGTGTGGAAACAGGCTGGAACAGGTTGGCTGGTGTGGAAACAGGCTGGAACAGGTTGGCTGGTGTGGAAACAGGCTGGAACAGGTTGGCTGGTGTGGAAACAGGCTGGAACAGGTTGGCTGGTGTGAAAACAGGCTGGAACAGGTTGGCTGGTGTGAAAACAGGCTGGAACAGGTTGGCTGGTGTGAAAACAGGCTGGAACAGGTTGGCTGGTGTGAAAACAGGCTGGAACAGGTTGGCTGGTGTGAAAACAGGCTGGAACAGGTTGGCTGGTGTGAAACAGGCTGCAACAGGTCGCTTGGTTCGGAAACAGGCTGCAACAGGTCGCTTGGTTCGGAGACAGGCTGCAACAGGTCGCTTGGTTCGGAGACAGGCTGCAACAGGTCGGCTGGTGCGGAGACAGGCTGCAACAGGTCGGCTGGTGCGGAGACAGGCTGCAACAGGTCGGCTGGTGCGGAGACAGGCTGCAACAGGTCGGCTGGTGCGGAGACAGGCTGCAACAGGTCGGCTGGTGCGGAGACAGGCTGCAACAGGTCGGCTGGTGTGGAAACAGGCTGGAACAAGTTGGCTGGTGTGGAAACAGGCTGGAGCGGATCGGCTGGTGTGGAAACAGGCTGGAGCGGATCGGCTGGTGTGGAAACAGGCTGGAGCGGATCGGCTGGTGTGGAAACAGGCTGGAGCGGATCGGCTGGTGTGGAAACAGGCTGGAGCGGATCGGCTGGTGTGGAAACAGGCTGCAACAGGTCGCTTGGTTTGGAAACAGGCTGCAACAGGTCGCTTGGTTTGGAAACAGGCTGCAACAGGTCGCTTGGTTTGGAAACAGGCTGCAACAGGTCGCTTGGTTTGGAAACAGGCTGCAACAGGTCGCTTGGTTTGGAAACAGGCTGCAACAGGTCGCTTGGTTCGGAAACAGGCTGCAACAGGTCGGCTGGTGCGGAGACAGGCTGCAACAGGTCGACTGGTGCGGAGACAGGCTGCAACAGGTCGGCTGGTGCGGAGACAGGCTGCAACAGGTCGGCTGGTGCGGAGACAGGCTGCAACAGGTCGGCTGGTGCGGAGACAGGCTGCAACAGGTCGGCTGGTGCGGAGACAGGCTGCAACAGGTCGGCTGGTGCGGAGACAGGCTGCAACAGGTCGGCTGGTGCGGAGACAGGCTGCAACAGGTCGGCTGGTGCGGAGACAGGCTGCAACAGGTCGGCTGGTGCGGAGACAGGCTGCAACAGGCCGGCTGGTGCGGAGACAGGCTGCAACAGGCCGGCTGGTGCGGAGACAGGCTGCAACAGGCCGGCTGGTGCGGAGACAGGCTGCAACAGGCCGGCTGGTGCGGAGACAGGCTGCAACAGGTCGGCTGGTGCGGAGACAGGCTGCAACAGGTCGGCTGGTGCGGAGACAGGCTGCAACAGGTCGGCTGGTGCGGAGACAGGCTGCAACAGGTCGGCTGGTGCGGAGACAGGCTGCAACAGGTCGGCTGGTGCGGAGACAGGCTGCAACAGGTCGGCTGGTGCCGAGACAGGCTGCAACAGGTCGGCTGGTGCGGAGACAGGCTGCAACAGGTCGGCTGGTGCGGAGACAGGCTGCAACAGGTCGGCTGGTGCGGAGACAGGCTGCAACAGGTCGACTGGTGCGGAGACAGGCTGCAACAGGTCGGCTGGTGCGGAGACAGGCTGCAACAGGTCGGCTGGTGCGGAGACAGGCTGCAACAGGTCGGCTGGTGCGGAGACAGGCTGCAACAGGTCGGCTGGTGTGGAAGCAGGCTGGGTTACTGGCAGGATCGTGTGAGTTGGAAAGAACTTCAGTTTTTTCTTTGGTTTAGCCACCGAAGATTTGTATATGTATACAGGGCTGTAGGTGGTGGATGCAGCTGGTAGAGGCAAAGAGCGGAAGGATGGTGAAGCAGAGGGTGCAGATTTTGAAGGGGGTCTTAGGGGAACTGATGGAGGCAGCCGAGAAGAAGCAGGAGGGTTAAAGGCAGGGTAAGTGCAGCAGGAGGAAACAGGGTACTGGTACTTCATTGGTAGGAGGGTGTATTGGTTGGCCACTGTGGTAGTTGGGGGTAAAGGAGACGCAGACATCTCAGCAGGCTGGTGTCTAGACACAGAAATGGGTGGCAGGGAGCCGACAGGGGCTGAGTACAATAAACTTGACCAGGCCTGTAGTAATGGTTGCACAAAGTTAGGTTTGCACACTGCTTGTCTGACCAGAGACTGCACTGACTCAATACACGCTGCAAGCACCTGTGTAGGACAAGTTGAGTACTGCTCAAGGAAAAAGACTGAGTCATCTTCCAACAGCCACATCAAGGACTCTACCTGAGCTGCACTAAAAGGGGGTGTATAGTCATCGTCTCCACTGGAGGCATCAGACAGGGCCAACTCTGTACAGATCCGAATCAATGGCTGTACGTCCTCAAACAGGAACCTGCCCTGATCCACAAAAACATGAGCTAGGCGGATGTATTCCAGCAACTGCTCTCTAGTGTGTTCACTTAATGTCTGAGAACAAAATTCCTTGTCCTCTGTTGCCAGGAGCGACAAATACAGAATATCTTCAAGCTGCATTTCTTAAGCAATAGCAAGTGCCCAGACCCAATTCCCAAGTGCAGCCGACCTGCTTGAATGGCTCTGGTATTCTGTCACGGATGCCTAACACGGCATCCAGCACAGGGTACGCAGATCAGTGGGCTGCACTAAAGGAATTAGGCACAAGGTAAGTAAATATATATATACGTTTATTGAAAGGATAATTCATAAATAATAAGGCAACCAGCAAACAACCACAGTGACACACAAAACAACTCCCTACACCAACGTGAATATAGGTTTGAGATTTAAGCATAAATGTAATCAAGCCAGGGTCATACACAAGAGATCAGTCCAATTGAACAGGGAGCCGGAAGGGACAACAGGAGGAAGGGATGAGTCTGCAAGACAGGGGTCCAGGGATGGATGCAGGGTTCAGGAACACAGGACACAAGGTACAGGATAACAGGTCACCAGGTTCAGGTTCAGGTTCAGGTTCAGGTTCAGGTTCAGGTTCAGGTTCAGGTTCAGGTTCAGGTTCAGGTTCAGGTTCAGGTTCAGGCATACAGGTCTGGGTTCCAAGACAATACCAGAGCAAATGCTTTAGTGTCTGCTGGGTATTTATACACACCTCCTGCAATCAGTCTCAGGTGACGCCTGATTGCAGGAGATGATTTAGGCTCCAGACAAATGGGAGACACCCGCTGGTGGCCACCAGAACTGCACCCTTTGGTGCTGAAAGCAATAGCACCACCAGCAGGTGACCCAGGCAATGACACTGATCATGACACTGTCCCGACACCCGGAGGATCCCCCCCCCTTTTTTTTTTTTTTAGTTTTTGTTTTTGTTCCCATAGACCGCCCACGTCCGGCCGAAGGTTCTGCCTGAGTGCTGGTAGCCAGATCTGGGATTCACGCGTGGCCTCACGTCCATGCAGCAACATAGACTCTTTCCTGAAAGACTGACAGACCGCTCTACAGGCGAGGTTCGATCGGGACTGACATTCGTCTCCTGAAAAGGGTAGGCGGAACCGTCCATGGCCCTATACCTCGGCCTTCATTTCGGGCAAAACATCTTCTCCAGGGACGTTTATTTGAATGGGGACAATATTCACGTCCCCACAGGCAACGTATATATGCTACCTATTTGTTTTTTACTTATTTGTCTGTATGTTATCTTTTCAGCAGTTTTATAACCCTTGGCCAGTGTTTCACTGTAGTCCCTGCTCACATTTGATCCTTACCAACCCTCTCCCTCGTCGAATTTGAGCCGGGGGAGTGGGTTGACGGAGCTCCCATGGATGGCTGTTGCTCGGGTGGGGCCCGAGGGTCCCCCCCTCTCTGACACGCAGTTGGGGCGCGGGACATCATCCCCAACCCACTTTGGGTGCCCTCCCACCCATTAGCACCCGCCCCTCTTCCTCCTTACCCCCCCGAGCTCTTCTCCTCTTATCCCCCCTCCTTTCACCTCCCTCCCACCCCCTCTCCTTCCCCCCTCACTTCCTCTCTGTACCCCCCCGTCCTTCACCCTACTTTACCTATTGCCTCCTTCTTTTTCCCCATCCCCTCTAACCCCATCCTCACCCCCTCCAACCACCTCCCCTCTTTCCCCCTCTCCCCCTTCCCCCCTCCCCCCGCCCATCCCCTCTTCCCCCCCCACCCCTCCCCTCTTCCCTCCCCTCACCCCTCCCCTCCTTCCTCCTCCCCCCTCACCCCCTCCCCTCTTCCCCCCTCACCCCTCCCCTCTTCCCCCCCCACCCCTCCCCTCCTTCCTCCTCTCCCCTCACCCCCTCCCCTCTTCCCCCACCACCCCCCTCCCCCCTTCCCCCCCACCCCCTCACCTCTTCCCCCCACCCCCTTCCCTCTTCCCCCCCACCCCCGCCCCCCTTCCTCCCCACCCCCTCCCCTCTTCCCCCCCCACGCCCTCACCTCCTCCCTCCCCACCCTCTCCCCCTCCACCGCCTCCTCTCATCCCATCCCTTCACAGATCCTAGTGCCTACTCCCTTCCTCTTTCCCTCCCCCTCCCAGTCCCCGCCTTCTAACCACTATATTCCCCCGCCCTCGCCCCCCTACCATTCCCTACTCTAGACCGCCATGCCAAGATTAACTTGAAAAGGTTGTCATCCGCCCTGATTACCTCACAGGTTGTCGTCTGCTCTTGAATTCTCCCCAGAGTTCTGCTTGACTAAAGCGCGGCGGGCCTTTGCTGGCCCTGAATTCGAATATTGGAACTTGCTATGTTATGTTTCATCTGTTGCTTCTTCCATACGGTAGGCTCCCCATTACACTATATGGGGCCCCGCGGTAGGCGGGCTCCCCCACGTGCTTCTTTTAGACCCCCGGTTCACAGTTAGGCTGTGGTTGTCGTTCACCCTACTACCCCCACACAGCGGTCTCATAGAGACGCGGCTGACAACCCAGATCTTACCCCTGACCCATTCAGTTGGATAGTCTAGCGACTTCCACCTCTGGTACTTCTCTTTTCTTTTCTTTCTATTTCCCCCCCCCCCTTTTTTTTTTTTTTAGACTTGTATATCTTTATTTCTCCCATTCCTATCTCTTCCTGTCCTCCTCCTCCGCTTATTCCCCCCCCCCCATTAACCCATCCTTCTCTCTGTGTGTTACCCCCCCCGCCCCGGGGGAGTGACCCTCGCACTCATTCTTTGAATAAGTCCCTATCATACTCGTTAGCCAGTTTTTCTCTTCAGCATTTGTCTAACGCCCCATAATGCAGACCCCCCCTAGAACAATTGTCCCTCTGACCCTGAAATGTGTCTCGTTGAACACGAAAGGCCTTAACGTACCAGAAAAAAGGTCGCAGGTCCTATCTTCGCTTTCCAAACATAAGGCTCACTTTATTTTTTTACAGGAGACTCATTTTCGATCTGACGCCATCCCTAAACTTTCTAATCACATATACCGCTCTGCCCTCCATGCCACCAACCCGGTGTCCAAATCCAAGGGGGTATCGATTCTTATATCGAGACACGCCAACTTTCTTCTGATGGACTCCCTGGTGGATCCAGAAGGAAGGTTTATCTTTATTAAGGGAACATACGCATCAAAGCCAATTACTCTGGCCAACATCTATTGCCCTAACGAACATCAGGTTTCTTTCCTCCGCAAGATTTGTACCCTCCTGGCCACATTCAGGAGCGGTCTAGTTCTCCTGGGTGGCGACTTCAATGTACCTTTAAATCCCATGCTAGATACCTCCACAGGATCGTCAATACTTACATATAAGGCATTACGTCACATCAAAGCCCAATTACAATCCCTGAACCTTCATGATGCATGGCGCACCCTTTACCCCTCAACCAAAGATTACACATTTTTCTCGGCCCCGCACCAGAAATACTCAAGAATCGACATGTTCTTCCTTTCCCAGTTTGACCTCCCCGCCCTTCATCACTCTTCCATCGAGCCGATGTTCCTCTCAGACCACCACCCCATCACGGTCACACTATTGTTCCCAGAAATCTGCCCCATGTCTAAAGTGTGGCGGTTTAACCCTTCCTGCTTGAAAGACCCAATTATCCTGGAACGCATTCGCACACGTATTAAGCTATATTTCCAGGAAAATGCTAGTCATGACATTTCTCCACTGTCCCTATGGGAAGCTCATAAGTGTGTGATTAGGGGGGAATTGCTGACTCTTAATTCTCAGGCCAAAAAACTTCATCAGGGAAGAATACACTCCCTTCTCACAAGGCTTAGATCATTGGAATTATCGCATAAACAATCACAAGCCCAGAACACCTTACAGGATCTAATTCAGACCCGCTTGCTTCTCGCTGAAGAACTGGGTAAACGCACAAAGAGACGATATATCATAGGCCAGAGGGTGTTTTATGAGCAGGGCAACAAGAGCGGCCGCCTTTTAGCTCGATCAGTTCAGACGGCCAAACTCTCGTCCACCATACACGCCTTACGCGACCCCAGGGGTACCCTCCTGGCCAAGAGCGAGGATATCGCAAAGGAATTTGAATCTTTTTATAGTAAGCTCTACAACCTTTACCCCAGGCAGCCGTCCCGAATCTCGGGTGACACACGTCAAGCACTCATTGCGGATTTTATTTCTCAGTATGGCCCCACACCTCTGTCTTCCCAGCAGGCACAGTCCCTAGAGGGGCAATTCTCGCTAGGAGAGCTGGAGACAGTCCTGAAACAAATGAAGATAGGCAAAAGTCCGGGCCCCGATGGGTACACTCTCCAGTATTACAAATCCTTTGCGGATGTCCTGTCTCCCAATCTCCTACAGATGTTCAATGCCCTGGCCAACCCGCGAGACCGACCAACCAGATTGCTAGAAGCGCACATCACCGTAATTCCCAAGGAAGGGAAAGATCCCCTTCAGGTAGCCAATTATAGGCCAATCTCACTCCTGAATGTGGACATAGAGATCTACTCCAAAATACTTGCCAACAGGTTGACACCTCTGATCCCTGGTCTTATATCCAGGGACCAAGTGGGCTTTGTTCCGGGCTCTCGGCCCGGGACAATACCATACGGACCCTTAACCTACATCATTGGCTCACCTCAACTAAAACCCCGAGATTTCTACTTTCGCTTGATGCGGAGAAGGCGTTTGACAGGGTGGCCTGGGATTATATGCGAGAAGTCCTAAAAGGCATAGGCCTGGAAGAACGCATGCTCGCCTCCATAATGGCGTTATACGATGGGCCCACGGCGGCGGTGAGAGTTAACGGCCACCTGTCGAACGCCTTCCCCATCAACAATGGCACTCGCCAGGGCTGCCCCCTTTCCCCCCTGATCTACATCCTCTCCCTAGAACCCTTTTTAAACAAACTTAGAGAAAATGCGGATGTTAAGGGACTGATGGTTGGGGGCAGGGAATTTAAGGTGGCCGCCTTCGCGGACGACATCCTGCTTTCTCTCGCTTCGCCGCGTGCCTCCCTCCCATCGCTCTTGGAGGATTTGGAAGCCTTTGGGGTAATCTCAAACCTGAAAATTAACTACACAAAGTCCCAAGCCCTGAATGTCACCCTTTCATCTCAGGAGGTCACCCATTGTCAGGAGTCCTTCCCATTTCATTGGGAAAAGACCGCAATTTCCTATCTTGGAATTCGGATCCCGTCCTGTCTGAAGGATCTTTATGCCCTCAACTTCCTCTCAGCTCTGAGCAAGGCCCAAGAACACCTTAGGGAATGGTCGTCACTTAATGTCTCATGGTTTGGTCGAGCCGCCCTGATTAAAATGATCTTACTCCCGCATTTGCTATATTTGTTCCAAACCATCCCATTGTCTATTCCCGCAGGATTTTTTTCTTCCTACCGAAAAGCATGTTCCACATTTTTGTGGAAAGCCTCCCCCCCTAGAATCAAGTACGCGAGACTCACCTGGCCCAAATCTAAAGGGGGCATTGCTCTCCCAGACCTGTTCAAATATTTTGTGGCCTGCCATCTCACGAGAATCGCGGATTGGTGTATTCATTCCTATGAAAAGATTTGGACCGCGTTGGAAGACTCCTTTTCGCCCGTTCCAATACGACTCCTCCCTTGGCTATCCCCGAAACAATGGCCACAGTCCGTAGTTTCACACCCTTTCATTCACACCTCCTTGGCGCTCCTCAGGTCATCCCCTACCACCAGATCCCTTGCACCCACCCCAGGCCCGTTAACTACGCTGAGAGGAAATCCTGATTTCCTCCCAGGTGAGTCACCCAATTTCCTCAAACAGGAATGGCCATTTCAGGACATTATTGCTTCGCAACTGTACATCGACGGCAAGCTTGCCTCGATCGAAGACCTCAAGCGCATTTCCAACACTTTGTCCTTCCCCTTCTGGACTTACAGACAAATACATCACTTTCTCTCCTCTCAGGTAGCTCACGACAGCTGGATAAGACCACTCACGCCATTCGAAACCCTTTGTCATCGGAAAACCCCCCAGAGACACCTCATCTCCCTTCTATACCTCCTACTTATAGACCCTAAAGACTTGACTTCCTCACCGTCGCAAGTCTCGTGGAATAGGGATCTTCCTACCCCCCTGACACCAGTTGAGTGGATGAGAGTCCATGAATATGCACATAGGGGATCACTAAATGTCGCTATTCAGGAGAACGGGTATAAAGTTCTCACTAGGTGGTATAGAACCCCATCCCTCCTTCACAAATTTGCCCCTTCAACCTCCAACACATGCTGGAGGTGTAATGCGGAAGTGGGAACCATGTTACATATCTGGTGGGATTGCACACATATCCAACCTTTCTGGAGGGAAGTTCACAGGATCATCACATCGGTCACCACATACTCTCTGGACTTTACACCAGCACAATTCCTCTTGCACCACACCTCCCTATCTAGAAAAGTCTACTTCAAATCCCTAGCCATGCATATGATTAACGCGGCTAGATTGTGCATCCCCAAACACTGGCGCTCCGGTCATATACCGTCACTTAAGGAATGGTTTACGACTATTTCAAGGATGTGTGACATGGAAGAGCTGATCCACATTTCCCAGGAAAGAATGGAGAAGTTCTCGACCACTTGGTCCTGCTGGTCGCATTTCACGACGACAGCAGAATACAAACAACATGTCCCCCCAGATTAGAGAAAGATCCACTGGGGTGACACAGCCTTGTACAGGCTCACAGACAACTAAACGAGTGGTCATTCCCCCCATCCTCATCCCTACCCCTTACCCCCATCTTGCCCCCATCCCCCGTCACTTTATCAGCTCCCCTACGCGTTCTAGCCCTCCAGGCTATATCTTCTCCTATCCCCTTCATCGTTCTCTAAAATATAGCCCTACCCCCATCTGTGGGTGGGACACGAACCCCGCCTTGGTGGCTGCCCCCTAGTCCCACACCCCCTGATCCCCCCTCCCCATTCCCTGTTCCCCCCCCTTTTTTTTTTTCTTTTTCTTTTTCTTTTTCTTTTCTTTTTCTTTTTCTTTTCTCTTTTCTCTCTCTCTTTCGATGCCAGAAGCAATACGACAAGTAGCAAACTTAGTAGATAGTCGAAATACGAGTGACAGCATTAAGGGCTTCGGTCCGTTTACACGTTCCTTATCTCTTTCACAAGTGTTCTGTATGTTCCCATACATGCTTGTAGTGTTACTATATGATGTTCCTAAAGCTGGTTCTTTAACTGCACTTGTTCTGTCTTGCACCTTGTAATAAGATGTTTGTGACTTTTGCTCAATAAAAACTTTATGGAAAAAAAAAAAAAAGATGAGAATATTTATAAATATTTCTGATATTATATGGGCTATTTTGATTAGCATGGCACTGTAAATACATAAGTCTATTTTATTAGTAGTGACAAGATTATATATATATATATATATATATATATATATATATATATATGTAGCGCCCTCCTCACTCTCCTCTTTCTCTCGTCTCGTCTTTCTCTTGTCTAGGGGTATCTTAGAGGGGAGGGAGCGGGGACACCACGCCTGGCTTCCACCACATGTGTCAGTGCGGTATAAGCAACGTTCTTGTATTACCTTCGGGTCAGTGCTGTGCACCTGGATCCTCCCTCCAAGAGTCACCTTGAACAATGTCTGTTAGGAAATGAGCCCCACACCATAAAAGTTCAACACTCCTTTATTCTTCTCGAATGAACACAAACAGTTGAACTCCCTTGGTAGAAACAGAACAGAAAAGGAGGTGTGGATTAATAGGCCCAGACACAATGTAGTTCTCCACTTTCCTTCCTGAAAGTGGGTTACGGTCTCCGCACGAGGGGGAATTTCCTTCCAGGCGGTCTCCGACGAGAGGTTCACCTGTCACCGGCAATATGCTGCACCGGGTCTTCAAGTGAGGAGCTCCCCCCGGTCCATTGCGCCTTCTGGATTCGGGTACCCACTCCCGGGGTTCCCTAGGATCTCCTTCCCTCGCGGAACTCAGTGATGAGCACTGAGCTCCGGACCTCCATCCGAGTACCTCACCCCAGGCTAAAGGTGCCTGGGATGGAACACGACCTCCGACTGTCCTCTAGGCCTAGGCCACCCAGAGGACCGACACGAACCACCGTCCACAAGCTGAAGGTGCTTGGGACTCCGACCCCGTGACAAAGATGGCCGGCCCCTTTATACCCTCTCCCAGCAAGCACGGCGGGTTCCCCGCCCCACCATACCGCTGCCGAGGGAGGACAAAAAGGAGGCACAGCACACAGCAATGATTCAACCCCAGCCCAGGGTGACAGCGCCACCCACTGGGCTGCAGGGAATTACACATCACTGATGTCTCTGCCAAGTTCAAATTTACACCCGGGAAAGTACATACCTGCTACATATATATATATATATATATATATATATATATATATATATAATTTACATACTGTATATTATATGTATATATATAGCTATACAGGCATGCAATTATAAATATGTATATTTACCACTCTGTCACAGCATCTAGTGTATTGTCTCTCTATGTTGACTTCAAATATGTGCTCACTGACTGAGCACTGAAAACATAAACAGGCTAAATCAGTTAATTACTAGGAAAAAAAAACTGTCTTTGTGGCAGTGTAATTGAACTTCAGTAAAATAAATGAAGCCACCAGGGATTCCTTAATGAATGTTTAAATGCTAACAGTAGTGGTGCACTTAAACAGCTAAGCCGAGGGTCTCTAACCAAATTAAATAACATCAAATCAGAGTTTCTGGCATTTTTACTAACCAGATTTCTTGGCACTTATGCTATTATATATTTCTCAGTAAATAAATGTAGATCAGTGCTCAAGTGATGCATTGGCAAGGCAGCAGAAAAAGCATGGTTTATTTTATCAGGAAAAACAAATAAATGACATGGTCTGTACATCGCGCATGGAGGTCCTTACACTACTTCATTTTATCACTTAGAAAAACAGATTAGTTATACACCAGCATTTCTCAATGTCACTACTGGTTTATGAATCACTGTGCTGTATCAATTATTCTTTGAAAAGACTGAAGTAGGTTTCAGAAACACAGCACACAATATAGTCTCCATCTACTTTTTACTTTACATTAATGTGAAATGTGAACAGCGTATTAGCTTAAACATGTGGAGTTTATATTTTTGTAGATGAGTAATACAAATAATTGTAGGACTTTTTTTTCTATGTATATTGTAGATGGTAGCAAGATACATTTTTCTTTATTATATCCCTTTTTTCATTCAGACATTTCCTTGTCTCTGTTTGTAACAAAGTTAAAAAAAAATCATAAAGTTCTGTATATCATTCTAGAATTTTGTGTAAGTGTGTTTATTGATCAGTTAACCGGTTAAGGACCGGCTCCTGTAGATTTACGTCGGCAGAATGGCACGGCTGGGCAGAGTAACGTATATTTACGTCACTTTGAAATCACTTTGAAATTCCCGCCGTGACGGGCGCACTCCCTGCCGGCTGCGCGTGCGAGCCCCTGCTGCGAGCTCCGTGACCGTGCCCGCGGGACCCGCAGACTCGATGTCCGCCGGTGTCCCGCGATTGGGTCACAAAGCTGCAGAACGGGGAGAGGCAAGTGTAAACATGCATCTCCCCATTCTGCCTAGTGACATTGTCACTGATCGTATGCTCCCTCTCATCAGGAGCAGTGATCAGTGGCGTTTCACTCATAGCCACGCCCCCTAACAATTAGAATCACTCCCGAGGACACACTTAACCCCTTCAGCGCCACCTAGTGGTTAACCCCTTCACTGCCAGTGTCATTTTCACAATAATTAGTGCATTTTTATAGCACTGATCACTGGTCCCAAAAATGTGTCCAAAGTGTCCGATGTGTCTGCCATAAAGACGCAGTCACGATAAAAATTGCAGATTGCCGCCATTACTAGTAAAAAAAAATAATAATAATAAAAATGCCATAAAACTACCCCCTATTTTGTAGATGCTATAACTTTTGCGCAAGCCAATCAATATACGCTTATTGCGATTTTTTTTCCCCAAAAATATGTAGAATATGTATCGGCCTAAACTGTGGAAAAAAATTTTTTTTATAGATTTTTGGGAGATATTTATTATAGCAAAAAGTAAAAAATATTGCATTTTTTCAAAATTGGCGTTCTATGTTTGTTTATAGCGCAATAAATAAAAACCGCAGAGGTGATCAAATAGAAAGCTCTATTTGTGGGAAAAAAAGGACGTCAATTTTGTTTGGGAGCCACATCGCATGACCACGCAATTGTCAGTTAAAGCGACGCAGTGCCGAATCGCAAAAAGTGGCCTGTTCATTTTACCAGCGAAATGGTCCGGGCTTAAGATGAACAATATTTTAAAGAGGATTGTTGTGTCAGAAATGTACATTTTACTACAACAATTTGGAAATGTAGCATTTACTTTTATTAGGTCCTTTCTGAAGTTATAATATTTGTTAATCTTTCTTTTTATCCAGCATTTTATTCATTTATATAGCCACACAATGGTTAAAAAAATACTCAGCTGCGGCTTGAAAGGTGTGCAGCCCTAGAGACCATCAGATATTACTGGTTTATATGCTATGTTGCAGCTAAGTATTCTAGATTAGTGTTCTTAAGCCATTGCTATCTACTTAAGAGGACATTTACCTGTAATGCCTCGTACACACGACCGGTTTTCCCGGCAGGAAAAAAAACGACACTTTTCCTGACGGGATTCCTCTCAAGCCTGCCTTGCATACACACGGTCACACAAAAGACCGCTGAACTTTTGAATGCCAAGAACGCGGCGATGTCAAAGACTATGATGAGCCGACAAAATAAAGTTTTATGCTTCCGTGCATGCGTCAAATTGTTTACGAGCATGCACATTTTTTTCCCCTCCGGAAAGCATACAGGCGACCGGTTTTCTCGGCAGGATTTTTTCCTGATGGGAAAAAAGAGAGCTGGTTCTCTTTTTTTTTCTGGCAGTTTTCCTGTCGGGATAACTGCAATGGAGCATACACATGGCCGGGATCCCCGGCCAAAAGCTCTCATGGCAGTTTTCCTGCCGGGAAAACCGGTTGTGTGTACGAGGCATTAGGGTCCTTTCACACAGGCTGTCCGATCAGGTCTGCCTGTCAGTTTTCCAGGTGCACCTGATCGGACCCTCCAGTCTCCTCTATGGAGCCACAAATGTCAGCAGACACATGTCCAGTGACATCCGCCACCATCTGATTCGATCCTGCCCGCAAAAAGCAGACGGATGGTGGTCCTATTTTCCATCCATCTAGCGGATCGGATAGAGATGGACAGGTGGTCCATTTCCATCCAATTTCCCCATAGAGGAGAGCAGGACTGTGTCTGTGTCCGCTTTGCACAGTGAAGGGACACGGACCTGTCATCTGCCTGCTCAGCCGGGATGAGCGGGGCAATCTACCGCTGACTAAGTGTAATCCGTAACACGAAGGCGCCCGTGTGAAAGGACCCTTAAAGAGTATCAATTTTCATTTTTCTTTTTGCTTTGGATAGAGTTGCTATTTTGTCCTGGAGACAAAACAAGAAGTGATTGAAAAAAAAATTGCAAAAGTCAGAGGAAATTACCTCATAGACAGATGTTACCTGAACAGGTATCCCCACTGAGGAATTTCTCCTGGCATTCTGATCTTCTGACAGCTGTAGAATTTTGAATTCCCTATCACTTTCTTTTCTAGTGACAATGGTCACCAAGACATATAGAGAAGGAATCTCCCCAGCAATAAAAATGGGAGGTTCTAACTATTCCCTACTCTATCCGAAACTAAACAAATAATTCTGACTGGACATGAACTATACACATCATTCAAGATTAACCACTCCTGCCTGGCCATTGTACAAATATGGCCGGGCCGGTCCTCTCCATCATTGGGAGGATGTCATATGACGTCCTTCTGCTTGCACGCCCCAAGCACACCCCCTGGGGTGTGCAGCAGAGTATTCCCGTGACTGCTATGCCTGGTGGACACAACAAATCACAGTGGGACATGAAAAACAGGATGGCCGCACACTCCAATGAAAATTCCGAAAGACAGCACATGAGCACAAATCGGTAGGAAGGTAACGTGTTTCCCTCACAGCACTGCTTAATCATTTTGATTAAAAACTGTGCATGAAACGCATTAACCTTCCTATCCACTTGTGCTCATGTGCTGTCATGGTTTTATCCTGAATCTTTGGTAAAGCTTTTGGCAATTTCAGTGGAGTGTGCGGCCATCCTGTTTTACAGGTCCTGCAGGCGGGCACCTCTATCTGTGAACGTTTTATCGATTTTACTGCATTCAACTTTAGTGGTATTACCATTTTCTGTGTGGATTAGCAGATCAGTACCAGGTACCAGGCCGCTGTGATCACTCACAACAATCACATGATAACAAGTAAACACAACTATCATGAATGGCTTTCAATAATCACAGCTTGCTTACTATGGTGACCTCTGTGATTGGCCACAGTGATCACATTGTACAGGGTAATTCACAGTGGCCCTGTACTATGTGATAGCAGTAGCCAATCGCATAAATCACAATAGCAAACAATGAGTCATGAATAAAAAAACAATTCAAAACAGGTAATCATCACTGTACAAGCAATCATAGTGTAAAAAAATTCCAAATATTCTTCCCATGATAGTGTCACTATGGTGCAATATCCTGGTGACAATATGTAAAAAAAAATAATAATAATAATAAAAATTTTAATTTTAGTTTTTTACATACTGTCACTAGTCAATGTCCCTAATTACCACCACCCACTCACAGTGTCCCTAATCACTGCCACACCACCCACAGTGTCCCTGATTACTGCCATGCCAGTCATATTGTCCCTTAATCATCGCCACACCAGTTATAGTATCCATGATCACCACCACACTAGTTACAGTGTCCATGATCACTGCCACACCAGTTACAATGTCCCTAATCACCGCCACACCAGTCATGTTGTAACAGATCACTGCCACAACAGTGTCACGTATCTGGTCCTGGACCCAGGGATGCTGAAGTTAGTGCAGACTGCACACAGCAGGAAACAGGTTTCAATGGTAAGTGCAGCAGGCTGGATACAGTAGGTAACTACTACAGGCTGGAGCAGCAGGTGAGTACTGTAGATAGGTACTGCAGGCTGGGTACAGCAGGTAGGCACCAAGGTGGATCACAGCAGATGGGGCACAGCAGAAGGTGTAGTTGGGGATGGTAGCAGAGGTCAGGAAGCCAGTGGTCAGGAGATCAGATATCAGAATCGTGGTTAGGCAAGCCAGGGTCATACACAGGACAGGAGACAAGAGAAGATCGATCAGTAATCCTAGGTCAGATATGGGAGCGAGACAAGAGGTATCCAAGGTCAGGCCGGGTCAGTAACAGGTGATCACAAACTACAGCAAACCCAGGAACAGGAAACAGGAAGCTGAAGACCAGTCAGCAATGTCCATGTGCCACAGTCACCCTTTTAAAGGCCAGAGGGCGCCAGGATGTGCACCCTCATACTCACGTGTTCACTATGGCAAAGAGCGTTCGCAGCTAGTGTGCGTGTATTCATTGGGGCGTGGCCATATTGGAAATTGGCCACTGTGCCAGGCCTATGGGCAGCTCTCCTCCGGCTAGTCTCCTGATGAATAGTAATTTTGTCCCTAATCACCGCCACCCCAGTTACAGTGTGCTTGATCATCGCCACACCAGTTACAGTGTCACCATAAAGACTTGCTCACATGTGCGATGCTCTCTGAAGAGTTATCCATATTCAGATCGATCTTCAGAGAGTATTTGACAGGCAGTGAGGAGGCATTGTATTGCCTCCTCACTAGCTGTTTTAGCCCCTTAGACCCTGCACAAGTAACCCCATTCACTTGTTTTAAAAAATATATAAAAAATTAATTTGGGTACAGTGTTGCATGACTGAGTAATTGTCACTCAAAGTGTGATAGCGCTGAAAACTTAAAAAAGGTCTGGGCAGGAAAGGGGTGAATGTGTGAGGTATTAAGGTGGTCAAATACTTTACTATGTTGCTTGATCCAACCAAATAATTTTATTTAAGTTTGGGTGGAATAGGTTTGGGATTAATCTCTTTCTGGATCTTTACTGCTGTCTATGACCCCAGATGAATTTCAACCAACCCATAAAGAAATGAAGAGTAGTATTGATGCATTTACATGATTTTAATTTTAACAGATCACAATCTTTAAAATGCATAGTATCAAAAAGTTACCCTATAGCAACTCACCACCTGTAAAAATGACAGATCTGTCACTTAAAGCGGAGTTCCAGGCAAAATGAGAACTCAGTCTCAAACAATTGAACACCCCACTCCCCCTCGTTTTTGAATATATTTTTTTTCTTTTTGGTACTATAGCGGCCACCTCCACTCCCCTCTTTCTCTCGTCTCGTCTTTCTCTTGTCTAGGGGTACCTTAGAGGGGAGGGAGCGGGGACACCACGCCTGGCTTCCACCACAGGTGTTAGTGCGGTATAAGCAACTGTTTTGTATTACCTTCGGGTCAGTGCCGTGCACCTGGATCCTCCCTCCAAGAGTCACCGTGAACAATGTCCGCTAGAAAGTGAGCTCCACACCATTAAAGTTCAACACTCCTTTATTCTCCTTGTCTGAACACAAACAGTTGAACTCCCTTGATAGAACAGAACAGAAAAGGAGGTGTGGATGCGAACAGGCCCAGACACAATGTGAGTTGCCCCTTCCCTTCCTAGAAGTGTGTCCTGGTCTCCGCACGAGGGTAAATTTCCTTCCAGGCGGTCTCCGATGAGAGACTCACTTGTCACCGGCAATATGCTGCACCGGGTCTTCAAATGAGGAGCTCCCCCCCGGTCCATTGCGCCTTCCGGATTCGGGTACCCAATCCCTGGGTACCCTAGGATCTCCTTCCCTCGCGGAACCCAGTGTTGGGCACTGAGCTCCGGACCTCCATCCAAGTACCTCACCCCAGGCTAAAGGTGCCTGGGATGGAACTCGACCTCCGATGTCCTCTAGGCCTAAGCCACCCAGAGGAGCGACACGACCCACCGTCCGCAAGCTGAAGGTGCCTGGGACTTCGACCCCGTGACAAAGATGGCCGGCCCCCTTTATACCCTCTCCCAGCAAGCACGGCGGGTTCCCCGCCCCACCATACCGCTGCCGAGGGAGGACAAAAAGGAGGACGGCACACAGTGATAATCCAACCCAACCCAGGGCGACAGCGCCACCCAATGGGCCACGGTGAATCACACATCACTGGTGTCACTTCCAAATTCAAATTTACACCCGGGAAAGTACATACCTGCTACACTCTCCCCTCGGTCCTTTGACACTGGTCCCCAGTGTCTGGAGTAAACCATGCCCTCAACAGCTGACATAATCCAATCCAGAAACCGACTAACAATTGTACAAAAATATAAAACTTTGGAAAACTATCCAACTAAAACATTGCGTCTGAGCCCTGTAAAGAAAGGGAAATAAGACAAACAAGAAACAACTATTTTGACACATGACTTAGAATCACATTTCACATTTAACTTTTCCCACCCATCCTGACTAAGACCCACCCCATTCTCAGTGGACTTGATGGGATGTTCTCCTGTAGAGGGAAAAGAAAGGGTTAACACCTATATTCCTGACACCTGTATTCGTGTAGTGGAAAAGAAACTTCTCCAAGAAGAAATCCCTTTTCTCCAAAGTGAGTGTATGATAAGTGTTTAAACGTTGTGCAACACTGCCACCTGGTGAAAGCATCGCGGTAACTGCACTCGTGGAGCTTTCCTCATTTCTTTCGGCCCTATCTACCCCAGAGTCAATAATCTCTTGCTGGAAAGTGAAGAGCAAACAGGAACAGTTCTTCCTTTCTTTCAGGCACAAAAACAACAGGCTCCAGAAAGTTCAGCAACATGATAAAAACTGAGTCTTTCTCCCTCCTACAAGTAAAAGCGAGGATGCGGCAGAACAAGTGGCTTCAAGTGCTGATCCATGGTTTCCAGATGATACTCCACATCTTCTCCTTCCTTTCGTCGGATCAACACTTTGTCTGCATGGATGTGTCGTCCCAACATCCACTCTGCCTTGCAGTCTTTAAAACGTTGAGAGGCCTTTGGAGAGCATGCCAGGTACCTGCGGGCGTGGGGAACCTGAATGTGAGTCCACACAAAGTCATTGTACCAGCGCTCCCGGCACACTTCCACCTCATAGAGTAAGTCCTTCGATAAGTATGAATACTCCCATCCGTACTCCGCAGCAACCTTCTGCCCAAATAGGCGTTGTAGTCTCGCCAAAGGAGGCATGGTAGCTTTGTCCCCTTCGCCAGGCAACACTATCGAGTCCGGGTGGCGAGGGACCTTGATCACATCTGATCGGTGCATAGGTGCCCGCAGCACTAGTCTCTTTTCCCCGCCCTTCGATACAGATGGCACCTGGGATGTAGAAGCAGGCTGGGGACCAGACCTCTATTCAGGCGCTGATGCCTCCACTCGGGGTGTGCTTCCCCTGTTGACATGGGTGGATCTCTGATTCTGTGGGATGAAGCAAGGGGTACTTTGTCCCAGCCCTTCTTGGCAAACAAATCGTCTATGGCTACGTCGTCTCCCATGTCCGAGAGCGACTCCAGGTCAGAGGTGTCACACTCCTCCCCGGGTATGTAGCCGGTTGTAGAAATGGAGCCACCACCTCCCGCGGATTCGCTAGGCCATGACTTCCCGACACCTCCACCCACACACCAAATCTCTCCGCCTGGCTTACCTCGGCCTTTGCTCGAAGTGGGACGTCCGGAACTCTTGTCGACGGATTCATCTGGGCCGGGTGTAAGCGGGCGAGACGGTCCACCACAACCGCTGGTCGGGGCTACCATGCCGGTCTTCCTCTTCGGTGGTGGACGCTGCGAGACAGTGGTGACCGAGTCAGCATCCTCGGATTTCTCCCATTGAGATTTTACGACCTCCTCCGCGGTCGTTGCAGTGTGCGCAGGGGTGACTCTCACAGCAGTGATTCCTTCTCTCTGAGTGGTGCTGCCTGAAGCCCGGCCAGGGTAAATGGTTCTCGGCTTCTCCACCGACGGATCCACTTCGAACAGGAACTCCCCACAGGCCTCACAGCGTCCGAACGGCTTCAACTGGCACACCAGTCCTGAACACCCGGGACAAATCACACCCAGGGCCTCAACGTCCATGCACGAGTACACGGCGAATCGACCCCTTGGCTTTAGTCGGATCCCCGTATCCGTTACTGGAGCAGCAGCAGTCAAAGTCGTGGTGGAAGGGTGAAGTGGAATCCACGAGGTGTGTCCAAACATGGCGACCTGTTGCTGATCCATCGCACACTGCAGAGTTTTTGCGTCAACGTCCCACGTGTAGTCCTTCACACGTATTGGACTCCTCCCCTTTGCTCCAGTTCGCGGGCTTTCTTCTTTTCTGTTTCTGAGTCACGCCCACGAACTAAGCGGTGGGGGTGTGCCTGGTGGCGCAGTGCAATAGAAGCCCCCACGTGCAGTACTTCACACGGCTGAACTTCCCCCTCTTTCCACTCTTCTGCGCGGGCCTTTCCCTTCATTGGGTCATGTCCACGACTTCGAGCAGGGATGCACTTCAGCCAATGAAGGCCTGCCTGTTCGCTTAACTCTTCCAACAGACACGTTCAATACTGTGGTGCACAAACACTATCCCGGACGAGCCCCCACGTGTAGCGGCCACCTCCACTCCCCTCTTTTTCTCGTCTCGTCTTTCTCTTGTCTAGGGGTACCTTAGAGGGGAGGGAGCGAGGACACTACGCCTGGCTTCCACCACAGGTGTTAGTGCGGTATAAGCAACTGTTTTGTATTACCTTCGGGTCAGTGCCGTGCACCTGGATCCTCCCTCCAAGAGTCACCGTGAACAATGTCCGCTAGAAAGTGAGCTCCACACCATTAAAGTTCAACACTCCTTTATTCTCCTTGTCTGAACACAAACAGTTGAACTCCCTTGATAGAACAGAACAGAAAAGGAGGTGTGGATGCGAACAGGCCCAGACACAATGTGAATTGCCACTTCCCTTCCTAGAAGTGTGTCCTGGTCTCCGCACGAGGGTAAATTTCCTTCCAGGCGGTCTCCAACGAGAAACTCACTTGTCACCGGCAATATGCTGCACCGGGTCTTCAAATGAGGAGCTCCCCCCGGTCCATTGCGCATTCCGGATTCGGGTACCCAATCCCTGGGTACCCTAAGATTTCCTTCCCTCGCGGAACCCAGTGTTGGGCACTGAGCTCCGGACCTCCATCCAAGTACCTCACCCCAGGCTAAAGGTGCCTGGGATGGAACTCGACCTCCGATGTCCTCTAGGCCTAAGCCACCCAGAGGAGCGACACGACCCACCGTCCGCAAGCTGAAGGTGCCTGGGACTTCGACCCCGTGACAAAGATGGCCGGCCCCCTTTATACCCTCTCCCAGCAAGCACGGCGGGTTCCCCGCCCCACCATACCACTGCCGAGGGAGGACAAAAAGGAGGACGGCACACAGCGATAATCCAACCCAACCCAGGGCGACAGCGCCACCCAATGAGCCGCGGTAAATCACACATCACTGGTGTCACTTCCAAATTCAAATTTACACCCGGTAAAGTACATTCCCGCTACAGTACCTTTTGGCATGTTTTCTTCAGGATTTCCATCCCATGTCGCATCGGCGAGGTACGTCGCTTCCACAGTTTTATCCGGCCCTCCTCCTTCCCCCCTGTTGCCTTCTGGGATCTGTGTGTGTCCCAGAAGACGTCGGGAACATTCAGAAAGCGCCACATGACTCGCGCATGCGCAGTGGGAAACAGGCTTTGAAGCCTGAAAGCTTCACTGCCAGTTTCCCTTACTTGCAATGCCGGCACCTGCACCCGAAGCCGATGGACGGATCGGGTTGGGGTGCCGACATCGCAGGTTCCCTGGACAGGTAAGTGTCCTTATAGTATTTGTAGCTGCTGACTTTGAAATACTTTTTTCCCCGGCTGGAGCTTTAACTACTTGGAGCCCGGGCCATTGACAAATGACGGCCACAAGGTGGCTCTTCAGGTCCGGGAGGCCGTCTATTGATGTCCGCCAGGTACCCGCGATCGGCCGTTACACAGCCAAGGACTTGGATCTCTGTGTGTAGACACAGAGATCCACGTCCTGTCATGGAGAGGAGACCGATGCTGTCTCCCTTGTACATAGGGACACAGATTGGTCACCTCCCCCAGTCAGTCCCCTCCCCCCACAGTAAGAATCACTCCCATGGAACACATTTAACCCCTTCCTCGCCCCCTAGTGTTAACCCTTTCCCTGCCAGTCACATTTATACAGTAATCAGTGCATATTTATAGCACTGTTCGCTGTATAAATGTGAATGGTCCCAAAAATGTGTCAAAAGTGTCCGATGTGTCCGCCATAATGTCGCAGTCCTGACAAAAATCTCAGATAACCGCCATTACTACTAAAAAAAAATTATAAAAAAAATTTCATAATTCTATCCCCTATTTTGTAGGGGCTATAACCTTTGCGCAAACCAATCACTATACGCTTATTGCGATTTTTTTTTTACCAAAAATATGTAGAATAATACGTATCAGCCTAAACTGAGGAAAAAAATATTATAATTTTTTTTTTTAAATGGGATATTTATTATAGCAAAAAGTAAAAAATATTGTGTGTTTTTCAAAATTGTCGCTCTTTTTTTGTTTATAGCTCAAAAAATAAAAAACGCAGAGGTGATCAAATATCACCAAAAGAAAGCTCTATTTGTGGGAAAAAAAAGACCGCGCAATTTTTATTCAAAGCGTGACAGTGCTGAAAGCTGATATTTCGCCTGGGCAGGAAGGGGGTATATGTGCCCAGTAAGCAAGTGGTTAAAAACACACAAGGGAACCCCCTGCATTTAAACCATGTTTGCCTTAGATTAACCGCTTCCCGATCGCCGCACGAAGATATACGTCGACAGAATGGCACGGCTGCACACTTGGGCAAATATATACGTCCTCTTTAATTTGCAAGCCGCGTGGTCGCGCACACGCCGCCGCCGGCGCTCTCGCGTCCCTGTCGCAAGCTCCGTGAACACGCCCGCAGGACCCGCGGACCTGATCGCCGCCGGTGTCCCACGATTCGAGTCACAGACCTGAAGAACGGGGAGATGTTATGCCGCGTACACACGATTGGTTTTTCTGATGAAAAAAGACAGATGGACTTTTTTCATCGGAAAAAACGATCATGTGTGGGCCCCGATCGTCTGTGGGGAACTCCATCGGAGAAAAATCCACGCTTGCTAAATTACAAAACGGGAGCGCTCGTTCTGGTAAAACTAGCGTTCGTAATGGAGATAGCACATTCGTCATGCTGTAACGGACTGAAAAGCACGGAGACTGAAAAGCACGAATCGGCTAACACCAAACTTTTACTAATACGCGGTAACACGAAATCAGCAAAAGCAGCCCAAAGGGTGGCGCCATTGGATTTGAACTTCCCCTTTATAGTGCCGTCGTACGTGTTGTACGTCACGGCGTTTTGGACAGTCGGAATTTTGTCTGATGGTGTGTAGGCAAGACTGATGAAAGTCAGCTTCATCGGAATTCCGATGGAAAAATCCATCGGAAATCCGATCGTGTGTACAGGGCATTAATGTAAACACAACATCTCCCCGTTCTGCCTAGTGACACTGTCACTGATCGTGTTCCCTGTCATCGGGAACAGCGATCAGTGACGTGTCACTCGTAGCCACTCCCCCTAACAGTTAGAAGCACTCCCTAGGTCACACTGAACCCCTTCAGCGCCCCCTAAAGGTTAACCCCTTCACTGCCAGTGTCATTTTTACAGTAATCAGTGCATTTTTATAGCACAGATCGCTGTAAAAATGACAATGGTCCCAAAATGGTGTCAAAAGTGTCCGATATGTCCGCCATAATGTCGCAGTCAGGATAAAAATCACTGATCACCGCCATTACTAGTAAAAAAAAAAATATTAATAAAAATGCCATAAAACTATCCCCTATTTTGTAGACGCTATAACTTTTGCGTAAACCAATCATTAAACGCTTATTGCGATTTTTTTTTACCAGAAATATGTAGAAAAATACGTATCGGCCTAAACTGAGGAAAACATATTTTTTCTATATTTTTTGGGGATATTTATTATAGCAAAAAGTAAAAAAATATTGCATTATTTTCAAAATTGTCTCTCTATTTTTGTTTATAGCACAAAAAATAAAGACTGCAGAGGTTATCAAATACCACCAAAAGAAAGCTCTATTTGTGGGAAAAAAAAGGACGTCAATTCTGTTTGGGAGCCACGTCGCACGACCGCGCAATTGTCAGTTAAAGCGACGCAGTGCCAAATCGTAAAAAGTGGCATGGTCTTTGGCCAGCCAAATGGTCCGGGGGGCTTAAGTGGTTAAGGATAACTTCAAAAAGTATTGTTTTATCTGGACAGGTTCTGATTATAAAATCCTTAAATATACAGCAAACATGGTTTAAAAGTGGCGGTACCCTCATGTGATTTTTTAGGTTGTAGGTTTTTTTAATTATGCATTTTATAGATTGCAGTCTGTTATAACTAAACTTTCATGAGTGCATCAGCACTTGTTTTCTTTATGTGCTAAATGATATATAATGTTGTTGGTTACCAAGAAAACAAAAGTATTAGGCCTCATGCCCACGGACGTTTTTACAGCCACGTTTTTTACAGCTTAAAAACGCCTGTCCATGTTACTGTATACATTTTTTGACCTTTTTTTTTTTGAAAAAAAACAAAAAAAAATGTCGGAGCTCAAAAACGCAATTGCAGAGTTTTTTGCAAGTTTTTGCACGTTTTTTGACGCCTAACGCTGACGCCGAGGAACGCACTGGGCCTGGGTTTTTTGCAGCTCAAAAACGCCTAGGTGGGCATGAAGCTATAGACTAACATGGACAGGCGCTTTTAAGCTGTAAAGAACGCTCAAAAACGCGGCTGTAAAAACGTCCGTGGGCATGAGGCCTAAAAGTAGAATAGGTTTAGTGGTGACCTTATCTGCGTGCAAGAATTTTTTGGAAAAGACAGGGAAAGTGATGTTCAATCTTTATTGTATGATGTCCAAATGAACTTCAACTAACAGAAATCATTTTGGGGGAAGTTAAACCCTACAGCAACAAGCTGTACAAGCTGTCATTTTTTATAATTTTTTTTTAGAAAAGCATCAACTAATCTTTTATGTGTTTTGCTCAAATTATGAATATGTATACATTCTTTTATTGTTGCAGCCAGTCAATGTTGTAACCTTTGGTCATGAGGGACATGTCAGATGTTTCTTTTACATACTAAACCCATTATAAATGGTACAGAACATAATGTCATCAGCGGGCAACATTGTCTCTCTAAAAATAGAGCAAAAGCATAAGGAGTACATTGTTGATGCTGAAACTAATTTTAGGGATAACGCTTTTATTAGAAGTTTCAAGAATTTATTGGACATCCTTAAAGTTTTCTATTTTTTGTTGTTTAACCCTTTCCATACAGGGCTTTTTATACCACTTCCATACCGGGCCTATTCTGGCACTTCTCTCCTACATGTACAAATCATCATTCTTTTTCTAGAAAATTACTCAGAACCCCCAAACATTATATATATACATTCTTTTTTAGCAGACACCCTAGGGAATAAAATGACGGTCGTTGCAGCTTTTTATCTTGAATGGTATTTGCGCAATAATTTTTCAAACGCCTTTTTTTTGGGAAAAGAAATGGTTTCATGAATTAAAAAATAACAAAACAGTAAAGTTAGCCCAATTTTTCTGTAAAATATGAAAGATTATGTTACGCCGAGTAAAAAGATACCTAACATGTCACGCTTTAAAATTGCACAAACTCATGGAATGGTGCCAAACTTCGGTACTTAAAAATCTCCATAGGCGACGCTTTGAATTTTTTTTACAGGTTACCAGGTTAGAGTTACAGAGGAGGTCTAGTGCTAGAATGTTTGCACGCGCTGTAACGCACGTGGCGATACCTCACATATGTGGTTTGAATGGCGTTTACATATGTGGGCGGGACTTACGTGTGCGTTCGCTTCTGAGCGTGAGCTATTGGGGACAGGGGCGTTTTAAAAAAAAATGTATTTTTTTTTTATTTTTACTTTTTTTTTTATCACTTTTATTCCTATTACAAGGAATGTAAACATCCCTTGTAATAGGAATGTGTGTGACAGGTCCTCTTTATGGAGAGATGCGGGGTCAATAAGACCCCGCATCTCTCCTCCAGGCTGGAAAGCATGAGATTGTGAATAAAATTTCACCAATCTCATGCTTACTAGCCGCAATGGCGGCTTTGTTTACTTCTGAGGACCTGGGCGTGACGTCATCACATCGCGCCTGGGCCTCCAACGGTCATAGAGATGACTGGTGACCATCTGGTCACCAGTCATCTCTATGCTCCTCGTCATGTGACCACCGGCGCCAGAAGATTCTTTCTCCGGGCCCCCGATGGCACGGGAGAGCCCGGAGAAGCACCAGATGGCGGCGGAAGGGGGGGAATCCCCTCCCGCCGCCTATAAGAACGATCAAGCGGTGGAACCGCCGCTATGATAATTCTTATGGTGTGCAGAATCGCCGGCTGAAGACAAGGATATCTGAATGATGCCTCTATCTGCAGGCATCATTCAGATATCCCCCCTCAAACCCAGGACATCATATGACGTCCACCCGGAGGGAGAGAGGGTTCCTGCCGGCGTCATTTTACAATGACTCGGTATGGAAGGGGTTAATGGAAGCACATGATCCTCACTCTGTCAATGTGAATGCTAAAATATATTAGCAGACTACATTTTCAATGTACTTATTGCATATATACTGTGACAGCAGGAAGGTAAAGTCACCTGGTTGCATCCAGGGGGGTAGATATATTTCGCCCAGATTCAGGCTTTACGCCGACTTATACAACTAGGTGGAGAGTTGTATAAGCCCAGCTAAGGCTAGTGGGCTCATGGATGACTCATACCTCTAGGGAGAGTGTGGGGCGTCGTGCAGACAGGGAGTTGATGAGACCAGCTGAAGCTTGTCAGCTCATTTAGGCCTCTATAAGAACTCCCAGCTTCATTAGATGTTAGCTCATGCCTGGACCCAGACCTGTGTGGACTGTCTAGGGAGAGTGAACCCCTGTGCGGTGAGACAAAGCCTGTGTGGCTATTTTCTTGGACATTTAAAACCAGGGACTTAGGGACTAGGACAGCACTAGGCTGATCCCAGTTGTTAGTTAGGAAACCTGTATGTTTAATCAGAGGTCAAGTTGACCAGGATTTATTTTGTTTATGTTTCTTTTGGCTTTGCTGTGTTTTGTCACTGTAAATAGAAAATAAACCGCACCTTTTTTGATTTTGAAAACCACAACCTCCGTTTGCTGGGCCTGTTTTTGTGTGGGGAGCCCATCCCGGGGGTCACACACACCCGCTGCCGAGCTAACCCCCTCACAGTTGGTGGAGAACCAGTGGCAGTTTTTTTTAAGCCAGCATGGAGGAGATACTGAAGCAGCTGGCTCTAGCAAATGCCAATCAACAGCAGACAAATGCAGGTTTGCAAAAGAGCCTTGCAGCTCAACAACAGAACTTCGCAGCCCAGCAGCAAGCTCATCAACAGAGCCTTGCAGCCCAGCAGCAAGCTCACCAACAGAGTCTGGAAGCTCAGCAACAAGCCCAGCAGCAATCTGAGGCCCGCTTCATAGACCTGTTACAGAAGCAAGAGCAGAGACTACAACAAATGGAAGCAGTAATGCAGCAACGTCCGCAGACCAGTGAGGAAAGCCGTCCCACTAATACCGCGTCCTTTGGGGTGAGTCGTTTATTGACAAAAATGACTGGAGAGGATGATCCAGAGGTATTTTTGACCACATTTGAAAGGACTGCTGAAAGAGAAAAGTGGCCTGAGGAGCAGTGGGCTGGACTGGTGGCTCCTCTGTTAACTGGTGAATCGCAGAAGGCTTACTATGACCTAGAGCTTGACCAAGCAAAAGACTATGTGATGCTAAAAGCTGAGATATTGGCAAGGCTGGGTGTCACCCAGGCTGTCCGGGCTCAGCGTGTGCATAACTGGACTTTCCAGCTTGGAAAACCCCCCAGGTCTCAAATGTATGATCTCATTCACCTGAGCAGAAAGTGGCTACAGCCAGAGACTTTGTCCGCACCAAAGATTGTGGAACGTGTTGTAATGGATCGGTTTTTGAGAGCTCTTCCTACTGCCATCCAAAAGTGGGTAAGCCATGGAGACCCAGAGACGGCCGATGGTCTTGTGGATTGTGTGGAGAAATACTTGGCTACAGAGAACCTGACGGCCTCTTCCAGAGACACTCGGACTTTCCACCCTAAGACCAGACCATCCCCAGGGGCGGATAAGAGGATTCCAAGGGGTAAGGGTGGAGAGAGTGAGAGGGTGGGAGCTCTACCCCAAGTTTGGCGAGAACAGCCTGGGAAATCAGCGGCTCAAGAGGCGGCAAGAAGGATCGTTTGCTACCGCTGCCGGCAAGCGGGACATATTGCAGCCAATTGCCCGGTTGTGGAGGAACCCATGCAGTGTGACTTTCTGACGGGCAGACGTCAGTCGCTGTGTGCGACAGTCGCATGCACTGCCATTCGAGGAACTGAGAAACATTTATGCAAAATGTGTGTTAATGGTAGAAATGTTGTGGTATTGCTGGATTCAGGTAGCCTTGTGACCCTGATAAAGGCTGAGTTAGTTAAAACAGAGGTCTCTGGGAATAGCAAGGTAGCTGTTATTTGTGTGCATGGGGACACCCGAGAGTATCCAGTGACTACAGTGTGTTTCGAGACCCCCAAAGGTACCCTCTCTCATCCAGTGGGCTTAGTATCTCAGTTACCGTATGACGCCATTGTGGGAAGGGATTTTCCGAAGTTCTGGGAACTGTGGGATGATCCTGAGCCCCCCACTGGTGCCCCTATGTACCAGGAATGTGATAGCCAGAACTCCCCTGAGAGTGGTGAGGACTCTCCGGAATTTCCCTTATCAGTATTGGCAGGGGAGACTCAAGAAACTGGAGAGGAGCCCACCTCCTCAGACGAAAACCTACCGTCTGTGGAGTTTTCTGATCTTGAGGTTCACAGGGAAAACTTTGCCACAGAACAGTTGAAAGACCCCGCCCTAATAAAGGCACGGGAAAACGTAGTGAAAATAGATGGCGAGTTAGTGAACCCAGATAAAACCTGCACTTACCCATACTTCAGCGTAGAGAAGGACCTACTGTATCGGGTGGCAAAAAGGGCAGAAGAAACCGCTGAGCAGCTTGTGGTGCCCAAACCTTACAGGAAGTTGGTGTTGGAGTTGGCCCATGGGCACATTCTTGGAGGTCATCTGGGGACAGAGAAAACCCGAGAGAGGGTATTACAGAGATTCTATTGGCCGGGGGTGATGAAGGACATAGAAAATTATTGTTCCTCCTGCCCTGTGTGTCAGAGGTCGGCCCCGATGCCACATTTCCGTAGCCCGCTGGTCCCTCTACCCATCATTGAGGTCCCGTTTGAGAGGATCGCCATGGATTTGGTAGGTCCTATAATCAAGTCCGCTAGGGGGCACCAGTACATATTAGTTATAATGGACTATGCCACCCGTTATCCAGAAGCGATCCCTCTCCGAAATACCTCGGCCAAAACCATAGCCAAAGAGCTATCTCTTGTGTTTAGCCGAGTGGGTATTTGTAAAGAACTGCTTACGGACCAAGGTACACCCTTTATGTCCCGGGTTATGAAGGAGCTGTGTAAATTGTTCAAAGTGATGCAATTACGTACATCTGTGTATCACCCCCAAACCGATGGGCTGGTTGAAAGATTCAACAAAACCCTAAAACAAATGTTGAAGAAAGTGGTGGATAGAGATGGAAAGGATTGGGACTGTCTACTTCCTTATCTGATGTTTGCTATTAGGGAGGTGCCCCAATCCTCTACGGGATTCTCCCCCTTTGAGTTACTGTATGGGAGACACCCAAGAGGGCTGTTGGATATTGCCAAGGAAACTTGGGAAAGTGAGAGTTCTCCCCACAGGAGTGTGATTGAGCATGTCGCCCTGATGCAAGACCGAATTGCACAGGTAATGCCCATTGTGAAGGAACATTTGGCCCAAGCGCAGTTAGCACAGCAGAGAGTGTACAACCGTGGAGCCAAGACCCGTACCTTTTCCCCGGGGGATAGGATAGTGGTACTTGTCCCTACGGTTGAAAGTAAATTCCTTGCCAAATGGCAAGGCCCCTACGAGATAATGGAAAAAGTGAGCGAAGTGAATTACAAGGTCAGACAACCAGGAAGGCGAAAGCCCGAACAGATCTATCACGTTAATCTGTTGAAAGCCTGGAGGGATAGAGAGTCCCTAGTCGCAGACACTTGGTCACCAGCTCAAACTGGTTGCGTGATTCCTGAGGTTGGAATAGCAGCCACCTTGTCACAACCCCAACAACAGGAGGTTAAGGAGTTTGTGCTTCGCAACAAGGAGGTATTCTCTGAGCTGCCGGGACAAACATTTGGGGTAGAGCATGACATCATTACCCCGCCCGGTGAAAGGGTGAAGTTAAAACCCTATCGGATCCCAGAGGCCCGACGGGAGGCAATACGGGAGGAAGTACAGAAAATGCTGAACTTAGGGGTGATAGAGGAGTCCCAAAGTGATTGGTCTAGTCCCATTGTGTTGGTGCCTAAACCGGATGGGAGCTGGCGATTTTGTAACGATTTTCGTCAGTTGAACAAAGTTACAAAATTTGACACCTACCCCATGCCACGTATAGATGAGTTGATCGACCGGCTGGGAACAGCCCGATACATGACGACTCTTGACCTCACAAAAGGGTATTGGCAAATCCCCCTGGCCAAATTGGCCAAAGAGAAAACCGCATTTGTAACCCCAGACGGGGCGTTCCAATATAAAAGAATGCCGTTCGGGTTACAGAATGCGCCGGCCACATTCCAGCGGAAAATGGACCAGATGCTGAGGCCCCATCGGAAGTATGCTGCGGCTTACCTGGATGACGTAATTGTCCATAGCACAGATTGGGCCTCACATCTGCCAAAAGTGCAAGCAGTCCTGGACTCTGTTCGGGAAGCGGGGTTTACGGCTAACCCCAAGAAGTGTACCATTGGGCAGGAGGAGGCCAAATATCTTGGGTACACCATTGGGAGGGGAGTAATAAAACCCCAACTCAACAAAGTCGAGGCCATCCAGAGTTGGCCACGTCCCAACAGCAAGAAGCAGGTACGAGCCTTTCTGGGAATCGCTGGGTATTATCGGCGATTCATTCCCCACTTTGCTTCTAAGGCTGTGCCCCTAACCAACCTAACGAAGGGGAAAGGGTCGGTCATGATTAAATGGACCCCCGAGGCTGAGGCAGCATTCCAATTCTTGAAACAAGCCTTATGTAGCCAGCCAGTGTTGTACTCACCCGACTTCTCTAAAGACTTTGTCGTACAAAGTGATGCGTCAGATGTGGGGTTAGGAGCAGTATTGTCCCAGGTCTGGAACGGAGAAGAGCACCCAGTCATTTACCTCAGCAGGAAGTTGAAGTCCCATGAGGTAAATTACGCCACCGTTGAAAAGGAGTGTTTAGCGGTGAAGTGGGCTCTAGATTCCCTTCGGTACTACCTGCTAGGTAGGCACTTTGACATGGTTACGGATCACGCTCCGTTAAAGTGGATGGCTCAAAACAAGGAAACAAATAGAAGAGTGAATAGGTGGTTCCTGGCCCTCCAGGAATTCAACTTCACAGTAAAGCATCGCCCTGGCGTTCAAATGGGGAATGTGGATGCTTTGTCTCGAGTACATGAATGCCTGATTGCTGGTGTTCCAACCCCGAGGTTAAAACAAGAGGGGGGGTATGTGACAGCAGGAAGGTAAAGTCACCTGGTTGCATCCAGGGGGGTAGATATATTTTGCCCAGATTCAGGCTTTACGCCGACTTATACAACTAGGTGGAGAGTTGTATAAGCCCAGCTAAGGCTAGTGGGCTCATGGATGACTCATACCTCTAGGGAGAGTGTGGGGCGTCGTGCAGACAGGGAGTTGATGAGACCAGCTGAAGCTTGTCAGCTCATTTAGGCCTCTATAAGAACTCCCAGCTTCATTAGATGTTAGCTCATGCCTGGACCCAGACCTGTGTGGACTGTCTAGGGAGAGTGAACCCCTGTGCGGTGAGACAAAGCCTGTGTGGCTATTTGCTTGGACATTTAAAACCAGGGACTTAGGGACTAGGACAGCACTAGGCTGATCCCAGTTGTTAGTTAGGAAACCTGTATGTTTAGTCAGAGGTCAAGTTGACCAGGATTTATTTTGTTTATGTTTCTTTTGGCTTTGCTGTGTTTTGTCACTGTAAATAGAAAATAAACCGCACCTTTTTTGATTTTGAAAACCACAACCTCCGTTTGTTGGGCCTGTTTTTGTGTGGGGAGCCCATCCCGGGGGTCACACACACCCGCTGCCGAGCTAACCCCCTCACAATACATAAAACCATAACAAACAAATCATGGAAAACCTCACAAATAACGCATTACTAGAAGGAGCACAATGGGAGCTGTAATTAACTACAAAGTACAATACTAAATTCCCCAGTCGTAATCATAGCTGATAGCATATTATATCTTATATTAATTTTTAATAAATAAAAAGGTGTCAGTTGTATCCATATTGAAACACGCACTCACCAGACACATTATTAGGTACATCTGTTCAATTGTTTGGTAACACAAATTGATGAACAGCCAATCACATGGCAGCAACTCAATGCATTTAGTTATCTAGATGTGGTGAAAACGACTTGTTCAAGTTCAAACCGAGCATCAGAATGGGGAGTAAAGGGGATTTAAGTGACCTTGAACGTGGCATGGTTGTTGGTGCCAGACAGGCTGATCTGAGTATTTTAAAAACTGCTGATAAACAACATGAAAGCATGGATCCATCCTGCCTTGTATCAACGGTTCAGGCTGGTGATGGTGGTGTAATGGTGCAAGGGATATTTTCTTGGCACACTTTGGACCCCTTAGTACCAATTGAGAATTGTTTAAATGCCACAACCTATCTGAGTATTGTTGCTGACCATCCATCCCTTTATGACTACAGTGTACTTCCAGCAGGATAATGCACCATGTCACAAAGCTCAAATCATCTCAAACTGGTTTCTTGAACATGACAATGAGTTCACTGTACTCCAATGGCCTCCACGTTCACCAGATCTCAATCCAATAGAGCACCTTTGGGATGCGGTGGAACGGGAGATTTGCATCATGGATGTGCAGCCGACAAATCTTCAGCAACTGCATGATGCTATCATGTCAATATGGACCAAAATCTCTGAAGAATTAAGGTTGTTCTGAAGGCAAAAGGGGGTACAACCTGGTACTAGCAAGTAGTGCCTAATAAAGTGGCCAGTGAGTGTATGTTGATCTACAAGTGCTACAACTCAAGGCACACTTCTGGGTTAGGTCCGAATAAAAATTTGGAAATTGTTTGGTTATTCTGAGATTTGGATGTATCTGATCTCCGAATGAGATAATAAACAATAATAAATTTCTCTGAAATTCATTTGATTTCATTTGATTTTCAAAAAAATTCAAAATATCCAAAACGATTTGAATTCGGATGAGTCGAAAAATGATCAACCGATTCAAATTCTGTGCGAAGAATAGCTGGTTGTTAAGCAGCAGGCCAGGAAGCCAGCCACGAGTCCCTAAAAAGCGATGACTCATCAGCCATCAGTGGGCTTCCCTGCTGACAAATGAATATAAACATAAGCTCTTCGGGTCTGGTATGGATTCTAAGTGGATGTCCACTCGAAAATGAAAAAGCTAAACGGTGTGGGGTTCCCCCCAAAATCCATACCAGACCCTTATCCGTGCATGCAACCTGGAAGGACAGGAAAGGGGGGGGACGAGCGAGCGCCCTCCCTCCAGAACCATACCAGGCCACATGCCCTCAACATGGGGGGTGCTGTGGGGCAGGGAGGGCTGCAGAGCTGTTTTTTAAATTTTGGCTTGGGGCTCCCCTAAAATCCATACCAGGCCCGAAGGGATTGGGGGGGGGGGGACCTAACGCTGTTTTTTTCAGAATTTTTCATTGCTGCCATTCTTTTCTTTACATTTCAGCTGTCAGGGGGGAAGCCCCCTGATAGCTAACGAGTCATCTTCCTTCTTGTTATTGTATAACTCCAAATTCATGAATCATTTGCAACACTTTAGGCCCCTTTCACACTAGCAGACCGTATGTCCGCTTTTTCATCCATCCGTTTACCAATGAAAAAGGGACATACATTGGTTCCTATGAGATCGTGGGTGTCAGCGGATGAAACATCCGCCGACACCCGATCTCCTCCGTGTCCGCAATGCTCTGTTTTTCTGGATAGAAAAATTCCTATTTTTCTATCCGTCTGCGAAGCGGATCGTATGAATACGGACAGACGGTCTGTGTTCATCCGATCCCCCCATAGGGGAGAGCGGAGATCTGACAGGGCGGTCCCTGCACAGTGTGCGGGGACCGCCCTGTTATCCGCCGGCTCAGCGGGGATCAACGGAGCGATCCCATCTGAGCAAGCGGAGGTTCACGGGGCGGATCATGACTGATCCGTCCCGTGTGAAAGGGGCCTTTGGTTCTGACAGAGACTTGTGCACAAAATTCAGATAGTTCTAAAATGCTTCACTTTTACATTGTGTCACATAGAATGCGCCAAATGTAAAAGTGGAGCTAATTAAGACCAACTCTCTCTCTTTTGGCATACAGAGAGAAAAACTGTCTCAAAGACAGATTTTGCAAAAGTGTCTCCTGTGCATTATAAAAGTAACACAGCATAAACCAAATTTAAGTAAAATTTCTAGACAGATACATCAATTTGGCGCCTACTTTATCACTTTTAGAATGCATGAGAGACACTTTTGCAAAATCTGCTTTCTCCAGTCTTATGAATTCCAGGGAATGCGTGTACATGAATAAAGTACTGGTTACAGAAAAGCATCCATTGGGTAGTGATAAATACCTCATATTCTAAACTCGGCTCAGCCTCGGCGCCGCTGCATTGCTGAAAGGCAGCCAATGGCTGTGCAGCAATGACGGTTTCTGAAATTCCAGCCAAAGAAGCAGTAGCAATGTTCCTGCATGACGTTAGCCCTCCACTTCACGCAGTGATGTGAGAAGGAGGAGAAAAATACAGAGGTAATTAAATGAAATACTGTATTTATCGGTGTATAACACGCACTTTTTTCCCCTTAAAATCAGGGGAAAATTGTGGGTGCGTGTTATACGCCGAACCCCCGCTGATTGTGAGGAAACGAGGAGCGGAGCCGAGATACACAAAGCCGAAGTACACTCGGCTTTACTCGGCTCCTCTTGCAGTCATGCCCACCTCCACTGATTGCAAGAGGAGCAAGCGCCGCTGACATACAAAAAGCCGAGTGTACTTCAGCTAGTCTCGGCTCCTCTCGCAGTCCCGCCCCTGACTGTGAGCAGAGTCGAGTCTAGCCGAAGTACACTCGGCTTTCTGTATGTCAGCGGCGCACGCTCCTCTACTCTCGCAATCAGTGGAGATGGGCGGGACTGTGAGCAGAGCCGAGTCTAGCCGAAGTACATTCGGCTTTCTGTATCTTGGCTCCGCTCGCTCCTCTCCGCTCACAGTCAGCGGAAATCTGCGCCAATTTTAAATCAGGGCAATTCTGCAAAGAGACTGGCAAGGCTGCAAAGGCACTGGGCAATGCTGAAAATGCACTGGGCAAAGCTGCAAAGGCACTGGGCAAGGCTGCAGATGGACACTGGGCAAGGCTGCAATGATGGACAAGGCTGCAGATGGCCACTGATAAGGCTGCATTGATGGGCATTTAAATGTAAGTTTTTTTCCTTAAACTTCCCTCCTAAAAGTTTTTTTCCTTAAAATTCCCTCCTAAACTTGGGGTGCGTGTTAAATCAGGGCAATTCAGCAAGAGACTGGCAAGGCTGCAAAGGCACTGGGCAATGCTGAAAAGACACTGGGCAAAGCTGCAAAGGCACTGGGCAAGGCTGCAGATGGACACTGGGCAAGGCTGCAATGATGGACAAGGCTGCAGATGGACACTGATAAGGCTGCATTGATGGGCATTTAAATGTAATTTTTTTCCCTAAACTTCCCTCCTAAAAGTTTTTTTCCCTAAAATTCACTCCTAAACTTGGGGTGCGTGTTATACGCCGGCACGTGTTATACGCAAATAAATACGGTAATTAAAGAAGTGAGTGAGGACTCCTTATGTTATGCTACTTATGTTTTTTTTGCGCAATTGCGTATCGTTTATATACCGTTTTTGTGCGTGTTTGCAAAATTAAAGTGGGCCAATCTGGATGAAGTTCAGGGCCAAATTTTTGTCCCAGTCCAGCCCTGCGGCTGGGACCAATTCTGTTGATCTTGTTATACAGTAAATGATATAGTGGTGGGAATAAATAGCTCAATATCAATGTTTGCTGATGATACAAAGCTATATGGGACAATAACTTCACAGCAGGGCATATAATCTATACAAGAGGACTTTGATGGAACTGATGGGGGGCAGCTACATGGAAGATGAGGTTCAATATAGAAAATGTAAAGTTATGCGCTTGAGAGCTAAAAATGCAAGCTAATGCAAAACCAGAGCACTCACAGTATGTCATTCTTCTTTATTTAAACATAAATTCTGAAGGCTAAATACAATTGACGATGAATGCTTCTCACATAAAACCAAACTTACTGTGAGTGCATTGCATTTTGTTTTCCTGGATTCCAGTATTGGACATTTACTTACCAGGAGCACTGAGATTTTACAGAGGTCAAAAGTATGGGTTCTCTAAGAGCAATCTCTTCAATGTGCACTAGTCTGAGCTCCCTCCAGAATTACTAACAGTGAATGCCACACATGTATTTAA
Organism: Rana muscosa; assembly: GCA_029206835.1. Taxonomy (NCBI): domain Eukaryota; kingdom Metazoa; phylum Chordata; class Amphibia; order Anura; family Ranidae; genus Rana; species Rana muscosa. Next base: position 1,104,963,266 of record CM055122.1, on the reverse strand, counting down.
CTTGCATTTACTTTTGTTACAATCTGATCACCAGCATGCATTTAAAGGGGAACTGCAACCCATAGGCAGACCTTACATCTAACTTAAAGTTGAAGTAAACCCTTTTTTTTTACTTTTACCGTAGGTTTAGGAGATATTCATTGTACCTACAGGTAAGCCTTATTATAGGCTTACCTGTAGATACAGTACATATCTCCTAAACCTGCACAGTTTAGGAGATATTCACACTGCATGCAGTCAGTGACGTCACTGGCGTGTGTGCTCTGAAGGGGCGGCATACCCATGCCATCCCTTCAGAACTCCATGCTGCGGTTCGTGATGTCAAGGTGGTGTGGCCAATCAGAAGGCCGGAGGATGCAAAGCCGAAAGGAAGACCGGGTGAAGATGGAAGCACTTTCATCGGTGATAGCGTGCTGTGGAGGGCTTTATTTTAAGGTAAGTATTTCATAATGTGCTACTCTGCAATGCATACTAGCACATTATGCCGCTGTCTTACAGGGTTAAAGAAAAAAAAATGGGTTTACCACTGCTTTAAAGTCCAACTCTGGGCTCTGTGCTTTATCAACCCCATCCCCTCAAGCATCCCTCAGGCAGTATTTTCAGTTATAGTACTTATTTTTGTATTTGACACTTGCCTGTCCCATGGGACTACAAGTCAGTTAAATAAGGGTCCTAAACCTCTTCTCTGGTTTGGGGGGTCTTAAAGTGTAACGTTACCTATGACACCTTGATAAAAAATAATGTTCTTTAGCAGGGAACATACATTTCACATTAATAATTATTCTACCAAAATGAGTGTGTGCTGTTAATAGCCTCCAGTATTACTCCTGTTTTTTCTTGTTGAAGGCTGCCATTTTTCTGAAGCCTAGAGTCCAGGAGCAGCAGTAAATCTTTAGGCTGTCAGCAGATCAGTCAATAGTGGCTATGATTTTCAGCACAATGGCAAAAAATGTTTGCAACTGAGCATGTGCAGAGAAGAGTGAGACAGTGTTTTACTGGATTTTAAACAGTATAGGCACTTATTTGTAATGTTTTACATAGCTATACCTGCAATGGGCCCAGCCTGAAGTGATCTAGCAGGATTACATTTTCTGATTAAAGTTTCACATTAAATAAATGATGCAAAGAGTGTCCTCAGGATGTCAGCACCACTCTTTGCATCATGACATTGTGCAGGTGCCCTGCACTCCCAGTATGCCTTCAGTCTTCCATACTTAGTGATGCTGGGCAACATCATGCAGTCCAGAAGACTAACATCTTGTGGTAAAAAGCAAAACTACAGGAGACAGGGCTGGAGAGGATGTATCTTTTGCAGCCAGTGCTGTATTTTTTTTTATTCAGCTTGGGCACCATTATTTACTTTATTTACCTTATTTGCTCAGTATTCCTTAGATAGCTCTTTTAAACTTGTTACTAGATACCAATACCGTTTCGATAGATCCCCTCTTTCAGAAATTAGAGGGCTTCCAGATGATTGCTTTAATGAATTCCTAACAACAAAAGCCTGGGGAATGCCTAGGAAAAAACCAAGCCTACTCACCGTCCAGCTTGCAGACAACCAATTAACCTGTCTAACAGTATGCGTTAAAAACAGGGGTTTTGTCCACACGCATTTGCAAACGCATGCGTGAGCCACAGAGCCACGTCACGGCACCCTGGAATCTGTGCTCCTACACTAAACTACCAGTGTCCCCACAATGGAGGCACATGCATTCTGGTGGATAGATGAGGACAAGTGGACGGAAGGGGAGCCACCCCTCCTTAAAGGTACAGGAGCACACAAAACACCCAGCATGTAGCACAATGGCTGCAAAGGTGTTGGTGCGTTGCTGTACCAATACAAACACCAATGTGATATGAAAAAAAAACTTGTCCACCGCTCTCATCTATAGCTGCCCATCACAGAAAGCAGCATTGGAAGGCTGAAACAGATAACAACAAAAGCCTGGGGAATGCCCAGGAAAAAACCAAGCCTACTTACCGACCAGCTCTCAGACAACCAATTAACCTGTCTAACAGTATGCGTTAAAACAGGGGTTTTGTCCGCACGCATTTGCAAACGCACGCGTGAGCCACAGAGCCACATCACGGCACCCTGGAATCTGTGGTCCTACACTAAACTATGAGTGTACCCACAATGGAGGCACATGCATTCTGATGGATAGATGAGGACAGGTGGACTGAAGGGGAGCCACTCCTCCTTAAAGGTACAAGAGCACACCAAACACCCAGCATGTAGCACAATGGCTGCAAAGGTGTTGGTGTGTTGCTGTACCAATACAAACACCAATGTGATATGAAAAACAAAATTGTCCACCGCCCTCATCTATGGCTGGCCATTGCAGTAAGCAGCATTGGAAGGCTGAAACAGATAACAACAAAAGCCTGGGGAATGCCCAGGAAAAAACCAAGCCTACTTACCGACCAGCTCGCAGACCACCAATTAACTTGTCTAACAGTATGCGTTAAAAAACAGGGGTTTTGTCCGCACGCAAGTGCAAACACACGCGTGAGCCACAGAGCTACGTCACGGCACCCTGGAATCTGTGGTCCTACACTAAACTATGAGTGTCCCCACAATGGAGGCACATGCATTCTGATAGATGGATGAGGACAGGTGGACTAAAGGGGAGCCACCCCTCCTTAAAGTTACAGGAGCACACCAAACACCCAGCATGTAGCACAATGGCTGCAAAGGTGTTGGTGTGTTGCTGTACCAATACAAACACCAATGTGATATGAAAAAAAAACTTGTCCACCGCCCTCATCTATAGCTGGCCATCACAGCATTGGAAGGCTGAAACAGATAATAACAAAAGCCTGGGGAATGCCCAGGAAAAAAACAAGCCTACTTACCGACCAGCTCGCAGACCACCAAATAACCAGCCTTCCAATGCTGCTTACTCACTATAGATGAGGGCGGTGGACAAGTTTGTTTTTCATATCACTTTAATTAATTCCTGCCTATGCTGCATACACATTCTTTATCATGTGGTACTTCCCAGTGTCTTCTATAAGGGTCTTTGTGGAGTGAAATTTAAAGTCACATGACTGAGAGCCTTGAAAACAACGGAGCAAGAATAATGGCATACAACATGTCATATACATGAGGAGCATGCAGTCTCTGAGGGGCTGAATCACAGGGGTAACCATGCTGATTTTTTTTTTACTTACTATAAGGTAGATACTGGCATAGTTATTACCACAAAAAAATGGTTGTGTTAAAAATATGGAAATAGTATTGTTAGATATAGCTTTAAATACATTTCCTATCATAGTTTATTCCTGCTTCTGATTTGTAATCTATACACCTTTGAGACGCCCAAATGGTATAATTTGGAAAAATACTCCCAAAAATAACTTTAACCACTTAACGACCGCCCACTGTAAATATACGTCGGCAGAATGGCACCGACAGGCAGAATCACGTACATATACGTGATTGCCTTTGTATAGTTGGGGGGTCCGATCGGACCCCCCTTCTTTACAGTGAGCGGTCGTTTTACCTTCGGGAGCGATCCGGCATGAGGGGACGGCCGTTCGATTCCGGCCACCCCCTCTCAATCGCTCCCGGCGAATGAGAGCTTCCCCTGCCTGTGTACTGTTTACACAGGCTGGAGGAAGTGATGTCATCTCTCCTGCGGCGCTCACATATACCGAGCGCCGTACAGGAGAAGATGCAGGTTAGTGCACACAACACTACACTGACACCAGGACACATAGGCACATAAATCGCCCCCCCAGGCCCCCCAGGCCCCCCAGACACCCCCAGATCACCCCCCAGATCACCCCCAGCCCCCAGTCACAGTGTCACTGATTGCAGTGACCATTTATTTAGTGATCACTGCAATCAGTGACATTTGTGACTGTAAAAGTGTCAGTACATTCAGTTTTAGGTCCAGTGTAGCCCCATAACCCCCCCCCTAATAAAGGTTTAACCCCCTGATCACCCCCCAGATAACCCTTTCACCCCCTAGCACCGCCGTCACTAAGCGATCATTTTTCTGATCGATGTCTTAGCGTCGGTGATGCTGATCGGTAGCCAGTAATTTTTTTTAGGTTCGCCGCAGGTTTTTATAGCGTCGGGTACCCCCATATATTACCTAATAAAGGTTTAACCCCCTTGATTGCCCCCCAGGTAACCCTTTCACCCCCTATCACCACTGTCACTAAGCGATAATTTTTCTGATCGATGTTTTAGCGTCTGCGATGCTGATCGGTAGCCAGTAATTTTTTTTAGGTTCGCCGCAGGTTTTTATAGCGTCGGGTACCCCCATATATTACCTAATAAAGGTTTAACCCCCTTGATCACCCCCCAGGTAACCCTTTCACCCCCTAGCACCGCCGTCACTAAGCGATCATTTTTCTGATCGATGTCTTAGCGTCGGTGATGCAGATCGGTAGCCAGTAATTTATTTTAGGTTCGCCGCAGGTTTTTATAGCGTCAGGTACCCCAATATATTACCTAATAAAGGTTTAACCCCCTTGATCGCCCCCCAGGTAACCCTTTCACCCCCTATCACCACTGTCGCTAAGCGATCATTTTTCTGATCGCTGTCTTAGCGTTGGTGATGCCGATCGTTAGCCAGTAATTTTTTTTAGGTTCGCCGCAGGTTTTTATAGCGTCAGGTACCCCCATATATTATCTAATAAAGGTTTAACCCCCTGATCGCCCCCCAGGTAACCCTTTCACCCCCTATCACCACTGTCGCTAAGCGATCATTTTTATGATCGTTGTCTTAGTGTCGGTGATGCAGATCGGTAGCCAGTAATTTTTTTTTAGGTTCGCCGTCAGGTTTTTATATAGCGTCAGGTACCCCCATATATTACCTAATAAAGGTTTTAACCCCCTAATTGTCCCTAGTTAACCCTTTCACCAGTGATCATCATATAAGTGTTACAGGTGACGCTGGTTAGTTAGTTTGCTTTTTATAGTGTCAGTGCACCCGCCGTAAATAACCCAATAAAGGTTTAACCCCCTGATCGCCCGGCGGGTGATATCAATTAAGTTTTAGCGTCAGAGAGGGTCTGCGTCACACCCCAGGCAGCGTCAGGTTAGTGCCAGTAACGCTAACACCCACGCGTGAAGCATACACCTCCCTTAGTGGTATAGTATCTGAACAGATCAATATCTGATCTGATCAGATCTATACTAGCGTCCCCAGCAGTTTAGGGTTCCCAAAAACGCAGTGTTAGCGGGATCAGCCCAGATACCTGCTAGCACCTGCGTTTTGCCCCTCCGTCCAGCCCAGGCCACCCAAGTGCAGTATCGATCGATCACTGTCACTTGCAAAACACAGCACACATAACTGCAGCGTATGCAGAGACAGGCCTGATCCCTGCGACTCCAGTGCTGTAGGAGGTGATTTCGCCACCACAGTTAAAAAAAAAAAAGCATATATGCCGAAGCATTGGGGCAGCAGGGGCGGAGGAGCGATTTTGCTCCTAATGCCGCGTACATACGGTCGAAATTCCGACGGAGGCTTGCCCGTGGAAAAGTCTGACCATGTGTACGCGGCATAACTTTTGCGGGAAGATGCCCCATGCTTCGGCATATATAAATGGTGCATGTATGCCCATCATTAGAAGTGGGTGGATGAAGGGCGGTATTCTAATGGTGGGCATACCCACCGATCAATCTTTTTTTTTCGTTCAGCCAACAGGCTGCATGAAAAAAAGATTACAATACATGTCCAACAAGGACCAGCAACGTACTGGTATGTTGCTGGACTTTGAATGTTTATACCAGAATGATGCCTGCGGGTTTAGGTATCATCTTGGTATCATTCTTTTCAGCCAGCGGCCGGCTTTCATGTAAAAGCAATCCTAGTGGCTAATTAGCCTCTGGACTGCTTTTACAAGCAGTGGGAGGGAATGTCCCCCCCGGATATAAAAAGCGCCATTGGGAAATTGGGAAAGCATTTTATCACACCGATCTTGGTGTGGTCAGATGCTTTGAGGGCAGAGGAAAGATCTAGGGTCCAATAGACCCCAGTTTTTTCAAAAAAGAGTACCTGTCATTACCTATAGGTATCATAGGGGATATTTATATTCCCTGAGATAACAATAAAAATGATAAAAAAATAAATAAATATGGAAGCAACAGTTTAAAAATAAAATAAAAAAGCAAAATTAATAATAATAATAAAAAAAAAGCACCCCTGTCCTGCCCTGCTCTTGCCCAATGGCGAACGCAAGCGTCGGTCTGGCGTCATATGTAAACAGCAATTGCACCATGCATGTGAGGTATCACCGCGAAGGTCAGATCGAGGGCAGTAATTTTAGCAGTAGACCTCCTCTGTAAATCTAACGGGGTAACCTGTAAAGGCTTTTAAAGGCTTTTAAAAATGTATGTAGTTTGTCGCCAATGCGCGTTTGTGCGAAATTTTAAAGCATGTCGTGTTTGGTATCTATGTACTCGGCCTAAGATCATCTTTTTTATTTCATCAAACATTTGGGCAATATAGTGTGTTTTAGTGCATTAAAATTAAAAAAAGTGTATTTTTCCCCCAAAAAATGCGTTTGAAAAATCGCTGCGCAAATACTGTGTAGAAAAAAAAAATGCAACACCCACCATTTTATTCTGTAGGGCCTTTGCTTTAAAAATATATATAATGTTTGGGTGTTCAACATAATTTTCTTGCAAAAAAAAATATGTTTTCATGTAAACAAAAAGTGTCAAAAAGGGCTTTGTCTTCAAGTGGTTAGAAGAGTGGATGTAAGCTTCCTAATGTTGTGTATAAAATGCCAGGACAGTTCAAAACCCCCCCAAATGACCCCATTTTGGAAAGTAGACACCCCAAGCTATATACTGAGAGGCATGTCGAGTCCATGGAATATTTTATATGTTGACACAAGTTGCGGAAAAAAGACAATTTTTTTTTTTTTTTTGCACAAAGTTGTCACTAAATGATATATTGCTCAAACATGCCATGGGCATATGTGGAATTACACCCCAAAATACATTCTGTTGCTTCTCCTGAGTACGGGGATACCACATGTGTGAGACTTTTTGGGAGCCTAGCCGCTTACGGGACCCCAAAAACCAATCACCGCCTTCAGGCTTTCTAAGGGTGTAAATTTTTGATTTCACTTCTCACTGCCTATCACAGTTTCGGAGGCCATGGAATGCCCAGATGGCACAAAACCCCCCCAAATGACCCCATTTTGGAAAGTAGACACCCCAAGCTATTTGCTGAGAGGTATTGTGAGTATTTTGCAGATCTCACTTTTTGTCACAAAGTTTTGAAAATTGAAAAAAAAAAGAAAAAAAAAATGTTCTTTCTTCATTTTCAAAAACAAATGAGAGCTGTAAAATACTCACCATGCCTCTCAGCAAACAGCTTGGGGTGTCTACTTTCCAAAATGGGGTCATTTGGGGGGGGTTTGTGCTATTTTGGCATTTTATGGCCTTCGAAACTGTGATAGGTAGTGAGGAGTCAAATCAAAAATTTGTGCCTAGAAATCCTGAAGGCGGTGCTTGGTTTTCGGGGTCCCGTACGCGGCTAGGCTCCTAAAAAGTCCCACACATGTGGTATCCCCGTACTCAGGAGAAGCAGCAAAATTTATTTTGGGGTGCAATTCCACATATAACCATGGCATGTGTGAGCAATATATCATTTAGTGACAACTTTTTGTAATTTTTTTTTATTTTATTTTTTTGTCATTATTCAATCACTTGGGACAAAAAAAAAATATTCAATGGGCTCAACAGGCCTCTCAGCAATTTCCTTGGGGTGTCTACTTTCTAAAATGGGGTCATTTGGGGGGGTTTTGTGCTATTTTGGCATTTTATGGCCTTCAAAACTGTGATAGGTAGTGAGGAGTGAAATCAAAAATTTACACCCTTAGAAATCCTGAAGGCGGTGCTTGGGTTTCGGGGTCCCGTACGCGGCTAGGCTCCTAAAAAGTCCCACACATGTGGTATCCCCGTACTCAGGAGAAGCAGCAGAATGTATTTTGGGGTGCAATTCCACATATAACCATGGCATGTGTGAGCAATATATCATTTAGTGACAACTTTTTGTAATTGTTCTTTTTTTTTGTCATTATTCAATCACTTGGGACAAAAAAAAAAATATTCAATGGGCTCAACATGCCTCTCAGCAATTTCCTTGGGGTGTCTACTTTCTAAAATGGGGTCATTTGGGGGGGTTTTATACTGCCCTGCCATTTTAGCACCTCAAGAAATGAGATAGGCAGTCATAAATTTAAAGCTGTGTAAATTCCAGAAAATGTACCCTAGTTTGTAAACGCTATAACTTTTGCGCAAACCAATAAATATACGCTTATTGACATTTTTTTTACTAAAGACATGTGGCTGAATACATTTTGGCCTAAATGTATGACTAAAATTTAGTTTATTCGATTTTTCTTATAACAAAAAGTAGAAAATATCATTTTTTTCAAAATTTTCGGTCTTTTTCCGCTTATATCGCAAAAAATAAAAATCGCAGAGGCAATCAAATACCATTAAAAGAAAGCTCTATTTGTGGGAAGAAAAGGACGCAAATTTCGCTTGGGTACAACATTGCATGTCCGCACAATTTACAGTTAAAGCAGCGCAGTGCAAAATTCTGAATTCACCTCTGGTCCTTTAGCTACCAAATGGTCCGGGGCTTAAGTGGTTAACTGGGACCTTGACTTACAGTAATACAAACATTACAGTATGTGCATCCAGTAAACATCTACAGCGCATTAGCTTGTGCACAAAACAGTTTGTTATAAATAAACTTGACACATGAAATCCCCAAATGAAAAACCACTATTAGGCAGGTAATTGGTGAGAAAATTATATCTGTCGATATATATTATAACACAATCATTTAAAATCTCCCTGCAGTCACAGCTCATAATCTTTATTAGGTGTTAATTGATCTGCATGTTTAAGATTTAATACCCATTTAACTGTGCACATTATGAATGTTAGTCCATTAGCATTATTGAGAAAGACTAGAGAAAGACTAGATGTCCACCGCCAAAAAATAAAAAAAGGAAACCCAAAAGACCACATACCTCCAATGCTTTATTTATATTGCCAATATATTCCCCACATATGGGCATTATAAATAGAGCATTGGAGGTATGTGGTCTTTTGGGTTTCCTTTTTTGTTTGGGGGCCAGTGAGGAGAGGATGCTCTAGATGCCCTGAGGTGCATTCCCTGCATGGCAAGTGTGTTTGATTTCTGTTTTACCTGTGTTTTCCCTAGGGAGCTCTCTCTTTTGCCTTATTTATTGTGTTTTTTTTTTTTTTTTATGCTTGCCATAGATGGGTTTTGACTGCACCCTATGATATTCTGACTACTGCCTTCATTTGACCTATTTTCTTGATTTTTGGGATTTCAAGCCATCTTTATTCCAATGAATTGAGGGGAAATCTAGCTGACATCCTATATACACAAATGTTTGAGCAGGTATACTCAATATATTTATATGTTTGTTTATTAATATATATCTATCTATCTATTTATACATATATATAAAAATATATCTATATCTATATGTAGCGCCCTGCTCCCAATGACTGGGCGCTATGTTCAATTTAGAGGGTATCTGAGCCAGTAGTTAGGCTCAGATGTAAATAATTGATGTTAAATTAGCCTCTGTTCCGGCTATGGCTGTGTTGGGAATAACTTCCCATTGTTGCCTCTAGGTGGCGTTACCACCTCAGGCCAATGTGGAAGATTGACAAGCCAGAGTGTATTGGGTGCCTTTCCCCGGGAACAGTTCAGTGGGCGTGGTCTGCCTGCTGAGCATGCTGGGGAAGGTTACTTAAGGGGCAGACGCCATCTTTTGGGGTCCTTCGTCCCCTCACACCCCTCCTGGCGTGAGGGGTGTATTGTGTGATTTTTGGCCTTGGAACCATGCTGGTCCGAGGCCGCAAATCCAACCAGTAGGCCCAGTTATGTTGACTGGGTCTGTACCTTCAAGGTGATCCTGTGCTGTCCGTCCTGAGGGAGGAAGCCACTCGGTGGAGAAAACCAGGGGAGGACCTGTCCTGGAGAAGACCAAGCAGAAGGCTGGTGTCTTGAGGAGGGCCTGGTAAATCTATTGAAGGATGCACCGCAACTAAAGTTACCTTGCAGCCTGCTGGGTCGGCTTAAAGGCGCTTGACTGTTTGGCTGGAAGTTTGGGTGTTAAGTTCTGTGACAGAGGATCCCAGATTATACAATTCTGTGCACCACCAGTCTGTGGCAGAGACTGGTCCTGATTATCGTTCGTGCGTCATACCGGCTGCTAGGCCAGGTGAGAGGGGCCTATCCGGGTGAGCAATACGACTCCAGGGAGAGTGGTGAGTGACTGTATATTTGAGGAGTTCTCCCCTGTGATCTGTACCATGTGCCTGAACCTACCCCTTCCGTTCACCTTTCTATATGTTTATGCAAAAAGGAAAATAAAACCTACTGTATATACTCGAGTATAAACCGACCCGAATATAAGCCGAGGCACCTAATTTTACCACAAAAAAATGGGAAAATGTTATTGACTCGAGTATAAGCCTAGGGTGTCCATCTGCATGCCTCACTGTGCCTCACTTTGCCTCACTGTGTCCATGTGCATGCCTCACTGTGTCCATGCCTCACTGTGTCCATGCCTCACTGAGCCCATGCCTCACTGTGTCCATGACTAGACTGACGTTTAACATGGGAGTCTATGGAAGGAGTGCCCGGCTTTCATGTCTAGGGGACCTACGACCTGCCGGTACCGGGTCCCGAAAATCACCGGAGAAATTACCGTTTAACATGGGAGTCTATGGAAGGGGTGCCCGGCTTTGAAAAATCGGTGTTCCCCGGTCGTAGGTCCCCCAGACAACAAACTTTGCACACTTGTAGAGGAAGTGTGAGGCTACATGTGTGCCAAGCTGAGGGGGGCATTTTCAGCACAAAAAATCCGGCTAGCAGAGCTTCTTTTACCCGGTCATAGTCTTTAGCGTCCTCATCCTCCAGGGCCCGATTCGCATCCGCTGCTCTGCCAGTTAAATTACTCGCCAGTAAGGCGACCCGATCTTGGGGCCGTACTTCATGTATCTGGCATAGTCTCTCAAAGTCCTGCAGGAACGCTTCAATTTCCTCCTCTCCTTCCTTAAATAGTTTGAACGCCCGAAAGGGCAACTTACGGAAAGGCGCTGCATCTTTAGGTGTTGTCTCCGATTTCCGTATTTCCGCCATTCTCCGCTCATGTTGCCGCTCTAGTTCTCTCTCTTGTCGCTCATCCTGCAGCTGGATGTCTCTAATGGCATTCTGTATGGCAGTCTCTGATGGGTTAGGACCATATAATGCCAACTGCTCTCGAACTCGTTGCTGAAACAAGTCTTCAACTGACCGGGGTCCTGCATCAGCATCCCTCTGATCCATCTCGGCTAGCTCACTGATCAGGGTGGCCTTGTTCTTTGTCCCACCGGTCCCTCCACGGCTCTCAAGTAAGTCTTTTAGCGTGGCTTTCCTGCAGGCTGCGTTCACTGTGGTTGTTTGGAGTGTCCTCCTGTAGCTGTCCTTCCGGCTGTGGGAATCAATCCGCTGCTTGCCACCAATGTAATGACAGGAGTTAACGTTGTTTAGATATATTCTATTTCCGAACACACAGCAGCTACCAGACACTCCACAGTCAGGCGACCGCTTCCCATAGGAATAATCCTTCCAGATATACGAGACAAACACTATGTATGAAGTTTCCAGCAGGTCTGACATTCTTTATTGACAAACTTCAAGTTTTATACACGCAGGGAGGAGGTTCTTACATTCCTCATTTTCCTCTGACAATACACCTTTGACCAGACCTAATTTACATGAGCTAATTAACTACAGCTGATGACTCAGACACATGACCTTTAGGCTAGCCTCACTGTCTTTTAAACTACAGTACCCAGTATCAAAGGACTTCACACAATAGTTACATAACGAGCTCCCAATACACATCTGACAGCTCTTAGCAGACAACAGGTGGGTTTATTAGCTAATCCCTTTACATCTTAAATGACTATGCATAACCTTTATGTTCCTCAGACTGTCTGTCTGCTAGTTTATAATACCTATAATTACAGACTTAATTACCACAAGCCACAATAGACAATAGAATGCAATCACACCCTACCCCATCACAGCAATTAGTGCACAGCAGCCAACACACAATATACACACAATATATACAATGTATATACAGCACTGAATCTGACTAGCACAGATCATAGTGGGGTTCTCCTTCACCCTGTGCCCAAAGTGACCCCCTGTCACAGATAGATAGATAGATAGATAGATAGATAGACAGATGGATAGACAGATAGATAAATAGATAGATAGATAGATAGATAGATAGATAGATAGATAGATAGATAGATAGATAGATAGATAGATAGATAGATAGATAGATAGATACCATATATATACTCAAGTATAAGCCGACCCAAATATATGTCCATTTGCATGCCTCACTGTGCCTCACTTTGCCTCACTGTGTCCATGCCTCACTGTGCCCATGCCTCACTGTGCCCATGCCTCACTGTGTCCATGACTAGACTGACGTTTAACATGTGAGTCTATGGAAGGGGTGCCCGGCTTTGAAAAATCAGTGCTCCCCGGCCGTAGGTCCCCCAAACAACAAACTTTGCACACTTGTGGAGGAGAAATGGGGCTACATGTGTGCCAAGGTTTGGGTCCAGGGGACCTACTACCGGCTGGTACCAGGTCCCCAAATTCACCGGAGAAATTACCATTTAACATGGGAGTCTATGGAAGGAGTGCCCGGATTTGAAAAATCGGTGCTCCCCCGCCGTAGGTTCCCTGGACAACAAACTTTGCACACTTGTAGACGAAGAGTGGGGCTATAAGTGTGCCAAGTACCGGGTCCCAAAAATCTGGGAGATCAGGCGCAAAAAGGTGACTCGTGTATAAGCCGAAAAACTCGGCTTATACTCGAGTATATACGGTAGATAGATTTATTTATTTTTTCTTCTTATTGGTATCTTTGTTTTTTACCCGCAGCAGGGTCTTCTGGCATCCTTTGTGCTCCCTCGGGTTAGAGATAGTCCCCACCTTTTTGGGTGACATCGCTCCCCCCTAGAAGCATGATTACCTTACATTTGTTGGTTTTTGTAAGTTACTCACATATGTCATCAACATGGCTATTGGGAACATTTTTTTTTCCTTTTTCTCTTTTCATGTCTGAATATGCTTTATGTGATATTGTTGCTTGTATTTTAGACTATACCACTGTGATACATCCCCCTGAGGACGATTTGTGTCAAGAATTGAAATGCATAGGGGTTTATGTGCAATGTCATATGCTCATGTATTACATGGTGGTGCTTTATATCAGTGTTTCTCAACTCCAGTCCTCAAGGCGCCCCAACAGGTAATGTTTTCAGGATTTCCCTCAGATGAAAGAGCTGTGGGAATTACTAAAGCAGTTAAACTGATCAAATAAACTGTGCAAAACAATGGAGAGCCTGAACATGACCTGTTGGGGCGCCTTGAGGACTGGAGTTGAGAAACACTGCTTTATATGTTGATGGACCTTAAAAATATCCACGTGTCTGCACATACATGGTGTTTTCGTGTATTTTTAAATGCTATTCTAGCACAATAAAATCCGTTGTCATTTTAAAAGAATTCTGAATATTTGGTACTGATTAAGTCCCTTGTTCTTGCCTAGCTCTCTTCATACATTGTGCACAAATACAGGGTCCATGCCCTTTTCTTAATAGCTTTTAATAGCTCTTAATAGCTCTTTCAAACAAAGCCCTGGCTAAAACTTCTATCACTGACATTTTCTGTCCATGTTGCTGCTCAAATGGTTTTTCCTTAGTGGGGTACACCCTTACCCTCCTTTCTAGGAAAAGCACTGCTTTTCACAGAGCAATAGGCTTTCCTATGTTAGTAGTGCAGTAGTAAAATGTGCAGTATATGGGAGCCAATGAGGGGATCACCCATGAAGGGGACTTTAAATTAAAATAGTGTCTCAGGCCCACATCTGTTCCTGTCTCCTGAGACTTTACTGACAGGTTATTCCAAGCTATTTTTTTTTTTTTGTTAGATAAGATTATTAAAGTACTTTTGTGGAATACACAGGAACTATCTGAAAAACTGTTGAAGGAAGTCAATTATATAGTATATAAATATTTACATTTAAAATGTTTGGGTTTTTGGCTTTAATGCCATTTTTTTAGCTATTATTGTTAACATACTTTTTCACGCTAGGGCTAGAACAGATTTGACTCCAGCTGTTTGCAAGGAGCTGTTCTTATGAGCTAATAGTATGTTCACATTTGGAAGAACCACGATGTGTCATACAGTTGAACTAAACATTTTACACCTCCCAACCTGCAGTGCCCTACAACCACATTGATAACTCTGCTGCAAGTACATGGAGCATTTGGAGGGTCTAAAACTGTTCCACAAAAAAAGTGTTAGATTTTTTAAAATTAGTAGTGTGTAATGTACAGTGGAAGGGTCAGTCAGGAGTAAGTAATGCAGAGTCACGAGTAAGTAACACAGAATTCAGAGGTCACTGTTATGTAACACGGTGTGCAAGGGTTAGGAGTAAGGGACACAGAGTGCAGAAGTCAGTAGTATGTAATGCACAATGCAAATGTTTACATAATTGATGTTAAAAAAGATATACAGTGCCTCGAAAAAGTATTCATACCCCTTGAAATTTTCCGCATTTTGTCATGTTACAACCAAAAACGTAAATGTATTTTGTTGGGATTTTATGTGATAGACCAACACAAAGTAGCACATAATTGTGAAGTGAAAGGAAAATGATAAATGGTTTTCAATTTTTTTTACAAATAAATATTTGAAAAGTGTGGCGTGAATTTGTATTCAGCCCCCTTTACTCTGAAACTCCTAACTAAAATCTAGTGGAACCAATTGCCTTCAGAAGTCACCTAATTAGTAAATAGAGTCCACCTGTGTGTAATTGAATCTCAGTATAAATACAGCTGTTCTGTGAAGCCCTCAGAAGTTTGTTAGAAAACCTTAGTAAACAAACAGAATCATGAAGGCCAAGGAACACACCAGACAGGTCAGGGATAAAGTTGTGGAGAAGTTTAAAGCAGGGTTAGGTTATGAAAAAAAATATCCCAAGCTTTGAACATCTCACAGAGCACTGTTCAATCCATAATCTGAAAATGGAAAGAGTATTGCACAACTGCAAACCTACCAAGACATGGCCATCCACCTAAACTGACAGGCTGGGCAAGGAGAGCATTAATCAGAGAAGCAGCCAAGTGGCCCATAGTAATTCTGGAGGAGCTGCAGAGATCCACAGCTCAGGTAGAAGAATCTATGCACAGGACAACTATAAGTCGTGCACTCCACAAATCTGGCCTTTATGGAAGAGTGGCAAGAAGAAGGCCATTGTTGAAAGAAAACCATAAGAAGTCCTGTTTGCAGTTTGTGAGAAGCCATGTGGGGAAGAAGGTGCTCTGATCAGATGAGACCAAACTTTTACTTTTTGGCCTAAAAGCAAAACGCTATGCGTGGTGGAAAACTAACACTGCAAATCACCACAAACACACCATCCCCACCATGAAACGTGGTGTGGGTATGCTTTTCTTCAGCAGGGACAGGGAAGCTGGTCAGAGTTGATGGGATGGAGCCAAATACAGGGTAATCCTAGAAGAAAACATGTTATGCCCTGTACACACGATCTGTTTTACCGATGAAAACAGTCCGATGGACTTTTTTCATCGGACAAACCGATCGTGTATGGGCCCCATCGGTCTTTTTTCCATCGGTGAGAAAAAATAGAACATGTTTTAAATTTATCCGATGGAAAAAAAACGATAGAAAATTCCAGTCGTCTGTGTGAAACTCCATCGGAGAAAAAAAACCATGCATGCTCAGAATCAAGTCGACGCATGCTCAGAAGCATTGAACTTCATTTTTCTCGGCTCGTCGGAGTGTTTTACGTCACGGCGTTTGGGACGATCGGATTTTTTACTGATGGTGTGTAGGCAAGACTGATGGAAGTCAGCTTCATCGGAATTCCGACGGAAAATTCCATCGGATTTTATTCCATCGGAAATCCGATCGTGTGTACAGGGCATTAGAGTCTGCAAAAGACTTGAGACTGGGGCGGAGGTTCACCTTCCAGCAGGACAACAACCCTAAACATACAGCAAGAGCTACAATGGAATGGTTTAGATCAGAGCATATTTATGTGTTAGAATGGCCCAGTCAAAGTCCAGACCTAAATCCAACTGAGAATCTGTGGCAAGACTTAAAAATTTCTGTTCACAGATGTTCTCCATCCAATCTGACAGAGCTTGAGCTATTTTGCAAAGAAGAATAAGCAAAATTGTCACTCTCTAGATGTGCAAAGCTGGTAGAGACATACCTAAAAAGACTTACAGCTGTAATTGCAGCGAAAGGTGGTTCTACAAAGTATTGATTCAGGGGGGCTGAATACAAATGCAAGCTGCACTTTTCATATATTTATTTGTAAATAATTTGGAAAACCATTTATGATTTTCTTTCCACTTCACACTTATGTGCCACTTTGAGTTGGTCTACCACATAAAATCCCAATAAAATACATTTATGTTTTTGGTTGTAACATGACAAAATGTGGAAAATTTCAAAGGGTTTGAATAATTTTTCAAGGCACTGTAGAGCAATTTATGCTGGATGGGTAGAATTAATGCTGTTAAAAAGAAGTTACACTCAAAATTGATATATTTCGTTTAGATCCCTTGAATTTTCAATGTTGATGAAAACTTTAAAAAATTTCAATCCACAAGCTATATTGTATGGGGTGCATAGGGATGTAAGCTTTCCCGCAAAGTACACTACACTCTAGGAAACAACAAGGAGGACTTAAAATCATCTATATAATGTCTCATTATTGAGTGGTACGAATAGCACAGCTGTCTGTACATACTCACCTAAATAGATAAGATTAGAGGCTGGAGCTTGTGGTGCGTGTCTCATAGTTCTTTTGCTGTGGATAACCTTGAAACAGAGACTGGCTACTCTGTGCCCAGCTCTGCAGCCCTTACCAAAACTGTGAGATGACCTGTGTAAACTTATTCCCTTAACATCTCCCCACTCTCCTTTTGCTTCAGCAGCTTGCATGGTGGCATAACAAGGTATTTTGAGTGGTGCACCAGTATATCATGGGAAAGGGGCTCATGGATGCTACAACCAATATTGAAACATTCAACTTCAGTTTTTATATTTAGAAGTAGCTTTGGTTAACAACTTGACCCCCAGAAGATATACCCCTCTTCATGACCAGGCCACTTTTTGCAATACGGCACTGCGTTACTTTAACTGACAATTGCGCTGTCATGCAATGCTGTACCACAATAAACTTTATGTCGTTTTTTTTCCCCCACAAATAGAGCTTTCTTTTGCTGGTTTTTGATCACCACTGTGTTTTCTTATTTTGCGCTATAAACAAAAAAAGAAAAACGACAATTTAGAAAAAAAAAGAAACAACAATATTTTTTTACATTCTGCTATAAAACATATCCAATAAATAAATGTAAAAAATGTAATTTCTTCATAAATTTAGGCCAATATGCATTCTGCTACATGTTTTTGGTAAAAAAAATACCAATTGTCTACAACTATGGTATATATACTAGAATATATATATTTTTTTATACTAATAATGGTGGCGATCAGCGACTTATAGCAGGATTGGAATCGTGCGGCAGACAATCGGACACTAACTGACACTTTTGAACCAGTGACACTAATACAGGGATGAGTGCTAAAACTATGCACTCCCACTGTACTAATGACACTGGCTGGGAAGGGGTTAAACATCTAGGGCGATCAAAGGGTAACTGTGTGCTTAGCCAGTGTTTTTGTGTACTGTATGTGTTGCTTTTACTAGGGGAAGAGATGGATTTTAGTCCCTGCTTTGCAGGAGCACAAAATCCATCGCTTTCCTCCTGTCAGAAAGGATCTCTGTGTTGTTTACATAAGCAAAGCTCAGTTCTGAGTCTCTGCCCGATGATCTGGTGGGTGCCTGCAGACATTGAGTGCCTGACACCTGCAGATCGACTTCTGCTGTGAATAATCACAGCAGAGGCGGTGCGCACACGCCCCCTGCAGGCGGCTGTAAAGGATCACGTATATATACAGTATATGATCTGTTGCAGAGCTGCTGCCCTGTAACAGTAAAACTGCTATAGGGCATTCAACAAGTGGCTAAAATGTCATAACAACATTGTTTTATGATCTAGACACCATTTTGTCATCATTTACAAGCTTAGGAGACAATACAGCATATAGAGGTTTTCAATCTCTATAACTAAATGGAGATATGAAACTTAAAAACAAGTTGTGCAATCACAAAACAAGAATGCAGAATACATAATGGAATGATCAATAAGGGGTTGCATGACTTAGGGACGGGTAAGAAAAGAGAAAAAAATGTCACAGGAAGGGGATCGAGAGTAGAAAGGGAAGGGTAGAGAGCTATAAGCTATTAGGGAGTGGGACTTTTTTAAATTTATTTTTTATTTGTATATACTGTATAGTATTTGTATAAAACGCATGCCACACAAAATCTTTTTAGGTTAATTTAAAGATACACTTCAGCCAAAACTGAAGTAGACATTAAAATATATGCAGGAAGTACACCCGACCTACCCAGTAATTTGTCATTCTGTTGTAAAGTATGAGACTTCTCACCCCTCTCTTTGATAATCTTTTAATCTGAGAACTCCTCCTTGCCATGCAAAAAAAAAAAAAAAAAACACAAATTGCATTATCAGAAAATGTAGTCTTATCTTTTAGACAAAAAATAATAATATTTCAATTGGGGGGGGCAATATTAGAAAGAAGGACTGTTCGCACAGAAAATGATAAAGTATATAGGAAGGTATGCTTCCTTCTTTGCTTCCTTCTATTCAGTGTTAGCAGTTACACTTTGAAAATAACTTATTGTCATAGGAAATACTAACCATTTGGAGGCAATGTTTGTAAATGTTATCTTTTATATTTCATATATTATTGTGTTAGCGGTGTGAAAGGTAATGCTTGTTTAAAATTAGCCACAGCTAATTGCATCATTTTTAAACTTTCCAATTAAATTACATGGACATTATTGCTGCCACTGCATGTCACACATTTTCCAAATCAATCAAAATGTCACCTATGAAAAAAAATATTTGCTATGTAAATTGCATTACCTGGAACCAAAATGTGCTTTTTCCTGTATAATTTGTGTGAGCGCTACCTTAAAACAAGCACATGTGGATGTTTCATTTCGGCTGCAACAGAGCATTATTTTTATGGACATATGCAATTTATTTCATATATAAACCTTTCCATACTGCTACCTAATTGGTCTCATTTACCCATATGTTTTTGATCTCCGCTAAACAGTAAAGGGGAAGTAAGATGTCAAGCTGTTTATTTCATCACTAATATGTTATCTTATAATAAAGAGTTAGCATAACTTAATCTGTCATCCATAGCAATCTGGGGAATGTTATTGCTGGCAGTTCCTTCCTTTCAAACCAACTGTATGTCTATGTTATTTTGTAATAAAAAATATAACATGCATTTCTAGTTTGCTCCTGAAACAATTGTAAGAGTTATGCTTGCTGTTTTTGTTTCATACAACTTGCACAGATGGCTGGTATTGAGACGTAGTAGATCCATAAGATCCAGGCAGCACTGAGCCCCAGCTGGTGCTTACAATGACATGAACACAGATTGCAGAAATATGAGCAGGGAAATTTATCTCAATTGGGACTTTTCATCAGTAGCTTAGAGGGCAGTGTGTGACCATGTTGTTGGCTACACAAAATACAGAGAAGCCAGCAAAATATAGGAATCGTCTGCATCTGTCAGTTACATGTGCAGTAAAGGCTTTGGTGCTTGACTCGTTAATAATATAATGAATGTGAAATTGGCAAACAAGGTTTATTGGTAAACAAATATCCCCTAACAAAGCACATGTCCAAATGATTCTTGGTAACTTATTTGTCACCGCGTAGGCCAAGCTTAATGATTCAATACCACACTCGTTTATGAATCAGGATCATTTAAAGAATCATTTCTTTAAACCTGAAAAATATTGTTCAGTATTGTCTTTGAATAAAAAATGTGACAGGACATGGTGGACTACAGTACATACAAATTATATATATATATATATATATATATATATATATATATATATATAGTTCAGAGGGTGAGGTGCACGTCGGTCACAGCAGAATGTGCAAGCAATCTGGCCTTCCCAAGGACCAAAATATAGAAAAAGAACATAGGATTGCTGCACATAAAAATATTTATTGAAAATGTAAAATTACATCAAAGATGCATGGTATACATGGTGAAGTTTCGGGCTAACGTAGATAACGCCCTTCTTCAAAACCACATACCTACCTACATAATATATAAATATATATATATATATATATATATATATATATATTAACGAGAGAAATAGAATTTTGTGGGGATTGGGTGTGTAGAACTGCCAACATCCTATACATATCAATAGAGGAAAACATGCAACAAGTGCATGGTAGGTGCCGCCCCCTTGGACTTTACAGGCAGAAAACAATGGTAATTCAATTATGTAAAAAGCAACTTAGTGCCAATTTTATTAAGGAAAAAAGGTACTGTGATGGGAGGGCCCGTGGAACCCAGAATCCCTTGGAAAGTATGGGATACTCTTGTTTCAGCTCCCCATGCACCTCTTATGTCTAAATCACCCTGTGTCCATTAGGGGCATAGGGTGACTGACAAAATATATCTTGGACTACTTAAAATGGGACAGTAATATTTATCCAGAATATCCCCCAGGGGGATTCTTGATTTGTTTGATTCTGAACTCAACATGTTAATTGATAGAGGTTGATGTGTTCAACTCCAGCCACCTGTTGTCTTCTATAATGTAAATGAGTCTAGTGAGGCTCTCTGTCACACATTGTTGTCTGTGCTAATTGATCCTGCTATTGTGTGAAGATGTCCTATGTTTGTACTTATGATAATGTGTATTGTATAGCCGGTGAGCTAGGAGACGTGAAGTCTACAATAAAAGGTCATATCTCTGAGTCACCTAGTCTGGGTAAATTATTTAATTAATTAGCTCATGTTAATTAGGTTTCTGCTTACAAATGTATTGTAGAGTAATATGAGCAGTAATATGCACCGCCTCTTTTAACTGTATATAAGACTGTATTCTAGCTCTAATAAACACTCCATGTTCAGCAAACAAACAAGTATCGTCTCGTTGTGTGCTGGTGAGCAGTTGGAATATCTGATATCTATATCCAGACTGATAGGAAGTGGTATATGATGGAAGCACTCAAACGGAGTGTGGGACGTTCCGTTACAGGTACGTTTATATAGATAGCATTAAAAATGTACAGAGTATACAAATGAACCATCGATACAAAAAATACATATATCAATATCAAAACCCAGAGCTAATTATCCAGGCACTGCCAAAGTTATACTGTGGTCAGTCCATGATGATAAATCCTGACATGTTTCGGAAAATGAATTGCATATGTATTTTCCTTCATCAGGGGTATTTTGCATTTGAGCGATTTTTAGTTCTTGTCTGCAATATAAATATAATTATATAGCATTTACATTCAGGGAATACAGAGACAGGTAATTATGCATAAAGATTATCTGTGTGGTTTGTTTCAACTCGAGTCTACTTACATCTGAAGTTCATAAAGAGGTTTAGAAGAAGAGATAAAAAGCAAACAGTTTTGGAAGGAACAACGCTGGCTGAGACTGGCCGTACAGGTAGCATCGGTCAACACACAGCAACAGTGCCCCAGATTAGGTTGCCACTTTTGCAACCACAAGAGATGTCCAGTTAAATTGCACCATACAAGTTGTACTATCTGAAAAATCATACAAATGATAAAAAGAGATGTCGATAAGGCTTGTAGAGTGAAAATACAGGCACACTTGTTGTGTGTCTGTGGTGGCAAAGCGGGACATAAAGTGCCCATATTTGCCTAAGTCAAAAAAGTCAAGTTACCTCAACAAGTGTGCCTGCATTTTCACTTTACAAGCCTTATCGACATCTCTTTTTATCATTTGTATGATTTTTCAGATAGTACAACATGTATGGTGCAATTTAACTGGACGTCTCTTGTGGTTGCAAATGATGCTACTTAATCTGGGCACTGTTGCTGTGTGTCCACCGATGCTACCTGTGCGGCCAGTCTCAGCCAGCATGGTACCTCCCAAAACTGTTTGTTTTTTATCTCTTTTTCTTTTTATCTCTTCTTCTAAAACTTTGTCACGTTGCCGTGTAGCCACGCTCCGATGCGTTTGGACTTTGTCACAGGGGACTCAGTTGACGAAACGCATCTGGGCGTAACTACATGGCAACGCTGAGATGGTGACTCCACATGTATTAGGGGATCGCATCACTGAGTCACCTGGCATGTTTGGAATTTTAACAAGGCAATTTTGAATCTTTTATGATGTAAGTGCATTACTTTTAATAAACTGATTACCTTAAAGTGGTTGTAAACCCTTACAACACACTTTCACTTACAGGTAAGCCTAGATTAAGACTTACCTGTAGGTGCTGAAAATATCTCCTAAACCTACACGGCTAAGGAGATATTTACAATTCCCCGTACAAGGCTTTCTCCTGCGCATGCGCAAATGTATTCGGCACATGCGCACTTTAGAGAGGTCACGCCGTGCCATTTCCAGTAAAGGTCATCCCTTTACTGACGGCTCCCGCGTGCATGCGTAACGCGACTCCAGCCAGTCACAGAGCCGGAGTCGGCGACCCCGGAAGGAAGATGGACACTTCCAGCCAGCGAGGAAATCGGGGACATCGCAGGCTTTGGTTTCAGGTAAGTGACACATAATGGGCTACTATGTGATGCATAGTAGCCCATTATGCTTTACCTTTGCAGGGAGACAAAGAGGAAGTAAAACCCATCAGGGTTTACTTCCTCTTTAACCTCCCTGGCGGTATTCCTGAGTGTGGCTCGGGGTGAATTTTTAATACCAAAAGCGGTAACCCAGAGTCACACTTGGGATCGCATCGCAGTATCCAGAGAAAGTTACTTACCTTGTCCCCTGGATCCTGCGATGTCTCCCCGCTGTGTCTGCAAGCTGTCTCCTCCTCCTATCGATTCACAGTGCCCGAGTGCCGAGCTCCGTTCCCTGCGAGCGTTGCGACGCACGGGGACGGAGCACGGTGCCAAATTCAAAATATTAAAAACACAGTATACATACAGTACACTGTAATCTTACAGATTACAGTACTGTATAAAATAATTACACATCCCCTTTGTCCCTAGTGGTTTGTCCAGTGTCCTGCATGCACTTTTATATTATAAATACATTTTTTTCTGCCTGGAAACTGGAGATTGACCAAAGCAACAAAAAAGTGTCCCTTTACGTCAAAAGTGGTTTTAGACCAGCTAAAAAACAGCGATAATAAATTAGAATCACATGTAGAATTGAGCGATAGCGATTTGTGGGGAAGTTCTTCATCAAACACTGAAAGTAATGACAGCGACAATTCTGCAACTGAGCCAATTTTCAGTGTTTTGGATTTGATTACATTATTGAATACATTTTATTATTATTATATTATTATTTGTTATAATTATTTATAGTTATTTATTATATTATAATTTATGATTTTGTGTTTCAAACTTTATCATACCTGGGATGTCTACTAGACTCTTGTTTGGACAGATTTAAGTGTGTTATTCCTAAGAATTACAGGCCTACAATATAAAATGCCAAATTTCCAGCATCAAAAATCTGACATGATCATACCGCCAGGGAGGTTAAGGTGTTTTTTCACTATTGGAGGCTCTGTCTCAATTTCTATAAATTTTCACATGTGGAGAGTATCTTTAGTAATCTGGATGGAGATTGGCATGTATAAGCAGCTCTTCAATAACATCTAATAAGGGTATATTTGCCAGACACTAGATTAAATGGCAACAGCATCTGGTGAGCTTTATTCTTAAGGGAGGGGAATTGGAACACATCACTTTGGTGAAGGATTTTGGTGGATCAACAAGATTTTGTTTCACTATCTTTTCTTAACTTTAAGTTTGACTGTATTACCATATTGATTTGCATATGTTGGAGCATATATTTATATATATTTTGGATATGCCATATGGACACTTTTTATTATGTATGGGTGTTTTATGTTGATCATTTCACAATGCTAATATTTAGGAGAGTTGTAGATTAATTAGTGTGCTACTGTGGAATTATTTGCCTCTTTTTTTTACATTTACATTTGTTTTACCTCATTTGCATGTTTATTTAATATCAAGTGGTAGCAAAACAGGTGACTTTTATTAGCGCAGTGCGCACACATATACAGTACTCAGTATAGGTTTAGTTTATCCGTAACACTGTTATTTCAAGATACACAGCTTTAAAAAATGTATAGCAAATAAAACAAATATGTTTATTGACTTTTGATGTAAAGAACTTAGAAATTCTGGATCATCAGCTGGTAAAGGTAAGTTTTAGGTGTTCTATAACATATTTTATCCTGACTCAATTGAACATCGTAGTTGCATGCTAAGAAGCAGGAAATGTTGATACATCTATTTGTAAGGGTGTCTAGGATGAAAAATGTAAAAAAATCAAAACTGAAAGACACATAGTTGATTATATAAGAAAAATGGCAAATTAATCTCATTCTTTGTGTGGGTACCTTAGGAAACGGAAAGTATTCAGCTAGAAAACACACAACTTTGGGCTTGATGCATCAAAAGCAGGCAAATTGAGGAGTATTCCCACTTGTAATTATGACTCAAATTTGCATGTTGATTAGTTCTTCATTCATTTAAAATCAGTAAAAGAAAAATCGCATGCGATGCTGAATGATAATTAAAAGTGGTACTTAATCTGCATCCCAGTTTACTAAGATTAGGCTTGCAAATAATTATAAGCATTGGGGAAGTATTTGTTGAGCTGTCCAGTGTGGATCTGCATAAGGTCCACTTATTTTTTCATAAAAAACAAGGAAATAAGGAAAATGAAACCCACCTTCCCAGCATACTAGCTAGCCACTCTAAGCATTTAGGCTGGTATCACTAGATTAAGTGTGCTCTATTCCCCCAGCTATGTTAAAGCAGTACATATGCCTAGACATTGCACCCCTTTTCCTTTTAGCCCCCATGTAAAATGAAAAGAAAAACATTGGCTTTAAAAAAATAAAGAAATATCTTCCCCGGTTTCCATTATTTTTATGTGGGACTTACTGTACAAAATATACCTCATGTGAGGTTCTAGCTTTTTGGCATGTGGGTCTCCTATCAATTGTAAAATCCTGAGACCATTTTTCACTCCAGATTTTCCATTCTTGTGTGAATCTCATGATGATTTTTCACAATAATTATCAAAGAGGTTCTCCTGATCAAATTTCAATGCTGTTATTATTTTTTTACTTTTCATTAATAGTAAAAAATACATTGCAGTTAATTTACCAATAGCAAATATACTGTTCACTTTGCAAGGGAAGTTGTAATTTGCAAGGGAATTATCCGCAGAGCTTAGTGAATGAGGTAAAGCTTTGTTGCTTTATATCATCCAAATTTTTCCTGTGCAATATTGCGTATTTCTTGCAATTTCATCTCATTCACTAATCTCTTTGTCAAATTTTGTTGCAAAGAGCAACTTTCCTTGCAAGGTGAACAGCCTATTTGCCTTTAGTAAATGAACCACGTTGTTTTCACTCAGGATTGTGTATTAGATGGTAACATTGCAAAGAAAAATAATCAGGTGCTACTAATGCATAGACAAAATATTTAAGATGAAATGCTTGAAACTGATGTCTCTTTGGTTTGCCAGGCTGTATTAGATGTCACAAAAGAAGAAGAGTAGATAGAGGACTGCTCTTTGTTTTTATTCTTTTAGCAGGGTAATTTCCAAACAAATATCAATGCCAGATTCAGACAACATATTATGAATGGCATCCTCTTTGGGCTTGCCAGCTCTTACTTTTTTGCTTTGGATAGAGTAAAAAAGGGTTCAAACCTCTATCAATGTTGTTGGTGCTTGTACCCAGGCATGTACTGGCCATCGGGACCACCGGGAGTTTCCTGGTGGGCCGATGGCTCACTGGGCCGGTTTTTGACAGACAGCTTGTCATAGTAATTGCTGCGCGGCCAATAATTTGAGCACCGCTGTACTGCCCGGGGCCGGCCCAGGCCGCAATTTCAGAGGGGCGGCAATTCAGGGGTGGACTGGGCCGAGATGGTGGAAGCGTGCTGGGAGCTTCAGTGTTCAGGGCGGCTTCTCTGCTGCTATCATAGCTGCAACCACCTATAACACAGAGCCGACAGGCTTTTGGAGCACTTCCTTTGGCTTTGCCGCTGTGATAGGTGACTGATAGGTCACGCTGGTGGGTGGGGACAGAAGTCCTCCGACGGCCACGGCTGTTCCATCCCCCAGATCCTAGCTGGTGTCAGTATGTGGGCAGCGGGTGACAGCCAGCTCGGTGCAGCTGCCCTAGAAGAGGGGGGCCAGCATGACTGGGCGAGCTTGTGACACACACTGCTTCTCCCGCCCCTTTCTCCCTGCCCGTGTGCTGCCTCTATGAAGAGGTGGAGAGGGGGGGGCAAGATTAAACAAGCAGCCGACAGCCACATTAAAGCCACTGACTGTGATCCCCCCTGGACCATTCAAGTGAGTGAGCTGAGCACTGTCACTGACCAGACCCCGACCCTTCTCTCTCCCCCCCTGTCCCCCCTCTCTGTCCCTCATCCCACTCTCTCCCCCCACCCCCTCTCTTTGCCCCCTTCCCCTATCTCTCTCCCTGTCCCCCCTCTTTCTCCCTTACCTCTCTCTGGCAGCAGGTGACAAGTGACAAGCTACATCTGGGTGGCAGGTGATGGTGGCAAGTGACACGCTGCATTTGGTGGCAGTCGACGGTGGTAAGTGACATGCTTCATCTGGTGGCAGGCGACAGTGGCAAATTAAACGCTACATCTGGTGGCAGACAACGTGGCAAGTGACACGCTGCATCCGGTGGCAGGCGATGGTGCCAAGTGACATGCTGCATCTCGTGGCAAATGACAAGTTCAGGGTTCCCTCTGCATTATGTAGTAATAGAAATAATGTGATTTGATCCTCCTGACACCATATTAAGCATGGTGTCGGGATGATTTCTGTGCTAGCACCAGACATTCACCCGACAAATCACCTCCACCGCTGAATTGAGCAAGCATATGGAAAGTAAAATCATGGAAAATTGTAAACCCTTGGATCTGTGTACATGTTTCAGGCCAATTAATATTTTTAAAGTGTAACTGTGAAACTTATCTAAAGTATATGTAAACCCTAACAAAAACTTCTCTCTATTGCATGCTTAATTGGTCTGTTGAAAGCCTTATGGTATATCTGGTAGATAAGGGCAAAAAATATTTGTTGATCCAGCCACAAATTTTGTTTGCTGGGTTCATCCCTTGCTACATTTCTTTTTTTATATCAGTTCCACTTATGTTATGGGGAGGGAAAGTGTTCTGTAGATCCATACCTTCCAACTTTTGAACTTCAGAATGAGGGACATTGAGGGAGGAAGCGACCGACGGCACGGTACGTATACTGTGCCAAAAGTGGGTATGGTCAAACTCTTAACAGTGGGATGGGCTTAATGGGCATGGTTAAACAAAACCCATGTTTCCTTTTACCTATAAAATATGCTTTAATTGCTGTACCACAAGAAAGAGTCTCACTGACACAAACAAACCCCAGCACAATCATTTAACCACTTCAATACTGGGCACTTTTGCCCCTTTCTCTCCCAGGCCAATTTTAAGCATTTAGCGCTCTTGCACTTTCAATGACAATTGCGGGATCATGCAGCGCTGTACCCAAATTAAGTTTTTATCATTTTGTTCACACAAATAGAGCTTTCTTTTGGTGGAAATTATTCACGACTCTGTTTTTTATTTTTTGCGATATAAGCGAAAACAGAGCAGAAATGTAAAAAAAAAAAAAAATATTTTCTACTTTCTATTTTAAAAGAAATCCAATAAAATCCAATTTTGGCATAAATTTAAGCCAAAATGTATTCGCTACATGTCTTTGGTAAAAAAAAATCCTGTTAAGTGTAAAATAATTGGTTTGTGTGATCACGGACCGATGTATGCAGATGATCATGTACAGATAAGCGCAGGTGATCACGGACATATGTGTGCAGATGATTATTGGGACATATGATTTTACTGTTACATATGTGGGGGACAGGTGTTTTTACTGTGTGGGGACATGTGTGTGGTTACAGTGTTTTGGGGACACTATTTTGGGGACATTGTGTGTTTACATTGTGTGGGGACATGTGTGGGGACACTGGGTCAGTGATCAGTGTGTAAAAAGCTGTAAAAAACAGCTCATACTCACTGATCACCGGCCGGCTGCAGCGATCCGCTCTCCTCTCCTCACTGACAACTTCCATGTGAGGAGAGCCAATCGCCTAGCAACCAGCTCTCTATTTACATCACATAACAGCTGTGATTGGACACAGCTATCATGTGGTCAGGAGGGCCAATCACAGAGCCCTCCTGCCGATCAGAGAAAGAAATAAGAATAAAAAACTTCCATTACAAATGGTTTTGCATAAACTATGGAAGTGTGCATTACACAAAGTGTGGAAAGATTCAGGAGTGCGTTATGTACAGAATGCATGGTTCAGGAGTGCGCTATGTACCAAGTGCATGGTTCAGACGTGTGCTATGTACAGAGTGCATGGTTCAGGAGTCTGATTTGCATAGGGAGAAGGGTTCTGGAGTGTGTTATGCACAGAGTGCAGGGTTCAGGAGAGTGCTAGATACAGAGTGCAGGGTTCTGGATTGTGTAATGCACAAGATGCAGGGTACTGGAGTTACATATAGAGTGCAGGGTTTTGAAGTGTGTTATGTACAGGGAAGTGAATTCTGGAGGGAGTTATGTACAGAGTGCAGGGTTCTGGATTATGTAATGCACAGGATGCAGGGTTCTGAAGTTAGGTACAGGGAGGTAGGTTCTGGAGTGCGTTATGTACAGAGTGCAGGGGAGTGCTAGGCACAGTGCATGGTTCTGGATTGCGTTACGTACAGAGTGCAAGGGTTCAAGAGTGTTAGATACAGAGTGCAATCATCCATCCACTACTCACTATTGCCCTTCTCCTCAGCTATAACCTCTACACCCCCCACACACACACACACACAACCCTCTCTCCTCTGCCCGCATCTCCCCTCCCCCTCCCAAAAGCTCCACCATCTTCCACATGTTTACCTTTGTAAAAGCAGCACCTTTCTATAGCTGGCTCTTTAATCCACTGCAATAGATAATATATACAAGGAAATCGCACAGAGAGAAATCTGGGTGAGCTGCCAACACTTCACTAGACACAAAATGCAAACAAAATAAGGAAACAAATAGTGTAGCACTCAAAGATAATCCAAGGAAAGTTTCTGTAGACTAGTTGCAAAAGGGGGTGGCATCTTTGGACAAGGATTAGGGATGAGCCGAACACCCCCCAGTTCGGTTCGCATCCAGAACATGGGAACGGACCGAAAGTTTGCGCACATTTTCGAACCCTGTTAAAGTCTATGGGACACAAACGTGAGAAATCAAAAGTGTGAATTTTAAAGGCTAATATGCAAGTTATTGACGTAAAAAGGGTATGGGGACCCGGGTCCTGCCCCAGGGTACATGTATCAATGCCAAAAAAAGTTTTAAAAACAGCCGTTTTTCGGGAGCAGTGATTTTAATGATGCTTAAAGTGAAAAAATAAAAGTGAAATATTCCTTTAAATTTCGTTCCTGGGGGTCTATAGTATGCCTGTAAAGTGGCGCATGTTTCCCGTGTTTATAACTGTCCCTGCACAAAATGACATTTCTAAAGGAAAAAAAGTCATTTAAAACTGCTTGCGGCTTTAATGTAATGTCTGGTCCCGGCAATATGGATGAAAATCATTAAGAAAAATGGCATGGGTACCCCCCCCCCCTCCAGCCCATTATCAGGCCCTTTGGGTCTTGTATGGATATCAAGGGGAACCCCGCACCCAAATTAAAAAAAGGCCCCATATACTCTGAACAGCAGCATACAGGCGGTGCAAACAAGACAGGGACTGTAGGTTTGTTCTAGAGTAGAATCTGTTTGTAATTTTGAACTGGTACATTTTTAAAGTGTAGCTCCAGCCAAAAAATCTATTTTTAAGCTTTTGGAAAACATAAGGAAGGGTTATCACCCCTGTAACATTTGTTTTGCTGTCTGTGCACCTGTTCAGAAGATTTCACCTCACTTTCTGTCCCAATGACAATTGGATTGTGAAAATTTTGTTTTTTTTAGGGAAACAAGGATTGGTGATAAAGTATCAGTAGAGAGGAGACACCTTTTTTCCATATTAATTCTTACAGGAGAGAATTTCCCTTCCTAGGGGTAGATTTCCTCTCACTTCCTGTTGTCTCCCTCCGTTTGTAAGTAGGAGTCGTTTGAAAGTCTGATGTTTGAAAGTAGTGGCCTGCCCTATATACTCTGCAGAAATTTGGGCCTTAGGTGTTGGTGTTGCCACAACACTGTAAGGCCTCACAGTTACTTTTGGTGGGCGCAGGAACAGGCCCTGCTGTGAAATATTAGATCAAGTATTGTAATTACATGCCCCTGTTGAACAGGGTCGGAAAAATTGGGCCTTTGGTGGTGGACGGTGTGGTGGTGTTGCCACAACACTGTAAGGCCTCACAGTTACTCTTGGTGGGCGCAGGGATGGGCCCTGCTGTGAAATATTAGATCAAGAATTGTAATTACATGCCCCTGTTGGACAGGGGCAGAAAATTGGGCCTTAGGCACAGGTGCTAGTGCCACAACACTGCAACCCCTCACAGAAACTCTAGTTGGAGCGCATGAATGAGCCCTGCTGCAAATTATTGCAGCAAAAATTGTAATTACATGCCCCTGTTAACCTTCCTAGCGGTATTCCCGAGTCTGGCTCGGGGTTAAATTTCAGCACCAAAAGCGGTAACCCCGAGCCAGACTCGGGCTGCGTCGCAGTGATCCAGGCAGGAGTTACTTACCTTGTCCCCTGGATCCTGCGATGCTTCCCCGCTGTGTGACCGAGCCGTCATCTCGCTCGATTCACACACTGCCGAATGCCGCCGAGCTCCGTTCCCTGCGACGTTACGACGCACGGGGACAGAGATCGGCGCCAAATTCAAAAAAGTAAAAACACAGTACACATACAGTACACTGTAATCTTACAGATTACAGTACTGTATGTAATAATTACACACCCCCATTGTCCCTAGTGGTCTGCCCAGTGTCCTGCATGCACTTTTATATAATAAAAACTTTTTTTTTCTGCCTGGAAACTGGAGATTGTCCATAGCAACCAAAAAGTGTCCCTTTATGTCAAAAGTGGTTTTAGACCAGCTAAAAAACAGCGATAATACATTAGAATCACTCGCAGAATTAAGCGATAGTGATTTGTGGGGAAATTCGTCATCAAACACTGAAAAACACTTTTATTATTATTATATTATTATTTGTTATAATTATTTTATAGTTATTTATTTTATTATAATGTATAATTTTGTTTTTTGAACTTTATCATACCCGTGATGTTTACTAGACTCTGGTTTGGACAGATTTAAGTGAGTTATTCCTAAGAATTACAGGCCTACAATATAAAACGCCAAATTTCCATGCAGAATAATGGTACCGCTTTCAGCACCTAAAATCTGACAGAATCATACCGCCAGGGAGGTTAAACAGGGGCAGAAAAATTGGGCCTTAGCCACTGGTGCCACAACACTGCAACCCCTCACAGATACTAAAGTTGGAGCGCAGGAATGAGCCCTGCTGCAAAGTATTGCATCAAAAATTTTAATTACATGCCCCTGTTAAACAGGGGCAGAAAAATTGGGCCTTAGGCACTGGTGCTGGTGCCACAACACTGCAACCCCTCACAGATACTCCAGTTGGAGAGCAGGAATGAGCCCTGCTGCTAAGTATTGCAGCAAAAAATTTAATTACATGCCCCTGTTGAAGAACATAGTCACTCAGCATAACAGGATAGTCACTCAGCATAAGATTGAAGGACTAACATTCAAAAAAAAAATATTTGTTCACATTAGCATCAGGTGATTGGTAGCTGGTGATCCCAGACTGATTCATTTTTATGAAAATCAGCCGATCGACCGATTCGGTGGACAGGCGCACCCTGTGATTGGTTACAAAGCCTCCAGCAGCACTGAATGTGCGTCCTGAAGGAACGCTGGATGCAGGACAGGCCAGTAGCTCAATTGCATACTGTGCAAGCTCTGGCGAGTGATCCATCCTCAAGACCCAGAGGATTTTCAGTGGGAAAGGTGTCCAAGTCTGATCTTGCCCCTAGGTATTCCTGCACCATGTAAATCAGACGTTAGCGATGGTTGCTGGAACTGATCATACCTTGGGGCTGCGGACTAAAAAATTGTCTGAACGCAACGGTCAGACGGCCACCTTCTCCACCGCTCCTTCTGGGACTGACCGAAGACTCAGCAACACGTTGTCCAGGACCAGGAATTTGTAACCTCCCAGTGTCTGGAAACGCATTGCACAAACCTTTCTGCAAGGCCTCCCAAAGATGTTTCATCCTCTGCTCCCTCTGCAACGGCAAGATAAGGTCTGCAACCTTACCCTTGTAACGTTGATCAAGGAGGGTTGCCAGCCAGTAATGATCACTCTCCTTGATACCACTAATACGAGGATCCTTCCGCAGGCTTTGCAGGATCAGGGAGGCCATGCAGCGTAGGTTTTGCTGAGACATTCGGTCCGGAGTCCTCTGGGTCACTAAGGATGACATGATCCGCAGCCACCTCCTCCAAGCCACTTACAAGTCCATGGGTTTCTTGGGACTGTAAATGATCCCATGAAGACTGCTGCTGATGCTGAGTGCTAGGCTCCACCTCCATGCTGACACAATCCTTCTCCTCCTTGTCCTCTTCCTGTGTGATCGGCGGGCCAGCAAGAACACTGTCTGGATAAAGGGGGCCTTGAGAGGTAAGGAAGTCCTCCTCTTCCTCCCTCTGTTCTGCCTCAAGTGCCCTGTCTATTATTCCATGCAGCGTGTGCTCCAACAAATGGGACAAGAGGAACAGTGTCACTGATGCATGCACTGTCACTGCTCACCATCCTTGTGGCCTCCTCAAATGGTGACAGGGCAGTGCATGCATCCCTGATCATGACCCACTGGCGTGGCAAAAAAAAACAAGCTCCCCTGACCCTGTCCTGCTGCCATATTGGCACAGATACTCATTGATGGCCCTCTGCTGCGTGTGTAGCCGCTGCAGCATGGCCAACGTTGAGTTCCACCTGGTGGGCATGTCACAGATTAGGCAGGTCTTGGGCAGGTTAAATTCCTTTTGGAGGTCAGCCAGCCGAACACTGGCATTATATGACCGGCGGAAATGCACACAGACTTTCCTGGCCTGCCTCAGGACATCCTGTAAGCCCGGGTACCTGCCCAAGAAACGCTGCACCACCAAGTTAAGGACATGAGCCAATCAGGGCACATGGGTCAGCTGTCCCTGTCGGAGGGCGGAGAGGAGGTTGTTGCCATTGTCGCAAACCCCATTCCTGGCTTAAGCTGGCGTGGCATCAACCACCTCTGAGCCTGCCCCTGCAGAGCTGACAGAATCTCTGCCCCAGTGTGGCTCCTGTCCCCCAAGCATACCAGCTTAAGCACCGCATGGCATCTTTTTGCCTGCGTACTTGCGTAGCCCCTTGAACGCCTACGGAGCAACGCTGGTTCGGAGGACAAATCAGCACAGGAAGAGGCCCTGGAGGAAGAAGAAGAGGAGGGGGTGGAGGAGAGAGGTGGGTCAGAATCACCACTAGTAGCATTTTGGAGGCGTGGTGGCAGGACAACCTCCAACACTACTGCAACCTGTCCTGCATCCTTCCCAGCTGCCAGCAGAGTCACCCAGTGGGCCGTGAAAGATAGGTAACGTCCCTGTCCATGCCTGCTGGACCATGAGTCAGTGGTAATATGCACCTTACCCTGTCCAGCGAGGCCAAGACATTGCCTTCCACCTGCCGGTAGAGAGCCGGAATCGCCTTTCCGTGAAAAAAAGTGGCGTTTGGGAACCTGCCACTGAGGTACCGCACATTCCACAAACTCACGGAAGGGGGCAGAGTCTACCAACTGAAAAGGCAGCAGTTAAAGTGCTAGCAATTTAGCCAAGCTAACATTCAACTGCTGGGCATGTGGATGACTGGGAGCGAATTTCTTTCGGCGTGCAGCAGCTGGGGCAGGGAAATTTGCCTGGTACAATCGGACGTTGGTGTACCGATAGCAGCTTGCCCGCAAGTACTTGGCTGTGACATACCTAATTCTACACCTTCATTCCTTTCAGTGCAGGTTTCTGAGAGGACTGAAGGTATAGTGGGGTTGGAGATCCCAGCTGATGAGGAGAAATGAGTGGTCCGCTTTGTTCTTTGGTGTGGGTCTTTTATGTACGCTTGCCAACGGACTGCATGGCAGGTCAACATATGTCTGGTCAAGCATGTGGTGCCCAAGCGGCTGATCTTTTGGCCACGCAAGATACGCTTCAGACATATGTTGCAAATAGCAGCGGTGCGATCTGATGCACTCGACTCAAAAAAGGCCCACACCAAAGAACTTTTGGAATAACGCGCAGAGACAGCAGAGCCCTGCACATGCGGAGCTCTGCGGTGTGATGCAGTCGGTTGGCTGCCCTTAAGCTGGCTCCTGGAGGGCATCCTGCCTCGTTGGAGATGTGCCTTCTCCTTCTCTCTCCTATCAGGCACCCACGTAGAGTCAGTGACCTCATCATCCCATCCCTCCTCGTCACTGGAGCAGACATGGCAGTATGCTGCATCTGGGGGAACATGACTTCCAGTTTGCTGTCCTTCTTGGGCACCCCCTCTCTCTGGGCTCACGTTACTGCCTTCCTCAAGCTGGGTACCATCATCAGAGCCTTCAAAACGCTGCGCATCCTCCTGCAGCATGTACCCAACACTGTGGTCAAACAGTTCGGGGGACTCCTCAGGACTTGGTGGAGCTAGGGAAGGAGTGATGGATGCCATTGAGCCGAGGGAAGAGGCCACTTTGGCAGCTGCTTTGGCAGACAAAGTACCCTGAGCCTGGGTGAGAGAGGATGAGGAGGATGAGGATAGCTTGGTCATCCACTCTACCAACTCTTCGGCATGTTGCGGCTCAACATGGCCATTTGCCGAAAAGAAGGACAAGCGTGCCCCACTGCCACGTGCTGATGAGGATGCACCGTGTCTACGACCAGCACTGTTGCCTCTAGACACAGAGCTTGCTTGCCCTCTTTTATTGGCCTGTGTGTGTCTGCCTCTCCTTGTTGGCCTGCACACTGAGCCCAGTATACAGTACACTGACCTAATAAACTGCAGCTTAGCTAAATCAACTGCCAGCCTATATTATTAGGAAGAGAACAGGGATGATCTGCAGTCAGCTTTACGTGCACACTGAGCCCAGTATATAGTACACTGACTTAATAAACTGCAGCTTAGCTAAATCAACTGCCTGCCTATATTATTAGGAAGAGAACAGGGATGGTCTGCAGTCAGCTTTAGGTGCACACTGAGCCCAGTATATAGTACACTGACTTAATAAACTGCAGCTTAGCTAAATCAACTGCCTGCCTATATTATTAGGAAGAGAACAGGGATGGTCTGCAGTCAGCTTTACGTGCACACTGAGCCCAGTATACAGTACACTGACTTTATATACTGCAGCGAGAATAACAGGAACACTCTGAAGTGAGATCTAGCTAAACTGAATACAGTGTATATATATATATATATATATATACAACTCCTGGGATGCATATATATATATATATATATATATATATATATATATATACTAAATACACTGACTGCAGCTACCTGAATCGCCTGCCTGCTCTATCTAACTGAAATGAAATGACACTCTGACTCTCTCTCTATCTCTCTCACACGCCGCAACACACTACACAAGGCCGACACGCAGGCGGTCTTATATAGTGTGGGGCGTGTACCTACTCCCCTGAGTCATGATTGGCTAAAGGCACCCTTCCTTTGGCAAATTATGGCTCTCTATGCTGACGGCGCTGTGATTGGCCAAAGCATGCGGGTCATAGTGCATGCTTGGCCAATCATCAGCCAGCAATGCACTGCGATGCCGCAGTGAATTATGGGCCGTGACGCGCCACTCGAATTAGGCGCGAACGGCCTATAATGTTCGAAATTTGGCGATCGGCCGAACAGCCAATGTTCGAGTCGAACATGAGTTCGACTCGAACACGAATTTCCTCCCTAACGAGGATGGAAACCACTTTCATTTATATGCATATAGTTTAGACATATTATAGTTTTTATTAGACATGTGCATTTGTTTTCGTCCGAATGCATTTTCGTCCGAATTTCGGGTATTTTCGTTATCATTTTAACAAACGAAAGCGAACGTGTAGAATCCGAAATCAGAAAGATCCGACATAAAAAATGTTTTATTTTCATTTCCGTTGCTACAACAGTTCAATATAGATAGGAGATTCGACATGACGCTGACAATAGCGATCTGTGTCTATCGAACCTGTGGTCGAATATGCCTAACCTTAACTCTATTAGTCCAAGATTATTATACATAGAGAGGAAAGATTCAAAATAGAGAGAAAAGATTTGACATAGAGACAGTGTTGGGGTAGACATGAATGACGAAGATTCGATAAAGCAGCGAAAAACATACAATCATCAAATCTGTCATTGAAGGCTCATGGTGTCTGTCAAAATTTCTAAGAAGATTCGACAAGCAGCTAAACTGTACGACGTCGCAATCGTACATTTCCGGTCAAATGCTCGGCCCATAGGCTATAGAAGAATTTGAATGTTGATTGACTAGTAATAATAATTTATAAATATAATTATTACTAGTGTCATACAACATTAGAATTCTTCTATAACTTGTAGGCGGAACATTCGACCGGAAATGTTTAGCTGCTCCGTCTAATCTTCCTAAAACATTCAACAGACACCATAAGCCTTCAATGACAGATTCGACCTTAATTAATTCGGATTTTCGGACATTTTTTAACGAAACAAAATAAATAAAAACAAATTTCGGGAGTAACTAAATAAATAATTTTTTCAGACGAATACGAAATTCCGAAACAAAATATTTCAGTGTGCACATGTCTAGTTTTTATTATGTATTTATTTATTTATGCCAGTGCGGCGGCCTTGTGTAGTGTGTTGGCGTGCAGGGAGAGAGAAGGATAAGCAGGGACAGTGTCAGTGATATTGTTAGATAAACCTTGTGCATTTACAGTGTGTTGGCGTGCAGGGAGAGAGAAGGATAGGCAGGGACAGTGTCAGTGATATTCTTTGATAAACCTTGTGCATTTACAGTGTGTTGGCGTGCAGGGAAAGAGAAGGATAGGCAGGGACAGTGTCAGTGATATTCTTTGATAAACCTTGTGCATTTACAGTGTGTTGGCGTGCAGGAGAGAGAAGGATAGGCAGGGACAGTGTTAGTGATATTATTTGATAAACCTTGTGCATTTACAGTGTGTTGGCGTGCAGGGAGAGAGAAGGATAGGCAGGGACAGTGTCAGTGATATTCTTTGATAAACCTTGTGCATTTACAGTGTGTTGGCGTGCAGGGAGAGAGAAGGCTAGGCAGGGACAGTGTCAGTGTTATTCTTTGCTAAACCTCCTGCACAGTATACACCTGAAGCTACCCCTTATTGCTCATGGTGTTGTTCTGTTGTGTAACACAGACAGGCATCTGCAAGCAGTTACAGTGGGTGTAGGTGCCTCCAGCACAGTATACGCTACCCCTTATTGTTCGCGGTGTTGTTCTGTTGTGTAACACAGACAGGCATCTGTAAACAGTTACAGTGGGTGTAGGTGCCTCCTGCACAGTATACGCTACCCCTTATTGCTCGTGGTGTTGTTCTGTTGTGTAACACAGACAGGCATCTGCAAGCAGTTACAGTGGGTGTAGGTGCCTCCTGCACAGTATACGCTACCCCTTATTGCTCGTGGTGTTGTTCTGTTGTGTAACACAGACGGGCATCTGCAAGTAGTTACAGTGGGTGTAGGTGCCTCTTGCACAGTATACACCTGAAGCTACCCCTTATTGCTCGTGGTGTTGTTCTGTTGTGTAACACAGACAGGCATCTGCAAGCAGTTACAGTGGGTGTAGGTGCCTCCTGCACAGTATACGCTACCCCTTATTGCTTGTGGTGTTGTTCTGTTGTGTAACACAGACAGGCATCTGCAAGTAGTTACAGTGGGTGTAGGTGCCTCCTGCACAGTATACGCTACCCCTTATTGCTCGTGGTGTTTTTCTGTTGTGTAACACAGACGGGCATCTGCAAGTAGTTACAGTGGGTGTAGGTGCCTCTTGCACAGTATACACCTGAAGCTACCCCTTATTGCTCGTGGTGTTGTTCTGTTGTGTAACACAGACAGGCATCTGCAAGCAGTTACAGTGGGTGTAGGTGCCTCCTGCACAGTATACGCTACCCCTTATTGCTTGTGGTGTTGTTCTGTTGTGTAACACAGACAGGCATCTGTAAGTAGTTACAGTGGGTGTAGGTGCCTCCTGCACAGTATACACCTGAAGCTATCCCTTATTGCTCATGGTGTTGTTCTGTTGTGTAACACAGACAGGCATCTGCAAGCAGTTACAGTGGGTGTAGGTGACTCCTGCACAGTATACGCTACCCCTTATTGCTCGTGGTGTTGTTCTGTTGTGTAACACAGACAGGCATCTGCAAACAGTTACAGTGGGTGTAGGTGCCTCCTGCACAGTATACGCTACCCCTTATTGCTTGTGGTGTTGTTCTGTTGTGTAACACAGACAGGCATCTGCAAGCAGTTACAGTGGGTGTAGGTGCCTCTTGCAGAGTATACGCTACCCCTTATTGCTCGTGGTGTTGTTCTGTTGTGTAACACAGACAGGCATCTACAAACAGTTACAGTGGGTGTAGGTGCCTCCTGCACAGTATATGATACCCCTTATTGCTCGTGGTGTTGTTCTGTTGTGTAACACAGGCAGGCATCTGCAAGCAGTTACAGTGGGTGTAGGTGCCTCCTGCACAGTATACGATACCCCTTATTGCTCGTGGTGTTGTTCTGTTGTGTAACACAAACAGGCATCTGCAAGTGGTTACAGTGGGTGTAGGTGCCTCCTGCACAGTATACACCTGAAGCTACCCCTTATTGCTCGTGGTGTTGTTCTGTTGTGTAACACAGACAGTCATCTGCAAGCAGTTCAAGTGGGTGTAGGTGCCTCCTGCACAGTATACGCTACCCCTTATTGCTCGTGGTGTTGTTCTGTTGTGTAACACAGACAGGCATCTGCAAACAGTTACAGTGGGTGTAGGTGCCTCCTGCACAGTATACGCTACCCCTTATTGCTTGTGGTGTTGTTCTGTTGTGTAACACAGACAGGCATCTGCAAGCAGTTACAGTGGGTGTAGGTGCCTCTTGCACAGTATACGCTACCCCTTATTGCTCGTGGTGTTGTTCTGTTGTGTAACACAGACAGGCATCTGCAAGTAGTTACAGTGGGTGTAGGTGCCTCCTGCACAGTATACGCTACCCCTTATTGCTCGTGGTGTTGTTCTGTTGTGTAACACAGACAGGTATCTACAAACAGTTACAGTGGGTGTAGGTGCCTCCTGCACAGTATATGCTACCCTTTATTGCTCGTGGTGTTGTTCTGTTGTGTAACACAGACAGGCATCTGCAAGCAGTTACAGTGGGTGTAGGTGCCTCCTGCACAGTATACGCTACCCCTTATTGCTCGTGGTGTTGTTCTGTTGTGTAACACAGACAGGCATCTGCAAGTGGTTACAGTGGGTGTAGGTGCCTCCTGCACAGTATACACCTGAAGCTACCCCTTAATGCTCGTGGTGTTGTTCTGTTGTGTAACACAGACAGGCATCTGCAAGCAGTTCAAGTGGGTGTAGGTGCCTCCTGCACAGTATGCGCTACCCCTTATTGCTCGTGGTGTTGTTCTGTTGTGTAACACAGACAGGCATCTGCAAGCAGTTCAAGTGGGTGTAGGTGCCTCCTGCACAGTATACGCTACCCCTTATTGCTCGTGGTGTTGTTCTGTTGTGTAACACAGACAGGCATCTGCAAACAGTTACAGTGGGTGTAGGTGCCTCCTGCACAGTATACACCTGAAGCTACCCCTTATTGCTCGTGGTGTTGTTCTGTTGTGTAACACAGACAGGCATCTGCAAGCAGTTCAAGTGGGTGTAGGTGCCTCCTGCACAGTATACGCTACCCCTTATTGCTCGTGGTGTTGTTCTGTTGTGTAACACAGACAGGCATCTGCAAACAGTTACAGTGGGTGTAGGTGCCTCCTGCACAGTATACACTACCCCTTATTGCTCGTGGTGTTGTTCTGTTGTGTAACACAGACAGGCATCTGCAAGTAGTTACAGTGGGTGTAGGTGCCTCCTGCACAGTATGTACCTACACCTGAAGCTACCCCGTATTGCTGGTTTTCCCATCTCCCTGCAGGCCATTAGAATGTCTGGAAGGCCAACAAGGAGAGGCAGACAGTCACGAGCCAATAAAAGAGGGCAAGCAGGCTCTGTGTCTAGGGGCAACAGTGCTGGTGCATTGTCATCAGCACGTGGCCATGGGACACGCTTGTCCTTATTTTCGGCAGCTGGACGTGTTGAGCCGCATCATGCCGAAGACTTGGTAGATTGGATGACCAAGCCCTCCTCATCCTCCTCATCCTCTCTCACCCAGGCTCAGGGTACTGGCAAAGCAGCTGCCAATGCGTCCTCTTCCCTCGTATCAATGTCATCATCAGTCACTCCTTCCCTAGACCCACCATGTCCTCCTGAGGAGTCCCCCGAACTTTTTGAGCACAGTGTTGGGTACATGCTCCAGGAGGATGCCCAGCGTTTTAAAGGGTCTGATGATGATACCCAGTTAGAGGAAGGCAGTAGCGTGAGCGCAGAGAGAGGGGATGCTCAAGAAGGACAGCAATCTGGATGTCATGTTCCAGCAGCTGCAGCATACTGCCAGGGTTGCTCCAGTGATCAAGAGGGAGAGGATGATGAGGTCACTGACTCCACGTGGGTGCCTGATAGGAGAGAGGAGGAGGATAAGGAGGAGGCACATCTCCAACGAGGCAGGATGCCCTCCGGGGGCCAGCGTAAGGGCAGCACACCGATTGAATCACACCGCAGAGCTCCGCCTGTGCAAGGCGCTGCCTCTGCGCGTTATTCCAAAAGTTCTTTGGTGTGGGCCTTTTTTGAGTCGAGTGCATCAGATCGCACCGCTGCTATTTGCAACATATGTCTCAAGCGTATCTCTCGTGGCCAAAAGATCAGCCGCTTGGGCACCACATGCTTGACCAGACATATGTTGACCTGCCATGCAGCTCGTTGGCAAGCGTACCTTAAAGACCCACACCAAAGAACAAAGCGGACCTCTCCTTGCTCCTCATCAGCTGGGATATCCAACCCCACTATACCTTCAGTCCTCTCTGAAACCTGCACTGAGAGGAATGAAGGTGTAGAATTAGGTGTGTCACAGCAAAGTACTTGCGGGCACTCTGCTAGCAGTACACCGACGTCCGATCGTAGCAGGCAAATTACCCTGCCCCAGCTGCTGGACCGTCGAAAGAAGTTCACTCCCAGCCATCCACATGCCCAGTGGTTGAATGCTAGCTTGGCTAAATTGCTAGCACTTCAACTGCTGCCTTTTCAGTTGGTAGACTCGGCCCCCTTCTGTGAGTTTGTGCAATGTGCGGTTCATCAGTGGCAGGTTCCCAAACGCCACTTTTTCTCACGGAAGGCGATTCCGGCTCTCTACCGGCATGTGGAAGGCAATGTCTTGGCCTCCCTGGACAGGGCGGTCAGCGGTAAGGTGCATATTACCGCTGACTCATGGTCCAGCAGGCATGGACAGGGACATTACCTTTCTTTCACGGCCCATTGGGTCACTCTTTTGGCATCTGGGAAGGATGCAGGACAAGGTGCAGTAGTGTTGGAGGTTGTTCCGCCACCAAGCCTCCAAAATGCTACTACTGGTTGTGACACACCTCTCTTCTCCACCCCCTCCTCTTCTTCTTCCTCCATGGCCTCTTCCTGTGCTTTGTCCTCAGAACCAGCGGTGCTCCGTAGGCGTTCAAGGGGCTACGCAAGTACGCAGGCAAAAAGATGCCATGCCGTGCTTGCGCTGGTGTGTTTGGGGGACAGGAGCCACACTGGGGCAGAGGTTCTGTCAGCTCTGCAGGGGCAGGCCGAGAGGTGGTTGACGTCACGCCAGCTTAAGCCAGGAATGGTGGTTTGCGACAATGGCACCAACCTCCCCTCCGCCCTCCGACAGGGACAACTGACCCATGTGCCCTGTTTGGCTCACGTCCTTAACCTGGTGGTGCAGCGGTTCTTGGGCAGGTACCCGGGCTTACAGGATGTCCTGAGGCAGGCCAGGAAAGTCTGTGTGCATTTCTGCAGATCATATAATGCCAGTGCTCGGTTGGCTGAGCTGCAAAAGGAGTTGAACCTGCCAAAGAACCGCCTTATGTGACATGCCCACCAGGTGGAACTCAACGTTGGCCATGCTGCAGCGGCTGCACACGCAGCAGAGGGCCATCAATGAGTACCTGTGCGACTACGGCACCAGGACAGGGTCAGGGGAGCTCGGTTTTTTTTCACCACGCCAGTGGGGCATGCTCAGGGATGCATGCACTGTCCTGGCACCATTTGAGGAGGCCACAAGGATGGTGAGCAGTGACAGTGCATGCATCAGTGACACTGTACCTCTTGTCCACCTGTTGGAGCATACGCTGCGTGGAATAATGGACAGGGCACTTGAGGCAGAACAGAGGCAGGAAGAGGAGGACTTCCTTGCCTCTCAAGGCCCCTTTACCCAGACAGTGTTCCTTCTGTCCCACCCATCACACAGGAAGAGGACGAGGAGGAGGAGGAGGAGGATTGTGTCAGCATGGAGGCGGAGCCTGGCACTCAGCATCAACAGCAGCAGTCTTTTAGGGATGATTTACAGTCCCAAGAGACCCGTGGACTTGAACGTGGCTGGGAGGAGGTGGCTGCGGATCATGTCCCTTTTGACCCAGAGGACTCCGGACCAAATGCCTCAGCTAACCTACGCTGCATGGCCTCCCTGATCCTGCAAAGTCTGCGGAAGGATCATCATATTCTTTGGATCAAGGAGGGGGACCAGTACTGGCTGGCCACTCTCCTTGATCCGCGGTACAAGGGTAAAGTTTTGGAACTTATCTTGCCATCGCAGAGGGAGCAGAGGATGAGACTTCTCCGGGAGGCCTTGCAGAAAGGTCTGTGCAACGCGTTCCCAGAGACTGGGAGGTTACAAATTCCTGGTTCTGGACAATGAGTTGCTGAGGCTTCGGTCAGTAGCAGAAGGAGCGGTGAAGAAGGTGGCCGTCTGACCGATGCGTTCAGACAATTTTTTAGTCCGCAGCCCCAAGGTATGATCGGTTCCAGCAACCATCGCCAGCGTCTGATATTCATGGTGCAGGAATACCTAGGGGCAAGGTCAGACTTGGACACCTTTCCCACCAAAAATCCTCTGGGTTACTGGGTCTTGAGGATGGATCACTGGCCAGAGCTTGCACAGTATGCTATTGAGCTACTGGCCTGTCCTGCATCCAGCGTTCTTTCGGAACGCACATTCAGTGCTGCTGGAGGCTTTGTCACCAATCACAGGGTGCGCCTGTCCACCGACTCGGTTGATCGACTGACCTTCATAAAGATGAATCAGTCTTGGATCACCACCAGCTACCAGGCACCTGAAGCTGATGTAACAGAATAATTTATTTTGAAATGTCACATCCCTTCAAGACTGCCTATGCTGATGCTGAGTGACTGTCCTGTTATGTTGACTGACTATCCTCTTCCTCCTCAATGATCCTGACGATAGCTTGGAAGAACATTTTTGTTTCTGGGTGCCGCCACCAGTGGCTAAGGCCCAATTTTTCAGCCCCTATTTAACAGGGGCATGTAATTACAATTTTTTATGCAATGCTTTGCAGCAGGGCTTATTACTGCACTCCAACTAGAGTATCTGGGAGATGTTGCAGTGTCGTGGCACCAGAACCAGTGCCTAAGGCCCAATTTTTCAGCCCCTGTTTAACAGGGGCGTGTAATTACAATTTTTGATGCAATACTTTGCAACAGGGCTCATTGCTGTGCTCCAAGTACAGTATCTGTGAGGGGTTGCAGTGTTGTGGCACCAGCACCAGTGCCTAAGGCCCAATTTTTCAGCCCCTGTTTAACAGGGGCGTGTAATTACAATTTTTGATGCAATACTTTGCAACAGGGCTCATTGCTGTGCTCCAAGTACAGTATCCGTGAGGGGTTGCAGTGTTGTGGCACCAGCACCAGTGCCTAAGGCCCAATTTTTCAGCCCCTGTTTAACAGGGGCATGTAATTTAAATTTTTGATGCAATACTTTGCAACAGGGCTCATTGCTGTGCTCCAAGTACAGTATCTGTGAGGGGTTGCAGTGTTGTGGCACCAGCACCAGTGCCTAAGGCCCAATTTTTCAGCCCCTGTTTAACAGGGGTGTGTAATTACAATTTTTGATGCAATACTTTGCAACAGGGCTCATTGCTGTGCTCCAAGTACAGTATCTGTGAGGGGTTGCAGTGTTGTGGCACCAGCACCAGTGCCTAAGGCCCAATTTTTCAGCCCCTGTTTAACAGGCGCGTGTAATTACAATTTTTGATGCAATACTTTGCAACAGGGCTCATTGCTGTGCTCCAAGTACAGTATCTGTGAGGGGTTGCAGTGTTGTGGTACCAGCACCAGTGCCTAAGGCCCAATTTTTCAGCCCCTGTTTAACAGGGGCATGTAATTACAATTCTTGATCTAATAATTCAAAGCAGGGCCCATTCCTGCGTCCACCAAGA
Source organism: Rana muscosa (assembly GCA_029206835.1). Classification (NCBI taxonomy): domain Eukaryota; kingdom Metazoa; phylum Chordata; class Amphibia; order Anura; family Ranidae; genus Rana; species Rana muscosa. Next base: position 1,104,918,398 of record CM055122.1, on the reverse strand, counting down.
GTAACTGTGAGGGCTTACAGTGTTGTGGCAACACCGTCCACCACCACCACCACCACTACCACTACCACCAAAGGCCCAATTTTTCTGCCCCTGTTCAACAGGGGCATGCAATTACAATTCTTGATCTAATAATTCACAGCAGGGCCCATTCCTGCGCCCACCAAGAGTAACTGTAAGGGCTTACAGTGTTGTGGCAACACCGCCACCACCACCACCACCAAAGGCCCAATTTTTCTGCCCCTGTTCAACAGGGGCATGCAATTACAATTCTTGATCTAATAATTCACAGCAGGGCCCATTCATGCGCCCACCAAGAGTAACTGTGAGGGCTTACAGTGTTGTAGCACCAGCACCACCACCAAAGGCCCAATTTTTCCTACCACTGTTCAACAATGGCATGTAATTACAATTCCTGATATAATAGTTCACAGCAGGGCGTTCCAGCGCCCACCAAGAGTAACTGTGAGGGCTCACAGTGTTGTGGCAACACCAACACCTAAGGGGCAAATTTCTGCAGAGTATATACGGCAGGCCCCTACTTTCAAACATCCAACTTACAAACGACTCCTACTTGCAAACGGAAGGAGACTACAGGAAGTGAGAGGAAATCTACCCCTAGGAAGGGAAATTCTCTCCTGTAAGAGTTATTATGGGAAAAAGGTGTCTCCTCTCTACTGATGCTTTATCACCAATCCCTGTTTCAATAAAAACCCCACTTTTCCAAAAACATTTGTCATTGGGACAGAAAGTGAGGTGAAATGTTCTGAAGAGGTGCACAGACAGCAAAACAAATGTTACAGGGGTGATAACCCTTCCCTATGTTCTCCAAAAACCTTAAATTTTTTTTGGCTGCAGCTACACTTAAAAATTTACCTGTTCCAAATTACAAACAGATTCTACTTAAGAACAAACCTACAGTCCCTGTCTTGTTTGCACCGTCTGTATACTGCTGTCCAGAGTATATAGGGTTTTAGGTATAGGGTTTTATTTTGGGTGCAGGGTTCCCCTTAATATCCATACAAGACCCAAAGGGGCTGGTAATGGGCTGGGATGGGGGGGGGGGGCTGATGGGGTAGCCATGCCATTTTTCTCAAAGATTTTTATCCATATTGCCAGGACAAGACATGACATTAAAGCCGCAAGCAGTTTTAAATGGCTTTTTTTCCTTTACAAATGTCATTTTGTGCAGGGACAGTTCTAAACACGGGAAACACATGCCACTTCACAGGCATACTTTAGACACCCCCCAGGTATGATATTTAAAGGAATATTTCACTTTTTTTTTTCATTTTATGCATCATTAAAATTTCTGCTCCATAAAAAACATCCGTTTTTAAAACTTATCTTTGCATTGATACATGTCCCCTGGGGCAGAACCCGGGTCCCCAAACCCTTTTTAGGACAATAACATGCATATTAGCCGTTATAATTAGCACTTTACATTTCGAACGTTTGCGTCCATTGTATTTAATAGGGTTCTAACGTTCGCGCAAACTTTCGGTCCGTTCGCAGGTTCTGGTGCGAACCGAACCGGGGGGTGTTCGGCTCATCCCTAGTTAGGATATAAGGCTAATGTTGGGTACACCATACATTAAACTGTATATATAATGCCTGTTATTTATCTACCCTGTGTGAACTACCCTGTGTGAACTACAATTCGCTCATGTATGTGTTATGCATGTTCTTCTGTGATATGCTATGTGTATTACTTGTTATTATTACTTCTTACCTGTTTCCCCACCCATCCCCATGTTTGCCAGGACATTCACTTCCAGGCTTGAGAGCTCAATTTTTTTTTTTCCTGTCAACTTGGCAGGGGGAGGATGTAGCACCCCGATGTTTAGGCAGGGTTGCTAGTAAATTTACCTGCCAGCATATAGTCACCTTGTCCAATTGATCAATTGATTCCACTCTAATTCTGGAATTGCTGCACTTCTCTCTTCTGTCACTAGATGGCCGGCTATGTGTCAAGCCAGGGCCCGAGCAGGCCAGTGGGGTGAAGCTTGAGGAGTGTCTTGGATGCCAAGCTAGGGACCCAGCAGGGAAGCGGGATGATGCTTGAGGAAGATACTGATTGAGAAGGTTGGAAGAGCTCAGGAGATCCAGTGGCGGTGGATCAGCAAGTCTAGTGAGAAAGACTGGGAGCTTGGTTGAGTGAAGATCTACAATAGGAGATTGTAGAGGAAGTGAAAGAGTTCATTGTAACCATTGTTAGAAGCTGTTCAAGATTATTGCCATAGGAGACAGCATGTCTACACATGTAGATGTGGTGTTTGGCTGGGTGCCTTTCCCTGCATGGCTGTCTCTGAGTCTGCCAATTAACATTGCAACTACTAAAGGGTGTCCTGGCCCTAAACCCTCTCTCCCACAGTTCTGTTTAAAAGACAATAAATCTCTTTGCATTCATGAAGTGTCTGGCGCCAATGAATCTACTTTGCATTACACCCACCAAGCCTTGTAACCCACTCCACATAAAAGGATGTCAGCTATCCCTAACTATGGAGGTTCTCATTAGACCAAAGGGGACCTGCGACTTGCATTCCCAGGTCTGGCCGTCTGGGACTTGCATTCCTCCTTCTCTCCTTCGGTGGGGATGATAGCTGTACCGCCTCCGCCCTGTCTCTGCTCCCCGCCTCTCCTTTACTTGGCCTTCTTCGGGCACACCGTCCATGGCTCAGAGGAGGCAGCCGGAACTCATGCGGATACCTCCGCACTCGGGCTGCCGTGTCCCCGGGCCGTCCCAGCTACCTCTGCGGTAGCCTGTAACTCATAAAAGGCGTCGCTGCCATGATGTCACCAACTATGCGCCCAGCTGTCCGCCCCTTGTCTGAGCCTGGGCTGGCCTCAGCACTTCTAAAGACTGCCCGTGGCCATATTTTTTATGGGCAGCAGCCATCTGTAAAAACGGACAGTTGGCAACCCTGCTTCACGCTCGCCCTCAACTTATTTCAACTCGCCAAATGCGAGAAGGCGAGTTGAAATTTTAAGGGCTGCTTTAGGTTACTATGAAACCACAACAATCAGCAAAAACAGGAGTTTGATCATGCTAAATTAATTGAGTATATCTAAAACATGAAGTACAAATGAAAACAATTCAGTCTTAATTTAAGAACTTCAAATCTTATTAATTTTATTGACGCCCTACAATAAAACTCTTCTGTAGTGCATTTCTTTTGCATTTAAAATAACTTAGTGCTATTTTAGGTTAACGTATGCATTAATTAATTCTAAATTAGGTAAGCACAACACTTTAGTACTGCTTTTGTCCCAACAGACCTGTATACTTGGCATTTCACTAAATAGAAAAACAATGCTACTTAATCAGGTGTAAAATGCTGGCTCATTACATTAGCCTTTAGCATAGTGTTATGTGGATTTCTTGTCTGGTTGTTGTAACCAACCCATTGAATTCAGATTTCCAGAATACATTCCAATGTGGTTTAGCATAAAAATCAATGGAAAGGAGACATGGATGTATTTTAAAGTGTTTATAAAGCCTATTCATTTTTTACCTTAATGTATTCCTTGCAATAAAGTGATTTTAAAGTCTCCTTTTTTTATATAAAACTAACAAACGTGTTATACTTACCTGCTCTGTTGCAGTGGATTTGCACAGAGCAGCCTGTATCCTCCTTTTCTCGGGTGCCTCTCCGGTGCTCCTGGGCCCTCCCTCCTGTTGAGTGCCCCCACAGCAAGCAACTTGTTATGGGGCACCCAAGCTGAGCTTCAGCTCCGTGTGTACATTCACACACAGAGCTATGGTTTGGCCCCACCCCATCTCTCTCCTGATTGGCTAACTGACTTTGAATGACAGCAGCGGGAGCCAATCACGCCGCTGCTGTGTTTCAGCCAATCAGGAAGGGAGAGTTCCAAACAGCTGAGACACTCGTGGACATTGCTAGACAGAGATGGGGCTCCGGTAAGTATTAGGGGGGCTGAGGGGGGCTGCTGCACACAGAAGGCTTTTTATCTTAATGTATAGAATGCAAGATAAAAAAACCTTCTCACTTTACAACCCCTTTATGGTACAAAATGTTTAGGCATCAGTATCGCCTCCTCACCCCCCTTATAATTACCTGAGCCCTCATTCAATCCAGCGCTGTGCACATCTGCAGCTCTTCTCTCCCTCACACCCTGTTCTCACTGGCTTTGCCAGTCAGTGTCGAAGGAGCAGGGAGCGAGGCCGAGTCCCACTGTCTGTGTCGAAAAGATGCAGACAGAGAGGCTCTGGAGCAAGCTACCACAAGCTTTCTATGGGGGCACTGGCTGGAAGGCACTGCCAGGAGTGCTAGCGGAGCACCCGAAAAGAGGAGGTTGGAGGCAGCTCTGTGCAATTCCATTGCACAGAGCAGGTAAGTATAAACCTATTTGTTATTTGTAAAAAATAAATAAATAAATGCATTTACAATCACTTCAATTTTAAACTGTATGTACACAAAAACTGTTCTAAAATGCAAGCATCCTAATTAATATAGTCTAATGGGCACTTTACAGTGACAACCATTGAACTTCTATTCGGTTTTAGTTCAAGTATTTTTATTCACATTTTGAATACCGTATTTAACGGCGTATAACACGCACAGGCATATAGTACCCTAACTTTAAGAGGGAAGTTTCAGGAAAAAAACTTTTCACAGCCCCCTGCGTATAACACGCAGGCACAGTTTACCCTCTATTTTCAGGGTAAAAAAGTGAGTGTTATACGCCAATAAATACAGTAACTCTTTTTACAATGTAATATAATAGTTCAAGAAGTCCAGAATCGAGATAGAGAAGAACATTTTAGCATACATATTTATGTTCAATCTTTTTTTATTAACCAAGAAATTAGATACAGCATACCAAGCTATTTAAAAAAGTTTTTAACATATATATTTAAACTGCTCCAGTGTCTGAATATTGTATAGTATTAAGCCTCGTACACACGGTCGGACTTCCATCGGACTTTTCCGTGGATTTTTGTCCGAACGGAGTTGGTTGGGAACACCCATAGCATACACACACTCGGACTTTTCTGCAAACTTTCTTAAAACTTCTTACAACAGCACGTGTTTTTTCTGCTCTTTTCTGATCTTTACTGCCACCCTTTGGTCAACTTCTGCTATTGTTGGTTGATTTTAACATTAGTTGTTTTGTCCATCGCACTAAAGTCCGATGGTTATCTGTACACACGGTCAGACTTTGCTCCATCTGACTTTTGTTGGGCAAAAGTTTGTCCGTTTGCAGACCCAACTTTTGTCCGATGAAATCCAAAACCAAACGAAAAAAGTTTGTCCGATGGAGCGTACACACGGTCGGATTGTTGGTCCAACTTGCTTACAACGAAGTTTGTTGGGCAAAAGTACGATCGGGTGTACGGGGCTTTAGTTACCCCGCTACAGAACATAAAATCAGCTCACTTTTCCAAATGGTTCTGCTTTCTGCTGTGGTGTCACTCTGTATTTTCAACGTTTTGCTGACTTGAAGCCTCTCCAGTCAGTTGCTGTGCTAGCAGCAGCACTCTCTGCTGCTCCTACTTGCTGCTTCATCACAGACCACCAGTCTGTGAGAGAAATGATGACATATGGGAAAGAGGGAATGGCAACTTTCTTATGTAACACCAAGAAAGAGTGGCTGAAACTGCTTTTGCTAGCACATCAACCTACTAGAAATGCTTACAGTGGGCGGCTAGATAAAAATAGAGTATCATTACAGTGGATAACAGTATTATTTATGAAAAAAAAAACAACAATAACAGTGGAGCTAAGCTGATTGAATCCTCTGTAAATGCTACTCTTATTGCACTTTGTTGGACATACCGTAGGTTCACTCCAAGACAACTAAACACTAACAACCATAGGTTATATAGAATCCATAGGTTATTCTAGACAAATGAACTTTTCGAGACACTGGAAACTCCAGGGATAGATTTGATTTATTTCTCAGTTACGTTTTTTTTTTTGTTTTTTTTTTTAATACAGTATACACTTTTGGACAAATATGTATGTTTTAAATTGCACAAAAGAAACAAATATCATTGCTTAAAGCTTAAAGTGGCTGTAAACTCTTACATATACCCAGTGAAGTGACTGATCCCAGGTGATCCACATATATGAACCAATTTCTCCTACATACGTTGTACCTGTTTATCTATTCTTCTCTTCTTTACATCTATTCAAAGTCCATGATTTATAAAGCTTGTCTGAGCTGTCAGAAAAAAGGGGTGTAGAGCTGAATTTACACTTTACAGAGCTCAGTAAGAAGATCTCTGAGAGCTGATTGGAGGGAAGGTACACCCCCCCCTTCCCCTTCACACAGGAACAGAGCTGAGGCTGTCAATCTGCTTGACCTCCCTCCATCTTTTTTCTCGTGGTGTCAGAAAAACTTGCCAGAAGTGATTCATGCTAAAAGCAGAGGAACGAGGCAGAAGACAGAAATTACACATAGTGCACATAATTGAGACAAGTGCACACTATAGAAAGATAAGCTTGGTTCATATTTCATGTCTGAGGTTTATAACAACTTCAGAAAACACTTTGAATTTTCTCAATGAATGTAAAACATTTTCTGATTTAATTAGGTGGAGAAGAGGGGTGGTGATGTCAAGATCTCTGGCTCAGCCTTCCTGGATCAGCATCACTGGTCTGTTTTTCTCTTCATTTTTTGAATAGGAAACTGTTTCTAGCCTCATGAGGGAGAAAGACTGCTTTATTTTTCAGTGGAGAGCCTTTATACTTCCTCACAGCATCCAGGGCCATCTTTAATATCGATTGGACCCTGGGCAAACATTGGGCCCCCCAATTCTGAGACATATATTAAATTGCAGCTAGACTCAAAATCAGCTTACTGCAGCAGATCAGGGCGCGATTGCGATAGGCATATCATTGCCACTCACTGACTGGTTGAAAGAAGTTAAAGCACATTATTTCTGCTTGTTGATTGGTTGCTAGAGGTTACTGCACATCATTACCACTCACTGATTGGCTGCTAGAGGTTACTGCATATCATTACTGCTAACTGATTGGTTGCTAGAGGTTACTGCACATCATTATTGTTCACTGATTGGTTGCTAGAGATTACAGCAGATCATTACTGTTCACTGATTGGTTGCTAGAGGTTACTGCACATCATTGCCTTTGCATCAAATTGTGAGTGTGGCTAAACTGCACGAACAGTGAGGCATTGTTACAAACCAGGATTTCAGATGTGCCCTATATACAGACTGCAGGGATCTGGAGTGCACTACATATAGAATACAGGGTTAAAGGCTATGTACAGAGTGCATGGTTGAGGAGTGAGCTATATACATAGTGCCGGGTTGAGCTATGTACAGAGTGCACGGTTGAGGGGGGATACAGTGTGCATGGTTGAGTGGTGAGCTACGTGCAGTCTGCAGGGTTGAGTGGTGCACCACATACAGAGTGTAGGGTTGAAGGGTGAGCTACGAAGAGAGTGCAGGGTTGAGGGGTGAGCTACGTACAGAGTGCAGGGTTGAGGAGTGAGCTACGTACAGAGTGCAGGATTGAGGGGTGCGCTACATACAGATTGCAGGGTTGAGGGGTAAGCTATGTAAGGCATGCAGGGTTGAGGTGTGCACTTTGTAGAGGGTGCAGGGTTGAGGGGTGTGCTACGTAAAGAGTGCAGGGTTAAGGGGTGTGTTTTTTACAGAGTGTAGGGTTGAGGGGTGCCTTATTTACAGAGTGTAGGATTGAGGGGTGTGCTACCTGCATATTTTAAGGTTGAGGGGTACACTATCTGCAGAGTGCTGGGTTGAGAGGTGCGTTAACTATGGGATGCAGGGTTGAAGGGTGGGCTACTTAGGGAATGCAGTGTTGAGGGGTGCACTACGTAAGGAATGCAGGGTTGAGGGGTGCGCTACTAAGGAATGCAGGGTTGAAGGGTCTGCCATGTGCAGGGTTAAGGGGTGCGTTATGTAAGTATTTCAGGGTTAAGGGTTGCCCTATGTATGGAATGCAGGGTTGAGGGGTGCGTTATGTAAGGAATGCAGGGTTGAGGGGTCCCCTACGTATGGAATGTATGGTTGAGGGGTGCATTATGTAAGGAATGCAGGGTTGAGGGGTGTGCTACGTATGTAAGGAATGCAGGGTTGAGGGGTGCACTATGTGCAAAGTGCAGGGTTAAGCTTTGTATGGAGTGCAGCGGTCTAACCCCAGATCCCAGTTCAGAGCTCACACCCCCTCCTCCCCCCACCAGTGTAAAGCTTTTCTCTCTCCCCAAATCCTCTTCCAGCATCTAGAAAACCTCAGAGTGCAGCTACAGAATTCACAGCAGCATGAGCCCCTGCTCCTGATGCTGTTTATGAGGCAATGAGGAGGGAGAGAGTCGGAAGAGCAGCTGCTCTTGTGCACATCGATGGGTTGAGGTCAGGCTCAGGAAAATCTTAGGAGGGGTCTGGATGGAGGAGCTGCACACAGAAGGTTTTTTACCGTCATGCATAGAATGTGCAAAGGTAAAGAACCTTCAGCCTTTAGACTTTTAGAACCACTTGAATATACAGTGCCTTGAAAAAGTATTCATACCCCTTGAAATTTTCCACATTTTGCCATGTTACAACCAAAAACATAAATGCATTTTATTGGGATTTTATGTGATAGACCAACACAAAGTGGCACATAATTGTGAAGTGGAAGGAAAATGATAAATGGTTTTCAATTTTTTTTTACAAATAAATATCTGAAAAGAGTGGCATGCATTTGTGTTCAGCCCCCTTTACTTTGATACCCCTAACTAAAATCTAGTGGAACCAATTGCCTTCAGAAGTCACCTAATTAGTAAATAGAGTTCACCTGTCTGTAATTTATTCTCAGTTTAAATACAGCTGTTCTGAAGCCCTCATAGGTTTGTTTGAGAACCTCAGTGAACAAACAGCATCATGAAGGCCAAGGAACACATCAGACAGGTCAGGGATAAAATTGTGGAGAAGTTTAAAGCAGGGTTAGGTTATAAAAAAATCCCAAGCTTTGAACATCTCAGGAGCACCGTTCAATCCATCATCCGAAAATGGAAAGAGTATGGCACAACAGCAAACCTACCAAGACATGGCCGTCCATCTAAACTGGCAGGCCGGCAAGGAGAGCATTATTTAGATAAGCAGCCAAGAGACCTATGGTAACTCTTGAGGAGCTGCAGAGATCCTCAGCTCAGGTGGGAGAATCTGTCCGGAGGACAACTATTAGTCGTGCATTCCACAAATTTGGTCTTTATGGAAGAGTGGCAAGAAGAAAGCCATTGTTGAAAGAAAGCCATAAGAAGTCTCATTTGCAGTTTGCGAGATGCCATGTGGGGGACACAGCAAACATTCGGAAGATGGTGCTCTGGTCAGATGAGACCGAAATTATACTTTTTGACCTAAAATCAAAATCCTAAAACACTAAAACTGCACATTACCCTGAAGACACCATCCCCACTGTGAAACATGGTGGGGGCAGCATCATGTTGTGGGAATGCTTTTCTTCAGCAGGGACAGGGAAGCTGCTCAGAGTTGATGGGAAGATGAATAGAGCCAAATACAGGGCAATCTTAGAAGAAAACCTGTTATGCCGCGTACACACGGTCGGAATTTCCGACAAAAAATGTTCGATGGGAGATTTTTGTCGGAAATTCCGACCGTGTGTAGGCTCCATCAGACATTTGCTGTCTGAATTTCCGACCACAAAAATTTGAGAGCTGGTTCTCAAATTTTCCATCAAGAAAAGTCCTTGTCGGAAATTCCAATCGTCTGTATGCAATTCCGACGCACAAAAAAACACGCATGCTCAGAATCAAGCAGAAGAGCTGAACTGGCTATTGAACTTCATTGATCTCGGCTCGTCGTACGTCTTGTATGTCACCGCTTTCTTGACGTTCGGAATTTCCGACAAGATTTGTGTAACCGTTGTGACAGCAGGAAGGTAAAGTCACCTGGTTGCATCCAGGGGGGTAGATATATTTCGCCCAGATTCAGGCTTTACGCCGACTTATACAACTAGGTGGAGAGTTGTATAAGCCCAGCTAAGGCTAGTGGGCTCATGGATGACTCATACCTCTAGGGAGAGTGCTGGGCGTCGTGCAGACAGGGAGTTGATGAGACCAGCTGAAGCTTGTCAGCTCATTTAGGCCTCTATAAGAACTCCCAGCTTCATTAGGGGTTAGCTGATGCCTGGAACCAGACCTGTGTGGACTGTCTAGGGAGAGTGAACCCCTGTGCGGTGAGACAAAGCCTGTGTGGCTATTTGCTTGGACATTTAAAACCAGGGACTTAGGGACTAGGACAGCCCTAGGCTGATCCCAGTTGTTAGTTAGGAAACCTGTATGTTTAGTCAGAGGTCAACTTGACCAGGATTTATTTTGTTTATGTTTCTTTTGCTTTGCTGTGTTTTGTCACTGTAAATAGAAAATAAACCGCACCTTTTTGATTTTGAAAACCACAACCTCCGTTTGCTGGGCCTGTTTTGTGTGGGGAGCCCATCCCGGGGGTCACACACACCCGCTGCCGAGCTAACCCCCTCACACCGTGTGTATGCAACACAACTTTAAATCAAAATTTTGTCTGAAAAAATCCACGGTTTTGTTGTCGGAATTTCCGATCGTGTGTACGCGGCGTTAGAGTCTGCAAAAGACTTGAGACTGGGACGGAGGTTCACCTTCCAGCAGGACAATGACTCTAAACATACAGCCAAAGCTACAATAGAATGGGTTAGATTAAAGATTATTCATGTGTTAGAATGGCCCAGTCAAAGTCCAGACCTAAATCCAATTGAGAATCTGTGGCAAGACTTGAAAATTGCTGTTCACAGATACTCTCCATTAGGGATGAGCTTCGAGTTTAAGTCGAACTCATGTTCTACTCGAACATTGCCTGTTCACATGTTCGCCGAACAGCGAACAATTTGGGGTGTTCGCGGCAAATTCGAAAAGCCGCGGAACACCCTGTTAAAGTCTATGGGAAAAATCTAAAGTGCTAATTTTAAAGAAAAGGTGAAGTCTATATCCAATCCATAACGGACATGCTGAGTTCACTATGAGATTTTGAAGGTGTTCACGTAACTCATGTGGAAAACAACAGGGATGGGTATAGAGATGTATTCCAACGTCTCCCGTACACAGGTAGGTAATGAATACTCTTACCGTGACTCTGTTGTTAGTAGGCCTGGACGGGAACTCCAAGGTAGATACTCCAATATGGAAGTCACAACCCTCTCCTCTTGATATCACAGCGGCGATGATAAGTGGTTATCCAAAAAAGATGTAACTTTTTCAGGACTCTCCGTTGGAGGTAACACTCATATTCCACTACATGGCCAATCAATATTCTAGGGCCAAGCAATATTCTCAGGCCAATCCAGCTCTGCTACTGGTCACACCTTTTTGCTTGCTTGAACTTAGACTAAGTGGAACTGGACTAAGTGTTGGGGAGTTAAACTGCTAAATTTTTCTGCTGGACTGTCCTATGTGTAACCGCTGCTCCCTGTAGCCAGAAGCAGAGCTGGATTGGCCTGAGAATATTGCTTGGCCCTAGAATATTGATTGGCCATACAGTGGAATATGAGTTTTACCTCCAACGGAGAGTCCAGAAAAAGTTACATCTTTTTTGGATGACCACTTATCATCGCCGCTGTGATATCGGGAGGAGAGGTTCGTGACTTCCATATTGGAGTATCTACCTTGGAGTTCCCGTCCAGGCCTACTAACAACAGAGTCACGGTAAGAGTATTCATTACCTACCTGTGTACGGGAGACGTTGGAATACATCTCTATACCCATCCCTGTTGTTTTCCACATGAGTTACAACGTGAACACCTTCAAAATCTCATAGTGAACTCAGCATGTCCGTTATGGATTGGATATAGACTTCACCTTTTGTTTGAGTTTTTTATGGGACATTTCTTTGCAACACTTATATGTTTTTGGTGTATTATTTTTTGTCATATGTTCACATGCTTTGCACATGCTTGCATGCTTGCACTTTTTCACCATTTGAATATTTGGGTAAAGGACCTACATATATATATACCCCTCCAGGGTCACTTCTGTTATTGATATTCACTTGGTTTAGGTTAGCGCTGCATTTGTTTCATCTTCATATCTTTTCACCATACCGTTTTATTGTTTATGCTAGCAGCTTATTCTTTCACAGGCAGCGCAATTTTTCCTTTTTTTTTGCTATTTTTAATGGCTTATATGCAAGTTATTGTCATAAAAAGTGTTTGGGGACCCGGTCCTGCCCCAGGGGACATGTATCAATGCAAAAAAAAGTTTTAAAAACTAAAGTTTTTTTGGGAGCAGTGATTTTATAATGCTTAAAGTGAAACAATAAAAGTGAAATATTCCTTTAAATTTTGTACCTGGGGGGTGTGTATAGTATGCCTGTAAAGTCGCGCTTGTTTCTCGTGCTTAGAAATGTCCCTGCACAAAATGTCATTTCTGAAGAAAAAAAAGTAATTTAAAACTCACTCGCGGCTATAATGAATTGTCGGCTCCCGGCAATACATAGAAAAGTCATTGATAAAAAAAAAAAAATGCATGGGGGTCCCCCCAAATTCAATTACCAGGCCCTTCAGGTCTGGTATGGATATTAAGGGGAACCCTGCCGCAATTTTTTTTTTAAAATGACGTGGGGTTCCCCCCAAATATCCATACCAGGCCCTTCAGGTCATGTATGGATTTTAAGGGGAACTCCACCCCAAATTTAAAAAAAAATAGCGTGGAGTTCCCCCAAAAATCCATACCAGACCCTTTATCCGAGCACGCAACCTGGCAGGCTGCAGGAAACGAGGGGGGGACGAGAGAGCGCCCCCCCTCCTGAACCGTACCAGGCCACATGCCCTCAACATGGGGAGGATGTCCCCATGTTGATGGGGACAAGGGCCTCATCCCCACAACCCTTGCCCGGTGGTTGTGGGGGTCTGTGAGCAGGGGGCTTATCGGAATCTGGAAGACCCCTTTAACAAAGGGGACCCCCAGATCCCGCCCCCCCCCATGTGAATTGGTAAGGGGTACATGGTACCCTACCATTTCACGAAGAAAGTGTAAAAATAAATAAAAAAAAACACACAGACACCTTGGAAAAGTCCTTTATTAAAAATAAAAAATTAAAATAAAAAGCACATTCCAGCGATGTAATCCAATGTCCCGCAGCGATCCGATGTCCAGCGCTGCAGTCTCCACTCGAAACGTCATTGGCTAAGCGGACCTGATGGGGAACTTCCTCCACAGTGTAGGTCTGCTCAGCCAATGACGTTTCGAGTGGAGACTGCAGCGCTGGACATCGGATCACCGCGGGACATTGGATTACATCGCTGGAATGTGTTTTTTATTTTTTATTTTTAATAAAGGACTTTTCCAAGGTGTCTGTGTGTTTTTTTTACATTTTTTTTACACTTTCTTTGTGAAATGGTAGGGGTACAATGTACCCCTTACCAATTCACATAGGGGGGGCAGGATCTGGGGATTCCCTTTGTTAAAGGGGTCTTCCAGATTCCGATAAGCCTCCTGCCCGCAGACCCCAACAACCACCGGGCAAGGGTTGTGGGGATGAGGCCCTTGTCCCCATCAACATGGGGACATCCTCCCCATGTTGAGGGCATGTGGCCTGGTACGGTTCAGGAGGGGGGGCGCTCTCTTATCCCCCCTCTTTTCCTGCGGCCTGCCAGATTGCGTGCTCGGATAAAGGGTCTGGTATGGATTTTTGGGGGAACTCCACGCCATTTTTTTTCAATTTGGGGTGGAGTTCCCCTTAAAATCCATACCAGACCTGAAGGGTCTAGTATGGATATTTGGGGGGAACCCCACATCATTTGTTTTAAAATTTGATGCAGGGTTCCCCTTAATATCCATACCAGACCTGAAGGGCCCGGTAATTGAATTTGGGGGGACCCCCACGCATTTTTTTTTTATTAATTACTTTTCTCTGTATTGCCTGGAGCCGACAATTCATTATAGCCGCAAGTGAGTTTTAAATGGCTTTTTTTTCCTTCAGAAATTACATTTTGTGCAGGGACAGTTTTAAGCAAGGGAAACAAGCGCTGCTTTACAGGCATACTATACACACCCCCAAGGTACGAAATTTAAAGGAATATTTCACTTTTTATTGTTTCACTTTATGCATTATTAAAATCACTGCTCCCAAAAAAACGGCAGTTTTTAAAACTTATTTTTGCATTGATACCTGTCCCCTGGGGCAGGACCCGGGTCCCCAAACACTTTTTAGGACAATAACTTGCATATTAGCCTTCATAATTAGCACTTTAGATTTCGAACGTTAGAGTCCATTGTATTTAATAGGTATCTAAAGTTCACGCAAACTTTAGGTCTGTTCACAGGTTCTGGTGCAAACCGAACAGGGGGGTGTTCAGCTCATCCCTACTCTCCATCCAATCTGACAGAACTTGAGCTATTTTGCAAAGAAGAATGGGCACAAATGTCACTCTCTAGATGTGCAAAGCTGTAGTTGCAGCGAAAGCTGGTTCTACAAAGTATTGACTCAGGGGAGCTGAATACAAATGCACACCACACTTTTCACATATTTATTTGTATAATTTATCATTTTCCTTCCACTTCACAATTATGTGCCACTTTTGTGTTGGTCTATCACATAACATCCCAATAAAATACATTTACGTTTTTGGTTGTAACATGACAAATGTGGAAAATTTAAAAGGGTATGAATACTTTTTTAAGGCACTGTATTGTGTTTATACTGTTTAAAGATTGATTGTCTTCATTTCTAATAGGAGTTCTGTCCTTTTGCAGGTTGTCAATTAGCTCTGTCAGTAAATTTTCCATGTTTTGTCAGTGAACATGGTTGATGTTCCTGTTGCACAGTCCCTGATTGAGGAGGTAGTTGGTGTCCCTGAGGACCGGCTCCAGAGCTTGGAAATTTATGTTTCTGGTTGTAACATGACAAAATGTGGAATATTTCAAGGGGTATGAATACTTTTTCAAGCCACTGTAAGTGGATCATGCAAGGTTCAGTAATGAAAAAAAACAAAAAAAAACTTCACTGGAACAAGAAAATTCAAGTGTTGAATATCTAGTGACCAACCTTTTGCCCGGTGGCCATTTGTAGACCTTTAATACCTGTTATGACGCCCTTGGAACTCAGCAGTCCATGTAGCATGTCTTTAGCTTCTGACTATTCCTTTACTATGCCAGCAGTCTCTGCTGGTCTTCTGTAACATTACATTTACTGAATATTATGTGTGGCGCCTTGGTGCTGACAGGGGCTCCAGTTGGGACCTTCTATTCCTTCCTTATAAGTTGACAACCACTGGTCTTGTAGAACAACATCTCCGGTGTTGTTCTACCTTTTGGTTGATATTCTTACCAATTGATTAGATTTTTTTTTCTTTTTATAGAACAACATATTAATAAAAAGCATGGCATTTCAAATCAATCCTTCTGTGATATGAACAGCAGGGATGAGCCGAACACCCCCCTGTTCGGTTCGCACCAGAACCTGCGAACAGACAAAATGTTCGTGTAAACTTTAGAACCCTATTAAATACAATGGACTCGAACGTTCGAAATCTAAAGTGTTAATTATAAAGGCTAATATGCAAGTTATTGTCCTAAAAAGTGTTTGAGGACCCGGGTCCTGCCCCAGGGGACATGTATCAATGCAAAAAGAAGTTTTAAAAACGGCCGTTTTTTCGGGAGCAGTGATTTTAATAATGCTTAAAATGAAAAAGTAAAAGTGAAATATTCCTTTAAATTTCGTACCTGGGGGGTGTGTATGATATGCATGTGAAGTGGCGCATGTTTCCCGTGCTTAGAACTGTCCCTGCAAAAAATGTCATTTTTGAAAGAAAAAAATGCATTTAAAACTGACTCGCGGCTATTAATGAATTGTCGGCTCCCGGCAATACATACAAAAGTCATTGATAAAAAAAAAAAAGCGTGGGGGTTCCCCAGAATTCAATTACCAGGCCCTTCAGGTCTGGAATGGATATTAAGGGGAACCCCGCCGCAAATTAAAAAAAAAATTGACGTGAGGTTCCCCCAAATATCCATTCCAGGCCCTTCAGATCTGGCATGGATTTTAAGGGGAACTCCACCCCAAATTTAAAAAAAAAATGGCGTGTCCCCCTAAAAATCCATACCAGACCCCTTATCCGAGCACGCAACCTGGCCGGCCGCAGGGGAAAAGGGGGGGACGAGAGAGCGGCCCCCCTCCCTCCTGAACCGTACCAAGCCACATGCCCTCAACATGGGGAGGATGTCCCCATGTTGACAGCAAAAGACCCACTCATTTATACCCATAGAATCAATATTATTATTAATCAATATTAATACCCATGACGGTGCTACTAGAATTAATTACTGTACTAAAATATTTGCTCTTCGTCAGTCTAACCTGGTGTTGGTATTACTGTAGCCAGCTGCTTTATTGCTCAAGAAAAGTTTTATTTGCATGAGGATATATTGTACATCAATTCATATTTAATAACAATCAGATTGTTTTCTCTTTTTGGGTCAACTAAATGCATAAAACTATATTTCACAATACAACTGTTCAGTTATGTTTCTGTAACTCTAACTATTTTTGATTATATGTTTATGAATTTATTACAATGCCAGCTATGTGCAAGCTCTGGAACGTGATCTTAACAGTTTTCTGAGCTCTTTGAGTCTGCTCATTTGGAACGTGGAGTGAGTGGAACTGCAACTCAGCATAAAACTGAAGAAAGTGTCTTTTAGATCGTTAGATTTGATATGTGACCTATAAGTCAAAGTTCACTACACATCTTCGGTTCAATGACCCAATAGCACCCCTTACTGATTATGCTGAATAGGAAACTTTGTGTTATGAATCATTTATTATTGTCAATTCCCTTTTAGTTTTTATGGTCTTTGTTGTATACATCAGTTATGTGCTTTGGTACATTGCAAAGAGATATTACAAATACATGTTTGGGATTTACCCATGCGCTCCATATATTTTGCTGATTCATACAACATTGCAGCTTGCCTTTGATCCAATTAAAGTTGCTGAATAAACATTACGGACTTCCATAATGTCAGGTTGATATATTTTACTTCAGTCTGACAGTGGTTAATGTGTCTTTTTATATTACATGTGGCTGCTAACGCAGTGTACAGATGTGTTCTAACTAAGTTTAGAACTGTTCACTACAGGTTGAATAGCTCTTAATCTGTATTGCATAGTACATAATATAAATCATGAAACATAACTTACTGTTATTGTATTGTCTGTAGGATTAACCACTTGCCGACTGCACTATAGCCGAATGACGGCTACAGTGCGGCTTGATAACTCTGGGAGGGCGTACATTGACGTCCTCCCAGAATCACGCTCCCGCACAGGAGTATCTGTGACCGCCGTGTCCGGAGGACCAGGCACATCACGGATCATGGTAAATGGCCGCTGATGGCGGCAGTTTACCACGTGATCGCTCCGTCATTTGACCTTTGATCACTTGTAAACAAACCGGCGTCATGTCATCACACTGTACCGATCGGTACAGTGTGAGAGGAGAAAGGGAGAGAACGGTTGTTGCAGCGCTGTGGGCTGGATGTGTAGTGCCCACAGAGCTGCTCTGTTACAATTGCAGCACTCATCCCAGCCATCCATCCATGCTCAGCCATCCCTCTATTAATCAGCCATCAATACTCATCCATCCATGCTCAGCCATCCCTCTATTACTCAGCCATCAATACTTATCCATCCATGCTTAGCCATCCCTCTATTACTCAGCAATTCATGCTCAGCCATCCCTCTATTACTCAGCCATCAATACTCATTCATCCATGCTCAGCCATCCATACTCATCTATCCCGCCATCCATACTCGGCCATCCTGCCATCCATACTCGCTCATCCCGCCATCCATACTCGCCCATCCCACCATCCATACTCAGCCATCAACACTCATCCATCCCTACATCCATACTCATCCATCCCTCCATCCAAACTCATCCATCCCTCCATCCATACTCAGCCATCCCACCAGCCATCCCGCCATCCATACTCAGCCATCCATACTCGGCCATCAATACTCATCAATCTCTCCATCCATACTTATCCATCCCTCCATCCATACTCATCCATCCCTTCATCCATACTCATCCTTCCCACCATCCATACACGGCCATCCCGCCATCCATACTCGGCCATCCCGCCATCCATACTCAGCCATCAATACTCATCCATCCCTCCATCCATACTCAGCCATCCCTTCATCCATACTCAGCCATCAATACTCATCCATCCCTCCATTCATACTCATCCATTCCTCCATCCATACTCAGCTATCCCTCCATCCATACTCAGCCATCCCACAATCCATACTCAGCCATCCATACTCATCCATCCATCCATAATCATCCATCCCACCATCCATACTCATCTGTCCCGCCATCCATACTCATCAATCCATGCTCAGCCATCCCTCTGTCATACTTATCCACCCATCCACGCTCAGCCATCCATACTCAGCAATACTCATACATCCATGCTCAGCCATACCATCCACCCCCAGCCATACTCAGCCATACCCAGCCATGCTCAGCCATACTCGGCGATACCCAGCCATACCCAGCCATACTCAGCCATACCCAGCCATACTCAGCCTTACCCAGCCATCTCCAGACATACTCAGCCTTACCCAGCCATACCCAGACGTACCCAGCCATACTCTGCGATACCCAGCCTTACCCAGCCATACTCAGCTTCTGTATGTGGCCAGGCTGTGGAAAAGTCTCACACATGTGGTATGTCTGTACTCAGGAGGAGTAGGAAAATCTATTTGGGGTGTCATTTTTGGTATGTACATGCTATGTGTTAGAAATATTGTATGAATGGACAACTTTGTGTTAAAAAAATGCGTTTTCATTTTCTTTCCACATTTTCCAAAAATTTGTAGAAAAAAATTACATGTTCAAAAGACTCATTATGCCTCATAGATTATACGTTGGGGTGTTTTCTTTCCAAAATGGGGTCATTTTTGGGGCGTTCCCATTGTCCTGGTGCTCCGGGGCCTTCAAAAGTGTAAGAGGTAATCAAGAAATTAGATGTGTAATTTATGCTCCAGAACGCCTCAAGGTGCTCCCTGCATGTTGGGCCTCTGTATGTGGCCATGCTGTGTAAAAGTGTCACACATGTGGTATTGCCATACTCGGGAGTAATAGCAGAATGTGTTTTGGGGTTTAATTTGTGGTATGCATATGCTGTGTGTGAGAAATAACCTGATAATATGACAATTTTGTGAAAAAAATTAATAAAAAAAATCTTGATTTTGCAAAGAATTGTGGGAAAAAATTACAACTTCAAAAAACTCACCATGCCTCTTACTAAATATCTTGGAATGTCTACTTTCCAAAAAGGGGTCATTTGTACTTTCCTGGCATGTTAGGGTCTCAAGAAATGAGATAGGCCGTCAGTACTTCAGGTGTGATCAATTTTCAGAGATTGGCATCATAGCTTGTGGACTCTATAACTTTCACAAAGCCCTGGTTCACACTGGTGCGATTTGACATGCGATTTGACATGTCAAATCGCATGTCAAATCGGCAAAATTTGCAGCAAATTGCAGCCAATGGCACAATCCTAATCGGTGCGACGCCGCATCTGCGGCGCTGCACCGATTACAAAAAGTAGTTTTTGTACTACTTTTTGCGGTTTCAGCCGCGACTTACATTGACATCTGTTTCAGATGTCTTTGAAATCGCGGCCGAAATCGGGACTGCCAGCGGGAGTGAAATCGTGCGAGTTCAGCTGAACTCGCAGGCTTCACTCCCGCAGCCCCAGTGTGAACGTGGGCAAAGACCAAATAATATACACCAATTTGGGTTATTTTTATCAAAGATATATAGCAGTATACGTTTTGGCCAAAATTTATGAAGAAAAATTACTAATTTGCAAAATTATATAACAGAAACGAAGAAAATGTTTTTTTTTTTTCATTTTTTATTTTATAGCACAAAAAATAAAAAACCCAAAGGTCATTAAATACCACCAAAAGAAAGCTCTATTTGTGTGAAAAAAAGGACAAAAATTTCATATGGGTACAGTGTTGCATGACTGAGTAATTGTCATTCAAAATGTGAGAGCACCGAAAGCTGAAAATTGGTCTGGTTAGGAAGGGGGTTTAAGTGCCCAGTGGTTAACTACTTGCATATAGCCAACATATAAAAAAAAACATGGAAACTTTTTTTTTGTATATCCAGCTAGCCATTGAATGAAATTAACATTTTTTTGTTTCATTCAGATTTTTTTTTTTAACCAAAACAACCAATAAAAAAAAAAAAAAGAAGAAACAATCCCCCGCCCCAATAAAAACCAACAAGCATTCAAACTAAGATCAAATCAACGTTCCAAACAGTATCAGCATCAGTACATTTGATACATCATCATCAAATTTTTACAAGATATTCACAGATATTCAAAAAGATATTCATAAATATTCAAAAATGCTCCGGAGCAGATAATATATATTTCTTTGACAGTCCTTCCTCCTCACTAAAAACATACCCAATATTTATTAAGGATTTAAATTGAAATTAAAATGTGATACATCCATTTTCTCTAGATCCTTTCAAACATCCAAAAGATGTTGCATTGAACATAAGTGTGTTTTTCAAACATTACATATTTATCCATTTCCTGAATCCCAATGAAACCCAACGAGAGGCTATCAGCTTCTGTGCTATAAAAAGAGATCTCATGACAGCCACTGTCTGTGACAATCCATGCTATTAGAATTTACATAACCCAAGAGACATAAAACGGGGTCTGGATGTCTGAATGTCCTTTGATTAGAGAATGCATTAAGGTAAAAATCTTTAAGCCTTTAGAAGTGAACCACTTTAACAACCATGATAGCCCTCTATTCGGAATATAATTAATATAAATGGGTGATAGGGATGACAACCCCATGTTGACCACTTCTCTATTTTATTTTTTTATTCCATGGCCCTAACATTTACCACCTGACCTCCGAAAGATTTAACACCCTTCCTGACCAGGCCTTTTTTGCGATACGGCACTGCGTTATTTTAACTGACAATTGTGCGGTCGTGCAACACTGTACCCAAATAAAATGTACCATATTTATCGGCGTATAACACGCGCCGGCGTATAACACGCACCCCAAGTTTAGCAGGGAATTTTAGGGAAAAAAACTTTTAGGAGGGAAGTTTAAGAAAAAAAAAAAATACATTTAAATGCAGCCTTACCAGTGTCATTTGCAGCCTTGTCACAGTACAGCCTTGCCAGTGTCCATTGCAGCCTTGCCCAGTGTCCAGTGCAGCCTTGCCAGTGTCCAGTGCAGCATTGCCAGTGTCTAGTGCAGCCTTGCCAGTGTCCATTGCAGCATTGCCCAGTGTCCAGTGCAGCATTGCCAGTGTCCAGTGCAGCCTTTGCCAGTGTCCAGTGCAGCCTTGCCAGTGTCCAGTGCAGCCTTGAATTTAAATTTGGCGCCGCCGAGATCGCCGCTGATACAGGGCGGAGCGCGGCGAACGCCGCTGAGAACGCAGGGATGGGCGGAGCCGAGATACACATAGCCGAGTGTATTCGGCTATACTCGGCTTTTCTCGGCTTCGCTCACAGTCACGGGACTGGGCGTGACTGTGAGCGGAGCCGAGAAAAGCCGAGTATAGCCGAATACACTCGGCTATGTGTATCTCGGCCGCGATCGCTCCGCTCCGCTCACAGTCAGCGGAGATCGCCGGGGATAGGTGAGTATCGGCGTATAACACGCACCCATGATTTTCCCCTGATTTTAAGGGGAAAAAAGTGTGTGTTATACGCGATAAATACGGTATGTCCTTTTTCCCCAACAAATAGAGATTTATTTTGGTGGTATTTGATCAACTCTGCGGTTTTTATTTTTTGCGCTATAAATAAAAAAAGACCGAAAATTTTGAAAAAAAAATAAAAAATTACTTTCTGCTATAAAACATATCCAATAAAAAAAAAATTGAAAAAAAAATCTAATCTCTTAATAAATTTAGGCCAATATGTATTCTGCTACATATTTTTGGTAAAAAAATCCCAATAAGCGGATATTGATTGGTATGCGCAAAAGTTATAACGTCTCCAAACTATGGGATATTTTTATTTATTTGTATTTATGTTTTTATTTTGTTACTAGTAATGGAGGCGCTCAGTGACTTATAGCAGCGCTGTGATATTGCGACGGACATTCTGACACTAACTGACACTTTTGAGACTTTTTGGGGACCAGTGACACTAATACAGTGATCAGTGCTTAAAATATGCACTGTCACTGTACTAATGACACTGGCTGGGATTTGGTGCTCTGTTAGGTTTCTTCTCACATCCTGTCTATCTGTTGTTTTTGTTTTGTTTTTCCAGAGGGAAAGTGAGGAGAACTCTCCAACAAAAACATAATTACCGTATACACTCTAGTATAAGCCAACCCGAGTATAAGCCGAGGTACCTACTTTTACCACAAAAAAATGGGAAAACTTATTGACTCGAGTATAAGCCTGGGGGGGGGGAATGTGCCCATTGCCACCTCACTGTGCCAATTGTCCAACCTTACTGTGCCCATTGCCATCTCACTGTGCCACCTCACTGTGCCCATTGCCACCTCACTGTGCCACCTTACTGTGTCCATTGCAGCCTCCCTGTGCCCGAGTCAGTCAGCGTACCTGAAAATCTTCTTATTCCGCGGCCGGTGTCCATTGTTTAAATCTCGTGGCTTTCTTCTGGTCCCTTCTGTGATAGGCGTTTCCCAGCAGGCACTGTGTTCAGTGTTCCGCCAATCACGGACGTCGGACAAGAGAACGTCCATGATAGGCGGAACACTGTACACAGTGTCTTCCGGGAAAGGTAGTGCGAGAATGAGAGGATCTCCGTGATAGGTGCAACACTCAACACAGTGTTTGCTGAAAACGCCTATCACGGAAGGGACCAGAAGAAAGCCGCAAGATTTAAACAATGGACGCCGGCCACGGAATAAGAAGATTTTCCGGTACTGACTCGAGTATAAGCCGAGGGCTATACTTTCAGCCCTAAAAAAAGGGCTGAAAAACGTGGCTTATACTCGAGTATATACGGTACAGTAGGTATACCAATGCTTTATTTTAGTACAGTAGATGAATGCTAGAACCACTGTTAGATTTTTATTTCTGTGTTCCTGATTTTTACCTGTTTATTACATGTCCCTGGGAAACCATTGTCAGCAAGAGAGAAGGTAAGGAGGAGTTTCCTTAATGTAGTAGTAAAAAAAACAACACAAGTCCTAGTCCTTACCCATTCTATCCAAACAAAAAAAAGTCTTTGGATTTTTATGCACTTTAATCACTTGCCCACGAGGCACTTTCACCCCCTTCCTGACCAGGCCAATTTTCAGCAAAACGTATAGTACCGCGCTTAGGACAGAGGTTAGGTTGCTGCCTCCCCTAAAGAGCTCCCACGGAGAATCTAGAAAATATGGTAAAAAAGAAAGGGGTAAGTGGCGCTACCTAGGTTACATAAGGGTTGAGCTCCCACTATGCAATCTTCATAAAAAATATATATATGTGTATAAGTGAACTCTTATTAATATAATCTCATGCAAAACCATAAAAAAGCATGTCCCGTGGGGATGTTGATAAAAATAATAATAAACCAACAAATAATGACAACAAAACTGTGTCTCTACCTCCTCTGAAGAGGCAGGGAAAAATCCTGTGAATTGATACAGAAAAGAGAGTATATATACTAAGTGCAAGTATGTATATGGTGAAACATAGTCCACATAAAGCCACATCAACCAATGTGCTAGCAGGTTAATAATTGTTCTCAGTCCACCACAACGTGATTTGCAAAAAAAAACAACCAAAAAATGTAAAAATTAAACAAAACATTTTTCATTCAAGGCGATGTGATCCAAAGTGACTTGTGTAGGCTGTTTGCATAGGTTAATCAGGTGACTTTCATGCTCCCCCTCCTGGGTTCCCACTCACCAGCTACCACTACCCCTGCAGGGGTAAATGGCATAGTATATAGTATATAAAGCAGCTGAAGTCCTGATGCCTCTCCAAATCAGATCGCCTCCAGCCTTCCCGCTAGGATATCCTGCGTTAGCCGAATGCTAGGTGACAGCTGGTGTATTGCTATTGGATCCACAGCGATAAAGCCTCATAAGAAAGAGATAAGGGCTCCAATAGTGTAGTATCAATTTAAAAAAAAAAAAAAACTAGTTAAAATAGAGATAATTCAGCGGTCTTGCATTAAATGCTGATAATGTCATCCCAAAAGACAGTACACTACAAGAAACTGGGTCTGAATGTGGCGTCTAGGAAGCCGGGATGAGCAGCGTGCGTTCTAACTGCGTTCCACCCGATTTACTCTCGACCCGGAAGTGATGTTGTGTGCGTGTGCGTAGCCCCGCCTAACCTGCTAGCACATTGTTTGATGTGGCTTTATGTTGACTATGTTTCACCAGGAAATTTTTAAGCTTTCAGCACTAACGCACTTTGAAAAACAATTGCGTGGTCATGCAACACTGTACCCAAAGGACATTTTTATCATTTTTTTTTCATTTTTTTCACACAAGTGTAGCTTTCTTTTGGTGGAATTTAATCACCGCTGTTTTTTTTTTTTTTTCCCTAAATAAACGAATAAAGACCTAAAAAATTTTTTAAATAACCTTTTTCACAGTTTGTTATAAAATTTTGCAAACTGGTAATTTTTCATCCTTCACTGATGTGCGCTGATGAGGCAGCACTGATGGGCACTCATGAAAAGGCATTGATGGGCACTGATAGGCTAGAATGATGGGCACTGATGAGGCGGCACTGGTGGGCACTCATGAAAAGGCACTGATGAGGCTGCACTGATAGGCAGCACTGATGGGCACTGATGCACACTGGTAGGCGACACTGATGGGCACTGGTAGGCAGCACTGATAGGTGACATTGACGAGGAGACGTTGGTGGGCACTGATTGGCAGAAATGGTGGGCACTAATTTGTAGCAGTGGTGGGCACAGTGTGGGAGAAGTGGTGGGCACTAATTGGCAGCAATTGTGGGCACAGATTGGCAGCAGTGGTGGACACAGATTGGCAGCACTTTTGCAGAAGCTGATTATCATCTCTTTTCTCCTCTCCTCCACACGCTGACAACGTGAGAAGGAGTGCTGGAGAGAGCTGGCAACCAGCTTCTGTTGTGTCCAATCACATGGTAAAGAGCCACTGATTGGCTCTTTACCCCAATCTGCATTCGGCAGTGTCCAGGCGCGATCATGGGAGGCCGTCATATGACAGCCACCCAAAACTGGACGACAGCGCAGTAGCTGCCATTCGGCTATATCGCCGTCGGCATATGGTTAAAAACTGAAACTTCTATGTTTTTCTGCTCACAAAACACTGAGAGCGAACACTCTGAGCCTATCTCAAAAAATTATTTCATTAAAATAGTCAAGGAACACTAAGCAAACAGCAACTATCCAGACAATGTACACTTTGGTCAGGAGTATGTAATTACGATATACCACACAAAGTGCAGATGTCTGGAATATAAAATGTACAGCGTGTATTGGTCAGGAAAATCTTATATAGGCCAGTGTAAAAAGTGCTGTGCTCAGGTGTATGTATAGGTCAGTGTACAAAGTGCTGTGCTCAGGACAGAGTATGTAATGTACAGTGCAATTGCAGGGCCGGCCCAAGACATTGTGCTGCCTGGGACCAAGAATGAAATGCTGCCCCCCCCCCAAAAAAAATAAATCACGCCCACCAAAAGGCCCCCACATTCATTATTTTATATCATGATAACTAAAGGGGACCCGTCATGCTCTATACATGTCAACAGGAGTATAAAGAGGACCTGTCATGGCTCTATACATATATATAGGAGTATGAAGGGACCTGTGCATAACCCCCTTGGGAGAGCGCTTCCCAGAAGGGGGTTATCTAATGCAGGGAGGAGCCGAGACAGCCGCCGAGGGACCCGAGAACAAGAGGATCGGGGCCACTCTTTTCCAAACTAACTGCACAGTGGAGGTAAGTATAACATGTTTTTTATTTAAAAAAATAAAAAAAATAAAGCCATACAATCGCTTTAAGTGGGCGAATCCTTCCGGTCCTTAAGTGGTTAATCAGGGCTGGGCAAGGCAAGTCCCTCTCAGGCTTTCATGTCTCATACAACTTGTGATGTGTGTTTGTACTTACAGTTTTGCTTTAGACTCCACCACCAGATGCCGATTGTCACCTGCCACAAGTTGCGGATTGTCACCTGCCACACGTTGCGGGTTGTCACCTGCCACACGTTGCAGGTTGTCACCTGCCACACGTTCCGGGTTGTCACCTGCCACACGTTGCGGATTGTCTACTGCCACACGGTGCGCATGGTCACTTACGTCACATGCCACACGTTGCGGGTTGTCACTTGCCACATCACATGCCACACGTTGCGGATTGTCACTTGCCACGACATCACCTGCCACATGATGCAGATAGTCACCTGCCACACGTTGCGGGTTGTCACCTGCCACGTGACATCACTTGCCACACGTTGCGGATTGTCACAACGTCACCTGCCACACGTTGTGCGTTGTCACTTGCTGTGTCCCAGAGTGCACACGGCTGCACAGTGAGGGTGGAATTGTGGTGATTCAGGGCGGGCGGTGAGAGATGACATCATCTCTCTGCTCCGCTGCGCGCTCACTCACTGACTGCTCCTAGCCCCCCCCCCCGGGCTGCGAGTGTCCTGCCCGCGGCCGCCCCTGTCACCACTAACAGCAGCGGCGCTGGGCTCCTCACAGGCAGCGGCGCCTGCCCGCTCACTCACTGACAGCCCCCCCCGCCCCGGGCTGCGAGTGTCCTCACAGGCAGCGGCGCTGGGATCCTCACAGGCAGCGGCACCTGCCCGCTCACTCACTGACAGCCCCCCCGCCCCCGGGCTGCGAGTCTCCTCACAGGCAGCGGCGTCTGGTTCCTCACAGGCAGCAGATCGGGCGGAACAGGCTGGCTGGCGGGCGTCAGTTTGCCGCCCCCCTAAAAGTGCCGCCTGGTACCATGGTACCACCCGGTCCCATCATAGGGCCGGCCCTGTGCAATTGCCATGTGTACAGTATGCAACATAAAACAGCAAGAGTACAACACAGCACAGTGTATGGAGTATAGCAGTCATGCATATGTAATGTGCACATATGTTACTGTAGCGCTACCCCCAGTTAAGAGAGCCGCTGGTTTGAATTTTCGGGCCCTGAGTACAGCTCCACCAACCCCCGGCAATCTTGTATAGTCCCCTGTGGCACAGTTAGTCTAGGGGTGTTTTCTATTGCAGTCTACACCTGGTAACATACACACTTTAACCCCAGATTAACTATAAGCTCTATGAGTAATGATAACACAGTGATGCAAGTGGCAAGGTATAACAGCTTTACTTTAGGTTAAAAGGGCATGGGTTAAAACATAACATGCAACTGGCTTACAGAGCCCTGCAGCAATAGATGTAATGTAGGTATGGCAATAGCACAGCGCGGTAATCCACCACGTGCAGCTATTGCTATCTACGCACCCTATGGCACACTAAACAATATTCTATCTCCCCTCCCTAGTCAGGCCTGACATGAAATCAAACTCAGTCTTGTGAATAGAGATTTCTTCGCATGCAAACTTGAAATGGTGGTGCACGTTCAGGAACAGTATTGTAATCCACAAAGTAGGCAGTCATAAGGAACACTATGCTGGAGACCCTTTAACTCTGTCCTGCAAAAAGTTTCCAGCGGAACAATAAATAAATGAACGATGGGCCAAAGCAGTCTATAGGCCTAAACACAGTACAACCGATTGGATTGAGCAGGTGCTCGCTCACCACTCCGGACGCGATCCCAGTCCGGGACTTCCACCTGCTGTGTCTCCACACACAGCGTCCGCAACGATCGGGTCCCCGATCCAGCTGATGTCCACAGCAAACTCTGTCAGGTGCCACCCAGGCTCCGCAGCGGGATGGAAGGCTCTTCGGAAGTTGCACAAGGCCCCAGGCTTCAGGCCTTGCACTGCAGCAGATCCGCACAGGAAGAAACTGTTGCTAGCAGCGCGGTGTCCAAAGAGACTGAGCTCCGCCTCGCCTCCTCCTTAAATAGTCTCTCCCATGAGTCTCTGCGGTGGCAACACTGCACCCTGGGTGCCAAACAGGACTCTGGGAGATGTAGTTCCAGGAGTCTTAAAGGAGACCCCGCTACACAACATACATTTGGCTGCTGCACTCTGTAAGCTGTGCTATACCCTCCTGACCTCTGAACCCCAGGATAAAAAAAAACAGAAATCCAGTCTTCCAGGTTTGTATCCTTCAGCCACTTGATTAGCTGGGTTATGATGACATCACTCTCCCGCATGTGCCTGTCACATCCTCACAGCACAGAGGGATGTTGTAAATGCAGGCTGAGCTGCACAAACGAGGCTCAGTGCACATTAGCTGTAACAGGCAGGGAGAAGCAATAGAGTCTCTCGCGTCATAAAAATCATACCTTTCAGCATTTTTTTTTATGAGAGTCCAAATCTAGTTTAAAGCTGAATTACAGCTTTTGTTAGGCTTCACATAGTTTGTATGAGCCAGCTTGGCCCAAACAAAATTTGTCCCTCACTACCAGGTGAGGTTGCTGGATGTGTGATATAAACTGTATGTAGTTGAGGCTACATACAGAATACTGCACTGTGTTCCGGGTTCGAACCGAGACTGCCTGTCTCATTCCCGGAACACAAAAGAATCTATCTGATCAGTGCACAGCCAATCAGAGAAAGCAATGTATTCTAGCAATTAATGCTAAGCTTCCTCTGATTGGCTGAGTCAGAGGTTGTGACATCACCTGCCCGCCTTTCTGACTCAGCCAATCAGAGGAAGCTTTGTATTCATTGCTAAAATACATTGTTTTCTCTGATTGGCTGAGTGCCGATCAGATATACTCTACCGTGTTCCAGGTATGAGACTTGAAGTTTCAGCTTAAACCCGGAACATAGTGCGGTATACTGTATGTAGCCTCCACATACAGTTAATACCGCACATTCAGTGGCCTCACATGTTAGTGAGGCACATAGTTGCTTTGGGCCAAGCTGAACTATGTAAAGTCTAGCAAAAGCTGGAGTTCAGCTTTAAATATGTTTGGTGAGATGCAGTGGCGGCTGATGTTTGTTTTTGGGGGGGTGGCAAATAGGTTGTTTGCCTACCCGCCACCACCCCCGGTCGGTAGGGTCACGTACGGCACCCAGTCAACACCCCCCGGGCGGCGGATGGGCTGGCTGGGTCACGGGGGTCATGGGCGGCACCCCCCAGTTGGCCAGTCAGTCAGGGCCCCACACTTGCCCCATTTTGTGGGAAGCACTCCGGGTGGCGGGCGGTGGTGGCTTCTCTCTGGGCTGCGGGCGACTGCTTTCTCGGTTTCACTGCATCTCCTCCCTCCTCCTCCTGGTGGCCAATCCGATTAAATCTCCTTTCAGCCAATCGGGTGACGGGTCTCATGACCCACTTCCTGATTGGCCGGGAGGAAAATAAGTGTTGCAATAGTGAATATTCATTTGCTATTGTCACACAACAGAGTGGGCTTGGGGTGCAGTGCTCTGCGCCCCAAGCCCACCCTTTTTCGAAGCCTATTAGAGCCTCTGGCTCTAATCGCATGTTTAAAAAAACAACAGACTGGACGTATGGATGGGGGGGGGGCAGCCCCTAATGGATGGGCCTGCCACTGGTGAGATTGCTAAAAATATTTTTGAAATGAGTCTTTGTGATCCTGGAGACGGTCTCACCCCACTGAAAAACAATACTCTTATCTCTCATACACACCTGACCCTTTTTAATTTTGACCTTGCTCTGGCTCTGCATCAGAGTATGCCTCCTCAAGTCCATTATGCCCCTAGGGGACCTTTGGACCACTCACCATTATTGTTGACAGTGGACCCCAGCAGTCATTCACCTAGAGCTCTTTGGAATTTAAACCCTATTTGGTTGAAACTTCTCACACCTTCAGTTGATTCTCTAGGTCAACGCACAGATTTTTTTGCTGGAAACAGATGCTCAGTACCCTGTTGCATCGTGTGGGATAGCAGAAAATAGATTTTTTGCAACCCAAAATAATTTTGAGGAAGGGGAAAATACCTGTCATCTACTAGCTGTGATAGGCAAATCGCAATTGGGACCCACACACGTAACCTTTCTGGTCTAAGCCTCAAGCAAAAAATATACAGACACTCCCTCCATATTACAGGAATTTAGACATTGTTTTAAATTTATAAATGATACAACATTTACATATAAACACTTAACTCTTGTCCAGTTTTTACAGAGTGCCGCTGTTTCCCAGGTAGAGGAGGCAGAAAGGCTGATGTTAAATGCTCCCATCACCTTAAAGCACAGGTGTCAAACACAAGGCCCGCGGGCCGAATCCGGCCCTCCATGTCATTTCATGTGGCCCTCACACCTCTCCTGCAGCTGCAGGAGAGCTCCAGCCGTCCTCTGGTCCTACTTCAGACCCTTACTTTCTGCTTTCAAGCAATGCATCCAGCTTCTTCCCAGCAGCAGCATAAGGAAAGGGGGGTGCACTGTGATGTAAGGGAGAGTGGGGGACTCAACTTCTGATGGTGGGGTGGCTCTTGACATCTAATGAAAAGGGGAGGGAATGCGCT
Organism: Rana muscosa; assembly: GCA_029206835.1. Classification (NCBI taxonomy): domain Eukaryota; kingdom Metazoa; phylum Chordata; class Amphibia; order Anura; family Ranidae; genus Rana; species Rana muscosa. The sequence continues at coordinate 1,104,887,830 of CM055122.1, read as the reverse complement.
GGACATCTAATCTTACAGATACAGCCTGCCCTTTTGAGGGCAATCATAATACTAATGCGGCCCACGATGAAATTGAGTCTGACACCCCTGCCTTAAAGGAACTGCAGGGAGCAGTTGCAGATTCACCTAACACTAAAGCACCAGGGAATGATGGTCTCCCAATGGAGATATATAATAAATATGAAGAAATACTGGATTGCCTAATACTTTTACAGATGCTCAAGAATCACTACCATTATCCATGCAAGAAGCAACAATAATTGTTTTCCCAAAACCTGAGTAAGTCCTGACACTCTTACAGGCCAATATCCTTAGTAAAGTCAGACCATAAAATACTTACCAGGGTACTCTTCAGTCTTCAACTGCATATTGATGTAAGAGAACTCTGACAATCACCTTCTCATATTTGCTCCCCTTTGGTGTGCTAAATTTACTATTGAAAGTATTTTTTATACCTGTTTAATATGTGTAAAAATACCTGCTGAATTTACCAGAAGCTTTTTGAGATGATAAATTCCTGGGCTCACTTTCTGTGCTCTCTGCTTGTGCACAAGGAGGGTTATGGAGATTAGGTGGGGATAAAATGAGGAGAGACCTGTGTTATTTCCATTTGACATGAAACAGGTAGGGCTGACACCATGTGCTTAGGAATTTAAAGCTGTCAAAAAAGAAGCTAGGAGCATAATATGTTTTTGGGATATCAGCAGTTATTTTTCTATATTTGGAGCATGGTTATACTGTAGCATATACGGGATAAGAATGTGCATATATTTAATAGATGTACTAAATATGTTTTCTTAATTTATTTATTTTTCTTGACATAAACTTTAAATAGAACTTCAGGGAAACAAGTAAGAGCACTGTTGAAATATATACAGTACATGCTCACTGCTTACTACACAAAAGGATGCACAATTCTGCTCAGTCAGTATTGTCATTTACAGACGTCTGCCATATTTCATAGCCAGTAGAATAATTCTTCTACTTTCTGAATCAGCTTTTACCTCCTTGCTCATTGGACTGAAATTATTATGATGATTCATCATCCACTGAGTAGGCCAGTGGTGTAAAGGGGACATAAGGAGCTGCAAATCTCAACCAAAAAAGGCATTGCCTCCCTGACTCCTGTGTTAAAGAACTTTGTAAGCCACTGTACAGAAAGTAAGCATACAACATTTGCTTTTTACCTGCATATTTCGCTGTTTGTCTAGAGTTTAATTTTGAATTCTAGTAGAACAAACATGCAATTTCATAGCAACAGCTACATGTGGATCTGTTAAAAGTAAAAGTTCCTAAAAATTTAAAAGAGAACAACATAAAAAATAATAAAATATCATATCGTAGCTTTTCTACATGTCATCAAGGATACGGATTTCTGATATTCAGACATTTTTTTGTATTGTATACTTCTCTCTCAATGCTTGGTAGACTTTACTATTATGTCAATGTTCTGCCTGAAAAGCATGTCTTAATTAATTTACAACTGTGACAGTGACTAGGTTTAATTAGCAGTTAAACTAGTTTACTTGGCAAAAAGAAGAGTGTGCCTTTAGTTGAATGCAAATTGTAATGAGCTCCAGGAGCGGATTCAGAAAATATATCCGCTCCATTGATATTAGTTTTCTGCAGGCTCTACTAAAATGTGGGTATCGTTACTCTTATTTCACTAGATGCAACCTGTAATTGTAATTCATGAAAAATAAAAATAAATCCCCCAACAAGTTTTATTTCCTCTGGGTAAACTCTTGAGGGATACACAGGTGGCATGTGTATAATGGTTGTCATTTATCCTTGAATTTAATTTTTTTTTTTTGAATCGTAAACTGTTTAAAACTTTAGAAAGAATGACTGCATACCTCAAAATTATGTATATATTTTAAAAAATACATGCAAACAATAAAAGGTATATAAACTTTGCTACATTTTCCCCTCTAGGTTTTTTCTTTAATATAAAAAAAAAAAAGCATCAGCTATACCTTTTACAGTTTAGTTAAGTTCAAGGAGGTGTGCAAACACATAAGAGTGTTATATACAATATTGTGCTAAAATGTAGCAATTTAGAATTGATTAAAAATAGATAATATTTAAAGCAAAGTACAACAGGGAAATGCAATGGGATTAACACACATCATTGGTTTAAATAAATGCTGTTTTGGTTAGAAAATACATATTTAGTTCGGAAAAGTACATACAGTATCTCACAAAATTGAGTACACTCCACACATTTTTGAAAATATTTTACTATATCTTTTCATGTGTCAACACCGAAGAGATGACACTTCATTACAATGTAAAGTAGTGAGTGTACAGCTTGTATAATTTGCTGTCCCCTCAAAATAACTCAAAACACAGCCATTAATGTCTAAACCGCTGGCAACGAGCGTAAGTACACCCCTAAGTGAAAATGTCCAAATTGGGCCAAAGTGTCAATATTTTGTGTGGCCACCAATTTTTTCCAGCACTGCCTTAACCCTCTTGGGCATGGAGTTCCCCAGAGCTTCACAGAGCTTCACAGGTTGCCACTGGGGTCCTCTTCCACTCCTCCATGATGACATCACAGAGCTGGTGGGTGTTAAAGACCTTGCGCTCCTCCACCTTCCGTTTGAGGATGCTCCACAGATGCTCAATAGGGTTTAGGTCTGGAGACATGCTTGGCCAGTCCATCACCTTTACCCTCAGCTTCTTTAGCAAGACAGTGGTCATCTTGTAGGTGTGTTTAGGGTCGTTATGTTGAAATACTTCCCTGCGGCCCAATCTCCGAAGGGGGGGATCATGCTTCACTATGTCACAGTACATGTTGGCATTCATGGTTCCCTCAATTAACTGTAGCTCCCCAGTGCCGGCAGCACTCGTGCAGCCCCAGACCATGACACTCCCACCACCATGCTTCACTGTAGACAAGACACACTTGTCTTTGTACTCCTCATCTGGTTGCCGCCATCTGAACCAAATACATTTATCTTGGTCTCATCAGACCACAGGACATGGTTCCAGTAATCCATGTCCTTAGTCAGCTTGTTTTCAGCAAACTGTTTGTGGGCTTTCTTGTTCATCATCTTTAGAAGAGGCTTCCTTCTGGGATGACAGCCATGCAGACCAATTTGATGCCGTGTGCGGCGTATGGTCTGAGCACTGACAGACTGACCCCCCACCCCTTCAACCTCTGCAGCAATGCTGGCAGCACTCATACGTCTATTTCCCAAAGACAACCTCTGGATATAACGCTGAGCATGTGCACTCAACTTCTTTGGTCGACCATGGCGAGGCTTGTTCTGAGTGGAACCTGTCCTGTTAAACAGTTTCAGGGTCTTGGCAAGCTTCTTATAGCCTAAGCCATCTTTATGAAGAGCAACAATTCTTTTTTTTTTCAGATCCTCAGAGAGTTCTTTGCCATGAGGTGCCATGTTGAACTTCCAGTGACCAGTATGAGATAGTGAGATAACACCAAATTTAACACACCTGCTCCCCATTCACACCTGAGACCTTGTAACACTAACAAGTCCCATGACACCGCAGAGGGAAAATGGCCAATTGGGCCCAATTTGGACATTTTCACTTAGGGGTGCACTCACTTTTGTTGCCAGCGGTTTAGACATTAATGGCTGTGTTGAGTTATTTTGAGAGGACAGAAAATGTACACTGTTATACAAGTTGTACACTCACTACTTTCCATGGTAGCAAAGTGTAATTTCTTCAGTGTTGTCAGAAAATATTTACAAAAATGTGAGGGGTGTACTCACATTTGTGAGATACTGTATATCTTGTTTCAGCTAAAAAGTGGATGCTGCATTCTTATTTTATTTTTTTGCTGCCTGCACAGGGATGAATGGAACACCGGTGTATCCCTTGCTGGTTAAGACGGCTCATCACGCAGGTGAACGGATTGGTTTTCCTTGTGTAGATGAGGCCACAAACTGGCATAATTTCATTCTATGCAAAATTACCCACGTTTCATTATTAGATCATTTTTGTAGACATGTGCACACTAAAATATTTCGTTTCGGAATTTTGTTTTCGTCCGAAAAATAAATTTATTAAGTTACTCCCGAAATTCGTTTTTATTTATTTCGTTTTTCGTTAAAAATTGCATTCGTCCGAAAATCTGAATTAATTAAGGTCGAATCTGTCATTGAAGGCTTATGGTGTCTGTCGAATGTTCAAAGAAGATTCGACAGAGCAGCGAAACTGTACGACGCTGCAATCATACATTTCCGGTCGAATGTTCTGCCCACAAGCAGTGATCTTTTCTCTCTATGTCGAATCTTTTCTCTCTATAATAACGAATCCTTTCTCTCTATAATGTCGAATCTTTTCTCTCCTATGTCGAATCTTTTCTCTCTATAATGTCGAATCTTTTCTCTCCTATGTCGAATCTTTTCTCTCTATAATGTCAAATCTTTTCTCTCCTATGTCGAATCTTTTCTCTCCTATGTCGAATCTTTTCTCTCTATGTAGAATAATCTTGGACTAATAGAGTTAAGGTTAGGCACATTCGACCACAGGTTCGATAGACACAGATTGTTATTGTCAGCGTCACGTCGAATCTCCTATCTATATCGAACTGTTGTAGCAACGAAAACGAAAATAAAGCATTTGTTTATGTCGGATCTTTCGGTTTTCGGATTCTGTGCTTTCGTTTTCATTTGTTAAAACGATAACGAAAATAGCTGAAATTCGGACGAAAATGCATTCGGACGAAAACGAATGCACATGTCTACATTTTTGGAGTAGTAGAGAAGATTTTTTTAAACCTTGAGCAGGAGTATACAAACAAGAGGGGTTTATTTTGTCCAACGTTGCATTGGATCCCAGTCCATCTTTGTCAAGGAACACCTCTGAGGACTTCACAGAACAGCTGTACTTACACTGAGATGAAATTACACACACGTGGACTCTATTTACTAATTAGGTGTCTTCTGAAGGCAATTGGTTCCACTATATTTTAGTTAGGGGTATCAGAGTTAAGGGCGCTGAATACAAATGCACGCCACACTTTTCACATATTTATTTGTAAAAAAAAATGAAAACCATTTACCATTTTCCTTCCACTTCACAATGATGTGCCACTTTGTGTTGGTCTATCACATAAAATCCCAATAGGGGGGCGTGGTCTGGTGCCGTTCCAGGATGGACGTGTAGTGTGCGAGCTCCCGTCCCGAGGTCCAGCAACTTCAGCTTATCAGCTTACCTGCTCCACCGGACATGGTGAGAACCGCTCGCAGTGCCTCGGCAACCCGTTCCCGATCCCCGCTGAACACCGACACCCCGCTGAGTCAGCAAATCCCCGAGATATTCCGGTCACGGCCTACGGCCAGGATGCAGGCCTCGCAAGCAGCCTCCTCCCAAGCGCCACGCGCCCAGAGCTCCAGCCCGCAGCGACCCGAGGAGCAGAGATCCCCAGGTCTGGCAACGGGGATGACTCACCCCCCGGCAGTGAGCCTTAATGACCTGCACAGCGTCGCTACGGATATTAAAAACACCCTCATGGCGGCCATCTTGGACATGAGGACGGACATACACGCCATGACGCTTAGGGTGGAAGAGGTGGAATACGCTCAAGCCCGCCAAGACACAGCGATTTGTCACGTTCAACAGGTAACAGAGTCGCATGCGATCCACCTCAGGGAGATCAATCGCCACATGGAAGATTTAGATAATCGCGGAAGGCGTCACAACCTTAGAGTGAGGGGTATTCCAGAAATGATCGATGCCAGCCAGCTCCCAGTGGCAGTAACTACCATCTTTAACGATCTACTTGAAAGAGCCCCTGATACCCCGATCGCGTTCGAACGGCTCCACAGGGCACTGCGCCCGCGGGGAAGGGACACAGATCCCCCACGGGATGCAGTCTGCTGCCTCACAGACTTTCCCTTGAAGGAGGAAATATTACGCAAGGCCAGACACCGCAACCAACTGTCTTTCCAGGGAACGGATATCAGAATCTACCAGGACCTATCTAACATCACCCTGCAGCGCAGACGCGAGCTACGTCCCCTCCTGGAAACACTGAGGGCCAGATCCATAATCTACCGATGGAAGTTCCCCTTCTGCCTGACAGCAACTCACCAAGGCCGCACAGCCAATCTAAAAGTCCCGGAGGATTTAGACCACTTCTGCACGGCCATGGAGATACCGTATGTGGAAGTACCAGACTGGTACAGCGACTTCCGTATACCGCCACTCAGAAGAGTCACCTCCATGGAAGGTATCGCAGAAGCAGGCAACTTTAGTATCGGCCGCCGACGCTCTCACCCACCTCCTCCCCACACTCCTTCAAAGGATCAAAGAGCCCCGCGTAATGGTAGCCCGACGGCTTCTCCAGTGCCCCGCAAAGCACGCATCGCCTAACAAGAAACATGAATACCGTCCTTCTGTTTCCACCTCACAGCTGGACTCTGGACCACTCCAATTCGCAGGTAACTTTATACAGCAATCCCTAGGGAACACTGGCAGAACGGTTGGTACCCTCTTTCCCTCTTGGACAACTCCCGAAGGTTTCCCCGGTCGCCCTAACTTCCTTATGTCGGGTCAGAGACTACCTTCTCCCGCACTGATTGTCTTTTCCTCCTTCTCCTCACACTGTATTCATTCTTGCTCATCGGCTGTACCCTTTTTCTATTGAAGCCTTCTTCCTACATTCTCCTATCTACTCCAATGCAGCTAATGACATGTCGATATATAATCCCCCGATTGCATTATGTGCTGTCTTTCTCCCCACAGGCCCTACTAGCTCCTAGCTCCTGAATTTTCTGCTTTACAGCACTGAGGGTGGTCGGGGATCCGAGGGGGACATGCACAGGTGTGTGGCCTACGTGGATGTCGGGTAGAATCCATTCTCAGGTTTGGGAATGGGCGTGCCCCCCTCGGATTTAGACAGCCTGCCCTTAACCCCTGGGTATGATTTTGTTTACTATGTTTTTGTTTACTATGTTTTGTTTGCTATGTTATCCATATTTGGATTTTTGATGTCAGCCATAACTGCAGATGCATACTTGTTCACGGTAACGCAAGCTGTACGTTCTGTTCTGTTCTGTTTTAACTAATTCACCATGTTACTGACTCTGTTCCCTGCATATTCCTCTAAACCAAAGTATATGCCCCCTATTCTCTGTCATGTGACATCTGAAATTTGAGCAATACACTTAATTTCTTATCCCCCTCTTCCACACAAACCCCCAGATTACACAATGCTAAACATCCTCCTCTAATTGCCGAATAAATGCCCTTACAACTCCACAGCCTTCATGCTTTATGAGAATAAGCCGTTACACACAGCCCTGAAGTCACCTACGAATCACCCTCTCACCATGTCCTTATAGGATGACCTGTCCGTCATCTACACAACAAGATTACTCCTCTGACACCAAAATGAGCCATAGATGACGCTAACAATCAGCAGCGTCTGTTATCCTTAAGACCTCATAGAGAGACGCAGACCTCACCTCTCTCTAGTTGAACTCCACCTACCGCTCTCACACACAGCGGACTCTGGTAGACACCGCTGAACCTCACCGGTACCCCCACTCCTAATTGGTGGGCTTGCAGGTCAAGTCCCACACCCGGTATAATACCCCATCCCCCTACCTGTCCCCTCCTTCCTCCCTGGTTATCTTCCTCCTCAACGTCCTAACCTCACCTACCCCACATCTTCCCTTCTCCCCATCCGCATAACCCCCCCCCTTTCTTTTCCTCCCGTCTCTGACTTCCCCATATCCTCCCGCCCCCCACTCGCTTAAACCTCTACTACCAACATGAGCCCCGATAATGTCCGAGGCGCCAACCTGTCCCTAAAGGTAGTCTCCCTTAACGCCAAAGGACTGAACATACCTGAAAAGCGAACACAACTCTTTTCCCTCATGCGCAGCATGAAAGCTGACATAATCTTCTTACAGGAAACCCACTTTTGTAAGAAATCAGTTCCCAACATGACTAATCGCCTCTTCCCCCATAGTTTCCATGCCACCTCACCTATCTCGAAATCCAAAGGAGTCTCCATAATCATTTCCAAAAACCTTCCCATCCAAATTACAGACACTCACCTTGACGAACTAGGCAGGTATATCTTCCTAAAAGGGACACTCAGGAACAAACCAATCACTTTGGCTAACATATACAGCCCCAACTCGTCCCAAGTTCCCTTTTTTAGGGCTGTAACAAGACACCTAACCAATTTCCAAGAGGGTATTCTTATACTGGGAGGGGATCTCAATGTACCCCTGAACCCCCTTTTAGACACCTCGTCGGGGAAATCCCACCTACCATACAGGGCGCTCCGACAAATCAGAAAATGTTTCCAAGAACTCTTGCTCCACGACACATGGCGCACCTTACACCCGAACGTAAAGGATTTTACATTCTTCTCCGCCCCACATAACAAATATTCACGACTAGACTACATATTTCTTACCCAACAGGATCTCCCGTCCCTGAAAGCAGCAACCGTCGAACCGATGACCTTCTCGGACCACCACCCTATCTCAATGACCCTCACTTTCCCTGAAAAAGTATACCGCTCGCAAATTTGGAGACTAGACCCTTCCATCCTGACAGACAAAACCAAAGAATTAGAGATTCAAACTTGCCTAAGCAATTATTTCACTGAGAACAACACCCCGGACATTTCTAAACTTACTCAGTGGGCGGCTCACAAATGTGTTGTCCGAGGGAAATTGATTTCCCTGGGGGCCGCAATTAGAAAGGAAAAACGGGCCAAACTGGCTGATCTCTTTTCCAAACTTAATAAACTAGAAGCACTACACAAACGAAACCTGGCCCAGCAAACCCTCGTAGAACTACTAGAGACTCGTACACTCATTCAGGAAGAATTGGGCTATCACCTCAGGAAGAAATACACTCTATCTCAGAAACTTTTTTACGAATTCGGCAACAAAAGTGGCCATCTTCTTGCTCAAGCCTTACGCAAGAAAAGGGCTGCTAATACGATACACCACATACAATCCCCCACGGGTAAGACTCTCACGAATAACAATGACATAGCCAGAGAGTTTGAGAAGTACTACTCGTCCCTATATAATCTAGATAAATCCGAACCCCCTACTACCTTATCGAATGACAGACCCAATGATATTAACTCGTTCTTAGACCAATTTGCTCCAGGAAAGCTCCCCACTGACACCACCACGATTCTGGAATCCCCGATCTCTATTCAGGAATGGAAAAAAGCTTTAAAACAACTTAAGCCTGGTAAGAGCCCGGGACCTGATGGTCTTTCCGCCGTATATTTCAAGACATTCTCAGACCTTCTTCAACAACCCTTCCTTGACGCCTTCAATACACTCTCTCCCACAAATCCTTTCAAAAGCGAAATGTTAGAAGCACATATCGTTGTTATCCCCAAAGAAGATAAGGACCCCACCCAAACGGGAAATTATAGACCAATCTCATTATTGAATGTAGATGTCAAAATCTTTTCTAAGATTTTGGCAAACAGACTCTTACCGCTTCTCCCTTCCTTAATCTCTCATGACCAGACCGGCTTTATCCCTGGACGTGAAGCCAGGGACAACACTGTTAAAGCAATAAACTTACACCACCTTATGACACAGACAACCCAAAAAGGCCTGTTTTTGTCACTCGATGCGGAGAAGGCGTTCGACAGAGTAGCTTGGGACTATATGACAGCGGTTCTGAGGGCCATAGGATTGGGCCCATATATGTTAGGCCTAATCCTGTCACTATACACGGGACCATCTGCTAAGGTACGGGTCAACAATACTCTGTCGGACGCCTTTCCCATCGGAAATGGCACAAGACAGGGCTGCCCCCTGTCCCCCATCCTCTTTGTACTCACACTTGAACCATTCCTCCGTAAACTGACATACAACCCAGATATCCAAGGTATAAGTTCCTCCAAAAGAGAATATAAATACGCTGCTTTCGCAGACGATATTTTGTTGTTCCTGTCGAACCCACTGATCTCCCTACCAAACCTTCTTTCTGAATTTAAACAATTTCAGTTCCTCTCCCACCTTAAAATTAATTTCTCGAAATCCTTTGCCCTTAATATAACATTACCTCAACACATAGTTGATCAATGTAAGGCTAACTTCCCGTTCCAATGGAAACATGATTCCATCACATACCTAGGGATACAACTCCCTTCCAAACTCTCAAACCTCTACGCTAAAAACCATGTTCCTATCCTACACAGAATATCCTCTGATCTTGAAACATGGAACAAACCGCTTTTCTCTTGGTTTGGCAGAGCGGCGATCCTCAAAATGAATGCCCTCCCGAGAATACTCTATATATTGCAGGCGATCCCTATACATATACCTCCGGCCTTTTTTAAATCTTATAGAAACATATGCACTAAATTCTTATGGGGGAACCGTAGACCCAGAATCAGCTTTACGCAGCTCACCCGACCTAAAAGACTTGGGGGCATAGGCCTCCCCAACCTTCTCAATTATTACACTGCTACACACCTTACCAGGATAGTGGACTGGAATACTCAATCTCTCCACAAAGATTGGGTTTCCCTAGAAGCATCTTTTTCTGCTCTCCCTTTGGAGTCTCTCCCATGGTTACTCTCACCCCACGTCCCCTCTGAATTACACGTACACCCACTTATAGGCCCAACCTTGCAATGCTTCAAAAAGCTTTGCTACCGATCACCCATATCTTCGATTCCCGGCCCACTGACACCTGTAAAAATGAACCCTGGGTTCCCACCAGGTATGCACGCAAAGTTTCTTACCGATAACTGGACACAGAGCCCAATTAGATCACATCAGTTCTTCCTCCGGGGCAAACTATTGTCTACATCCCAACTCTCCTCCCAACTAAACAAGCCACCCATTCCCCCTTGGACATATATTTTAATTGCTCATTTTCTAAAATCCCTTAACAAGAATATACAATGCTCCAGAGAACTCACCCCTTTCGAAAAGCTATGTATCCAAACGACACCCCAATCTCATCTAGTTTCTACCACACATGAACTCCTCTTCGCCGAGATGAAAGCTAACGAGACCTTAGCCTGTAAGAACTGGGAGTCAGACCTCTCGGTATCTCTTTCAGCGGAACAATGGGAACTAATTTTCCTCAACATACATAAAGGGTCGACGAATGTGTCGACCCAGGAAAACGGCTTTAAGATCCAATCTAGATGGTACCGCACGCCCACCCTTCTGCATAAATATAATCCCACAATCCCAGAGGTTTGCTGGAGATGTCTCCGGGAAAGGGGAACCCTTCTCCATATCTGGTGGTCCTGTCCATCTCTAAAAGACTTCTGGGAAAAGGTATGCCATATAACCTCTCGAGTCACCTCATATCATTTGGACCTTTCCCCTTCTCAATTCCTTCTACACCATTCACCCCTGTCGCACAATTCCTATCACAAATCCCTAGCAATGCACATGATCAATGCGGCAAAGCAGTGTATCCCTATACACTGGAAATCGACTCACCAACCAACCATAAAAGAATGGTTTAACAGAATATGCAAAATTGAGGAAATTGAAAATCTTATACATATTGCAAGAGAGACTCCGTCATCATTTAGTAAAAAATGGGCCTGCTGGTTACACTATAAAACGACCCCAGAATTTGCAAACTCCCTGAACCCTGACAAAGGATAAATTACTCCTCTGAGAATTGTCATTAAAAATCTACGACGTGCCAGGATCTCCCCTTAACCCTAAACCTTACAAAGACACCTCTCTCCTCCTATATCTCCCCCTATACAGATCCGCCCCTAGTTTCTCATAACACGCCCCTTGAACACCCCAAGGGGTCGGGGAAGTCAGAGACGGACCCCCTGCCAACGCCATCCCTTCCTGCCTCACTCCCCTCCCCTCGATCCCCACCCCACCCCTTCTCCTTCCACCACTTACCCCCTCCTACTTTCTCATCCACAAGCTTCTGTACAATACAACCACTAACATAGCTCCAGCCTACACTCCCGCATTCATACACTCTCTACGAAATAAACCTGTTTATAGCTCCTTCCCTCCCTTTCTGCCATATTGCACCTGTTGGCCTTTCCCTCCCACACAGACCAAAAGTCCATAACGGCATCCGTGAACCTACCTAGCTCTAACCTACCAACAAGATCTATCCCCGTCAATGGTAGTGGACTTTGACTAGACCCCACAACTACCTTGAATTAAGGTAGCCCACCCCAACACGGCCTAGTTCATGAAGGATGCACATAGCCATTTCATTTTCACTACCCGCAAGTTGAATTGTATGTGACACATGTTATTCATCCATGTTTTGTGGTTGTATTAATACCTTATTGTACTACTATTGTTCAAGATATCTGTAAATGCTTTTTACATTTCAATAAACTGTTTTTGGAAAAAAAAAAAAAAAAAAAATCCCAATAAAATACATTTACTTTTCTGGTTGTAACATGACAAAAAGTGGAAAAAAATTTAACTGGTATGAATACTTTTTCAAGGCACTGTATGTATTTATACATTATAAAAAGTGTAAAAACTGCGCTATAGGTCATCTATCCCTAAATAAACAAATAAATAAATGAACAATAAGCAGCAATTCTAAATAATAAATGTAAAGTCCAAAAACACAGTGAATCCACCACCAGCTGTAGAAACTGCTTACTAGCTCCTGTGGACCCCTTATTATAGGGGGCCAAGGTACGCCTGTGGATTGAAACCCAGCCTAGGCCTTTCTCTTCATATCAGGCCTTCTCCACACTTACGATATCACTCAGTAAGTTGGTTAATGATTAGGCGCCAAAAAGAGATCAAAGGCTCCACATAGTGTAAAATCCTTTATTAAATATAAAAATAACACTCACAGTAATGAGTAAAATAAGCACCCTAGAGTTGATGTGTCGGCCAGCACACAACCACACAAACCCATCCTTCGGGACACGAAAGAGATGGTGACGCTCCGCCCTATGCACTTCGTCTCAAATGACGTCATCCAAAATGCGTAGGGTGGAGCGAGGCGCGGACTTCACCATCGCTTTCGTGTTCCGAAATTAAGGTGCTTATTTTACTCATTACTGTAAAGGGTTATTTTTATATTTAATAAACCCACCAAGGCTTTTACACTATGTGGAGCCTTTGATCTCTTTTTGGTGCCTAACCATTAACCAACTTACTAAGTGATATCGGAAGTGTGGAGAAGCCCTGAGATGAAGAGAAAGGCCTAGGCTGGGTTTTAAGCCACAGGCATACCTTGGCCCCCTATAATAGGGGGTCCACAGGAGCTGGTAAGTAGTTTCTATAGCTGATGGTGGTTCATTGATTCATTGATTAATTTTCACATTATTTGTGGTCAACTTCACACGGATGAATATAATCCATCTGAATCTATTTATGAACTATACATTTATTATTTAGCACGACTCTTATTGTTCCTTATGTATTTATACATGTTGATCATATCCCCCCTTAATTTCCTCTCATCAAGAGAGAATAAATTCAGTTCCTCAAATTTTTCATCATAGCTCCTCCATGCCTCTTATCAGTTTGGTTGCTCTTCTCTGCACTTTCTCTGGTTCCCCAATATCACAAAACTGAACTGCTTATTCCAAATGAGTTCTTACTAATGATTTGTACTGGGGCAAAATGATCTCCCTCTCTCTGGAGTCTATACCTCTCTTAATACAAGAAAAGATTTTGCTCGCTTTGGAAATCGCAGCTTGGCATTGCATGCCATTATTAAAGTTATAATCTACCAGAACACCCAAATCCTTCTCCACCATTGATTCGTCCAGTTGTACTCCTAGTATATATAATGCATGCATATTCTCAGCCCCAAAGTGCATACCTTTATATTTATTAATATTAAACCTCTTTTGCCACATAGTTGGCGATTTAAGCAGTGCATTGAGGTTGGCTTGTAAATTGAAGACATTCTGTAAGGATATTATTCCACTGCATAGCTTGGTGTCATCTGCAAATACTTAAATGGTACTTTTAATCTCAGACCATATATCATTTATAAATATATTAAAAAGTAAGGGTCCCAACACTGAACCTTGGGGTACACCACTAACCAGACCATTCAGAATGAAGAATCATTAACCACTACTCTCTGAATATGTTTTTTTACCCTACATTCACACCTATGTGCTTATTCGTGGGTTTTCCTTTTTTCAGAATCTCACTATGTTTTGAGTTTTGAGTTTGCGAAAGGGCATGTGGGAGACTCCCAAAATGTATAGAGGAAGGTGCTCTGGTCTGATGAGACTAAAATGTTACTTTTTGGTCATCAAAGAAAAAACTATGTCTGGCGCAAACCCAACACATCACATCACCCAAAGGACACCATCCCCACAGTGAAACATGGTGGTGGCAGCATCATGCTATGGGGATGTTTTTCAGCAGTTGGGAAACTGGTCAGAGTTGAGGGAAAGATGGATAGTGCTAAATACCGGGATATTCTTGAGAAAAACCTATACCACTCTGTGTGATTTGAGGGTAGGATGAAGGTTCACCTTCCAGCAGGACAAAATACACTGCTAAAGCAACACTTGAGTGGTTTAAGGGGAAACATGTAAATGTGTTGGAATGGCCTAGTCAAAGCCCAGACCTCACTCGAAATAGAAAATCTGTGGTCAGATTGCTGTTCACAAGTGCAAACCATCCAACTTGAAGGAGCAGTTTTGCAAGGAGAAATGGTCAAAAATCCCAGTGGTAAGATGTGGCAAGCTCATAGAGACTTATCCAAAGCGACTTGGAGCTGTGATAGCCGCAAAAGGTGGCTCTACAAAGTCTTGACTTTAGGGAGGTGAATAGTTATGAACATTGACTTTTTCTGTTATTTTTTTCCTATTTGTTGTTTGCTTCACTATAAAAAAAAAATTCAAAGTTGTGGGCATGTATAATGCAAATTCTCAAACAATCCATGTTAGTTCCAGGTTGTGAGGCAACAAAACATGAAAAATGCCAAGGGAGGTGAATACTTTTGCAAGGCACTGTAATTTGGCAAGAAAGAAAGAGAGATTCGCCCTTGGGACTTTGAGTGAGGTGAGCACTGTTAAGCCAATAAAAAAAAATCGCAGGAATAATTGCAGTGTATATTTATTCTAGTAAAAAGCAGTACATACATTGATGTCATGACCATGGGCCAATTCATACAAAATACAAGACCAGTATAAATTAGGTAAAATGATATTGCGAGTATCTGACAATAATCATGTAAACACATAGGCATCAAATGTAACCCGACGCGTTTCGCGAGGCTTGGCTCGCTCTTCAGGGGTAGATGCAGATAGTGTACCTAAAATGAGAGTGATATAGTATAAAGCATGATATGAAGGCACAGGGGGGGGGGCCCTGGATATGGAAAACCCCATACTCACCACTGGACATTGCCAAAGGACAGCGGGGGTGGAGCTCAAATAGCGGCAGCGACTGTCTCACCAGGGAGCTGAGGAGGCGGAGCCAAACAAAGCTCCAAAAACGGAGTAAAACGGAAGGAAGGCCCAGCATGGATGGAATAGGTGTAACCTCAAGAGTGTCAGTGAATTCAAGAGGAATGTTGGCTCTAAATATAAATATGTATATTGAATAGTTAAAATATAGGAGTATATGAGTATATGGTAACATATATATGTCTTTGCATGTATAAAAGACATGAGCCAAGGATGGTTAAAGTATGAAGACTGAGGGGGAGAGTGAAAAAAAATGCCAGATTGGCTGGTATGATTAAGGAAAGATCAGAGAGGAAAGTAGTAAGTGAAAGAGAGTGTGAATGAAATGAAATACAGGTGTGTGGTGAGGACTGTGATAAGAAAACAAGTTGCATGTAGATGCTTGCAGTGAGTAATATACAAACATATAAAAGTGTACCTTGGTGAAGTAGGTCTGAAAGTAGTGAATTCCAAGGAAGGGACCTGCACTTGTGTCTGTCCTCAGTGAAAGAAAGCAAACAATGAGATCCATGCTGTGCAAGCCTCCAATATATATATGTAATTTGGCAAGGGGAAATTTGAACTCCATGGCGTCTGAATCAATGACAATACTTAGAAATTCTAAACTAGTAAATGGAAAAACTGTCTTGGGCAAGGGGAATACCAAAGTCCTCACATATGTTAAGAAAGGCTGACAAAGCATCAGAGCAAGTTGAAAAGTCGGAAGGACCTATAAATAGGAAATTGTACAAATAATGAATATATCCAGCAGATGGATATGAGACAGACAACACCAACTGAAGAAAAGAAGAGAAAGCTTTAAAGTAAAACCAAGATAAGGAGAAACCCATCGGCATACATATTTTGTAAAAATGTATAGCCCATTGAAATGAAAAACTAGAGAACTAAACCCTTGAGGTTGAACGGAAAGTAGCAGAAATACTGACTTGATAGCAGCCTTTGCCATTAAATGCACTTTTACCAAAATGCCAGAGCAGGACCAAGCTCTCATCAAAAGAGGCATAAGTGATAAAAAATCAGCAACCTCGTCACTAGGGATGAGCCGAACACCCCCCAGTTCGGTTCGCACCAGAACCTTCGAACGGACCGAAAGTTCGCGCGAACGTTAGAACCCTATTAAATACAATGGACGCGAACGTTCGAAATCTAAAGTGCTAATTATAACGACTAATATGCATGTTATTGTCCTAAAAAGGGTTTGAGGACCCGGGTTCTGCCCCAGGGGACATGTATCAATGCAAAAATACGTTTTAAAAACGGACGTTTTTTCTGAAGCAGTCATTTTAATGATGCATAAAGTGAAAAAAAAAAAGTGAAATATTCCTTTAACCACTTAACGTCCGCCCACTGTAATTATACGTCGGCAGAATGGCACCGACAGGCAGAATCACGTAGATCTACGTGATCGCCTTTGTATAGTTGGGGGGTCCGATCGGACCCCCCTTCTGTACAGTGAGAGGTGGTTAAGTGTTCGGGAGCGATCCGGCATGAGGGGACGGCCGTTCGATTCCGGCCACCCCCTCTCGATCGCTCCCAGCGAATGAGAGAGCTTCCCCTGCCTGTGTAATGTAAACACAGGCAGAGGAAGTGATGTCATCTCTCCTCGTGGCGGTCTTTTCGATCCGGCGCGAGGAGAGATGACATCACATAATAAGTGCACCAACAGCCCACTGACACCAGTACACGTAGGCACACTTACACCCCCCAGTCACCCCCAGATCACCCCCCCAGATCACCCCCAGTACCCCCAGTCACAGTGCACCGTTTGCAGTGATCATTTTTTTTACTGATCACTGCAATCAGTGTCATTTGTGACTGTAAAAAGTTGCAGGGCAGTTAGGATTAGGCCCCTTTAGGTCCAAGGTAGCCCCCTAACCCCCCCTAATAAAGGTTTAACCCCTTGATCGCCCCCCAGGTAACCCTTTTACCCCCTAACGCCAGCGTCACTAAGCGATCGTTTTTCCGATCGCTTTTTTCTTGTCGCTGGTGCCCTAGATAGCCAGTTAATTATTTTTAGGTTCGCCGCAGGTTTTTATTAGCGTCAGGTACCCCCATATATTATTTTAACCCCCTGATTGCCCCTAGAGTTAACCCTTTCACCAGTGATCACCGTATAAGCGTCACTGGTGACACTGGTTACCCAGTTAGTTATTTAGTTATTTAGGTAACCCGTCAGGTTTTTATATAGCGTCGGGTACCCCCATATTTAACCTAATAAAGGTTTTAACCCCCTGATTGCCCCTAGTTAACCCTTTCACCAGTGATCACCATATAAAGGTTACAGGTGATGCTGGTTGGTTAGTTTGCTTTTTATAGCATCAGGGCACCCGCCGTATATAACCCAATAAAGGTTTAACCCCCTGATCGCCCGGCGGCTGATATCAATTAGGTTTTAGCGTCAGAGAGGGTCTGCGTCGCCCCAGGCAGTGTCAGGTTAGTGCCAGTAACGCTAACACCCACGCGCAAAGCATACACCTCCCTTAGTGGTATAGTATCTGATCAGATCTATACTAGCGTCCCCAGCGGTTTAGGGTTCCCAAAAACACAGTGTTAGCGGGATCAGCCCAGATACCTGCTAGCGCCTGCATTTAGCCCCTCCGCCCAGCCCAGCCGAGCCCAGCCCACCCAAGTGCAGTATCGATCGATCACTGTCACTTACCAAACACAACACACATAACTGCAGCGTTCGCAGAGACAGTCCTGATCCCTGCGATCGCTAACAGTTTTTTTGGTAGCGCTTGATACATTTGGTGACAGTCAGGTGCTTTTTTTACCTGTGAATCTTACTAGTGTACCCCTAAATTTAGAGCCCAAAATGGCAAGACGAAGGTACACTAGTAAAGAGGCCTACGAGATTCTGAGCATGACAGATAGTGAAGAGGAGGCCACGCATCTGTCAGATTCAGGCTCAGAATATCTTCCCGTAGAAGACAGTGACGTCAGCGGCCCCACGTCAGATAGCTCTGACGACGAAGTTGAGGTCCCTGCTAAGGTCAGGCGTACCCGATCCCGATCTTCTGAGGTTGTTGAGGAGCAAGAACCGCAGGTCTCTCGTATCATGGAGCAGAGTAGTACTAGTGCCGCTATTCCTTCTGGTGAATTGGCAAGCACCAGCGGCCTAGTACAGCCTGGGCGTACATCCAGCACTGCAGTATCACGTGGTGACGTGGCGAGTCCCATAAGTGCAGTTCAAGCTGGCGAGGTGGCAAGCACAAGTAGTGTCCCGCTGCCACCAAGAAGACAAAGACAGGCCCGTCGTGCCCATAGTGCCCTTCCTGCAGAATTCGCCTATCCTGATTGGGTCCCCACCACTTCTGCAGAACCCGTACTTCCCCCATTCACTGCCCAACCCGGTATTCAGGTGGAAACAGCTGATTTTATGCCAATTGATTTTTATTCGCTGTTTTTCACGGAAGATCTCTATAGATCTATTGTGGACCAGAGTAATTTGTATGCTGGTCAATTCATTGCCGCTAACCCCCAGTTGCCTAAAATTGCCAAAGATTGGAAACCAATTATGGTTTCCGACTTTAAGACCTTTCTGGGCCTTTCCCTCAACATGGGCACACATAAATTCCCGTCATTGCGTGCTTATTGGTCCACGCACCCAATTGACCACATGCCCGTGTTCTCTGCCTCCATGCCCAGGACACGATACGAGCAGATTTTGCGGTTCATGCACTTCAATGACAATGAACTTTGTCGTCCACGTGGGGACCCTGAATACGACCGGCTCTATAAAATTCGGCCCCTCATAAACCACTTCAACGAACGTTTTGCAGCCTTGTTTATTCCCGATCAAGTTGTCTGCGTTGATGAGTAGACTTGTGCACAACGGAAAAATTCGTTCCGTTTCGGTTCGTTTCTTTCCGGTCCTGTTGATTCGTAATCATTCGTAATTTTGCTAGACGGGATTTTTCGTGTTCGGACTCATTCGTATTTTTGCAAGCGACATTTTTCGTTGAATTTTTTGTTGCTTTATAATTCGTACTTTCGGTAGAGTACGTTGTTTTTCGTTGATTCTGGACACAACTCCTACTTTCGTAACTTTTTTTGGGTTCGTTGATTCGTAATTTTCCGTGTCTCTCTCACAACGACGCTGCCTATTATGCCTATTGTGCTTCGAATGGATTTGTACTTTTCTAAATACATAGCGGTTATTTGTAACGATTCGAAATCTCGTATTTTACTTTCGTTTTTTACATGCGGCTATAGGCTCTGCCCCTGTACACCATTTTGAGAGGGTTCAGCACGGTGAGGGAGAAGCAGAGAGCAGAGCAGAGTGTTATTGTGCTTCGAATGGATTCAAAATCTCGTATTTTACTTTCGTTTTTTACATGCGGCTATAACCTCCGCCCCTGTACACCATTTTGAGAGGGAGTTCAGCACGGTGTGGGAGAAGCAGAGAGCAGAGCAGAGTGAGTGTTATTGTGCTTCGTATGGATTCGTACATTCGTAACTTTTTCATAACGAATTATGCCGAAGACATTCGGGCATTCGCTATTTGCGGTATAATTTATTTCGGATTCGGTCTTATTCGTAATTGCTTTGTTCGGAAATTCGAATGCTTCCGAATGTCCGAAAGTTGCTAAATTCGGACGAATTTCAATTCGTTACGAAACGAATTGCACAAGCCTATTGATGAGTCCCTGATTACATTTTCTGGCCGCTTGTCTTTCAAGCAGTACCTTCCCAGCAAGCGTGCCAGATATGGGGTCAAGCTCTACAAGTTCTGTGACAGGGCAACAGGATATGTATTGAACTTTACGGTTTATGAGGGAAAAGATAGTCAGGTTGAGTCGGTCAACTGCCCGGATTACATAGGGAGCGCTAGCAAGATAGTGTGGAACTTGGTGTCACCCTTATTCGGAAAGGGGTACCACTTGTATGTGGACAATTATTACACGAGCGTGCCACTGTTTAGTCACTTGTTTGATCATCAGATTGGAGCATGTGGCACCGTGCGACCTAATCGCCGGGGCTTTCCCCAGCGGCTTGTAGATGCCCGTCTTAGGCTGGGGGAGAGAGCTTGCTTGAAGTGTAATAACTTGCTCGCTATGAAGTGGAGGGACAATAAGAATGTTTTCCTTCTTACCTCCCTTCATGCAGACACGACAGTCCAAATTCGTGCGGCGACTGGTGTTGTGGAGAAACCCCTCTGTGTCCACGAATATAACCAAAATATGGGAGGGGTGGACCTCAACGACCAGTTGTTGGCGCCATATCTAATTGACCGTAAGGCGAGACGCTGGTACAAAAAAGTGTCTCTATCCTTATTCCAATTGGCTTTGCTGAACGCTCATGTGCTATACAGAGCTTCAGGCGGGACGTTATCTCTTCTAAAATTCCAGAATGAGATAGTCACAGAACTCCTGTATCCAGGCGGTTCTGCACCTCACCATTCCCAACCAAATGCAGTAAGCCGGCTGCATGAGAGGCATTATCCGTATGCCCTCCCGAGTACCCCTACCCAAGGAACCCCCCAAAAAAGATGTCGTGTCTGTAGCAAGCGCGGATTTAGGCGTGACACTCGTGTTTTTTGTCCACTCTGTCCTGACAAACCTGGTCTTTGCCTTGGTGAATGTTTTGAACGCTACCACTCAAAAGTGAAGTTTTAGCGTAGGGTACAGCATTTCACAGACTAGGAGACACTTACACAGGGTCTCCCAAGATGCCATTACATTTTGAGAGACCCGAACCATTACAGTTGTTAAAGTTACAAAAAAATATGTAAAAAAGAAAAAAAAACGTAAAAAACAAAACACAAAAAAATATAAAAGAAAAAAACCAAAAATAGTTGTCGTTTTATTGTTCTCTCGCTCTCTCTCTCTCTCTCTCTATTTTCTCCTCTATTGTTCTGCTCTTTTTTACTGTATTCTATTTTGCAATGTTTTATCATGCTTGCTTTTCAGGTATGTAATTTTTTGTTTTCAGGTACGCCATTCAGTTGCAGCGCGGATCTATTGACAGCAACAGCGTTTGCTCCCACGATACATAAAGCCGTGACTCCAACGCTGTAAGAGGTGATTTCACCACCACAGTTAAAAAAAAGAGCATATATGCCGAAGCATGGGGGCAGCAGGGGCGGAGGAGCGATTTTGCTCCTAATGCCGCGTATATACGGTCGAAATTCCGACGGAGGCTTGCCTGTGGAAAAGTCCGACCGTGTGTACGCGGCATAACCTTTTATGCCGCGTACATACGGTCGAAATTCCGACGAAGGCTTGCCCGTGGAAAAGTCCGACCGTGTGTACGCGGCATAACTTTTTTGCGGGAGGATGCCCCCATGCTTCGGCATATATGCCCATCCTTAGAAGTGGGTGGATGAAGGGAGGTATTCTAATGGTGGGCATACCCACCGATCAATCTCTTTTTTTCGTTCAGCCAACAGGCTGCATGAAAAAAAAGATAACAATACTTGTCCAACAAGGACCAGCAACGTACTGGTATGTTGCTGGACTTTGAATGTTTATACCAGAATGATGCCTGCGGGTTTAGGTATCATCTTGGTATCATTCTTTTCAGCCAGTGGCCGGCTTTCATGTAAAAGCAATTCTAGCAGATAATTAGCCTCTAGACTGCTTTTACAAGCAGTGGGAGGGAATGTCCCCCCCCGGATATAAACAGCGCCATTGGGAAATTGGGAAAGCATTTTATCACACCGATCTTAATGTGGTCAGAT
The DNA here is from genome assembly GCA_029206835.1 of Rana muscosa. Taxonomy (NCBI): domain Eukaryota; kingdom Metazoa; phylum Chordata; class Amphibia; order Anura; family Ranidae; genus Rana; species Rana muscosa. The sequence goes on along the minus strand of CM055122.1, from coordinate 1,104,865,766 downwards.
GCTTTGAGGGCAGAGGAAAGATCTAGGGTCTAACCCCCCAATTTTTTTCAAAAAAGAGTACCTGTCACTACTTATTGCTATCATAGGGGATATTTACATTCCCTGAGATAACAATAAAAATGGTAAAAAAAAAAAAATATGGAAGGAACAGTTTAAAAATAAAATAAAAAAGCAAAATAAATAAAAAAAAAAAAAAAAAAAAAAAGCACCGCTGTCCCTCCCTGCTCTTGCGCAAAGGCGAACGCAAGCGTCGGTCTAGCGTCATATGTAAACAGCAATTGCATCATGCATATGAGGTATCACCGCGAAGGTCAGCTCGAGGGCAGTAATTTTAGCAGTAGACCTCCTCTGTAAATCTAACGTGGTAACCTGTAAAGGCTTTTAAATGCTTTTAAAAATTAATGTAGTTTGTCGCAGCTGCGCGTTTGTGCGCAATTTTAAAGCATGTCGTGTTTGGTTTCCATGTACTCGGCCTAAGATCATCTTTTTTATTTCATCAAACATTTGGGCAATATAGTGTTTTTTAGTGCATTAAAAATAAAAAAGTGTGTTTTTCCCCCAAAAAATGCGTTTGAAAAATCGCTGCGCAAATACTGTGTGGAAAAAAAAATGCAGCACCCACTATTTTAATCTGTAGGGCATTTGCTTTAAAAAAATATATAATGTTTGGGGGTTCAACATAATTTTCTTGCAAAAAAAAAATGTTTTCATGTGAACAAAAAGTGTCAGAAAGGGCTTTGTCTTCAAGTGGTTAGAAGAGTGGATGATGTGTGACATAAGCTTCCTAATGTTGTGCATAAAATGCCAGGACAGTTCAAAACCCCCCCAAATGACCCCATTTTGGAAAGTAGACACCTCAAGCTATTTGCTGAGAGGCATGTTGAGCCCATTGAATATTTTTTTTTTGTCCCAAGTGATTGAATAATGACAAAAAAAAAATGTACAAAAAGTTGTCACTAAATTATATATTGCTCAAACATGCCATGGTTATATGTGGAATTGCACCCCAAAATACATTCTGTTTCTTCTCCTGAGTACGGGGATACCACATGTGTGAGACTTTTTGGGAGCCTAGCCACGTACAGGACCCCGAAAACCAAGCACCGCCTTCAGGATTTCTATGTGTGTAAATTTTTGATTTCACTCCTCACTGCCTATCACAGTTTTGGAGGCCATGGAATGCCCAGATGGCACAAAACCCCCCCAAATGACCCCATTTTGGAAAGTAGACACCCCAAGCTATTTGCTGAGAGGTATGTTGAGTATTTTGCAGATCTCGCTTTTTGTCACAAAGTTTTGAAAATTGAAAAAAGAAAAAAAAATGTCTTTCTTCATTTTCAAAAACAAATGAGAGCTGTAAAATACTCACCATGCCTCTCAGCAAATAGCTTGGGGTGTCTACTTTCCAAAATGGGGTCATTTGTGGTGGTTTTGGGCTATCTTGGCATTTTATGGCCTTCAAAACTGTGATAGGTAGTGAGGAGTGAAATCAAAAATTTGTGCCCTTAGAAATCCTGAAGGCGGTGCTTGGTTTTCAGGGCCCCGTACGCGGCTAGGCTCTCAAAAAGTCCCACACATGTGGTATCCCCGTACTCAGGAGAAGCAGCAAAATGTATTTTGGGGTGCAATTCCACATATAACCATGGCATGTTTGAGCAATATATCATTTAGTGACAACTTTTTGTACATTTTTTTTTCTTTTTGTCATTATTCAAACATTTGGGACAAAAAAAAAATATTCAATGGGCTCAACATGCCTCTCAGCAAATAGCTTGGGGTGTCTACTTTCCAAAATGGGGTCATTTGGGGGAGTTTTGTGCCATCTTGGCATTTTATGGTCTTCAAAACTGTGATAGGTAGTGATAGGTAGTGAGGAGTGAAATCAAAAATTTATGCCCTTAGAAACCTTGAAGGCGGTGCTTGGATTTTGGGGTCCCGTACGCGGCTAGGCTCCCAAAAAGTCCCACACATGTGGTATCCCCGTACTCAGGAGAAGCAGCAGAATGTATTTTGGGGTGGAATTCCACATATGCCCATGGCATGTGTGAGCAATTTATCATTTAGTGACAACTTTGTGCAAAAAAAAAAGTTTGTCATATTCCCGCAACTTGTGGCAAATCATAAAATATTCCATGGACTGAACATGCCTCTCAGTGTCTACTTTACAAAATGGGGTCATTTGGGGGGGTTTTGTGCTATTTTGGCATTTTATGGCCTTCGAAACTGTGATAGGTAGTGAGGAGTGAAATCAAAAATTTGCGCCCTTAGAAATCCTGAAGGCGGTGCTTGGTTTCCGGGGTCCCGTACGTGGCTAGGCTCCCAAAAAGTCCCACACATGTGGTATCCCCGTACTCAGGAGAAGCAGCAGAATGTATTTTGGGGTGCAACCATGGCATGTGTGAGCAATATATCATTTAGTGACAACTTTTTGTAATTTTTTTTTTTTTTTGTCATTATTCATTCACTTGCGACAAAAAAAAAATATTCAATGGGCTCAACATGCCTCTCAGCAATTTCCTTGGGGTGTCTACTTTCCAAAATGGGGTCATTTGGGGGGGTTTTGTACTGCCCTGCCATTTTAGCACCTCAAGAAATGAGATAGGCAGTCATAAATTTAAAGCTGTGTAAATTCCAGAAAATGTACCCTAGTTTGTAAACGCTATAACTTTTGCGCAAACCAATAAATATACGCTTATTGACATTTTTTTTACTAAAGACATGTGGCCTAAATGTATGACTAAAATTGAGTTTATTCGATTTTTCTTATAACAAAAAGTAGAAAATATCATTTTTTTTCAAAATTTTCGGTCTTTTTCCGTTTATATCGCAAAAAATAAAAATCACAGAGGCAATCAAATACCATTAAAAGAAAGCTCTATTTGTGGGAAAAAAAGGACGCAAATTTCGTTTGGGTACAACATTGCATGTCCGCACAATTTACAGTTAAAGCAGCGCAGTGCAAAATTCTGAAATCACCTCTGGTCCTCTAGCTACCAAATGGTCCGGGGCTTAAGTGGTTAAATATCGTACCTGGGGGGTGTCTAAAGTATGCCTGTGAAGTGCCACGTGTTTCCCGTGTTTAGAACTGTCCCTGCACAAAATGACATTTCTAAAGGAAAAAAAGCCATTTAAAACTGCTTGCGGCTTTAATGTCATGTCTGGTCCCGGTAATATGGATGAAAATCTTTGAGAAAAATGGCATGGCTACCCCACCAGCCTCCCCCCCCCCTACCCCAGCCCATTACCAGCCCTTTTGGGTCTTGTATGCATATTAAGGGGAACCCCGCACACAAAATAAAAAAGGCCCTATATTCTCTGAACAGCAGTATACAGGCGGTGCAAACAAGACAGGGACTGTAGGTTTGTTCTTAAGTAGAATCTGTTTGTAATTTTGAACACGTACATTGTTTAAGTGTAGCTCCAGCCAAAAAATCTATTTTTAAGCTTTTTGGAAAACATAGGGAAGGGTTATCACCCCTGTAACATTTGTTTTGCTGTCTGTGCCCCTTGTTCAGAACATTTCACCTCACTTTCCGTCCCAATGACAAATGTTTTTGAAAAGTGGGGTTTTTATTGAAACAAGGATTGGTGATGAAGCATAAGTAGACAGGAGACACCTTTTTCCCATATTAACTCTTACAGGATAGAATTTCCCTTCCTAGGGGTAGATTTCCTCTCACTTCCTGTTGTCTCCTTCCGTTTGCAAGTAGAAGTCGTTTGAAAGTAGGGGCCTGCCGTATATACTCTGCTGAAGTTTGCCCCTTACATGTTGGTGTTGCCACAACACTGTGAGCCCTCACAGTTATTCTTGGTGGGCGCTGGAACGCCCTGCTGTAAACTATTATATCAGGAATTGTATTTACATGCCATTGTTGAACAGTGGTAGGAAAAATTGGGCCTTTGGTGGTGGTGCTGGTGCCACAACACTGTAAGCCCTCACAGTTACTCTTTGTGGGCGCATGAATGGGCTCTGCTGTGAATTATTAGATCTAGAATTGTAATTACATGCCCCTGTTAAACAGGGGCAGAAAAATTGGTCCTTAGGCACTGGTGCCACAATACTGCAACCCCTCACAGATACTGTACTTGGAGCACAGCAATGAGCCCTGTTGCAAAGTATTGCATCAAAAATTTTAATTACACACCCCTGTTAAACAGGGGCAGAAAAATTGGGCCTTAGGCACTGGTGCCACAACACTGCAACCCCTCACAGATACTGAACTTGGAGCACAGCAATGAGCCCTGTTGCAAAGTATTGCATCAAAAATTGTAATTACACGCCCCTGTTAAACAGGGGCAGAAAAATTGGGCCTTAGGCACTGGTGCCACGACACTGCAACCTCTCCCAGATACTCTAGTTGGAGTGCAGGAATGAGCCCTGCTGCAAAGCATTGCATCAAAAATTGTAATTACATGCCCCTGTTAAACAGGGGCTGAAAAATTGGGCCTTAGCCACTGGTGGCGGCACCCAGAAACAAAAAAGTTCTTCCAAGCTATCATCAAGAATCGGATCATTGAGGAGGAGGAGGATAGTCAGTCAACATAACAGGACAGTCACTCAGCATCAGCATCAGTCTTGAAGGGATGTGACATTTGAAAATAAATTATTCTGTTATATCAGCTTCAGGTGCTTGGTAGCTGGTGGTGATCCAAGACTGGTTCATCTTTATGAAGGTCAGTCGATCAACCGAGTCGGTGGACAGGCACACCCTGTGATCCGTGACAAAGCCTCCAGCAGCACTGAATGTGCGTTTCGAAAGAACGCTGGATGCAGGACAGGCCAGTAGCTCAATTGCATACTGTGCAAGCTCTGGCCAGTGATCCATCCTCAACACCCAGTAAGCCAGAGGATTTTCGGTGGGAAAGGTGTGCAAGTCTGACCTTGCCCCTAGGTATTCTTGCACCATGTATATCAGATGCTGGCGATGGTTGCTGGAACCGATCATACCTTGGGACTGCAGACAAAAAAATTGTCTGAACGCATCGGTCAGACGGCCACCTTCTCCACTGCTCCTTCTGCTACTGACCGAAGCCTCAGCAACTCGTTGTCCAGGACCAGGAGTTTGTAACCTCCCAGTCTCTGGGAACGCGTTGCACAGACCTTTCTGCAAGGCCTCCCGGAGATGTCTCATCCTCTGCTCCCTCTGTGACGGCAAGATAAGGTCCGCAACCTTACCCTTGTACCGTGGATGAAGGAGAGTGGCCAGCCAGTAATGGTCCCTCTCCTTGATCCGAAGAATACGAGGATCCTTCCGCAGACTTTGCAGGATCAGGGAGGCCATGCAGCGTAGGTTAGCTGAGGCATTCTGTCCAGAGTCCTATGGGTCACTAAGGACGACATGATCCGCAGCCACCTCCTCCCAGCCACGTACAAGTCCACGGGTTTCTTGGGACTGTAAATCATCCCTAAAAGACTGCTGCTGTTGATGCTGAGTGCCATGCTCCACCTCCATGCTGACACAATCCTCCTCCTCCTCCTCCTCGTCCTCTTTCTGTGTGATGGGTGGGACAGAAGGAACACTGTCTGGGTAAAGGGAGCCTTGAGAGGCAAGGAAGTCCTCCTCTTCCTGCCTCTGTTCTGCCTCAAGTGCCCTGTCCATTATTCCACGCAGCGTATGCTCCAACAGGTGGACAAAAGGTACAGTGTCACTGATGCATGCACTGTCACTGCTCACCATCCTCGTGGCCTCCTCAAATGGTACCAGGACAGTGCATGCATCCCTGATCATGCCCCACTGGCGTGGTGAAAAAAAACCGAGCTCCCCTGACCCTGTCCTGGTGCCGTAGTCACACAGGTACTCATTGATGGCCCTCTGCTGCGTGTGCAGCCGCTGCAGCCTGGCCAACGTTGAGTTCCACCTGGTGGGCATGTCACATATAAGGCGGTTCTTGGGCAGGTTCAACTCCTTTTGCAGCTCAGCCAGCCGAGCACTGGCATTATATGATCTGCGGAAATGCACACAGACTTTCCTGGCCTGCCTCAGGACATCCTGTAAGCCAGGGTACCTGCCCAAGAACCTCTGCACCACCAGGTTAAGGACGTGAGCCACACAGGGCACATGGGTCAGTTGTCCCTGTTGGAGGGCGGAGAGGAGGTTGGTGCCATTGTCGCAAACCACCATTCCTGGCTTAAGCTGACATGGCGTCAACCACCTCTCGGCCTGCCCCTGTAGAGCAGACAGAACCTCTGCCCCAGTGTGGCTCCTGTCCCCCAAACACACCAGCGCAAGCACGGCATGGCATCTTTTTGCCTGCGTTCTTGCGTAGCCCCTTGAATGCCTACGGAGCACCGCTGGTTCCGAGGACAAAGCACAGGAAGAGGCCATGGAGGAAGAAGAAGAGGAGGGGGTGGAGGAGAGAGGTGTGTCACAACAACCAGTAGTAGCATTTTGGAGGCGTGGCGGCAGAAAAACCTACAACACTACTGCACCTTGTCCTGCATCCTTCCCAGCTGCCAAAAGAGTGACCCAATGGGCCGTGAAAGAAAGGTGACGTCCCTGTCCATGCCTGCTGGACCATGAGTCAGCGGTAATATGCACCTTACCGCTGACCGCCCTGTCCAGTGAGGCATGGACATTGCCTTCCACATGCCGATAGAGAGCCGGAATCGCCTTCCGTGAGAAAAAGTGTCGTTTGGGAACCTGCCACTGAGGAACCGCACATTGCACAAACTCACGGAAGGGGGCCGAGTCTACCAACTGAAAGGCAGCAGTTGAATTGCTAGCAATTTAGCCAAGCTAGCATTCAACCGCTGGGCATGTGGATGGCTGGGAGTGAACTTCTTTCGACGGTCCAGCAGCTGGGGCAGGGAAATTTGCCTGCTAGAATCGGACGTCTGTGTACTGCTAGCAGAGTGCCCGCAAGTTCTTGGCTGTGACACACCTAATTCTACACCTTCATTCCTCTCAGTGCAGGTTTCAGAGAGAACTGAAGGTACAGTGGGGTTGGAGATCCCAGCTGATGTGGAGCAAGGAGAGGTCCGCTTTGTTCTTTGGTGTGGGTCTTTAAGATACGCTTACCAACGAGCTGCATGGCAGGTCAACATATGTCTGGTCAAGCATGTGGTGCCCAAGCGGCTGATGTTTTGGCCACGCAAGATACGCTTCAGACATATGTTGCAAACAGCAGCGGTGCGATCTGATGCACTCGACTCAAAAAAGGCCCACACCAAAGAACTTTTGGAATAACGGGCAGAGGCAGCGCCCTGCGCAGGCGGAGCTTTGCGGTGTGATTCAGTCGGTGTGCTGCCCTTACGCTGGCCCCCCTAGGGCATCCTGCCTCGTTGGAGATGTGCCTCCTCCTCCTCCTCTCTCCTATCAGGCACCCACGTGGAGTCAGTGACCTCATCATCCCCTCCCTCCTCATCACTGGAGCCAATCTGGCAGTATGCTGCAGCTGCTGGAACATGACTGCCAGATTGCTGTCCTTCTTGAGCATCCCCTCTCTCTGCTCTCACGCTACTGCCTTCCTCTAGCTGGGTATCATCATCAGACCCTTCGAAACGCTGGGCATCCTCCTGGAGCATGTACCCAACACTGTGCTCAAACAGTTCGTGGGACTCCTCAGGAGGACACGGTGGGTCTAGGGAAGGAGTGACTGATGATGACATTGATACAAGGGAAGAGGACGCTTTGGCAGCTGCTTTTCCAGTACCCTGAGCCTGGGTGAGAGAGGATGAGGAGGATGAGGAGGGCTTGGTCATCCACTCTACCAAGTCTTCGGCATGATGCGGCTCAACACGTCCAGCTGCCAAAAATAAGGACAAGCGTGTCCCATGGCCACGTGCTGATGACGATGCACTGCATCCACGACCAGCACTGTTGTCTCTAGACACAGAGCCTGCTTGCCCTCTTTTATTGGCTCCTGACTGTCTGCCTCTCCTTGTTTGCCTTCCAGACATTCTAATGGCCTGCAGGTAAATGGGAAAACCAGCAATAAGGGGTAGCTTCAGGTGTATACTGTGCAGGAGGCACACTACGCGCGCTGTAAGTGCTGCAGATGACTGCCTGTGTTACACAACAGGAAAACACAGCAATAAGGGCTAGCTTCAGGTGTATATTTTGCAGGAAGCACACTACGCCCGCTGTAAGTGCTGCAAATGCCTGCCTGTGTTACACAACAGGAAAACACAGCAATAAGGGCTAGCTTCAGGTGTATATTTTTCAGGAAGCACACTACGCCTGCTGTAAGTGCTGCAGATGCCTGTTAGTGTAACACAAAATAAAAAAACACAAGCAATAAGGGCTAGCTTCAGGTGTATAATGTGCAGGAGGCACACTACGCCCGCTGTAAGTGCTGCAGATGCCTGCCTGTGTTACACAACAGGAAAACACAGCAATAAGGGCTAGCTTCAGGTGTATATTTTGCAGGAAGCACACTATGCCCACTGTAAGTGCTGCAGATGCCTGTTAGTGTAACACAAAAGAAAAAAAACACGAGCAATAAGGGCTAGCTTCAGGTGTATACTGTGTCGGAGGCACACTATGCCCACTGTAAGTGCTGCAGATGCCTGCCTGTGTTACACAACAGGAAAACACAGCAATAAGGGCTAGCTTCAGGTGTATATTTTGCAGGAAGCACACTATGCCCGCTGTAAGTGCTGCAGATGCCTGTTTGTGTAACACAAAAGAAAAAAACCACGAGCAATAAGGGCTAGCTTCAGGTGTATACTGTGTCGGAGGCACACTACGCCCGCTGTAAGTGCTGCAGATGCCTGCCTGTGTTACACAACAGGAAAACACAGCAATAAGGGCTAGCTTCAGGTGTATATTTTGCAGGAAGCACACTACGCCCACTGTAAGTGCTGCAGATGCCTGTTAGTGTAACACAAAATAAAAAAAAAACACAAGCAATAAGGGCTAGCTTCAGGTGTATAATGTGCAGGAGGCACACTACACCCGCTGTAAGTGCTGCAGATGCCTGCCTGTGTTACACAACAGGAAAACACAGCAATAAGGGCTAGCTTCAGGTGTATATTTTGCAGGAAGCACACTATGCCCGCTGTAAGTGCTGCAGATGCCTGTTAGTGTAACACAAAAGAAAAAACCACGAGCAATAAGGGCTAGCTTCAGGTGTATAATGTGCAGGAGGCACACTATGCCCACTGTAAGTGCTGCAGATGCCTGCCTGTGTTACACAACAGGAAAACACAGCAATAAGGGCTAGCTTCAGGTGTATATTTTGCAGGAAGCACACTATGCCCGCTGTAAGTGCTGCAGATGCCTGTTAGTGTAACACAAAAGAAAAAAACCACAAGCAATAAGGGCTAGCTTCAGGTGTATAATGTGCAGAAGGCACACTACGCCCGCTGTAAGTGCTGAAGATGCCTGCCTGTGTTACACAACAGGGAAACACAGCAATAAGGGCTAGCTTCAGGTGTATATTTTGCAGGAAGCACACTACGCCCACTGTAAGTGCTGCAGATGCCTGTTAGTGTAACACAAAATAAAAAAAACACAAGCAATACGGGCTAGCTTCAGGTGTATAATGTGCAGGAGGCACACTACACCCACTGTAAGTGCTGCAGATGCCTGCCTGTGTTACACAACAGGAAAACACAGCAATAAGGGCTAGCTTCAGGTGTATATTTTGCAGGAAGCACACTACGCCTGCTGTAAGTGCTGCAGATGCCTGTTAGTGTAACACAAAAGAAAAAAAAAACACGAGCAATAAGGGCTAGCTTCAGGTGTATAATGTGCAGGAGGCACACTACGCCCGCTGTAAGTGCTGCAGATGCCTGCCTGTGTTACACAACAGGAAAACACAGCAATAAGGGCTAGCTTCAGGTGTATATTTTGCAGGAAGCACACTACGCCTGCTGTAAGTGCTGCAGATGCCTGCCTGTGTTACACAACAGGAAAACACAGCAATAAGGGATAGCTTCAGGTGTATACTGTGCAGGAGGCTTGGCAAAAATTACACTGACACTGTCCCCTGCCTATCCTTCTGTCTCCCTGCACACAAGGTTTAGCAAAGAATATCACTGACACTGTCCCTGCCTATCCTTCTCTCTCCCTGCACGCAAGGTTTAGCAAATAATATCACTGACACTGTCCCTGCCTATCCTTCTCTCTCCCTGCACACAAGTTAAATGAACAAATAGCACTGACACTGTCCCTGCCTATCCTTCTCTCTCCCTGAACCGGAACACACTACACAAGGCCGCCGCGCTGGCGGCCTTTTATAGTGTGGGGTGTGTACTAAATCCAACAAACAAAATGTCACTGCCTTTATCTATTATCTATTATGGCTCTTCTCGCTGCCGGCGCTGTGATTGGCCAAGCATGCGGGGTCACAGTGCATGCTTGGCCAATCACAGCGCCTGGATTGCACTGCGATGGCATAGTGCATTGTGGGCCATTCGCGTCACTCGAATTTGGCGCGAACGGCCCGAATCGTTCGATCTTCATCGAGCGATCAAACAGCCGCTGTTCGAGTCGAACGTATGTTCGACTCGAACACTGAGCTCATCCCTACTCGTCACTTAGAGAAGCACCAGGGGGATAAGATAAGCGAGAAATTAGGCAGAAAGAGCATGGTTTCTCCTTAGCGACTATGCTCAAAGGAGATATTCTGAAATTGGAAAAAGGTGGCAAAGAAAACGGGCCTGTAATTCTGCCCTTTAATTCTTTTGCGATTTTGACAAACCTCTGGATGTGAATAAACTGTACGTAAGTTATCAACTAAAATACCTACCCCTGAAAAACCAGGGACTAAAAAAACATCCTTAACCACTTCAGCCCCGGAAGAATTGGCTGCCCAATGACCGCGCCATTTTTTTGCAATTCAGCACTGCGACACTTTAACTGACAATTGCGCGGTCGTGCGACGCTGTACCCAAACAAAATTGACGTCCTTTTTTCCCCACAAATAGAGCTTTCTTTTGGTGGTATTTGATCATCTCTGCAATTATTTTTTTTTGCGCTATAAACAAAAAAATAGAGACAATTTTGAAAAAAAAAACACAATATTTTGTACTTTTTGCTATAATAAATATCCCCATTTTTTTTTTTAAAAAAGCAAATTTTTTCTCAGTTTAGGCCGATATGTATTCTTCTACATATTTTTGGTAATAAAAATCGCAATAAGCATATATTGATTGGTTTGCGCAAAAGTTATAGCGTCTACAAAATAGGGGATGGATTTATAGCATTTTTTTTATTATTATTTTTTTTACTAGTAATGGCGGCGATCTGCGATTTTTATCGGGATTGCGACATTATGGTGGACACATCGGACACTTTTGACACATTTTTGAGACCATTGGCATTTATACAGCGATCAGTGCTATAAAAATGCACTGATCACTGTAAAAATTTCACTGGCAGGGAAGGGGTTAACACCAGGGGGCGATCAAGGGGTTAATTGTGTTCCCTAGTGTGTTTCTAACTGTAGGGGGATGGGACTGACCTAGAGGAAATGATGTGGCTCCTAGCTATTAGCGAACTCACAATCTATCTTTCCCCACAGAACAGAACAGGGATGTGTGTGTTTACACACACACATCCCTGTTCTGCTTCTCATGCCCATAATCGCTCACGGCCGGCGGTCCTCGCGACCGCTAGTCATGAGCATCGGCACCCCTGCGATGCAGCAGGCGCGCGCGTGCCTGCTATCCCACTTAAAGGGACTGACGTACAGCTACGATGGTTCGCGGTATCGTACCGACCTGCCGCCGTATAACGGCGGCGGCTGGTTGGCATGTGGTTAAAACTGTTACGAAGTAGCTCCACCATCCTGATTTTTGGATACATTATAGCCAGCGAATCATGCTTGACAACTTCCCTGGCATCAGAGCCTTTTGAAATAACATCCTTTGACTGAAGCTGGCCTGACATGGCAGAGGCCGTGCGCTAGCATCTACAAGCAGGGTGTGCCCCTGTACAGTATGAGCACTCATGCTTTTATCTACAGTTTGACAAAAATTTACATTGTCCTTCATTAAATGCAAAGCAAAATCCTTTGCAAAAAGATTTAAAGAACTGGGAGTTTTGTATTGTAATTGCGGTTTTTGGGGTAACATCAATTTTAGCCAAAGGCTAACGTCCTTTACACTCTAAAGCAAAGAAAGATGTACTGACAGTTTCTATCTAAACTTTTCATTGCAATTAAACCAAGAGATGCCACCGAAAAGCCTACAACAATATGAAGGTGTTGGAGTAACCCAGAACACTTCTGCCCTTCTCTGCACACATTTGCAAAGTCTGTAAGGTTAATGCTCTCCAGGGTAGAAGAACTATTGAGTTCACTTCATCAGGAACAGGAGTCACATATCCCATCAGGTCCTTTATAACCTGCGCTACAAAATGCGTGGTGTACCTTCTGCGGTGCCCATGCGGTTTGGAATACGTTGGTCGGACCACTAGAAAACTGAGTATTAGATTGGGAGAACACATCACCAATATAAAAAATGGTTTTGACAAACATAGTGAGTCTAAGCATTATGATCTTGTACATAACAGAAATCCAAAAGGTACCATTTTCATTGGTTTAGAGAAATATGTGTCCCACTGGAGAGGTGGGAATGGCAAAAGAAGCATCTCTAGATCTGAAACCAGTTGGATACACAAATTAGGTTGTCACACACCGGGTGGCCTCAATGTGGAATGGGATATAAATTGCTTCATTAACAATGGGTGATGTATTTTCTATTCTACCTGAAGCAATTTATTCCTATTCTTTTACAATTATGATCTGAGTTTTAATCCATCGAAATGTTTTTTTTGGGGCCCGATTAATTAACATATGAAACAAAAGTTTTTTTAAAAAAGATTTATATATATCAAGTGTTAACTTGTTTTAGAATAATCTCTGAACAAATGTTTTTTTGAAAACAGTTACACTATGATCCACAAGATGTCACTGTGGAGACTAGATTAAAATTGGTGCAATTTCCGGAGGCTCCACTAGGGGTCATAGTGTAACTATGTCTATGTTTAGACCTATGCATTGAGAGATCAATGTAGAGGCTAATATTTGCTCCATCTGTCAATCTGACATGTAGCCAATGAGAGAACCCCTAGTGGGCCCTTTGGCTACAAATAGCGTGTGTGCGCCTGTATGGGCGTGCCCCTGATGATGTCAGATGTGACGAAGCGGCGTAGGGCGACACGCACATGCACTGCGCACGCGCGAATGGTCTTTGACAGAAACTCGGAGCAATTTACTTCCTTGCAAGGATTTTCTCTTTTATTATTTTATGCATATAGGAGAACTATACTTTCTCTTGTACATTTTTTTAAATCGAATTAAAACTTCCTTGATGAACTCTGCACTATGGAAAGTTCTTTTTTCTTTTTTGGATTTCGTTTCATCTGCTGAGGATTATTCACTCTGATTCATCAAGAGTGTTTCCCATTTCTGGATTGGATCAGCTGTGCAGACACGTTCTGGAGACTCACCTACTGTGAATGGAGTGTTCCCACTGCAGTCTTCCTGCCTCCCATGGAGTGAACATCGCTCTGCTAAGCTTGTTTTGACCCCCCTGAAAAGGGCGGTCACAGGCTGTTTGGTAAGCCTTCATTTCTCACTTTGGTGGCGGGATCTTCACTTATTGTTGGAATAATATCTACCAGTTTTATTGGATATTTTCTCTGTGGAACTTTCATCATCCAATTAGAGGGAAGACCCACTACACATTCAATTATTCGCTCTTCACGTGCATTTATGAACTTTATTTGTTTATTTGTGCTGTTTACTTGTGTTTTTGATACTTTTTTCACTTATTTCATTCACTGTATAGACATACACAGTTTTTTTTCCAGCGCTACACTATTTTGTATACCCATTTTTGTTTGTACCTTATATCAAGGTTTTTTTTGGTGTTAGCAGCAGGTTTCCTTAAGGGACTTATTCATTTATTTATTACTTCACATTATTTTGCACCTAGCGCAAATTTTTCTTTTTATAACCACTTTCTTTTTATAATCAAGTATAGAAATATCCAAGACTTCCTAACCCTCATTTCCATCCAAAGGTAAACTTGTACTGCTGCAAACAATATCAAATAAAGTTAAGGACTGAAATGTAGGCTCCATTATTTGCCAATAGACTGTGGCCAGTACCATAGCAGATTTTGAGCTTGAGGATGTACTGTAAACAGAAGATGCTGCTGTCACAATTACAGAAAGGTAAGTGAGCACATAGTGGGGAGTTGTTTAGGTTAGATTTGTATTTTATCTTTAAAATTCAGTTGTCCTTTAAAGAGGATATTTCTTAAAGGATATGTAAACGTTCATTTTTAAATAAAATTAAATAACAAACATGTCATACTTACCTCCTCTGTACAGTTGGTTTTGCACAGAGTGGCCCGATCCCCCTCTTCTCGAGTGCCCCATAGGAAAAGCGCTCTCCCTCAGGGCACCCGTTGCGGGCGCGCTCCCGTGTCCTGCTGCTGCGTCCATTGACACAGACAGCAGGACTCGGCTCTGCCCCCCGTCTCCCACATCATTGGGTATTGATTGACAGCAGCGGGAGCCAATGGCTGCGCTGCTATCAATCTATCAAATTAGGTCCCGAGACACCGGCTGGAGCGGGTGTGCTCATCCCCAACACAGCAACGGTTGGACTCAGGTAAGTAAAAGGAGAGCTCTGGGGGGCTGGTGCACTACAAGAGGTTTTTCACCTTAATGCATAGAATGTAAGTTAGCCTTAAATGGACTTAAAGGAGTTGATTTACTAAAACCGGAGAGTGCAAAATCTGGAGCAACTTCCATATTTTTTTGTTGTCAAAGCTTACTTGAACATGCTGAAGTTAGAAGCTAATTGGCTAGCATGCATAGCTGCACTAGATCTTGCACTCTCGAGTATTAGTAAATCAACCCCAAAGTGTTGCTAAACCCACATCATAAAAAAAAAAAAAATCAATAAATGCTGTATTACATGCTGTTCATCCTCACTGAGATTTGTTTTCTGCATTCTGCAAAAAAAAATGGTTGATCCTGCTGCTCTCTATATCCCCCTTTTACCAATGTCCCTAGTGCAGCTAGGGATTTTGCAGGGCAGTGTTGGCAGCTCTGCACATGCTCAGTTTTAGGTGAGTCTCTAAGCTAAGCATTTCCTTCCTATCACATATAAGAAGCCCATGTGACTATAGAGTCACACATGTGGGCGTATACATAGTGGTAAATGACAGCCCACTCCCTCCCACTAATCAGCTAAACGGAATGGAGGTGGGATATTACATGTAGATAGGTGAAGGTTTCACATCCCTCTTATTCTAAGACACAGGCTGAAGGAGTGTGACACAGCCTGCGACTGGCAGAAATTCACCCACACTTATTGCCAAAGGCTGTTTGTTTTTTAGTTTTGTTTTTTAACCACATCAATACTGGGCACTTTCGCCCCCCTTCCTTCCCAGGCCAATTTTCAGCTTTCAGCGCTCTCACATTTTCAATGATAATTGCGTGGTCATGCTACACTGTGCCCAAATGAAATGTTTATCATTTTGTTTGCACAAATAGAGCTTTCTTTTGGTGGTATTTATTTACGACTCCGTTTTTTATTTTTTGCAATATAAGTGAAAAAAAAGCAGAAATTTGAAAAAAAAACAATATTTTCTTTATTCTATTTTAAAAAAAATCCAATAAAATTGAATTTTGTCATAAATTCAAGCCAAAATGTTTTCTGCTACATGTCTTTGGTAATAAAATCCCGCTAAGTGTATAATAATTGCTTTGTGTGATCACGAACATATGTACGCAAATGATCATGTACGCAGGTGATCACGGACATAGGAATAGTGCGCAGGTGATCACGGACATATGTTTGCAGATAATCATTGGAACATATGATTTTACTGTTACATATGTGGGGGACAGGTGCTTTTACTATGTGGGGACATGTGTGTGGAGACATGTGTTTTGGGGACATTGTGTGGGTACATGTGTGTTTTAAATTGTGTGTTACTAGGCTGGTGATCAGTGTGTAAAAAGCTGTAAAAAACAGCTCATACACACTGATCACCAGCCGGGCTGCAGCGATCCCTCTCCTCTCCTCACCGACAACTAATGTGTGAGAAGAGGAGAGCCAATCGCCTAGCAACCGGCTCTCTGTTTACATCACATGACGGCTGTCATTGGACACAGCCGTCATGTGATCAGGAGTGCCAATCACAGAGCCCTCCTGCCGATCTGGGAAGCGCCATGTACGGGTGACAAGAGCGCATCGGGATTGCGCCGCTGTGCGGGCACACGCACGCGCGATCCCCCTCCTTCTGAGGGTTGTTCCTGAATGTCCACTCAGAAGGAGAGAGCGCCCACCCGGCCGTACATTTGCAGTGGCCGGGTGGGAAGTGGTTAACATGTGTCCAGCAGCAGATAACTAGATGATCCTCCTGCTTATGTGTTCTTGCAGACAGGCTGAGAAAGAGCTGGATCATGTGACAGCTGTATATCGATTAGCAAAAAGGTACTTTGATGGGTATTTTTATTAAATAAATTACAGTGTCATCAGAAATAGAAGGGATAATGTAAATTGTGTGTATAACACATCTTCTAGCAAAGTAACCTTTCCTTTGAGAAATAACAAACATTTACAATGCTACTATGCTACTAATGCTACTAATACTAACTATATATATACTGTATATTTTGTATATAGCAACTGAGAGCATTTAAGGGAGCCTACTAAAATATAAAATATTGTCAGTCAACACTGAGCAAATGCTGAAATTGACTTGGCTAGTCAAGATATGCACCAGATTTCATCAGGTAAAGTGAAACTAAGGTTAACATTTTGGTTTGTCAAATAATACTAAACAGAAAGTCGGTTTATCACCCCCATATTTTGTTTAAATTATGACACAAATTGATGTGGTCCCACCTGAGTGACAGTATAGAACTTTCAGCACCACTTTTGACCTTCTCAGGCAGATGCAATGATACAATGGGTTTGTGCATGATTTATTGCCGTGGTAGTCATCTGTAGTCCTCAACATATGTTTTCCCTACTACCAGACAAACAGCACAGGAAGTCTGGGGAAGTTCCTTCACTGGAATACAAAATGCAAAACAGAGGCTCTAAACTTTCCCTGCTCTAATGAACAATGTAGAAAATTATATCTGAAGTTGGATTTTAAGATCAACTATCTTCATAAAGTTTGGGAATATTTGAAAAAAAATATATTACCTGAATATGGCTTTTAAGTTAGTTAATACATCATATAATATTTTGTATTATGTTTGTATTATTTTTGCTATTTTTCTACCTTCAATATCCATAACTCCTTTGCAACTAGTATAACCCTCAGTATAATGTAAATAAAAGGTTATTATTCTGGCTCCCAATATAATAAATTCCTTATTATTGACTAGATTCCTTTGCCTAAGATGCATGTGATGCACTTGTCATGTATCTGGCACTCAAAGTTCCATTAAGAATAGTTTCTAGAAGTTCACATGAGTACAAAAAATAGCCAATTCCCACTAAGTGGTTTCTTTCATGTCATAAGAGGAAGGGTCATGTGTTTTAGCTTAACTGATACAATCTAATGAAATGGCTTTCAAAGGCACAGACCAAATAAATAACTTTTTCATATAATAGTCTTGGATTGAGTTTATTTTCCTATTTACAATGAATTTGAGTTTTATTCTCACCAAATTATTTAGAGTGCTCTCCTTTTAATCGCGTTTCAAATGTATTAAAAAAAACAATCACAAAAAAATGATTTGCATGTTTTGGGATAATGGAAGAAAGAAAAAGAAAAATTTAGCTTTCACTAAAAAATTGTTATTTATGAAAATATTTTCTGAATGTCACTTATATTTTGAATTGCAAATGCATTCGGATTAAAAAAACAAAACAAAATTGGAAAGTTAACATCTTATGTATAATAATAATGAAAATAGTAATAAAAAAAGTTTGTATTTTTTCATATAAATTTTTGAGGACCATGGAGAACCTAGGACAAACAGGGAGAGTCAACAGCATTCAGTGACCAGTGTTTAGGGTAAAGGAGATCCACTAATGAATAATTATCAGTCACCTATGACAATATAATCCATTTATAAAAGTTAACGTGCATATGTAGCATAAAAATGTTTAATACAACAGGGAAAGGTTAAAACCCATGTAAATATATTTGTTGGTGTTTGTTTACCATTGCTTCTTCTTGTGGGGACACTCTAAAGACAACTTAAAAATGTTGGATTTTTTATCTCTTCAACATGGATATAAGTGTCAGAGAACGTACCTTGCCGGGCGTGTTGGTGATCGCTTTGGTGTGCGTTCGCGTGCGCCGATGCGCGCTGATGTTTGGCATGTTCCCGTCCGCGCTGGTGCACTTCCCAGACCGCGGGCGCGCGTGCCTGTGCGCGTTGGTGTGTCTGTGCGTGCGGGTGCATGTGCGCGCATTGCGGGCGCGCGCGCACATGCGCCGTTGCGCGCGCCGACGCACGCCGGTTTGCCTATTTAAACTCCTGGAACACTTCAGACCGGTGCTGTCTGATCTGCAGTCCCCTGTGTATCCTGCTCCTGTTGTTCGCCCGAAACCTGACCTTCTGACCACCCGGCTTGTTACTGGACTTTCCCTGCTATCCGCCTGCACCCGACCTCGGCCTGTCTTTGACCCTGAACCTGCCTACCCCGCTGTACCATATTGCCTGAACGTTGCCGAACCCTGCCTGTCTGACCGCTCCTTCTGCATCTGCCCAGCTGCGCTGCTCTATACACCTGCCTGCCTACCTGCCAGCCTGCAGCCTGCCTGGCTTAGCTACCCTCCTGAACCCAGGATCCAGAGCCGCCTTCCAGGAACCAATCTCAGGCTCTCTTACCCTTCCGCACTCCCGTGCCTCCTGTCTGCACTACTAGGGGCCCGCGAGTCGGATCCGTACGGGTGACCTCACTCTGCTCCAACGGACTCGCTGATCAGGTGCGTATCTCCCTGACAGTATCAGACAGCCATGTCCGAGTCCGAGCAGGGGAGGGATCCCATGGAGGAATTATGCCGACACCTGAACGGGCTGACGCAAGCCGTGAAAGACCTCCAAGCCGGCTATACCAGGTTGGAGGAAAGAGTTCAAGTCCTGTCCTCGCCTGCCAGCCCGCAAGGCACCACATCCACGGCATATCCGGCTACACCTTCTGTCGTCATGCTTCCTCCGGAACCCAGGGTCCCTACACCCGAGAAGTTTGCGGGCGATCGCAGCAAATATCGTGCGTTCCGCAACGCCTGCGAGCTTTTCTTCGCCCTGCAACCCCACACCTTTTCTCTGGAAGTAACCAAGGTGGGCTTCGTCATCTCCCTGCTGACCGACGAGCTGCAGGCCTGGGCTCACCGCCTTCTAGAGCAGAAAGATGCCTCCTTGGAGACCCTTGCCACGTTCTTTGCCTCTATGTCCCAACTCTACGAGGACCCGCAACAAGCGGCTACTGAAGAATCCGTTCTTCACTCTCTCCTGCAAGGCCGCAGAGCGGCCGAGGACTATGCGGCAGAGTTCAAACGTTGGAGTTCTGACACAGAGTGGAATGACGCTGCTTTGCGCTACCAATTCCGGATGGGCCTGTCGGATCAGCTCAAGGACGAGCTAGCACGTGTCAGAGTTCCTCAAACCCTGGACAAGCTAATAGATCTGTCAATTCAGATCGACCGGCGCCTGAGAGAGCGCCGCTCCGAGAGGACCTCCAGTCAGTTCCGACCCACCTGGTTGCTCCCCAAGGTCTCAAACCCAGCCCGTCTTGCACCTCTGGCTTCCCCGTCACCGGCCTTAGATGACCAGGAACCCATGCAACTGGGCTTACTGCGCCCTTCTCTCTCTCCCGAAGAACGCCAGCATAGGCGTAACAACAATCTGTGCATGTACTGTGGCGAACCAGGACACTACGTGAGATCCTGCCCGGCCAAGATGCGTAAGTGCCTGCCTGTTTCTTCTACTTGTGCCTCTTTGTTGCCTAACCCAACTTCTCACTTGGCTCTCTCCATCTCTTTACAGCCCCCCGGAAGGACTTCCACAATCCTAGTACCCGCCATAATTGATTCGGGGGCATGCAGCTGCTTTATCGATTTGACATTTGCTGCCAGTCATCACATTCCCCTGCAGCCAAAATCCCGGGGACTTGCAGTACACCTCGCTGATGGCTCCATTATCAAATCCGGCCCTGTCACTCAGGAAACCGTTCCCTTGTTGGCCTCGGTGGCAACCCACCATCAGGAGTTCCTAAGTCTGGATGCCATCTCCTCTCCGCTATTCCCCGTCATTCTGGGGATGCCCTGGCTGCAAGCCCATAACCCCAACATTGACTGGGCTACAGGGAGGGTTAAATTCCCCTCAGATTATTGCCAGCAACACTGCCTGCAACAAGCCTCTACCGACCATCCTCACCTGCTCTGTCTGGACACAGACCCTGACCTTCAGAAAACCATCCCTGAGCCCTACCATGACTTTCTGGACGTGTTCAGTAAGAAGGGAGCAGAAACCCTTCCTCCTCACAGACCATATGATTGCCCTGTAGAACTTTTGCCTGGGAC
Source organism: Rana muscosa (assembly GCA_029206835.1). NCBI lineage: Eukaryota > Metazoa > Chordata > Amphibia > Anura > Ranidae > Rana > Rana muscosa. Next base: position 1,104,845,302 of record CM055122.1, on the reverse strand, counting down.
CGAAGTACCTTTTGGGAGGATCTTCCCGTTGACTGAGCAGGAATTGGGCACCCTGAAGGTCTACATCGACGACAACCTAAAAAAAGGGTTCATCCGCCCGTCCACCTCGCCTGCAGGTGCGGGCATCTTTTTCGTTGAAAAAAAGGACCATTCCCTACGCCCCTGCATTGATTATCGGGAGTTGAACAAGATCACCATTAAAAACCGTTATCCCTTACCTCTCGTGCCGGAACTTTTCCAGAGGCTGGGAACGGCGGTCATATTCACCAAGCTTGACCTCCGAGGAGCGTACAACCTGATCCGCATTCGAGAGGGGGATGAGTGGAAGACGGCCTTCCGCACGCGGTTCGGGCACTACGAGTATCTAGTTATGCCGTTCGGACTGTGTAACGCTCCGGCTACCTTCCAACATTTTGTCAATGACATCTTCCGTGATTACCTGGACTTGTACGTCATAGTATACCTGGACGATATCTTGATATTCTCCTCCTCTGTAGACGACCATCGCAGGCATGTCCGGAATGTCCTTGTTCGGCTCAGACGACATGGGCTTTACGCCAAGCCGGAGAAATGTGAGTTTGAGCGGCAAAGCATCCAGTTTCTCGGTTTGATCATTTCGATTGAGGGCATTAAAATGGACCCTCAGAAGGTGTCGGCTATCCTGGACTGGCCTGCCCCCACAGATAAAAAAGGGGTCCAGCGCTTCATCGGATTTTCCAACTTCTACCGGAAGTTCATCAGAAGTTTCTCTGCAATTGTCGCCCCTCTTACCGAACTGACCAAACAAGGAAACCGATTCTATTGGTCCCCTAGAGCCCAAGCTGCCTTTGACAAACTGAAGGAATTATTTGTCTCTGCCTCCATCCTGAAGCACCCTGACCCTGCATTACTTTTCGTCCTGGAAGTGGACGCTTCCGAAAATGCAGTGGGGGCTGTGCTATCCCAGCGTCAGGGGGCTAAAGCCCTACTTTTTCCAGTGGCCTTCTTCTCGCGCAAGCTTTCCACGGCGGAACGGAACTATGACGTGGGTGACCGGGAACTCCTGGCTATCAAGGCCGCATTAGAAGAATGGCGTTACCTGCTCGAGGGGGCGGCTCACCCCATTTTGGTCTACACGGACCACAAGAACCTCGAGTACCTGAGAACAGCTAAGAGGTTGAAGCCAAGGCAGGCAAGGTGGGCACTTTTTTTCTCAAGGTTTCTGTTCCACATCACCTACAGGCCTGGCTCAAAAAACATTAAACCGGACACACTGTCCCGAATGTTCAGCACTCCTGAAGAGAACTTACCTGTTGACACCATCCTCCCTGCCGGGAACTTCCTGCTGCTTCAAGAAGACCTCATGCCCCGTATTAAGCGGGCGTCTGCTGGCTTGACCTCTCTTCCGGGGGACTGTGTCAGGGCACAAGATGGTCTGATCAGGCACGAGGGCAAAATTCTGGTCCCTGAGGGTCTTCGGATAGCTGTTCTGGAACTTTGCCATGACCACAAGTTGGCCGGACATTTCGGTACCTTGAAAACGGCCGAGCTTATCAAGCGCACGTTCTGGTGGCCGCAGCTGGGTAGCGACTGCAAGAGATACGTGGACTCATGCAACACCTGCTCCCGGAACAAGAATAGCCGGATGAGGGCCTGGGGTCTATTAAAACCTCTACCTGTCCCTGAAAGACCCTGGAAGATGGTGTCGATGGACTTCATAGTGGAGCTCCCCCTGTCCGAAGGATTCTCCACGGTCTTCGTTGTCGTTGACAGGCTGTCCAAGATGGCTCATTTTTTGCCCATGAAAGGTACACCTTCCGCCATGGAGACGGCGAGGGTTTTTATCAGGGAGATAGTGAGGCTCCATGGAGTTCCGGCAAGTATTGTCTCAGACCGAGGCGCCCAGTTCACCTCCAGATTTTGGAAGGCTCTTTGTGGTTCTCTGGAAATTGAGTTGGCATTCTCTTCGGAGTACCACCCTCAGACGAATGGTCAAACAGAGAGAACCAACCAAACATTAGAACAGTACCTCCGTTGTTTTTCCTCCTTTTCCCAGGATGATTGGGTCTCCCTACTCCCCATCGCTGAATTTGCTTACAACAACTCCCTGCACTCTGCCACTAAGCAAACCCCATTCTTTGCCAACTATGGGTTCCACCCCTCCTTTTTGCCAAGTACCATACCTGAATGCACTATACCTGCAGTGTCCGAAACAATGGATTTCTTCATCTCCAATAACAAACTTCTACAGGAGACCATGTCTAAGACCCAGGAGTACAACAAGAGGATGTTTGATAGGAAAAGGAGAGGGGAACTCATTCTGGAGCCTGGCAACCAGGTGTGGTTATCCACAATTAACCTAAAGATGGCCTGTCCGTCCAGGAAGTTGGGCCCTAAGTTCATGGGACCTTTCTCGGTAAAGAGGAGGATCAACAATGTGGCATATGAGCTCGACCTGCCTAACTCCCTGAAGGTCCAGCCAGTCTTTCATGTGACCCTGTTAAAGCCGGTTGTCCCTAACCCCTTCGCTGGCCGTAACACTGGCCCACCGGAACCTGTTTTGATTGACAACGAGGAGGAGTTTGAGGTGGAGGCAATCCTGGACTGTAGGAAGAGACACAACCAGGTGCAATATCTAATTAAGTGGAGGGGTTACGGCCCAGAAGATAACTCATGGGAACCCGAAAGCGGCATACATGCGGAGGAACTCATGCAAGCTTTCAGGAGGTCTCATGCCGCGAAGATCGCTCAATTGGGCATCCGGAGGCTGCTCTAAAGGGGGGGCACTGTCAGAGAACGTACCTTGCCGGGCGTGTTGGTGATCGCTTTGGTGTGCGTTCACGTGCGCCGATGCGCGCTGATGTTTGGCATGTTCCCGTCCGCGCTGGTGCACCTCCCAGACCGCGGGCGCGCGTGCCTGTGCGCGTTGGTGTGCCTGTGCGTGTGGGTGCATGTGCGCGCATTGCAGGCGCGCGCGCGCATGCGCCGTTGCGCGCGCCGACGCACGCCGGTTTGCCTATTTAAACTCCTGGAACACTTCAGACCGGTGCTGTCTGATCTGCAGTCCCCTGTGTATCCTGCTCCTATTGTTCGCCCGAAACCTGACCTTCTGACCACCCGGCTTGTTACTGGACTTTCCCTGCTATCCGCCTGCACCCGACCTCGGCCTGTCTTTGACCCTGAACCTGCCTACCCCGCTGTACCATATTGCCTGAACGTTGCCGAACCCTGCCTGTCTGACCGCTCCTTCTGCATCTGCCCAGCTGCGCTGCTCTATACACCTGCCAGCCTGCAGCCTGCCTGGCTTAGCTACCCTCCTGAACCCAGGATCCAGAGCCGCCTTCCAGGAACCAATCTCAGGCTCTCTTACCCTTCCGCACTCCCGTGCCTCCTGTCTGCACTACCAGGGGCCCGCAAGTCAGATCCGTACGGGTGACCTCACTCTGCTCCAACGGACTCGCTGATCGGGTGCGTATCTCCCTGACAATAAGTGGAAGTAAAAACTTGATAGACAGTCTAACCCTTCCCTACTCTAGCCATAACTAAAAAAAAAAAAATGGTCGCCTTTACATTCATTTTAACATTGTGCCATATTTTCATGATTGAATATTGCACATAATACTGACAAATAGGTATATGTGTATATAATTGTAATAATTAATTCTGTGTTTATTAATGATTTAAAGTTAGTCAAGGTAGTATTAAATATAATACCGAAATCTGTTTACAATCTTTTTAAATCGTATGTGCCCATGAAATTATTTTGTGCTTCATTCAGTATTTTTTTTTCTACTATTACCCCTATCTTTCTTAACCAAAGCTAAGAATTTCTCACAAAAGTGGAAGCATGACATATTGACAGTGTGACACATACCAACAACATGACAAATGAGGCATGAATACTTAGCAGTAAGACTCAGGTCTGCCTTGTCATCAACTACAACAAAAATCTAAGTGTGGAGGTTTGCTTTAAATGATACAGGAAATGTTATGTAATTAGTTAGGGTCAAAAATGGGAGACTTTAATTTGTCTGAGGCTAGTGAAAATAAATCATGCAACCTAAAATTACTACACTTTTGTGTTGTTCCAAATGTTTGTTCACCTACTTCAGCCAACCCAACTTCAGGACGCATGACTAACACTCACAATGCCTCTCATGTGAATTAATCAGGAAAGTCAAATTATGAGGAACAGACATATCTCATGACAAAAGTTTGTCTAATGGCACGTTGAAATGTAAGTAATCATTATTAACTACCTTGATACATTTTTCGATACAAGATGATAGTGACTAACTAAAAACATTTTCTGCCCATATTGTTGGATTTTGTTACTGAAAGGCACTATTGTGTTAGATGTCTGTCATTCCAAAGAGATTACTGAGAAATGCTGGAGATGAGATGAGGTAATTTCACTGGCTAGAGCACACCCATAACTCCTTATTTGGTCAAAACAAACCATTTAACAGTCTGAGCAGTACCAACAGAGCTCAGTATGGAACACTAAACAAGCAGAGGTTGCCATCACTGAAAACTGTAGCTATAGAGATGTAGGCAGCTGAAATTATAAGCAAATCTTCACTGTTACTATGAAGCTTTATCTTTCTCTTCCTTCCTCCTAAACATCTTAAATGTGATAGACAACTTCAACAGTAATCAGCATGTTCAGTAGGAATAATTGACAACAGTTGGCAAAACTGATATTGTCTTAATCACTATTTCATAAAAGGAAATTGTTTTGGGACTTTATATGAGACCATGACCATCCAGTACATAGGTCTCCATCCCTATTATATGAGAAAAGAGAAGGTTGGGACTTTATATGAAACACAGCACTTGGGTGGAATGAATCAATCAATATAGTATAAACAATATTTAATATCGCAATTGAGCATAGTAAAGTGCATAATGGTCATCATTAAACAGTGGACACAGTACAAATTAAATAGGAACATGATTGGTAAATCACAAGTGTTCATAATAAATTGCACAGTATACATAGTAACATATAATCATTGATAAGACCAGCAGTATACCCAAAAATATGTAAAATAATAAAAACGTAATTCCCAGTGTTAATTGCTCCTGAAGAGTGGACTACACATCCACGAAATGCGTAGAGCCTACACAAGTGTTGCCATGTCACATCAATCATGTACATACCATGGGGTTTACGTTGTTTGAATCATCAATCAAATTAATATATTATCAATTACGTTTTTATTATTTTACATATTTTTGGGTATACTGCTGGTCTTATCAATGATTATATGTTACTATGTATACTGTGCAATTTATTATGAACATTTGTGATTTACCAATCATGTTCTTATTTAATTTGTACTGTGTCCACTGTTTAATGATGACCATTATGCACTTTACTATGCTCAATTGCGATATTAAATATTGTTTATACTATATTGATTGATTCATTCCACCCAAGTGCTGTGTTTCATATAAAGTCCCAACCTTCTCTTTTCTCATATAATAGGGATGGAGACCTATGTACTGGATGGTCATGGTCTCATATAAAGTCCCAAAACAATTTCCTTTTATTAACTAATTAGGGATGGAAACATACACTTATCTACTTATTTATCCCATGATTTTTTGTTTGACATGTAATTAGTGCCAATTATATAATATTTTAGTATCACTGGTTTTCCTGTTTTATCATTATGTTAGATCTTTGTCTGGGGGTTGCTTCCATCCATACCGGGAGCTGCGACGCGCATCTCGGCTGTCCCCCAGTCCCTCGATCCCTATGATCGCGGGTATGGTGGCTAGCACTCGCTGTGCGTCGACGCCACGCCCCCACACGTCCGCGCGACTGACGTCATTCATGACGCCGCGTGCCGACGTACTGTGTTTCCGTCTGCGTGCGCCACGAGGGAGAATTTAGGCGCCTATTTAAGCGTTAGTTGCTTGGATGTGGCTGCCTCTTCTCTCTCGGCACACCTAGCGTGACGTTGGTGGAGCTCTGCTGGCAGGTGGGATGGTCCTTATTCCTAGTCCCATAATTTTTCCCATACTAGACGCTTCACTATGGTTATCCACAATTGACCAGTTCACAGCCGTATTTAATTTAGGTAAACTCACTGTTGATATAATTACTATGGTCACTTGTCTTATATTTTTTATTTTTTATTCAACCCTTCACCCTGCTAAACTACCTACTTAATAGGATGTCTGACCCTTATTTTTCATGTATATACCCACACATATTGGTCCTTTATTGTTGTTTCCCTTCACTAATTCACCATTAATATCCATTATGCTTCATCATGTTATCTCACTCACACCAATAGGATGGTCGTTTTCTATGCTTCTATCTTCACCTTTTCCTACCTATAGGTCTTACAATCCCCCCCCTTCCTTTATTAGCTCAGTAGTATTACCTTTATGCTTACCAATTTCTATATTACCATTTATTACAGAATCCCTTCTTGGGCTCAGTACAAGTACTGCAGCTATGGAACTACAAAGTGGATTTTGTAATGCAATCCTTCACCCCAGGGTCGAGTCCCCCCCCGCCGCCGCATTGCCTGCACCTCAGCTCCTGGGGGGATGTCCTTCATCCCCCAGCGTCTCTTATTACCAACGTTATCTTCTATACGTTTTTAAGCTACCCATAGGTAAGAGTGTTAGGACCAAAGTAATTGCTCCCCCTCTTTCCTTCTAATCAATTACCATTGATTATGAAATTATTTTTTACTCTAGGTATTCCCAGTGTTAATTGCTCCTGAAGAGTGGACTACACATCCACGAAACGCGTAGAGCCTACACAAGTGTTGCCATGTCACATCAATCATGTACATACCATGGGTTTTACGTTGTTTGAATCATCAATCAAATTAATATATTATCAATTACGTTTTTATTATTTTACATATTTTTGGGTATACTGCTGGTCTTATCAATGATTATATGTTACTATGTATACTGTGCAATTTATTATGAACATTTGTGATTTACCAATCATGTTCTTATTTAATTTGTACTGTGTCCACTGTTTAATGATGACCATTATGCACTTTACTATGCTCAATTGCGATATTAAATATTGTTTATACTATATTGATTGATTCATTCCACCCAAGTGCTGTGTTTCATATAAAGTCCCAATCTTCTCTTTTCTCATATAATAGGGATGGAGACCTATGTACTGGATGGTCATGGTCTCATATAAAGTCCCAAAACAATTTCCTTTTATTAACTAATTAGGGATGGAAACATACACTTATCTACTTATTTATCCCATGATTTTTTGTTTGACATGTAATTAGTGCCAATTATATAATATTTTAGTATCACTGGTTTTCCTGTTTTATCATTATGTTAGATCTTTGTCTGGGGGTTGCTTCCATCCATACCGGGAGCTGCGACGCGCATCTCGGCGGTCCCCCAGTCCCTCGATCCCTATGATCGCGGGTATGGTGGCTAGCACTCGCTGTGCGTCGACGCCACGCCCCCACACGTCCGCGCGACTGACGTCATTCATGACGCCGCGTGCCGACGTACTGTGTTTCCATCTGCGTGCGCCACGAGGGAGAATTTAGGCGCCTATTTAAGCGTTAGTTGCTTGGATGTGGCTGCCTCTTCTCTCTCGGCACACCTAGCGTGACGTTGGTGGAGCTCTGCTGGCAGGTGGGATGGTCCTTATTCCTAGTCCCATAATTTTTCCCATACTAGACGCTTCACTATGGTTATCCACAATTGACCAGTTCACAGCCGTATTTAATTTAGATAAACTCACTGTTGATATAATTACTATGGTCACTTGTCTTAGATTTTTTATTTTTTATTCAACCCTTCACCCTGCTAAACTACCTACTTAATAGGATGTCTGACCCTTATTTTTCATGTATATACCCACACATATTGGTCCTTTATTGTTGTTTCCCTTCACTAATTCACCATTAATATCCATTATGCTTCATCATGCTATCTCACTCACACCAATAGGATGGTCGTTTTCTATGCTTCTATCTTCACCTTTTCCTACCTATAGGTCTTACAATCCCCCCTTCCTTTATTAGCTCAGTAGTATTACCTTTATGCTTACCAATTTCTATATTACCATTTATTACAGAAGCCCTTCTTGGGCTCAGTACAAGTACTGCAGCTATGGAACTACAAAGGGGATTTTGTAATGCAATCCTTCACCCCAGGGTCGAGTCCCCCCCGCCGCCGCATTGCCTGCACCTCAGCTCCCGGGGGGATGTCCTTCATCCCCCAGCGTCTCTTATTACCAACGTTATCTTCTATACGTTTTTAAGCTACCCATAGGTAAGAGTGTTAGGACCAAAGTAATTGCTCCCCCTCTTTCCTTCTAATCAATTACCATTGATTATGAAATTATTTTTTACTCTAGGTATTCCCAGTGTTAATTGCTCCTAAAGAGTGGACTACACATCCACGAAACGCGTAGAGCCTACACAAGTGTTGCCATGTCACATCAATCATGTACATACCATGGGTTTTACGTTGTTTGAATCATCAATCAAATTAATATATTATCAATTACGTTTTTATTATTTTACATATTTTTGGGTATACTGCTGGTCTTATCAATGATTATATGTTACTATGTATACTGTGCAATTTATTATGAACATTTGTGATTTACCAATCATGTTCTTATTTAATTTGTACTGTGTCCACTGTTTAATGATGACCATTATGCACTTTACTATGCTCAATTGCGATATTAAATATTGTTTATACTATATTGATTGATTCATTCCACCCAAGTGCTGTGTTTCATATAAAGTCCCAACCTTCTCTTTTCTCTTAATCACTATTTCACCTCCAGTTAAATACATAGTGGAACCATGGAATTTAAAAGTGAATAATTAAGAACATAAATAGTGAGATAGTGTGTAAAGTTAGCCATAAAATTGTGTGATGATTACACTTTCAGTTCCCATCACCGGAGACCAGCATGACATAATACACACTCAACCTTAATTACGTGCAGCAATTATTGTTGCATTTTTTACCTTTACATTACAGAGACAAGTTTATTTCTAAGTGAAGATGTGTTTCACACTTAAGTGAAAAAGTGTGAAAAATGGAAATTCCAACATATTACATGAAATATCAAAAACATGCATTGAAGAGAAAGATAGAGTGTTACTGTCCGCCATGGGATTCAGAGACCTCCAGATCAACTGGTGGTAACAGACAAGCGGTTCCTGCGGTCGGACGTTCTGCGTCAATCTGATGGCGTGCTTTTGATGACACGGCTCGCTGTTGCGAGCCACGTCATCGTTATGACGGGAGGCGTCATCCTGATGCTCGGAACAGCGCTTAAAAGCACACCAGGGATGGTAAATGGCGCCATTCCTCTCCTCAGCTTGACAGCTGAAGGAGTCAAACTACGGCGGAACTCTGCTTGGTGACTCAGGCTACCTGAATCCTTCCATTTGATAGGGTACGTTTTTTCTGCTTTTCCCCCCTCTTCTTCCTTTTTGGAAGTGGGAAGTGGGTAACCACTTGGAATCTAGTACTCTGTTTTTGACTGTCACTTTGCATTTATGCAACACCCTTGATATTTATCTTCAAGTGCCATCCTTTTGGATTATTTTTATCCGGCCGCCCTATAGAGAATAAAGGGGTATGCTATGTGATTTTTCTGGGACCCTCCTTTCTGAGACCACGGGGAATACAGCTGCTATTTGAGGATTTATGAGCTGAAAAGTAAGTTATTATTTGTGTACACCTAGGGATTATCTCTGGATGTATGGAATGTAATTCAATTTTCAAAATGTTCTTTGAATTTAATTAATTGTTTTGATCTATTATAGATAGTGATAAAAAAATCCCTGATGAAGATTGTTTAAATATTTGAAACGCGTTGAATGAACTGCTTGTCTGTTACCACCAGTTGATCTGGAGATCTCCGAATTCCATGGCGGACAGTATCACTCTATCTTTCTCTTCAATACACAATGTTTTTAATATTTAATGTAATATGTTGGAATTTCCAATGAATACATTTTTCTATATATTTGTATAATAATTTTTTTTTTTTCACTATAATAGAGGTTTTTCACACTTTTTCGTAATACGAGGGACGATGGCAACTACATGCCCAATCACATGAGTCGTCCTAATTTTTGAGTTTATTTCTAAGTAGGGCTTTCAGTAATTTAACTTCACAATTTTTATTTATCTTTTTAAATATAGAAATTAAATACCTTACCAAATGCAACAGAATTTTTTTGTTCATTGAGAGGTTGTCACAGATCTAATGACACTCAATCAAAGGGTCCGAGGGAGTGTTGATAGTAATACTGGTGCATTTTATTATGCTCAGCATACACACCTTTAATCTATTTTTTTAGTATTGAGAAAAAATTGTGCACCGCTAATGTGTCATATGACAACTAAACCAACCAATATTGGTATGTGCAAAGTAATCAAACAATAAAATTCATAAAAAAAGAAAAAAAACATCAGATATGGTGATAACCAATAAAGTGCTAATGCCAAAATATATATATATATATATATATATATATATATATATATATATATATATATATACAGGATGTGCATATATTGTAAGTCCCAATAACAAATATAGTGCATGAAGATAGACATAAAGGACTCTAAACATAAAAGAAAAGTTCATAAAATTGTAGGGGTGTCTCCAGCAGAAGGAAATAAAAGTTGTCCAGATGCCCAAGGGGAAAAAATCAAGGATCACGCCACCCTAGTGTGACAAAAAGGGAGGCTTTCCAGAAGCTTTTGACCCAGGTCAGGTGGTCAATATGTGCCATGGAAAGTGTAATCATCCATTTAACAATTCAGATACAGGTGTCTCAACCTTCACAGCATATGCAGCTAGCCAGGGTGAACACAGCTTCCAGGATAAACACAGATTTCAAGTCAGCCTATCAAGCTTATATCATCAACATGTTCATCTAAAAAGGTTTTACAATATGACAACCAACATATTATTTAACAGAATTAAATTACGATTTAATAGATAATACATTTGATATGCATCTTGTGTATGTCTCTCTGAGGAGGCCTAATGTTTACTATTAGTCTCCTGGATCATGTAACATAGGCGTTTTTGGTATAAAACTGATTTGCATCTTAAACCTTAGTGTAACTATTTTATAAAGGTAACTCCATCAAAGCAGGAAATATGTATTATGTAAATTTTAAATTTAGAAAATAAAACAGTTTTGCTTAGAAAATACAATATTTTTGCAATACAATTCTGCCAAAAAAATCTGATATGTTTATGTAATGAGAGAGTTACTGTAGAATAAATAGGCCCGTTGGTAAAATATAAAAAATGCTGCAGTGTTTTATTTAAATGGGCATTTTCTTCTACACATTGTATAACAGTGATTAGTAGAAAAAAGTTTGAACAAGAACAGGGGGGTGACTTGAGGTGTGGTCTATTTATAGGTGTAGTGTAAAATGAACCTGTACTTTGCTTGCACATGGCAGAGCAACAAGTTAACTTTAACTTAGCTCTTTCCAAAAGCATATATAAATTGTTTCATTTGTTTCCCTGCTGTTCCATTCCACACAGAGCTTTGGGCCCCCCATATAACAGCTCTGATTGTCGCATTATCACATAATCCTCCAGTCACAGATATATCCACACATATGCTAGAGTGGGTAAGGGATTAATGTAAACCCGTTGCTTTGTCCTCAATAGGTAAAGGATTTGTTTGCTTTAATGGACCAGATTTTCTTCTTTTATAGACTCCCGATATATATAATTAGGCTTGAGTGGTATAAAAGGATTAAATGCATGGATGTTCCATTATTCTGCAAATGTTTTATCCTTGTCAATAACTGCATGTATGCTACTTGATTGCTAGCCAGATTGGTTACAAAAGTCACATAGTTTGTGGTAAGCTTCATCCTCAAAATGCTAATAGTACTAATACAAATTATAACAATAGCGAAAAAAGACACTTTCTTGGTATATGTATTTCTTATATCTTTATATAGATACAAATAGTCTTTGTCCCATTTTAACACAGTGCTAAGACACTCTGACCCTGACTCATCAATCTGCCTCAAAGCACATACTGGCTTACAATCACTTTCTTTTAAAGAGGTCTGTAAATATCCAAGGATCCTGTACTTCTTTGAAGGACTCCTTATGTTCATTGCCATTTGGTCAAATAGTTTCCTTTTCAAAAGCTTAATAGCTAGGCACATGGCTCATTCTGTGCAGAGACACCCTAGTGCACTGTGCTGATTTTCTTTGTTTGTAATCTTTATAGAAGATTCTAAATAGTACATGCCAGAACGCAGAGGGGTGCCAGTTTAAGCCACACCAAGGCACAAAGCTAATTCTCATTAACATTGACCCAACTTATGACTGGATTGTTCTCCTTCTTGTAATCAATGATGTAACTGCTTAGAGGAAATAATGGATGGGAGGGGTAATGGAGACTTTGGGCATTATACTAGGACTTCAAAACAAGTAAAAGATGGATAGCTCAAAGACAAGATATATTACTTGCTGACTATAAGAAGCTTGAGAAGCTGAAGTCTCGGCCCTTCTCTGTCCAGTTGAATAACTGCTCTGTCTTTTGTCCTTTCCAGATGAAGACAGAATTATTGAGGCATTTACTCTAAACATATTTATATAGAAGTAGAGGGAGATCAGTAACAAAATTATATTTTTCAAACTAGTAAAAACTAGAAAGGTGGAATAATAATTTTTTCATCAATAATACGAGGGTTGCTCAACAATGCCTAAATATAAACAGTAACTTTTGTACATGATACAGCACACATGTACACATTCATTACACATACATTTTATGCATGGACTTCATATTTTCAGGTAGGAATATATATTAAAACTCTGTGTGATAGTAATGAGAAACCTGCACTGATTAAACTATAGTGGTTGCCATTGCTGACTCAATCTTCTGAAAATGCTAATTGGTTGGAATCATCTAATGGTTTTGGTATTTAGAGTTGACTTAATAAAGGAGGGGGGAAGTTACCTTAGCAAAGTGAAGGATCGCTGGGCTTAATGAAAAATAAAAACATTTTTTTTTTGTTAAATACATTTTTGCATATAATTGAGTAATCAGATTGAAGACAACATCACTTTATTCAATGAGCTAAATGGGCGTTCACTTTGAAAAGTCAACAGACCCCACTCCAACCTCTATGAGCCACTGCCTTTGAAATGACTAATTGTAAGGTTGTCTACACAAACTCTCTGCACGTCAGGACCGCCACAACTATTTCACAACTTAAAAAAATAGAAAAAAACGAAGGCTTCTGTGTCTCTGTTGTAAACATATTTTTATTATTACAAAATTAAGATCACACCAACAATTTGCACAACTCTTTACGTAATAAAAGGATCATGGTTACAATACAATTCAATAGAATAGAGTTAGGATGGCCCTGTTCCTGAAAGCTTACAATCTAGGGGAGGAACAAATGGAAGAAAAGGTAATAACTGTGAGGGATAAGCTGATGGGAGAAATAAAACATTCGGTGTTAGCTGAAGATAGGATAGGATTCCCTGAAGAGATTAGTTTCCAGGGATCACATATAAGTGAACAGAGAATCAGACAGTCAGACAGAATGGGATACATTCCAGAGAATGAGAGAGGCTCTGGAGAAGTCCTGGAGATGCACATGTGAGGACAAGACAAGAGAACAGGAGGTCTTGGGAGGAGCCAAGAGGATGGTTTGGGTGATATTTTGAAACAAGATTGGTGATGTAGTCTGGGGCAGAGGTGTTATTGGCTTTGTAATGTTGTTGTCAATATTTTGAATTTTATTCATTGGGCAATCAGAAGCCCAATGGGATTTCAGGCAGGAGTAGCGATGGACACTGAGCGGTTGGTAGGGTGGATGAGTTGCAATAGTCCAGGTAAGAGATAACAACGGAGTGAATATAAGTAGCTTGGTAGTTTCAATGGTTAAAAAGAAGCATATTTTGGAGATGTTATGAAAGTGAAGTCTACAATATTTGCAAAGTAATTGGATTTGGGGCTGAAAGGACAGACAGAGTCCAGGATTACACCTAGTACTCTGGCATGAACGAAGGAGGGACTGATAGTTGTAATATTAATCATGATGGAAAAGCCAGGGAAGGGGACACAGCTGGGGAGGAGAAATATTATGAGCTCAGTTTTAGAAAGAAAATGCATTTCTCTACAATGCCTAAAGCTACGGTGCCTTTTCTGTTTGGACAGAATATGTAAATGCTTCAATGTGTATAGGCTTGGCATATGCTAACTTTAATATAAAATAATAATAATTATAATGAAGAGGAATTACCAAAATGAACACATATACTAAAACTAACATTTAATATAATGCAACTTAAATGTTGTGCAACATATCTTTAAGGTATTCAATTAATTGCACTTAGGTGTCTAAAATCTGTAAAGCTGAACTCTAGATAAACCACTCTTTAAAAAAATGAGATATGTATATGGTAATCATATAACCTGCAAAAGGATTTTTATTTCTGTCTACCCACTATTGGGCTATACAGGCATTATGTACCCTCAGTTTACGTACACTCGCGAGTACAGACACATTGGCGTTTGTGGAAAATCTTGGTCAGCTTGACATGGCACTGCTCCCGTTTTTTAACATTGACGTCTATGGGAAATCTTTGTCAGCTTGATCAGATTTTGGGGTCGGCCAGCTTGCCTAGGTAATCAGTTATGCCTGTAAATGACTATTGCAATGCAGTACATGCATTGAGAAGTGAAAAAAGGTATTGCTTCACTTTAAGTACATTTTCATTTTACATGCATGCTCTGGTCCCATTGTGTACTTAAAAGTGGGGTATGCCTGTACTTGGCTTTGCTACCCAACACAGCTCTGTCTTGCAAGGAACAAAAATATTGTTTCCCCTGTAGTTCAGTCATTCTTACAGGTCTTTTCCCTACCCAGTCTGACTAAACAGTGAAATGGGACATATTAGACTTTGTGTTGCTCTCTCCTCCTATCAGCATGCCCTGTGCCCTGCAACACAACTGAATACCTATTTTTTCTGTTTCTACCTGTCTGCTGGACAGGAACTGCAAGAGGCTAATACTGACTCAGTTTCAGGTACTTACACTGCACGTGCATTTAATTATTTAATAATGAATACAAAGCTGCGTTGATTTTGTCTTTTATAACTGCCTGTTCAGTTGTAAAATATAAAGTCTTGCTACTGAATTGTCTCACAAACAAAATGTGCATTAGACAGAATGGAAAAGATTGAGGAATTGATCACAACCTCCTGAGAATGATTGTCCAAAATTATCTCTATTTGGTACTATTGGACTAATTTTAAGATGACCCCTGCACTTCGAGACATTACCGGGAGTCCTCCCCTTGCCTCTAAATCACACTGGGTCTCATCAGCTGCCTTCCTGCAGGGGTGGGAGATTAATCAAGTCCCTATTTCTAATCCTATACCCTGCACTCTCCCCTTCCAAATCCCCCCCCCCCCACCCATCCCCTCTCTTCTTGCCATAGCCCTGTCTTTCTTTTTCTTCTCTCCTTTCGTTACTTATCCCTGCCAAGGACACTACTTTAATACATTATCATATGCCCGGCCTTTAAGCGGTCCTGACAGGATATTTCTACTCTTTTAGTAAATTTGTTCCTTGTAATGCATTAACGTTAATGTTGCTTCGCAAGTCATTTCCTCTTTGCTCTTGTAGACCTTGTTTGTTCTCCCCTTTCTTTAAAAGTACGGCATATACCTTTTTATTTTGTCATGTGAATTTTGACTTTTTATGTCAATTCACTTGTATTGTACCTACTTTTTTTTTTCTTTAATAAAACTATTATGAAAAAAAAATGTGTATGGTCTAGTTTACTTATTTGTAATTAGCCAAATTGCAGTGTCTCTGGGTCCCCAGGTCTTATACAGTACATGTTTGTGAAAGGGAAAATTACAGTATTTATGGAAAAAATGGTGTTGTGTTTATTATGTTTATTTGTCTTTATAGCTTTTTTTGAAGTAATCTTTACTTAAAGTGTTACTAAACCCAGAACCTGCATTCACTGTATCGGGTCTCCCACAATACACATGTAGCGGAACCTCACTCTCCCTCTTGCCTATTGTGAATGGCTTGTGTCTAGGGGTACCTGGGAGAGGAGAGTGCAGGAACACTATGCCAAGCTCTCCCCTCGTGTGTATAAGAGGGTTTAGCAAAGTTAGTTGATTTACCTCCCGGGTCTGTCCACTGCATAGGAATCCTCAGTTGTTCCATGGAAACGTGTCTGCCAATAATAGAGCCCCACACCAATCGAAAGTCCAACACTCCTTTATTTCTCATACAATACGGTGAACACACTCAGTTGAACTTCCAATAACAGACGAACATGGGGGTGTGGGGACGAGTAGGCCCAGGCACAACTGAACTCTCCTATTCCTTTTCTAGCGAATAGGCCTGGCGCACGGTCTCTGCCACCAACTGAATGAACTGTTGAGGCCCCTGCCACAGGCCTAATAGCAGGCCCCTGCCCTGATTGAAATAGCTGTGAGTTTTGGTCTCTGCCACCGACTGAATGAACTGTTGAGGCCCCTGCCACAGGCCTAATAGCAGGCCCCTGCCCTGATTGAAATAGCTGGACCGCTGCCACCGGTCATTGAACGTGGACTCAACTTCCTCTTTGAACTTGGCCCCTGTTCGGGAAAGATATCCCTCCGGGTGGTCTCCAGAGGATCACCCGGAACTGGCAATCTGCTGCACCAGGTCTTAGGGTGAGTCCCTCCTCCGGTCCCTTACGCCTCTGGATTCGGGTGCCCCACTCCCGGGGCCCCCTAGGATGATCCCTCCCTTGCGGGACCCAGCGGAAGGTACTGGGCCCCAGGCCTCCGGCTGAGTACCTCACCCCGGACTGAAGGTGTCTGGGATGGAACACGAACTCCAAGTGTCCAGGCCTATGCCGCCTGGACACCGACCGCAACCACAGCCCTCAGGCTAAAGGTGCCCGGGACTCGAACCTCGTGGCGAAGATTACCGCCCCCTTTATACCACCTCCCAGCAAGCACGGCGGGTTCCCCGCCCCGCCGTACAACCGCTGCGAGAGGTCACAAAGGGTACGGCACTGCAGCGATGGTTCAACTCCGGCCCAAAGTGACAGCGCCACCTGCTGGGCCGCAGGGAACTATGCATCACTGGTGTCCTCACCAGTTTAAAAAGTACATACCCGCTACACTCTCCCCCCTGTTATTTGTACACTGGTCCCCAGTGTCTGGAGCAAACCATGCCCAAAAAGGGCCATCATAGCCTGATCCAGAGACCGACTAACGAATTAAAAAAAATTAAAAAAGTTTTTTTGAAAGCTAACCAACAGCTGTGCCTGAACCTGACATGAAAGGGAAAGGAAGGAAACAAACAACACGTAACACATTATCAGAATCACATGTTCACAACAACATTCGCTTACACCCATCCTGACTAAGACCCACCCCATTCTCAGTGGTCTTGATGAGATGTTCTCCTGCAGAGGGGAAAGGAACTTTAAACACACATATCCCTGACACATATGTTTGTGTAAGAATGAAAGAACCTCTCCGTAGAGAAGCCCTTTCCTTCTCTAAGTGTGTGAGTGAACAGTGAATATCGATGCGCAACACTGCCACCTGGTGACAGTGTCACGGTAACTGCACTGGTTGAAGATCTTCTTTTCTCTTTTCTTTTTTTTTCTAACTACCCCAAAGTCCATAAGCACTTTGCAGGATGGAAAAATGAAGAACAAACAACGGCAACAGTCCTTCAATTCCTCCAGAGAGCACAAACACCCATAACTTGGGTACAGTCACTGCGTTTTTCCCGGGAAACAACTCCGGAAAGTTCAGTAGCAACAAAGCACTAGGCAAGGAGTCTTTTCTCCTACAAGTAGAATCTGGGATGCGGCAAGACAAGAGGCTTGAAATGCTTATCCACAGTCTCTATGTGATATTCAACATCCTCCCCCTCTTTCTGTCGAATAAACACTTTGTCAGCATGGATGTGCCGACCCAACATCCACTCTGCTTTACAGTCCTTGAAATGCTGAGAGGCTAGGGGAACATGCGAGGTACCTGCGGGCATGTGGGACCTGAAGGTGCGTCCACACAAATTTGTTGTACCAGTGGTCCCGGCAGACTTCCACTTCATACAGAAGCACCTTAGGTAAGTACGGGTACTCCCACCCGTACTCGGTAGCAACTTTTTGGCCAAAGAGATGCTGAAGTCTCGCCAGGGGAGGCATAGTGGCCCGATCTCCCTCACCTGGTTGGACGATGGCGTCTGGGTGACGAGGTGCCTTGACCACCTCCACTTTAGGCCGCAACAACAGTCTCTTTTCCCCAGTGCCAGATGCAGGAGGCACCGGAGGTAGAAGGGCAGACTGGGGACGGGATCCCTCCTCAGGCGCTGGAGCCTCCACCCGGGGTGTAATATCCCCTGTAGACATGGGTGGATCCCTGACTTTGCGGGACGGGGAGAGAGGCATCTTGTCCCAGCCCTTCTTAGCGAAAAGTTCATCTATGATGACATCGTCTCCCGGATCGGAGAGCGATTCTAGGTCGGAGGTGTCACACTCCTCCGCGGGCAAGTAGCCTGTAGTGGAGGCTGAATTGCTACCTCCCACGGGCACACAGGGCCATGACTCTCCGACACCTCCGCCCCAACACTAAGTCTCTTTGTCTGGCTTACCTCGGCCCAA
Source organism: Rana muscosa (assembly GCA_029206835.1). NCBI lineage: Eukaryota > Metazoa > Chordata > Amphibia > Anura > Ranidae > Rana > Rana muscosa. The sequence continues at coordinate 1,104,826,639 of CM055122.1, read as the reverse complement.
AGTTGAGAAGGGATGTCCGGGACTCTTCCTACCGGATCCATTCCGGGGCGGGCGTAGGCAAGCAGGGTGATCCACCGCGACTGCTGGACGGGGCAACCAAGCCGGTCTTCCTCTTTGGCGGTGGACGCTGGGAAGCAGTGGCGACCGAGTCAGCATCCTCGAATTTCTCCCGTACCTCAGCGATTGCGACCTCCCCTGCGGTCACTGCAGTGCGCACAGGGATGGCTGTAAAAGCAGCGATTCCTCCTTCATGAGTGGTGTGGCCTGTAGCGCGGTTGAGGTGGATGGTTCTGGGTTTTTCAATGGTTGGTTCCACCTCAAATAAGAACTCTCCGCAGGCCTCGCAGCGCCCAAATGGCTTTAGCTGACACACCAGTCCCGAACATCCGGGACAAATCAGACCCAGGGCCTCAACGTCCATGCATGAGTACAGGGCGAATCGTCCCTGGGGCTTTAGCCGAATCCCCGTATCTGTTATTGGAGCAGCGGTAGTCAGACTCGTGGTAGTGGGATGAATAGGAATCCACGATGCGTTAGTGAACATGGCGACTCTCTGCTGATCCATTGCGCACTGCCTTGTTGGCGCCAAAGTCCCCACGTGTAATCCTTCACACGATTGGACTCCTCCCTTCTTGCACTCCAGTTCGCGGGCTTTCTCCTTCCCTGGGTCACGCCCACGAACTGAGCAGGGAGGGTGTGCCTGATGGCGCAGTGGCCAATATGGCCGACCTACTCGGTACTCTTTCGGGCAGACACTTTCAAATTCCAACAACTCCAGCTCCATTGTAGCACGAACACATCCCGGACCAGAGCCACCAAGGGGAGCAGAACCTCACTCTCCCTCTTGCCTATTGTGAATGGCTTGTGTCTAGGGGTACCTGGGAGAGGAGAGTGCAGAAACACTACGCCAAGCTCTCCCCTCGTGTGTATAAGAGGGTTGAGCAAAGTTAGTTGATTTACCTCCCGGGTCTGTCCACTGCATACGAAGCCTTAGTTGTTCCATGGAAACGTGTCTGCCAATAATAGAGCCCCACACCAATCGAAAGTCCAACACTCCTTTATTTCTCATACAATACGGTGAACACACTCAATTGAACTTCCAATAACAAACGAACATGGGGGTGTGGGGACGAGTAGGCCCAGGCACAACTGAACTCTCCTATTTCTTTTCTAGCGAATAGGCCTGGCGCACGGTCTCTGCCACCGACCGTGAGTTTTGGTCTCTGCCACTGACCGGATGAACTGTTGAGGCCCCTGCCACAGGCCTAATAGCAGGCCCCTGCCACTGACCTGATTGAAATAGCTGGACCGCTGCCACCGGTCATTGAACGTGGACTCAACTTCCTCTTTGAACTTGGCCCCTGTTCGGGAAAGATATCCCTCCGGGCGGTCTCCAGAGGTTCACCCGGCACTGGCAATCTGCTGCACCAGGTCTTCGGGTGAGTTCCTCCTCCGGTCCCTTATGCCTCTGGATTCGGGTGCCCCACTCCCGGGGCCCCTAGGATGATCCCTCCCTCGCGGGACCCAGCGGAAGGTACTGGGCCCCAGGCCTCCGGCTGAGTACCTCACCCCAGAAGGGTGTCTGGGATGGAACACAAAGGTGTCTGGGATGGAACACGAACTCCAAGTGTCCAGGCCTAGGCCGCCTGGACACCGACCGCAACCACAGCCCTCAGGCTGAAGGTGCCCGGGACTCGAACCTCGTAGGAAAGATGTCCGCCCCCTTTATACCCCCTCCCAGCAAGCACGGCGGGTTCCCCGCCCCGCCGTGCAACCGCTGCGAGAGGTCACAAAGGGTACGGCACTGCAGCGATGGTTAAACCCCGGGCCCAAAGTGACAGCACCACCTGCTGGGCCGTAGGGAACTATGCTTAGCTGGTGTCCTCACCAGTTTAAAAAGTACATACCCGCTACACACAGAACATGGAAATGCAATTATTTTAGTAAATATAAACTGATAAATACCTTTTCTCATCAGCAGTAAGGCATGTAGGAGGAGTTTCCATTCTCCCCTGATCCTATGTCTGGACATGTCTGGACAGTGCTGATTGGCTCTGTGCTGATCATCTGCACTCACCCATGAAAAAAACAAAAGCAATAGCAATACACACCAAACTCAGCATGTGCAGCCCGTCCCCTGGCTCTGTAAATATCAGGTTATTTTTTTGGAGACAGTGGAAGAAGAGGAGGATCAGAGAGGCAGGATCAAACAGTCTTCATACACAAAGCAAAGGATTATCCCCTTAGGTTCCACAGTGAGTATAACAAGCATGATTTACATGATTTACAAGACTGATTTTACTGTTGTGGGTTTAGTAACACTTTAATTTCACCTTACCAATTGATCTTATTAAATGGACCTGAATATATAGTATCCATATCAGATAATTGCAATATTGGTTACTGAGAAAGCATTGTGCTATGCAAAATTTAAGCCCAAATCATACTTAATTTAAATCTCAGCTATATGTCTGACATATATATACTACCTGATTAGGGATGAGCCGAACACCCCCGAGTTCGGTTCGCACCAGAACCCGCGAACGGACCGAAAGTTCGCACGAACATTAGAACCCTATTAAATACAATGGATGCGAACGTTCGAATTCTAAAGTGCTAATTATAACGACTATTATCCATGTTATTGTCCTAAACAGAGTTTGGGAACCCGGGTTCTGCACCAGGGGACATGTATCAATGCAAAAAGAAGTTTTAAAAACGGCCGTTTTTCGGGAGCAGTCATTTTAATGATGCATAAAGTGAAAAAAAAAAGTCAAATATTCCTTTAAATATTGTACCTGGGGGGTGTCTAAAGTATGCCTGTGAAGTGCCACGTGTTTCCCGTGTTTAGAACTGTCCCTGCACAAAATTACATTTCTAAAGGAAAAAAAAGCCATTTAAAACTGCTTGCGGCTTTAATGTAATGCCTGGTCCCGGTAATATGGATCAAAATCTTTAAGAAAAATGGCATAGCTACCCCATCACCCCCTACCCCAGCCCATTACCAGCCCCTTTGGGTCTTGTTTGGATATTAAGGGGAACCCCGCAACACAAAATAAAAAAGGCCCTATATACTCTGAACAGCAGTATACAGGCGGTGTAAACAAGACCGGTGTAAACAAGACAGGGACTGTAGGTTTGTTCTTAAGTAGAATATGTTTGTAATTTTGAACACGTACATTGTTTAAGTGTAGCTCCAGCCAAAAAATCTATTTTTAAGCTTTTTGGAAAACATAGGGAAGGGTTATCACCCCTGTAACATTTGTTTTGCTGTCTGTGCCCCTGTTCAGAACATTTCACCTCACTTTGCGTCCCAATGACAACTGTTTTTGAAATGTGGTGTTTTTATTGAAACAAGGATTGGTGATAAAGCATCAGTAGAGAGGAGACACCTTTCTCCCATATTAATTCTTACAGGAGAGAATTTTCCTTCCTAGGGGTAGATTTCCTCTCACTTCCTGTTGTCTTCTTCCGTTTGCAAGTAGGAGTCGTTTGTAAGTTGGATGTTTGAAAGTAGGGACCTGCCGTATATACTCTGCAGAAATTGGCCCCTTAGGTGTTGGTGTTGGCACAACACTGTAAGCACTCACAGTTAGTCTTGGTGGGTGCTGGAACGCCCTGCTGTCAACTATTATATCAGGAGGAATTGTAATAACATATAATTGTTGAACAGTGGTAGTAAAAATTGGGCCTTTGATGGTGGTGCTGGTGTCACAACACTGTAAGGCCTGACAGTTACTCTTGGTGGGCGCAGCAATGGGCCCTGCTGTGAATTATTAGATCAATAATTATAATTGCATGCCCCTGTTGAACAGGGGCTGAGAAATTGGGCCTTTGGTGGTGGTGGTGGTGGTGGTGGTGTTGGTGGTGTTGACACAACACTGTAAGGCCTGACAGTTACTCTTGGTGGGCGCAGCAATGGGCCCTGCTGTGAATTATTAGATCAATAATTATAATTGCATGCCCCTGTTGAACAGGGGCTGAAAAATTGGGCCTTAGGCACTGGTGGCACAACACTGCAACCCCTCACAGATACTGTACTTGGAGCACAGCAATGAGCCCTGTTGCAAAGTATTGCATCAAAAATTGTAATTACACGCCCCTGTTAAACAGGGGCTGAAAAATTGTGCCTTAGCCACTGGTGGCGGCACCCATAAACCAAAATGATCTTCCAAGCTATCATCATTAATCGGATCATTGAGGAGGAGGAGGAGGATAGCCAGTCAACATAACAGCACAGGCACTCAGCATCAGCATCAGTCTTGAAGGGATGTGACATTTTAAAATCAATTAGTCTGTTATATCAGCATCAGGTGTGTGGTAGCTGGTGGTGATCCAAGACTGGTTCATCTTGATGAAAGTCAGTCGATCAACCGAGTCGGTGGACAGGCGCACCCTGTGATCCGTGACAAATCCTCCAGCAGCACTGAATGTGCGTTCTGAAAGAACGCTGGATGCAGGACAGGCCAGTAGCTCAATTGCATACTGTGCAAGCTCTGGCCAGTGATCCATCCTCAAGACCCAGTAAGCCAGAGGATTTTCGGTGGGGAAGGTGTCCAAGTCTGACCTTGCCCCTAGGTATTCCTGCACCATGTATATCAGACGCTGGCGATGGTTGCTGGAACGATCATACTTTGGGGCTGCGGACTAAAGAATTGTCTGAACGCATCGGTCAGACGGCCACCTTCCCCACCGCTCCTTCTTTGACTGCCCGAAGCCTCAGCAACTCGTTGTCCAGGACCAGGAGTTTGTAACCTCCCAGTCTCTGGGAACGCGTTGCACAGACCTTTCTGCAAGGCCTCCCGGAGTTGTCTCATCCTCTGCTCCCTCTGCGACGGTAAGATAAGGTCCGCAACCTTACCCTTATACCGTGGATCAAGGAGAGTGGCCAGCCAGTAATGGTCCCTCTCCTTGATCCGAAGAATACGAGGATCCTTCCGCAGACTTTGCAGGATCAGGGAGGCCATGCAGCGTAGGTTAGCTGAGGCATTCAGTCCGGAGTCCTCTGGGTCACTAAGGACGACATGATCCGCAGCCACCTCCTCCCAGCCACGTACAAGTCCACTGGTTTCTTGGGACTGTAAATCATCCCTAAAAGACTGCTGCTGATGATGCTGAGTGCCAGCCTCCACCTCCATGCTGACACAATCCTCCTCCTCCTCCTCCTCCTCCTCTTCCTGTGCGATGGGTGGGACAGAAGGAACACTGTCTGGGTAAAGGGGGCCTTGAGAGGCAAGGAAGTCCTCCTCTTCCTGCCTCTATTCTGCCTCAAGTGCCCTGTCCATTATTCCACGCAGCGTGTGCTCCAACAGGTGGACAAGAGGTACAGTGTCACTGATGCATGCACTGTCACTGCTCACCATCCTCGTGGCCTCCTCAAATGGTGCCAGGACAGTGCATGCATCCCTGATCATGCCCCACTGGCGTGGTGAAAAAAACCCGAGCTCCCCTGACCCTGTCCTGGTGCCGTAGTCGCACAGGTACTCATTGATGGCCCTCTGCTGCGTGTGCAGCCGCTGCAGCATGGCCAACGTTGAGTTCCACCTGGTGGGCATGTCACATATAAGGCGGTTCTTGGGCAGGTTCAACTCCTTTTGCAGCTCAGCCAGGCGAGCACTGGCATTATAAGATCTGCGGAAATGCACACAGACTTTCCTGGCCTGCCTCAGGACATCCTGTAAGCCCGGGTACCTGCCCAAGAACCGCTGCACCACCAGGTTAAGGACGTGAGCCACACAGGGCACATGGGTCAGTTGTCCCTGTCGGAGGGCGGAGAGGAGGTTGGTGCCATTGTCGCAAACCACCATTCCTGGCTTAAGCTGGCGTGGCGTCAACCACCTCTCGTTCTGCCCCTGCAGAGCAGACAGGACCTCTGCCCCAGTGTGGCTCCTGTCCCCCAAACACACCAGCGCAAGCACGGCATGGCATCTTTTTGCCTGCGTACTTGCGTAGCCCCTTGAACGCCTACGGAGCACCGCTGGTTCCGAGGACAAAGCACAGGAAGAGGCCATGGAGGAAGAAGAAGACGAGGGGGTGGAGGAGAGAGGTGTGTCACAACCAGTAGTAGCATTTTGGAGGCGTGGCGGTGGAACAACCTCCAACACAACTGCACCTTGTCCTGCATCCTTCCCAGCTGCCAAAAGAGTGACCCAATGGGCCGTGAAAGAAAGGTAACGTCCCTGTCCATGCCTGCTGGACCATGAGTCAGCGGTAATATGCACCTTACCGCTGACCGCCCTGTCCAGCGAGGCCAAGACATTGCCTTCCACATGCCTGTAGAGAGCCGGAATCGCCTTCCGTGAGAAAAAGTGGCGTTTGGGAACCTGCCACTGAGGAACCGCACATTGCACAAACTCACGGAAGGGGGCCGAGTCTACCAACTGAAAAGGCAGCAGTTGAAGCGCTAGCAATTTAGCCAAGCTAGCATTCAACCGCTGGGCATGTGGATGGCTGGGAGTGAACTTCTTTCGACGGTCCAGCAGCTGGGGCAGGGAAATTTGCCTGCTAGAATCAGACGTCGGTGTACTGCTAGCAGAGTGGCCGCAAGTACTTGGCTGTGACACACCTAATTCTACACCTTCATTCCTCTCAGTGCAGGTTTCAGAGAGGACTGAAGGTATAGTGGGCTTGGAGATCCCAGCTGATGCGGTGCAAGGAGAGGTCCGCTTTGTTCTTTGGTGTGGGTCTTTAAGGTAGGCTTGCCAACGAGCTGCATGGCAGGTCAACATATGTCTGATCAAGCATGTGGTGCCCAAGCGGCTGATGTTTTGGCCACGCGATATACGCTTGAGACATATGTTGCAAACAGCAGCTGTGCGATCTGATGCACTCGCCTCAAAAAAGGCCCACACCAAAGAACTTTTTGAATGACGGGCAGAGGCAGCGCCCTGCACAGGCGGAGCTCTGCGGTGTGATTCCGTCGGTGTGCTGCCCATACGCTGGCCACCCAAGGGCATCCTGCCTCGTTGGAGATGTGCCTCCTCCTCATCCTCCTCCTCCTCCTCTCTCCTATTAGGCATCCACGTGGAGTCAGTGACCTCATCATCCCCTCCCTCCTCATCACCGGAGCCAATCTGGCAGTATGCTGCAGCTGCTGGAGCATGACTGCCAGATTGGTGTCCTTCTTGAGCATCCCCTCTCTCTGCTCTCACCGTCTCACGCTACTGCCTTCCTCTATCTGGGTATCATCATCAGATCCTTCGAAATGCTGGGCATCCTCCTGGAGCATGTACCCAACACTGTGCTCAAACAGTTCGGGGGACTCCTCAGGAGGAGGACATGGTGGGTCTAGGGAAGGATTGACTAATGATGACATTGATACCAGAGAAGAGGACGCTTTGGCAGCTGCTTTGCCAGTACCCTGAGCCTAGGTGAGAGAGGATGAGGAGGATGAGGTGGGCTTGGTCATCCACTCTACCAAGTCTTCGGCATGATGTGGCTCAACATGTCCAGCTGCCGAAAAGAAGGACAAGCGTGTCCCATGGCCATGTGCTGATGACAATGCACCGCGTCCACGACCAGCACTGTTGCCCCCAGATACAGAGCCTGCTTGCCCTCTTTTTTTGCCTCCTGACTGTCTGCCTCTCCTTGTTTGCCTTCCAGACATTTTAATGGATGGCCTGCAGGGAGATGGGAAAAAGAGCAATAAGGGCTACCTTCAGGTGTATACTGTGCAGGAGGCTTAGCAACAATGACACTGACACTGTCCCCTGCCTATCCTTCTCTGTCCCTAAACACAAGGATTTGCAATATGCTTCAGCAAGATTGGTTTAGCACAGAATAGCACACTGACAGTTTCCCTCACTGTCCTTCTCTGTCCCTACAAACAAGGTTTAGCACAGAATAGCACACTGACAGTTTCCCCGAGTGTCCTTCTCTGTCCCTAAACTCAAGGATTTCAAATATGGTTCAGCAAGATTGGTTTAGCACAGAATAGCACACTGACAGTTTCCCTCACTGTCCTTCCCTGTCCCTACAAACAAGATTTAGCACAGAATAGCACACTGATAGTTTCCACGAGTGTCCTTCTCTGTCCCAAAACTCAAGGATTTCAAATACGGTTCAGCAAGATTGATTTAGAACAGAATAGCACACTGACAGTTTCCCCGAGTGTCCTTCTCTGTCCCTAAACTCAAGGATTTCAAATATGGTTCAGCAAGATTGGTTTAGCACAGAATAGCACACTGACAGTTTCCCTCACTATCCTTCTCTGTCCCTACAAACAAGGTTTAGCACAGAATAGCACACTGATAGTTTCCCTCACTGTCCTTCTCTGTCCCTACAAACAAGATTTAGCACAGAATAGCACACTGATAGTTTCCACGAGTGTCCTTCTCTGTCCCTAAACTCAAGGATTTCAAATACGGTTCAGCAAGATTGGTTTAGAACAGAATAGCACACTGACAGTTTCCCCGAGTGTCCTTCTCCCACCCTAAACTCAAGGATTTCAAATATGGTTCAGCAAGATTGGTTTAGCACAGAATAGCACACTGACAGTTTCCCTCACTGTCCTTCTCTGTCCCTACAAACAAGGTTTAGCACAGAATAGCACACTGACAGTTTCCCCGAGTGTCCTTCTCTGTCCCTAAACTCAAGGATTTCAAATATGGTTCAGCAAGATTGGTTTAGCACAGAATAGCACACTGACAGTTTCCCTCACTGTCCTTCCCTGTCCCTACAAACAAGATTTAGCACAGAATAGCACACTGATAGTTTCCACGAGTGTCCTTCTCTGTCCCAAAACTCAAGGATTTCAAATACGGTTCAGCAAGATTGGTTTAGAACAGAATAGCACACTGACAGTTTCCCCGAGTGTCCTTCTCTGTCCCTAAACTCAAGGATTTCAAATATGGTTCAGCAAGATTGGTTTAGCACAGAATAGCACACTGACACTTTCCCTCACTGTCCTTCTCTGTCCCTACAAACAAGGTTTAGCACAGAATAGCACACTGATAGTTTCCCTCACTGTCCTTCTCTGTCCCTACAAACAAGATTTAGCACAGAATAGCACACTGATAGTTTCCATGAGTGTCCTTCTCTGTCCCTAAACTCAAGGATTTCAAATACGGTTCAGCAAGATTGGTTTAGAACAGAATAGCACACTGACAGTTTCCCCGAGTGTCCTTCTCTGTCCCTAAACTCAAGGATTTCAAATATGGTTCAGCAAGATTGGTTTAGCACAGAATAGCACACTGACACTTTCCCTCACTGTCCTTCTCTGTCCCTACAAACAAGGTTTAGCACAGAATAGCACACTGATAGTTTCCACGAGTGTCCTTCTCTGTCCCTAAACTCAAGGATTTCAAATACGGTTCAGCAAGATTGGTTTAGAACAGAATAGCACACTGACAGTTTCCCCGAGTGTCCTTCTCTGTCCCTAAACTCAAGGATTTCAAATATGGTTCAGCAAGATTGGTTTAGCACAGAATAGCACACTGACACTTTCCCTCACTGTCCTTCTCTGTCCCTAAACTCAAGGATTTCAAATATGGTTCAGCAAGATTGGTTTAGCACAGAATAGCACACTGACAGTTTCCCTCACTGTCCTTCTCTGTCCCTACAAACAAGGTTTAGCACAGAATAGCACACTGATAGTTTCCCTCACTGTCCTTCTCTGTCCCTACAAACAAGATTTAGCACAGAATAGCACACTGATAGTTTCCACGAGTGTCCTTCTCTGTCCCTAAACTCAAGGATTTCAAATACGGTTCAGCAAGATTGGTTTAGAACAGAATAGCACACTGACAGTTTCCCCGAGTGTCCTTCTCTGTCCCTAAACTCAAGGATTTCAAATATGGTTCAGCAAGATTGGTTTAGCACAGAATAGCACACTGACAGTTTCCCTCACTGTCCTTCTCTGTCCCTACAAACAAGGTTTAGCACAGAATAGCACACTGATAGTTTCCCTCACTGTCCTTCTCTGTCCCTACAAACAAGATTTAGCACATAATAGCACACTGATAGTTTCTACGAGTGTCCTTCTCTGTCCCTAAACTCAAGGATTTCAAATACGGTTCAGCAAGATTGGTTTAGAACAGAATAGCACACTGACAGTTTCCCCGAGTGTGCTTCTCTGTCCCTAAACTCAAGGATTTCAAATATGGTTCAGCAAGATTGGTTTAGCACAGAATAGCACACTGACACTTTCCCTCACTGTCCTTCTCTGTCCCTACAAACAAGGTTTAGCACAGAATAGCACACTGACAGTTTCCCCGAGTGTCCTTCTCTGTCCCTAAACTCAAGGATTTCAAATATGGTTCAGCAAGATTGGTTTAGCACAGAATAGCACACTGACAGTTTCCCTCACTGTCCTTCTCTGTCCCTACAAACAAGATTTAGCACAGAATAGCACACTGATAGTTTCCACGAGTGTCCTTCTCTGTCCCTAAACTCAAGGATTTCAAATACGGTTCAGCAAGATTGGTTTAGAACAGAATAGCACACTGACAGTTTCCCCGAGTGTCCTTCTCTGTCCCTAAACTCAAGGATTTCAAAAATGGTTCAGCAAGATTGGTTTAGCACAGAATAGCACACTGACACTTTCCCTCACTGTCCTTCTCTGTCCCTACAAACAAGGTTTAGCACAGAATAGCACACTGACAGTTTCCCCGAGTGTCCTTCTCTGTCCCTAAACTCAAGGATTTCAAATATGGTTCAGCAAGATTGGTTTAGCACAGAATAGCACACTGACAGTTTCCCTCACTGTCCTTCTCTGTCCCTACAAACAAGATTTAGCACAGAATAGCACACTGATAGTTTCCACGAGTGTCCTTCTCTGTCCCTAAACTCAAGGATTTCAAATACGGTTCAGCAAGATTGGTGTAGAACAGAATAGCACACTGACAGTTTCCCAGAGTGTCCTTCTCTGTCCCTAAACTCAAGGATTTCAAATATGGTTCAGCAAGATTGGTTTAGCACAGAATAGTACACTGAAAGTTTCCCTCACTGTCCTTCTCTGTCCCTACAAACAAGGTTTAGCACAGAATAGCACACTGATAGTTTCCCTCACTGTCCTTCTCTGTCCCTACAAACAAGATTTAGCACAGAATAGCACACTGATAGTTTCCACGAGTGTCCTTCTCTGTCCCTAAACTCAAGGATTTCAAATACGGTTCAGCAAGATTGGTTTAGAACAGAATAGCACACTGACAGTTTCCCAGAGTGTCCTTCTCTGTTCCTAAACTCAAGGATTTCAAATACGGTTCAGCAAGATTGGTTTAGAACAGAATAGCACACTGACAGTTTCCCTCACTGTCCTTCTCTGTCCCTACAAACAAGGTTTAGCACAGAATAGCACACTGATAGTTTCCCTCACTGTCCTTCTCTGTCCCTACAAACAAGATTTAGCACAGAATAGCACACTGATAGTTTCCACGAGTGTCCTTCTCTGTCCCTAAACTCAAGGATTTCAAATACGGTTCAGCAAGATTGGTTTAGAACAGAATAGCACACTGACAGTTTCCCCGAGTGTCCTTCTCTGTCCCTAAACTCAAGGATTTCAAATATGGTTCAGCAAGATTGGTTTAGCACAGAATAGCACACTGACACTTTCCCTCACTGTCCTTCTCTGTCCCTAAACTCAAGGATTTCAAATATGGTTCAGCAAGATTGGTTTAGCACAGAATAGCACACTGACAGTTTCCCTCACTGTCCTTCTCTGTCCCTACAAACAAGGTTTAGCACAGAATAGCACACTGATTGTTTCCCTCACTGTCCTTCTCTGTCCCTACAAACAAGATTAAACACAGAATAGCACACTGATAGTTTCCACGAGTGTCCTTCTCTGTCCCTAAACTCCAGGATTTCAAATACGGTTCAGCAAGATTGGTTTAGAACAGAATAGCACACTGACAGTTTCCCTCACTGTCCTTCTCTGTCCCTACAAACAAGGTTTAGCACAGAATAGCACACTGATAGTTTCCCTCACTGTCCTTCTCTGTCCCTACAAACAAGGTTTAGCACAGAATAGCACACTGACAGTTTCCCCGAGTGTCCTTCTCTGTCCCTAAACTCAAGGATTTCAAATATGGTTCAGCAAGATTGGTTTAGCACAGAATAGCACACTGACAGTTTCCCTCACTGTCCTTCCCTGTCCCTACAAACAAGATTTAGCACAGAATAGCACACTGATAGTTTCCACGAGTGTCCTTCTCTGTCCCAAAACTCAAGGATTTCAAATACGGTTCAGCAAGATTGGTTTAGAACAGAATAGCACACTGACAGTTTCCCCGAGTGTCCTTCTCTGTCCCTAAACTCAAGGATTTCAAATATGGTTCAGCAAGATTGGTTTAGCACAGAATAGCACACTGACAGTTTCCCTCACTGTCCTTCTCTGTCCCTACAAACAAGGTTTAGCACAGAATAGCACACTGATAGTTTCCCTCACTGTCCTTCTCTGTCCCTACAAACAAGATTTAGCACAGAATAGCACACTGATAGTTTCCACGAGTGTCCTTCTCTGTCCCTAAACTCAAGGATTTCAAATACGGTTCAGCAAGATTGGTTTAGAACAGAATAGCACACTGACAGTTTCCCCGAGTGTCCTTCTCTGTCCCTAAACTCAAGGATTTCAAATATGGTTCAGCAAGATTGGTTTAGCACAGAATAGCACACTGACAGTTTCCCTCACTGTCCTTCTCTGTCCCTACAAACAAGGTTTAGCACAGAATAGCACACTGATAGTTTCCCTCACTGTCCTTCTCTGTCCCTACAAACAAGGTTTAGCACAGAATAGCACACTGACAGTTTCCCCGAGTGTCCTTCTCTGTCCCTAAACTCAAGGATTTCAAATATGGTTCAGCAAGATTGGTTTAGCACAGAATAGCACACTGACAGTTTCCCTCACTGTCCTTCCCTGTCCCTACAAACAAGATTTAGCACAGAATAGCACACTGATAGTTTCCACGAGTGTCCTTCTCTGTCCCAAAACTCAAGGATTTCAAATACGGTTCAGCAAGATTGGTTTAGAACAGAATAGCACACTGACAGTTTCCCCGAGTGTCCTTCTCTGTCCCTAAACTCAAGGATTTCAAATATGGTTCAGCAAGATTGGTTTAGCACAGAATAGCACACTGACAGTTTCCCTCACTGTCCTTCTCTGTCCCTACAAACAAGGTTTAGCACAGAATAGCACACTGATAGTTTCCCTCACTGTCCTTCTCTGTCCCTACAAACAAGATTTAGCACAGAATAGCACACTGATAGTTTCCACGAGTGTCCTTCTCTGTCCCTAAACTCAAGGATTTCAAATACGGTTCAGCAAGATTGGTTTAGAACAGAATAGCACACTGACAGTTTCCCCGAGTGTCCTTCTCTGTCCCTAAACTCAAGGATTTCAAATATGGTTCAGCAAGATTGGTTTAGCACAGAATAGCACACTGACACTTTCCCTCACTGTCCTTCTCTGTCCCTACAAACAAGGTTTAGCACAGAATAGCACACTGACAGTTTCCCCGAGTGTCCTTCTCTGTCCCTAAACTCAAGGATTTCAAATATGGTTCAGCAAGATTGGTTTAGCACAGAATAGCACACTGACACTTTCCCTCACTGTCCTTCTCTGTCCCTAAACTCAAGGATTTCAAATATGGTTCAGCAAGATTGGTTTAGCACAGAATAGCACACTGACAGTTTCCCTCACTGTCCTTCTCTGTCCCTACAAACAAGGTTTAGCACAGAATAGCACACTGATAGTTTCCCTCACTGTCCTTCTCTGTCCCTACAAACAAGATTTAGCACAGAATAGCACACTGATAGTTTCCACGAGTGTCCTTCTCTGTCCCTAAACTCAAGGATTTCAAATACGGTTCAGCAAGATTGGTTTAGAACAGAATAGCACACTGACAGTTTCCCCGAGTGTCCTTCTCTGTCCCTAAACTCAAGGATTTCAAATATGGTTCAGCAAGATTGGTTTAGCACAGAATAGCACACTGACACTTTCCCTCACTGTCCTTCTCTGTCCCTACAAACAAGGTTTAGCACAGGATAGCACACTGATAGTTTCCCTCACTGTCCTTCTCTGTCCCTACAAACAAGATTTAGCACAGAATAGCACACTGATAGTTTCCACGGGTGTCCTTCTCTGTCCCTAAACTCAAGGATTTCAAATACGGTTCAGCAAGATTGGTTTAGAACAGAATAGCACACTGACAGTTTCCCCGAGTATCCTTCTCTGTCCCTAAACTCAAGGATTTCAAATATGGTTCAGCAAGATTGGTTTAGCACAGAATAGCACACTGACAGTTTCCCTCACTGTCCTTCTCTGTCCCTACAAACAAGGTTTAGCACAGAATAGCACACTGATAGTTTCCCTCACTGTCCTTCTCTGTCCCTACAAACAAGATTTAGCACATAATAGCACACTGATAGTTTCTACGAGTGTCCTTCTCTGTCCCTAAACTCAAGGATTTCAAATACGGTTCAGCAAGATTGGTTTAGAACAGAATAGCACACTGACAGTTTCCCCGAGTGTCCTTCTCTGTCCCTAAACTCAAGGATTTCAAATATGGTTCAGCAAGATTGGTTTAGCACAGAATAGCACACTGACACTTTCCCTCACTGTCCTTCTCTGTCCCTACAAACAAGGTTTAGCACAGAATAGCACACTGACAGTTTCCCCGAGTGTCCTTCTCTGTCCCTAAACTCAAGGATTTCAAATATGGTTCAGCAAGATTGGTTTAGCACAGAATAGCACACTGACAGTTTCCCTCACTGTCCTTCTCTGTCCCTACAAACAAGATTTAGCACAGAATAGCACACTGATAGTTTCCACGAGTGTCCTTCTCTGTCCCTAAACTCAAGGATTTCAAATACGGTTCAGCAAGATTGGTTTAGAACAGAATAGCACACTGACAGTTTCCCCGAGTGTCCTTCTCTGTCCCTAAACTCAAGGATTTCAAAAATGGTTCAGCAAGATTGGTTTAGCACAGAATAGCACACTGACACTTTCCCTCACTGTCCTTCTCTGTCCCTACAAACAAGGTTTAGCACAGAATAGCACACTGACAGTTTCCCCGAGTGTCCTTCTCTGTCCCTAAACTCAAGGATTTCAAATATGGTTCAGCAAGATTGGTTTAGCACAGAATAGCACACTGACAGTTTCCCTCACTGTCCTTCTCTGTCCCTACAAACAAGATTTATCACAGAATAGCACACTGATAGTTTCCACGAGTGTCCTTCTCTGTCCCTAAACTCAAGGATTTCAAATACGGTTCAGCAAGATTGGTTTAGAACAGAATAGCACACTGACAGTTTCCCCGAGTGTCCTTCTCTGTCCCTAAACTCAAGGATTTCAAATATGGTTCAGCAAGATTGGTTTAGCACAGAATGGCACACTGACACTTTTTCTCACTGTCCTTCTCTGTCCCTAAACTCAAGGATTTCAAATATGGTTCAGCAAGATTGGTTTAGCACAGAATAGTACACTGACAGTTTCCCTCACTGTCCTTCTCTGTCCCTACAAACAAGGTTTAGCACAGAATAGCACACTGATAGTTTCCCTCACTGTCCTTCTCTGTCCCTACAAACAAGATTTAGCACATAATAGCACACTGATAGTTTCCACGAGTGTCCTTCTCTGTCCCTAAACTCAAGGATTTCAAATACGGTTCAGCAAGATTGGTTTAGAACAGAATAGCACACTGACAGTTTCCCCGAGTGTCCTTCTCTGTCCCTAAACTCAAGGATTTCAAATATGGTTCAGCAAGATTGGTTTAGCACAGAATAGCACACTGACACTTTCCCTCACTGTCCTTCTCTGTCCCTACAAACAAGGTTTAGCACAGAATAGCACACTGATAGTTTCCCTCACTGTCCTTCTCTGTCCCTACAAACAAGATTTAGCACAGAATAGCACACTGATAGTTTCCACGAGTGTCCTTCTCTGTCCCTAAACTCAAGGATTTCAAATACGGTTCAGCAAGATTGGTTTAGAACAGAATAGCACACTGACAGTTTCCCCGAGTATCCTTCTCTGTCCCTAAACTCAAGGATTTCAAATATGGTTCAGCAAGATTGGTTTAGCACAGAATAGCACACTGACAGTTTCCCTCACTGTCCTTCTCTGTCCCTACAAACAAGGTTTAGCACAGAATAGCACACTGATAGTTTCCCTCACTGTCCTTCTCTGTCCCTACAAACAAGATTTAGCACATAATAGCACACTGATAGTTTCCACGAGTGTCCTTTTCTGTCCCTAAACTCAAGGATTTCAAATACGGTTCAGCAAGATTGGTTTAGAACAGAATAGCACACTGACAGTTTCCCCGAGTGTCCTTCTCCATCCCTAAACTCAAGGATTTCAAATATGGTTCAGCAAGATTGGTTTAGCACAGAATAGCACACTGACACTTTCCCTCACTGTCCTTCTCTGTCCCTACAAACAAGGTTTAGCACAGAATAGCACACTGACAGTTTCCCCGAGTGTCCTTCTCTGTCCCTAAACTCAAGGATTTCAAATATGGTTCAGCAAGATTGGTTTAGCACAGAATAGCACACTGACAGTTTCCCTCACTGTCCTTCTCTGTCCCTACAAACAAGATTTAGCACAGAATAGCACACTGATAGTTTCCACGAGTGTCCTTCTCTGTCCCTAAACTCAAGGATTTCAAATATGGTTCAGCAAGATTGGTTTAGCACAGAATAGCACACTGACACTTTCCCTCACTGTCCTTCTCTGTCCCTAAACTCAAGGATTTCAAATATGGTTCAGCAAGATTGGTTTAGCACAGAATAGCACACTGACAGTTTCCCTCACTGTCCTTATCTGTCCCTACAAACAAGGTTTAGCACAGAATAGCACACTGATAGTTTCCCTCACTGTCCTTCTCTGTCCCTACAAACAAGATTTAGCACAGAACAGCACACTGATAGTTTCCACGAGTGTCCTTCTCTGTCCCTAAACTCAAGGATTTCAAATACGGTTCAGCAAGATTGGTTTAGAACAGAATATAACACTGACAGTTTCCCCGAGTGTCCTTCTCTGTCCCTAAACTCAAGGATTTCAAATATGGTTCAGCAAGATGGTTTAGCACAGAATAGCACACTGACACTTTCCCTCACTGTCCTTCTCTGTCCCTACAAACAAGGTTTAGCACAGAATAGCACACTGACAGTTTCCCCGAGTGTCCTTCTCTGTCCCTAAACTCAAGGATTTCAAATATGGTTCAGCAAGATTGGTTTAGCACAGAATAGCACACTGACAGTTTCCCTCACTGTCCTTCTCTGTCCCTACAAACAAGATTTAGCACACTGATAGTTTCCACGAGTGTCCTTCTCTGTCCCTAAACTCAAGGATTTCAAATACGGTTCAGCAAGATTGGTTTAGAACAGAATAGCACACTGACAGTTTCCCCGAGTGTCCTTCTCTGTCCCTAAACTCAAGGATTTCAAAAATGGTTCAGCAAGATTGGTTTAGCACAGAATAGCACACTGACACTTTCCCTCACTGTCCTTCTCTGTCCTTACAAACAAGGTTTAGCACAGAATAGCACACTGACAGTTTCCCCGAGTGTCCTTCTCTGTCCCTAAACTCAAGGATTTCAAATATGGTTCAGCAAGATTGGTTTAGCACAGAATAGCACACTGACAGTTTCCCTCACTGTCCTTCTCTGTCCCTACAAACAAGATTTAGCACAGAATAGCACACTGATAGTTTCCACGAGTGTCCTTCTCTGTCCCTAAACTCAAGGATTTCAAATACGGTTCAGCAAGATTGGTTTAGAACAGAATAGCACACTGACAGTTTCCCCGAGTGTCCTTCTCTGTCCCTAAACTCAAGGATTTCAAATATGGTTCAGCAAGATTGGTTTAGCACAGAATAGCACACTGACACTTTCCCTCACTGTCCTTCTCTGTCCCTAAACTCAAGGATTTCAAATATGGTTCAGCAAGATTGGTTTAGCACAGAATAGCACACTGACAGTTTCCCTCACTGTCCTTATCTGTCCCTACAAACAAGGTTTAGCACAGAATAGCACACTGATAGTTTCCCTCACTGTCCTTCTCTGTCCCTACAAACAAGATTTAACACAGAATAGCACACTGATAGTTTCCACGAGTGTCCTTCTCTGTCCCTAAACTCAAGGATTTCAAATACGGTTCAGCAAGATTGGTTTAGAACAGAATAGCACACTGACAGTTTCCCCGAGTGTCCTTCTCTGTCCCTAAACTCAAGGATTTCAAATACGGTTCAGCAAGATTGGTTTAGAACAGAATAGCACACTGACAGTTTCCCTCACTGTCCTTCTCTGTCCCTACAAACAAGGTTTAGCACAGAATAGCACACTGATAGTTTCCCTCACTGTCCTTCTCTGTCCCTACAAACAAGATTTAGCACAGAATAGCACACTGACAGTTTCCCCGAGTGTCCTTCTCTGTCCCTAAACTCAAGGATTTCAAATATGGTTCAGCAAGATTGGTTTAGCACAGAATAGCACACTGACACTTTCCCTCACTGTCCTTCTCTGTCCCTACAAACAAGGTTTAGCACAGAATAGCACACTGACAGTTTCCCCGAGTGTCCTTCTCTGTCCCTAAACTCAAGGATTTCAAATATGGTTCAGCAAGATTGGTTTAGCACAGAATAGCACACTGACAGTTTCCCTCACTGTCCTTCTCTGTCCCTACAAACAAGATTTAGCACAGAATAGCACACTGATAGTTTCCACGAGTGTCCTTCTCTGTCCCTAAACTCAAGGATTTCAAATACGGTTCAGCAAGATTGGTTTAGAACAGAATAGCACACTGACAGTTTCCCCGAGTGTCCTTCTCTGTCCCTAAACTCAAGGATTTCAAAAATGGTTCAGCAAGATTGGTTTAGCACAGAATAGCACACTGACACTTTCCCTCACTGTCCTTCTCTGTCCCTACAAACAAGGTTTAGCACAGAATAGCACACTGACAGTTTCCCCGAGTGTCCTTCTCTGTCCCTAAACTCAAGGATTTCAAATATGGTTCAGCAAGATTGGTTTAGCACAGAATAGCACACTGACAGTTTCCCTCACTGTCCTTCTCTGTCCCTACAAACAAGATTTATCACAGAATAGCACACTGATAGTTTCCACGAGTGTCCTTCTCTGTCCCTAAACTCAAGGATTTCAAATACGGTTCAGCAAGATTGGTTTAGAACAGAATAGCACACTGACAGTTTCCCCGAGTGTCCTTCTCTGTCCCTAAACTCAAGGATTTCAAATATGGTTCAGCAAGATTGGTTTAGCACAGAATGGCACACTGACACTTTTTCTCACTGTCCTTCTCTGTCCCTAAACTCAAGGATTTCAAATATGGTTCAGCAAGATTGGTTTAGCACAGAATAGTACACTGACAGTTTCCCTCACTGTCCTTCTCTGTCCCTACAAACAAGGTTTAGCACAGAATAGCACACTGATAGTTTCCCTCACTGTCCTTCTCTGTCCCTACAAACAAGATTTAGCACATAATAGCACACTGATAGTTTCCACGAGTGTCCTTCTCTGTCCCTAAACTCAAGGATTTCAAATACGGTTCAGCAAGATTGGTTTAGAACAGAATAGCACACTGACAGTTTCCCCGAGTGTCCTTCTCTGTCCCTAAACTCAAGGATTTCAAATATGGTTCAGCAAGATTGGTTTAGCACAGAATAGCACACTGACACTTTCCCTCACTGTCCTTCTCTGTCCCTACAAACAAGGTTTAGCACAGAATAGCACACTGATAGTTTCCCTCACTGTCCTTCTCTGTCCCTACAAACAAGATTTAGCACAGAATAGCACACTGATAGTTTCCACGAGTGTCCTTCTCTGTCCCTAAACTCAAGGATTTCAAATACGGTTCAGCAAGATTGGTTTAGAACAGAATAGCACACTGACAGTTTCCCCGAGTATCCTTCTCTGTCCCTAAACTCAAGGATTTCAAATATGGTTCAGCAAGATTGGTTTAGCACAGAATAGCACACTGACAGTTTCCCTCACTGTCCTTCTCTGTCCCTACAAACAAGGTTTAGCACAGAATAGCACACTGATAGTTTCCCTCACTGTCCTTCTCTGTCCCTACAAACAAGATTTAGCACATAATAGCACACTGATAGTTTCCACGAGTGTCCTTTTCTGTCCCTAAACTCAAGGATTTCAAATACGGTTCAGCAAGATTGGTTTAGAACAGAATAGCACACTGACAGTTTCCCCGAGTGTCCTTCTCCATCCCTAAACTCAAGGATTTCAAATATGGTTCAGCAAGATTGGTTTAGCACAGAATAGCACACTGACACTTTCCCTCACTGTCCTTCTCTGTCCCTACAAACAAGGTTTAGCACAGAATAGCACACTGACAGTTTCCCCGAGTGTCCTTCTCTGTCCCTAAACTCAAGGATTTCAAATATGGTTCAGCAAGATTGGTTTAGCACAGAATAGCACACTGACAGTTTCCCTCACTGTCCTTCTCTGTCCCTACAAACAAGATTTAGCACAGAATAGCACACTGATAGTTTCCACGAGTGTCCTTCTCTGTCCCTAAACTCAAGGATTTCAAATATGGTTCAGCAAGATTGGTTTAGCACAGAATAGCACACTGACACTTTCCCTCACTGTCCTTCTCTGTCCCTAAACTCAAGGATTTCAAATATGGTTCAGCAAGATTGGTTTAGCACAGAATAGCACACTGACAGTTTCCCTCACTGTCCTTATCTGTCCCTACAAACAAGGTTTAGCACAGAATAGCACACTGATAGTTTCCCTCACTGTCCTTCTCTGTCCCTACAAACAAGATTTAGCACAGAACAGCACACTGATAGTTTCCACGAGTGTCCTTCTCTGTCCCTAAACTCAAGGATTTCAAATACGGTTCAGCAAGATTGGTTTAGAACAGAATATAACACTGACAGTTTCCCCGAGTGTCCTTCTCTGTCCCTAAACTCAAGGATTTCAAATATGGTTCAGCAAGATGGTTTAGCACAGAATAGCACACTGACACTTTCCCTCACTGTCCTTCTCTGTCCCTACAAACAAGGTTTAGCACAGAATAGCACACTGACAGTTTCCCCGAGTGTCCTTCTCTGTCCCTAAACTCAAGGATTTCAAATATGGTTCAGCAAGATTGGTTTAGCACAGAATAGCACACTGACAGTTTCCCTCACTGTCCTTCTCTGTCCCTACAAACAAGATTTAGCACACTGATAGTTTCCACGAGTGTCCTTCTCTGTCCCTAAACTCAAGGATTTCAAATACGGTTCAGCAAGATTGGTTTAGAACAGAATAGCACACTGACAGTTTCCCCGAGTGTCCTTCTCTGTCCCTAAACTCAAGGATTTCAAAAATGGTTCAGCAAGATTGGTTTAGCACAGAATAGCACACTGACACTTTCCCTCACTGTCCTTCTCTGTCCTTACAAACAAGGTTTAGCACAGAATAGCACACTGACAGTTTCCCCGAGTGTCCTTCTCTGTCCCTAAACTCAAGGATTTCAAATATGGTTCAGCAAGATTGGTTTAGCACAGAATAGCACACTGACAGTTTCCCTCACTGTCCTTCTCTGTCCCTACAAACAAGATTTAGCACAGAATAGCACACTGATAGTTTCCACGAGTGTCCTTCTCTGTCCCTAAACTCAAGGATTTCAAATACGGTTCAGCAAGATTGGTTTAGAACAGAATAGCACACTGACAGTTTCCCCGAGTGTCCTTCTCTGTCCCTAAACTCAAGGATTTCAAATATGGTTCAGCAAGATTGGTTTAGCACAGAATAGCACACTGACACTTTCCCTCACTGTCCTTCTCTGTCCCTAAACTCAAGGATTTCAAATATGGTTCAGCAAGATTGGTTTAGCACAGAATAGCACACTGACAGTTTCCCTCACTGTCCTTATCTGTCCCTACAAACAAGGTTTAGCACAGAATAGCACACTGATAGTTTCCCTCACTGTCCTTCTCTGTCCCTACAAACAAGATTTAACACAGAATAGCACACTGATAGTTTCCACGAGTGTCCTTCTCTGTCCCTAAACTCAAGGATTTCAAATACGGTTCAGCAAGATTGGTTTAGAACAGAATAGCACACTGACAGTTTCCCCGAGTGTCCTTCTCTGTCCCTAAACTCAAGGATTTCAAATACGGTTCAGCAAGATTGGTTTAGAACAGAATAGCACACTGACAGTTTCCCTCACTGTCCTTCTCTGTCCCTACAAACAAGGTTTAGCACAGAATAGCACACTGATAGTTTCCCTCACTGTCCTTCTCTGTCCCTACAAACAAGATTTAGCACAGAATAGCACACTGATAGTTTCCACGAGTGTCCTTCTCTGTCCCTAAACTCAAGGATTTCAAATACGGTTCAGCAAGATTGGTTTAGAACAGAATAGCACACTGACAGTTTCCCCGAGTGTCCTTCTCTGTCCCTAAACTCAAGGATTTCAAATATGGTTCAGCAAGATTGGTTTAGCACAGAATAGCACACTGACACTTTCCCTCACTGTCCTTCTCTGTCCCTAAACTCAAGGATTTCAAATATGGTTCAGCAAGATTGGTTTAGCACAGAATAGCACACTGACAGTTTCCCTCACTGTCCTTCTCTGTCCCTACAAACAAGGTTTAGCACAGAATAGCACACTGATTGTTTCCCTCACTGTCCTTCTCTGTCCCTACAAACAAGATTTAACACAGAATAGCACACTGATAGTTTCCACGAGTGTCCTTCTCTGTCCCTAAACTCAAGGATTTCAAATACGGTTCAGCAAGATTGGTTTAGAACAGAATAGCACACTGACAGTTTCCCCGAGTGTCCTTCTCTGTCCCTAAACTCAAGGATTTCAAATACGGTTCAGCAAGATTGGTTTAGAACAGAATAGCACACTGACAGTTTCCCTCACTGTCCTTCTCTGTCCCTACAAACAAGGTTTAGCACAGAATAGCACACTGATAGTTTCCCTCACTGTCCTTCTCTGCCCCTACAAACAAGATTTAGCACAGAATAGCACACTGATAGTTTCCACGAGTGTCCTTCTCTGTCCCTAAACTCAAGGATTTCAAATACGGTTCAGCAAGATTGGTTTAGAACAGAATAGCACACTGACACTTTCCCTCACTGTCCTTCTCTGTCCCTACAAACAAGGTTTAGCACAGAATAACACTGATACTCTCCCTACCTATCCTTCTCTGTCCCTAAACACAAGGAATCCAGGATTAGTAAAGGAAAAAAATGACACTGTCCCTGCCTATGCTTCTCTTTCCCTGCTCCGGAACACACTACACAAGGCCGCCGCGCTGGCGGCCTTTTATAGTTTGGGGCGTGTACTAAACCCCCTCAGCAATAATTGGCCACAGGCATCCTGCCTGTGGCCAATCATTGCTCTCCTCGCTGCCGGCGCTGTGATTGGCCAAGCATGCGGGGTCACAGTGCATGCTTGGCCAATCACAGCGCCTGGATGACACTGCGATGGCGTAGTGCATTGTGGGCCGTTCGCGTCACTCGAATTTGGCGCGAACGGCCCAAATCGTTCGATCTTCGTCGAACGATCGAACAGCCGATGTTCGAGTCGAACGTATGTTCGACTCGAACACGAAGCTCATCCCTGTACCTGATATAAGTGTAGCTACAAACATCTTTACATGCATTAGTTTAATACCCCAGCCTTTCTAAAATCATTGTAATAGCCCTTGCCCAACTGATAGATGACTATAGAAAATAACTGCTGCTATATTATGCATCTCTCCACTGCTGCCCTGTGATTGGCAATAAAAGAACAGCTAATCATTGAGACGGTCAGCCCTGAGCTCCTGCTCCTATAAGCATGTTTAATATTTGGTTGATAAGCACTGTGCCCAGCAGTCTTGATTGGATGAGAACACTGTCTGTTCAGTATGATGGCAACCTTAAAAGAGATTACAGGAACAAATACTAGCTGAACTATAGTTAAAGTGTCAGTGTCACCACAGGGTCACTTTCACAAAATATGTCACCTGTGAAAGAATTGTTGAACACTTCAGGCCTTTGGAAGAGTAATTATTTAAACATATTTTTCACTGGTTACCTCTTTAGTGACGCTGTGTGTATTGGTAGGGTCACTTTAAAGAATTTTAAACTACATTTGGTGAATTTTCTATGAAAACTTGACATTTGCTGGAAATCAAATATTATTTCCTAGGTAAACAAAAATGTAATTTAATGCAAAGTAGGAGTCAACATCATACCTAAATCTAGGTCCTACAATGATATGGGTTTAAATGCATTTCATGGATGTTTTTTTTTTTTTTTCTTTGAAAACATTTAACATCTTCATTTTAAACTTGCTCTTGTTCTACACAGTTTTATTGGTTTTTATAGTCTCTTGCTCTGAAATCATTGTACTGCTATTGATTGAGACTGCATTTAGTACATGTACAGATGGCAGGCCAGTTTGTGACTCTGTTGGTCTGCATATGTGAACAAAAAAAATGCAAAATCAAGAATAGTTGAAAGGGGAATGAGCCGGCAGTGCTGATAGCACAATAACTTATTGTCAGGCATGTTCCTAAAGGCATGGTAATTAGAATGTTCTGAGCGCTTATCCTCTGCAATTGCCAACAAGGGCTGCTTTTTAATAAAAATGAGTCTTCCCTTTAAAAATCATTGGGCTAATATAATTAACAATTTTTTTTTTAATATCAGTATAGCACAGCATCAATAGGCATTCCACGGAGCAGGGGCTCTACTTTCATGCACACCAATATGTCTGTTTATTCTATATGCATTAGTTTTGTTTATATAATTTAGAGAAAGGTTCCAGGATACATATACACAATATGGAATGTCCACATTAGTGATGAGCCGAACACCCCCGGGTTCGGTTCGCACCAGAACCCGCGAACGGACCGAAAGTTCGTACGAACATTAGAACCCTATTAAATACAATGGATGCAAACGTTCGAATTCTAAAGTGCTAATTATAACAACTATTATGCATGTTATTGTCCTAAAAAGGGTTTGGGAACCCGGGTTGTGCACCAGGGGACATGTATCAATGCAAAAAGAAGTTTTAAAAACGGTCGTTTTTCGGGAGCAGTCATTTTAATGATGCATAAAGTGAAAAAAAAAAAGTCAAATATTCCTTTAAATATCGTACCTGGGGGGTGTCTAAAGTATGCCTGTGAAGTGCCACGTGTTTCCCGTGTTTAGAACTGTCCCTGCACAAAATTACATTTCTAAAGGAAAAAAAGCCATTTAAAACTGCTTGCGGCTTTAATGTAATGTCTGGTCCCGGTAATATGGATGAAAATCTTTAAGAAAAATGGCATAGCTACCCCATGACCCCCCCCCCTACCCCAGCCCATTACCAGCCCCTTTGGGTCTTGTATGGATATTAAGGGGAACCCCGCACATAAAATAAAAAAGGCCCTATATACTCTGAACAGCCGTATACAGGCGGTGCATACAAGACAGGGACTGTAGGTTTGTTCTTATGTAGAATCTGTTTGTAATTTTGAACAGGTACATTGTTGAAGTGTAGCTCCAGCCCAAAAATCTATTTTTAAACTTTTTGGAAAACATAGGTAAGGGTTATCACCCCTGTAACATTTGTTTTGCTGTCTGTGCCCCTGTTCAGAACATTTCACCTCACTTTCCGTCCCAATGACAACTGTTTTTGAAATGTGGTGTTTTTCTTGAAACAAGGATTGCTGATAAAGCATCAGTACAGAGGAGACACCTTTCTCCCATATTTATTCTTACAGGAGAGAATTTTCCTTCCTAGTGGTAGATTTCCTCCTCACTTCCTGTTGTCTTCTTGCGTTTGCAAGTAGGAGTCGTTTGTAAGTTGGATGTTTGAAAGTAGGGACCTGCCGTATATACTCTGCAGAAATAGGCCCCTTAGTTGTTGGTGTTGGCACAACACTGTAAGCACTCACAGTTACTCTTGGTTGGTGCTGGAACGCCCTGCTGTCAACTATTATATCAGGAATTTTAATTACATATAATTGTTGAACAGTGGTAGTAAAAATTGGGCCTTTGATGGTGGTGCTGGTGCCACAACACTGTAAGCCCTGACAGTTACTCTTGGTGGGTGCAGCAATGGGCCCTGCTGTGAATTATTAGATCAAGAATTGTAATTGCATGCCCCTGTTGAACAGGGGCTGAAAAATTGGGCCTTTCGTGGTGGTGGTGGTGGTGGTGGTGTTGCCACAACACTGTAAGCCCTCAGAGTTAGTCTTGGTGGGTGCAGCAATGGGCCCTGCTGTGAATTATTAGATCAAGAATTGTAATTACATGCCCCTTTTGAACAGGGGCTGAAAAATTGGGCCTTTCGTGGTGGTGGTGGTGGTGGCGTTGCCACAACACTGTAAGCCCTCAGAGTTACTCTTGGTGGGTGCAGCAATGGGCCCTGCTGTGAATTATTAGATCAAGAATTGTAATTGCATGCCCCTGTTGAACAGGGGCTGAAAAATTGGGCCTTTCGTGGTGGTGGTGGTGGTGTTGCCACAACACTG
The DNA here is from genome assembly GCA_029206835.1 of Rana muscosa. Lineage (NCBI taxonomy): Eukaryota > Metazoa > Chordata > Amphibia > Anura > Ranidae > Rana > Rana muscosa. The sequence goes on along the minus strand of CM055122.1, from coordinate 1,104,800,217 downwards.
TAAGCCCTCAGAGTTACTCTTGGTGGGTGCAGCAATGGGCCCTGCTGTGAATTATTAGATCAAGAATTGTAATTACATGCCCCTTTTGAACAGGGGCTGAAAAATTGGGCCTTTCATGGTGGTGGTGGTGGTGGCGTTGCCACAACACTGTAAGCCCTCAGAGTTACTCTTGGTGGGTGCAGCAATGGGCCCTGCTGTGAATTATTAGATCAAGAATTGTAATTACATGCCCCTTTTGAACAGGGGCTGAAAAATTGGGCCTTTCATGGTGGTGGTGGTGGTGGCGTTGCCACAACACTGTAAGCCCTCAGAGTTACTCTTGGTGGGTGCAGCAATGGGCCCTGCTGTGAATTATTAGATCAAGAATTGTAATTACATGCCCCTTTTGAACAGGGGCTGAAAAATTGGGCCTTTCGTGGTGGTGGTGGTGGTGGCGTTGCCACAACACTGTAAGCCCTCAGAGTTACTCTTGGTGGGTGCAGCAATGGGCCCTGCTGTGAATTATTAGATCAAGAATTGTAATTGCATGCCCCTGTTGAACAGGGGCTGAAAAATTGGGCCTTTCGTGGTGGTGGTGGTGGTGGTGGTGTTGCCACAACACTGTAAGCCCTCAGAGTTACTCTTGGTGGGTGCAGCAATGGGCCCTGCTGTGAATTATTAGATCAAGAATTGTAATTACATGCCCCTTTTGAACAGGGGCTGAAAAATTGGGCCTTTCGTGGTGGTGGTGGTGGTGGCGTTGCCACAACACTGTAAGCCCTCAGAGTTACTCTTGGTGGGTGCAGCAATGGGCCCTGCTGTGAATTATTAGATCAAGAATTGTAATTGCATGCCCCTGTTGAACAGGGGCTGAAAAATTGGGCCTTAGGCACTGGTGGCACAACACTACAACCCCTCACAGATACTGTACTTGGAGCACAGCAATGAGCCCTGTTGCAAAGTATTGCTTCAAAAATTGTAATGACACGCCCCTGTTAAACAGGGGCTGAAAAATTGGGCCTTAGGCACTGGTGCCACAACACTCCAACCCCTCACAGATACTGTACTTGGAGCACAGCAATGAGCCCTATGGCAAATTATTGCTAAAAAAAAATTAATTACACGCCCCTGTAAAACAGGGGCTGAAAAATTGGGCCTTAGCCACTGGTGGCGGCACCCATAAACAAAAATGATCTTCCAAGCTATCATCATCAATCGTATCATTGAGGACTCGGAGGAGGAGGATAGCCAGTCAACATAACAGCACAGGCACTCAGCATCAGCATCAGTCTTGAAGGGATGTGACATGTTAAAATCAATTAGTCTGTTATATCAGCATCAGGTGTGTGGTAGCTGGTGGTGATCCAAGACTGGTTCATCTTGATGAAAGTCAGTCGATCAACCGAGTCGGTGGACAGGCGCACCCTGTGATCCGTGACAAATCCTCCAGCAGCACTGAATGTGCGTTCCGAAAGAACGCTGGATGCAGGACAGGCTAGTAGCTCAATTGCATACTGTGCAAGCTCTGGCCAGTGATCCATCCTCAAGACCCAGTAAGCCAGAGGATTTTCGGTGGGGAAGGTGTCCAAGTCTGACTTTGCCCCTAGATATTCCTGCACCATGTTTATCAGACGCTGGCGATGGTTGCTGGAACCGATCATACTTTGGGGCTGCGGACTAAAGAATTGTCTGAACGCATCGGTCAGACGGCCACCTTCCCCACCGCTCCTTCTTTGACTGGCCGAAGCCTCAGCAACTCGTTGTCCAGGTCCAGGAGTTTGTAACCTCCCAGTCTCTGGGAACGCGTTGCACAGACCTTTCTGCAAGGCCTCCCGGAGTTGTCTCATCCTCTGCTCCCTCTGCGACGGTAACATAAGGTCCGCAACCTTACCCTTTTACCGTGGATCAAGGAGAGTGGCCAGCCAGTAATGGTCCCTCTCCTTGATCCGAAGAATACGAGGATCCTTCCGCAGACTTTGCAGGATCAGGGAGGCCATGCAGCGTAGGTTTGCTGAGGCATTCGCTCCGGAGTCCTCTGGGTCACTAAGGACGACATGATCCGCAGCCACCTCCTCCCAGCCACGTACAAGTCCACTGGTTTCTTGGGACTGTAAATCATCCCTAAAAGACTGCTGCTGATGATGCTGAGTGCCAGCCTCCACCTCCATGCTGACACAATCCTCCTCCTCCTCCTCCTCCTCCTCCTCGTCCTCTTCCTGTGCGATGGGTGGGACAGAAGGAACACTGTCTGGGTAAAGGGGGCCTTGAGAGGCAAGGAAGTCCTCCTCTTCCTGCCTCTGTTCTGCCTCAAGTGCCCTGTCCATTATTCCATGCAGCGTATGCTCCAACAGGTGGACAAGAGGTACAGTGTCACTGATGCATGCACTGTCACTGCTCACCATCCCCGTGGCCTCCTCAAATGGTGCCAGGACAGTGCATGCATCCCTGATCTGGCGTGGAGAAAAAAAACCAAGCTCCCCTGACCCTGTCCTGGTGCCGTAGTCGCACAGGTACTCATTGATGGCCCTCTGCTGCGTGTGCAGCCGCTGCAGCATGGCCAACATTGAGTTCCACCTGGTGGGCATGTCACATATAAGGCGGTTCTTGGGCAGGTTCAACTCCTTTTGCAGCTCAGCCAGGCGAGCACTGGCATTATAAGATCTGCGGAAATGCACACAGACTTTCCTGGCCTGCCTCAGGACATCCTGTAAGCCCGGGTACCTGCCCAAGAACCGCTGCACCACCAGGTTAAGGACGTGAGCCACACAGGGCACATGGGTCAGTTGTCCCTGTCGGAGGGCGGAGAGGAGGTTGGTGCCATTGTCACAAACCACCATTCCTGGCTTAAGCTGGCGTGGCGTCAACCACCTCTCGGCCTGGCCCTGCAGAGCAGACAGGACCTCTGCCCCAGTGTGGCTTCTGTCCCCCAAACACACCAGCGCAAGCACGGCATGGCATCTTTTTGCCTGCGTACTTGCGTAGCCCCTTGAACGCCTACGGAGCACCGCTGGTTCCGAGGACAAACCACAGGAAGAGGCCATGGAGGAAGAAGAAGACGAGGGGGTGGAGGAGAGAGGTGTGTCACAACCAGTAGTAGCATTTTGGAGGCGTGGCGGTGGAACAACCTCCAACACTACTGCACCTTGTCCTGCATCCTTCCCAGCTGCCAAAAGAGTGACCCAATGGGCCGTGAAAGAAAGGTAACGTCCCTGTCCATGCCTGCTGGACCATGAGTCAGCGGTAATATGCACCTTACCGCTGACCGCCCTGTCCAGCGAGGCCAAGACATTGCCTTCCACATGCTGGTAGAGAGCCGGAATAGCCTTCCGTGAGAAAAAGTGGCGTTTGGGAACCTGCCACTGAGGAACCGCACATTGCACAAACTCACGGAAGGGGGCCGAGTCTACCAACTGAAAAGGCAGCAGTTGAAGCGCTAGCAATTTAGCCAAGCTAGCATTCAACCGCTGGGCATGTGGATGGCTGGGAGTGAACTTCTTTTGACGGTCCAGCAGCTGGGGCAGGGAAATTTGCCTGCTAGAATCGGACGTCGGTGTACTGCTAGCAGAGTGGCCGCAAGTACTTGGCTGTGACACACCTAATTCTACACCTTCATTCCTCTCAGTGCATGTTTCAGAGAGGACTGAAGTTATAGTGGGGTTGGAGATCCCAGCTGATGCGGTGCAAGGAGAGGTCCGCTTTGTTCTTTGGTGTGGGTCTTTGAGGTAGGCTTGCCAACGAGCTGCATGGCAGGTCAACATATGTCTGGTCAGGCATGTGGTACCCAAGCGGCTGATGTTTTGGCCACGCGATATACGCTTGAGACATATGTTGCAAACAGCAGCTGTGCGATCTGATGCACTAGCCTCAAAAAAGGCCCACACCAAAGAACTTTTTGAATGACGGGCAGAGGCAGCGCCCTGCACAGGCGGAGCTCTGCGGTGTGATTCCGTCGGTGTACTGCCCTTACGCTGGCCACCAAAGGGCATCCTGCCTCGTTGGAGATGTGCCTCCTCCTCATCCTCCTCCTCCTCCTCTCTCCTATTAGGCACCCACGTGGAGTCAGTGACCTCATCATCACCTCCCTCCTCATCACTGGAGCCAATCTGGCAGTATGCTGCAGCTGCTGGAACATGACTGCCAGATTGGTGTCCTTCTTGAGCATCCCCTCTGTCTGCTCTCACGCTACTGCCTTCCTCTAGCTGGGTTTCATCATCAGACCCTTCGAAACGCTGGGCATCCTCCTGGAGCATGTACCCAACACTGTGCTCAAACATTTCGGGGAACTCCTCAGGAGGAGGACATGGTGGGTCTAGGGAAGGAGTGACTGATGATGAGTCTGACATTGATACCAGGGAAGAGGACGCTTTGGCAGCTTCTTTTCCAGTACCCTGAGCCTGGGTGAGAGAGGATGAGGAGGAGGAGGAGGGCTTGGTCATCCACTCTACCAAGTCTTCGGCATGATGTGGCTCAACATGTCCAGCTGCCGAAAAGAAGGACAAGCGTGTCCCATGGCCATGTGCTGATGACAATGCACCGCGTCCATGACCAGCACTGTTGCCCCCAGACACAGAGCCTGCTTGCCCTCTTTTATTGCCTCCTGACTGTCTGCCTCTCCTTGTTTGCCTTCCAGACATTCTAATAGATGGCCTGCAGGGAGATGGGAAAAAAGCAATAAGGGCTACCTTCAGGTGTCCTTCTCTGTCCCTTTACTTAAGGATTTCTAAATATGGTTGAGGATGATTGCTTTTGCACAGAATAGCACAACGACAATTTCCCTGACTGTCCAAAAAAACAAGGATTTCAAAGATGGTTGATGAGGAATGCTTTAGCACACTATAGCACAAGGAGAATTCCCTCACTGTCCTTCCCTGTCCCTAGAAACAAGGATTCGCACAGTAAAACACACTGACACTCTCCCTACCTATAGTTTTCTGTCCCTAGAAAAAATGTTTTTTAAAGCACACTATAGCACAAGGAGAATTTCACTCACTTTCCTTCTTTGTCCCTAGAAACAAGGTTTATCACAGTGAAAGAAACTGACACTCTTCCTTCCTATAGTTTTCTGTCCCTAGAAAAAAAAGTTTTTTTAAAGCACACTATAGCACAAGGAGAATTCCCTCACTGTCCTTCCCTGTCCCTAGAAACAAGGATTCGCACAGTAAAAGACACTGACACTCTCCCTACCTATAGTTTTCTGTCCCTAGAAAAAATGTTTTTTTAAAGCACACTATAGCACAAGGAGAATTCCCTCACTGTCCTTCCCTGTCCCTAGAAACAAGGATTCGCACAGTAAAAGACACTGACACTCTCCCTACCTATAGTTTTCTGTCCCTAGAAAAAATTTTTTTTAAAGCACACTATAGCACAAGGAGAATTCCCTCACTGTCCTTCCCTGTCCCTAGAAACAAGGATTCGCACAGTAAAAGACACTGACACTCTCCCTACCTATAGTTTTCTGTCCCTAGAAAAAATGTTTTTTTAAAGCACACTATAGCACAAGGAGAATTCCCTCACTGTCCTTCCCTGTCCCTAGAAACAAGGATTCGCACAGTAAAAGACACTGACACTCTCCCTACCTATAGTTTTCTGTCCCTAGAAAAAATGTTTTTTTAAAGCACACTATAGCACAAGGAGAATTTCACTCACTTTCCTTCTTTGTCCCTAGAAACAAGGTTTATCACAGTGAAAGAAACTGACACTCTTCCTTCCTATAGTTTTCTGTCCCTAGAAAAAAATGTTTTTTTAAAGCACACTATAGCACAAGGAGAATTCCCTCACTGTCCTTCCCTGTCCATAGAAACAAGGATTCGCACAGTAAAAGACACTGACACTCTCCCTACCTATAGTTTTCTGTCCCTAGAAAAAATGTTTTTTTAAAGCACACTATAGCACAAGGAGAATTTCACTCACTTTCCTTCTTTGTCCCTAGAAACAAGGATTATCACAGTGAAAGAAACTGACACTCTTCCTTCCTATAGTTTTCTGTACCTAGAAAAAAATGTTTTTTTAAAGCACACTATAGCACAAGGAGAATTCCCTCACTGTCCTTCCCTGTCCCTAGAAACAAGGATTCGCACAGTAAAAGACACTGACACTCTCCCTACCTATAGTTTTCTGTCCCTAGAAAAAATGTTTTTTTAAAGCACACTATAGCACAAGGAGAATTCCCTCACTGTCCTTCCCTGTCCCTAGAAACAAGGATTCGCACAGTAAAAGACACTGACACTCTCCCTACCTATAGTTTTCTGTCCCTAGAAAAAATGTTTTTTTAAAGCACACTATAGCACAAGGAGAATTTCACTCACTTTCCTTCTTTGTCCCTAGAAACAAGGTTTATCACAGTGAAAGAAACTGACACTCTTCCTTCCTATAGTTTTCTGTCCCTAGAAAAAAAAGTTTTTTTAAAGCACACTATAGCACAAGGAGAATTCCCTCACTGTCCTTCCCTGTCCCTAGAAACAAGGATTCGCACAGTAAAAGACACTGACACTCTCCCTACCTATAGTTTTCTGTCCCTAGAAAAAATGTTTTTTTAAAGCACACTATAGCACAAGGAGAATTCCCTCACTGTCCTTCCCTGTCCCTAGAAACAAGGATTCGCACAGTAAAAGACACTGACACTCTCCCTACCTATAGTTTTCTGTCCCTAGAAAAAATGTTTTTTTAAAGCACACTATAGCACAAGGAGAATTCCCTCACTGTCCTTCCCTGTCCCTAGAAACAAGGATTCGCACAGTAAAAGACACTGACACTCTCCCTACCTATAGTTTTCTGTCCCTAGAAAAAATGTTTTTTTAAAGCACACTATAGCACAAGGAGAATTCCCTCACTGTCCTTCCCTGTCCCTAGAAACAAGGATTCGCACAGTAAAAGACACTGACACTCTCCCTACCTATAGTTTTCTGTCCCTAGAAAAAATGTTTTTTTAAAGCACACTATAGCACAAGGAGAATTTCACTCACTTTCCTTCTTTGTCCCTAGAAACAAGGTTTATCACAGTGAAAGAAACTGACACTCTTCCTTCCTATAGTTTTCTGTCCCTAGAAAAAAAAGTTTTTTTAAAGCACACTATAGCACAAGGAGAATTCCCTCACTGTCCTTCCCTGTCCATAGAAACAAGGATTCGCACAGTAAAAGACACTGACACTCTCCCTACCTATAGTTTTCTGTCCCTAGAAAAAATGTTTTTTTAAAGCACACTATAGCACAAGGAGAATTTCACTCACTTTCCTTCTTTGTCCCTAGAAACAAGGATTATCACAGTGAAAGAAACTGACACTCTTCCTTCCTATAGTTTTCTGTCCCTAGAAAAAAATGTTTTTTTAAAGCACACTATAGCACAAGGAGAATTCCCTCACTGTCCTTCCCTGTCCATAGAAACAAGGATTCGCACAGTAAAAGACACTGACACTCTCCCTACCTATAGTTTTCTGTCCCTAGAAAAAATGTTTTTTTAAAGCACACTATAGCACAAGGAGAATTCCCTCACTGTCCTTCCCTGTCCCTAGAAACAAGGATTCGCACAGTAAAAGACACTGACACTCTCCCTACCTATAGTTTTCTGTCCCTAGAAAAAATGTTTTTTTAAAGCACACTATAGCACAAGGAGAATTCCCTCACTGTCCTTCCCTGTCCCTAGAAACAAGGATTCGCACAGTAAAAGACACTGACACTCTCCCTACCTATAGTTTTCTGTCCCTAGAAAAAATGTTTTTTTAAAGCACACTATAGCACAAGGAGAATTCCCTCACTGTCCTTCCCTGTCCCTAGAAACAAGGATTCGCACAGTAAAAGACACTGACACTCTCCCTACCTATAGTTTTCTGTCCCTAGAAAAAATGTTTTTTTAAAGCACACTATAGCACAAGGAGAATTTCACTCACTTTCCTTCTTTGTCCCTAGAAACAAGGATTATCACAGTGAAAGAAACTGACACTCTTCCTTCCTATAGTTTTCTGTCCCTAGAAAAAAATGTTTTTTTAAAGCACACTATAGCACAAGGAGAATTCCCTCACTGTCCTTCCCTGTCCATAGAAACAAGGATTCGCACAGTAAAAGACACTGACACTCTCCCTACCTATAGTTTTCTGTCCCTAGAAAAAATGTTTTTTTAAAGCACACTATAGCACAAGGAGAATTCCCTCACTGTCCTTCCCTGTCCCTAGAAACAAGGATTCGCACAGTAAAAGACACTGACACTCTCCCTACCTATAGTTTTCTGTCCCTAGAAAAAATGTTTTTTTAAAGCACACTATAGCACAAGGAGAATTCCCTCACTGTCCTTCCCTGTCCCTAGAAACAAGGATTTGCACAGTAAAAGACACTGACACTCTCCCTACCTATAGTTTTCTGTCCCTAGAAAAAATGTTTTTTTAAAGCACACTATAGCACAAGGAGAATTCCCTCACTGTCCTTCCCTGTCCCTAGAAACAAGGATTCGCACAGTAAAAGACACTGACACTCTCCCTACCTATAGTTTTCTGTCCCTAGAAAAAATGTTTTTTTAAAGCACACTATAGCACAAGGAGAATTTCACTCACTTTCCTTCTTTGTCCCTAGAAACAAGGTTTATCACAGTGAAAGAAACTGACACTCTTCCTTCCTATAGTTTTCTGTCCCTAGAAAAAAATGTTTTTTTAAAGCACACTATAGCACAAGGAGAATTCCCTCACTGTCCTTCCCTGTCCCTAGAAACAAGGATTCGCACAGTAAAAGACACTGACACTCTCCCTACCTATAGTTTTCTGTCCCTAGAAAAAATGTTTTTTTAAAGCACACTATAGCACAAGGAGAATTCCCTCACTGTCCTTCCCTGTCCCTAGAAACAAGGATTCGCACAGTAAAAGACACTGACACTCTCCCTACCTATAGTTTTCTGTCCCTAGAAAAAATGTTTTTTTAAAGCACACTATAGCACAAGGAGAATTCCCTCACTGTCCTTCCCTGTCCCTAGAAACAAGGATTCGCACAGTAAAAGACACTGACACTCTCCCTACCTATAGTTTTCTGTCCCTAGAAAAAATGTTTTTTTAAAGCACACTATAGCACAAGGAGAATTCCCTCACTGTCCTTCCCTGTCCCTAGAAACAAGGATTCGCACAGTAAAAGACACTGACACTCTCCCTACCTATAGTTTTCTGTCCCTAGAAAAAATGTTTTTTTAAAGCACACTATAGCACAAGGAGAATTTCACTCACTTTCCTTCTTTGTCCCTAGAAACAAGGTTTATCACAGTGAAAGAAACTGACACTCTTCCTTCCTATAGTTTTCTGTCCCTAGAAATTTTTTTTTTTTTAAGGCACACTATAGCACAAGGAGAATTCCCTCACTGTCCTTCCCTGTCCCTAGAAACAAGGATTCGCACAGTAAAAGACACTGACACTCTCCCTACCTATAGTTTTCTGTCCCTAGAAAAAATGTTTTTTTAAAGCACACTATAGCACAAGGAGAATTCCCTCACTGTCCTTCCCTGTCCCTAGAAACAAGGATTCGCACAGTAAAAGACACTGACACTCTCCCTACCTATAGTTTTCTGTCCCTAGAAAAAATGTTTTTTTAAAGCACACTATAGCACAAGGAGAATTCCCTCACTGTCCTTCCCTGTCCCTAGAAACAAGGATTCGCACAGTAAAAGACACTGACACTCTCCCTACCTATAGTTTTCTGTCCCTAGAAAAAATGTTTTTTTAAAGCACACTATAGCACAAGGAGAATTTCACTCACTTTCCTTCTTTGTCCCTAGAAACAAGGTTTATCACAGTGAAAGAAACTGACACTCTTCCTTCCTATAGTTTTCTGTCCCTAGAAATTTTTTTTTTTTTAAGGCACACTATAGCACAAGGAGAATTCCCTCACTGTCCTTCCGTGTCCATAGAAACAAGGATTCGCACAGTAAAAGACACTGACACTCTCCCTACCTATAGTTTTCTGTCCCTAGAAAAAATGTTTTTTTAAAGCACACTATAGCACAAGGAGAATTCCCTCACTGTCCTTCCCTGTCCCTAGAAACAAGGATTCGCACAGTAAAAGACACTGACACTCTCCCTACCTATAGTTTTCTGTCCCTAGAAAAAATGTTTTTTTAAAGCACACTATAGCACAAGGAGAATTTCACTCACTTTCCTTCTTTGTCCCTAGAAACAAGGATTATCACAGTGAAAGAAACTGACACTCTTCCTTCCTATAGTTTTCTGTCCCTAGAAAAAAATGTTTTTTTAAAGCACACTATAGCACAAGGAGAATTCCCTCACTGTCCTTCCCTGTCCCTAGAAACAAGGATTCGCACAGTAAAAGACACTGACACTCTCCCTACCTATAGTTTTCTGTCCCTAGAAAAAATGTTTTTTTAAAGCACACTATAGCACAAGGAGAATTCCCTCACTGTCCTTCCCTGTCCCTAGAAACAAGGATTCGCACAGTAAAAGACACTGACACTCTCCCTACCTATAGTTTTCTGTCCCTAGAAAAAATGTTTTTTTAAAGCACACTATAGCACAACGAGAATTCCCTCACTGTCCTTCCCTGTCCCTAGAAACAAGGATTCGCACAGTAAAAGACACTGACACTCTCCCTACCTATAGTTTTCTGTCCCTAGAAAAAATGTTTTTTTTAAAGCACACTATAGCACAAGGAGAATTTCACTCACTTTCCTTCTTTGTCCCTAGAAACAAGGTTTATCACAGTGAAAGAAACTGACACTCTTCCTTCCAAAATTTTCTGTCCCTAGAAAAAAATGTTTTTTTAAAGCACACTATAGCACAAGGAGAATTCCCTCACTGTCCTTCCCTGTCCCTAGAAACAAGGATTCGCACAGTAAAAGACACTGACACTCTCCCTACCTATAGTTTTCTGTCCCTAGAAAAAATGTTTTTTTAAAGCACACTATAGCACAAGGAGAATTCCCTCACTGTCCTTCCCTGTCCCTAGAAACAAGGATTCGCACAGTAAAACACACTGACACTCTCCCTACCTATAGTTTTCTGTCCCTAGAAAAAATGTTTTTTTAAAGCACACTATAGTACAAGGAGAATTCCCTCACTGTCCTTCCCTGTCCCTAGAAACAAGGATTCGCACAGTAAAAGACACTGACACTCTCCCTACCTATAGTTTTCTGTCCCTGGAAAAAATGTTTTTTTAAAGCACACTATAGCACAAGGAGAATTTCACTCACTTTCCTTCTTTGTCCCTAGAAACAAGGTTTATCACAGTGAAAGAAACTGACACTCTTCCTTCCTATAGTTTTCTGTCCCTAGAAAAAAATGTTTTTTTAAAGCACACTATAGCACAAGGAGAATTTCACTCACTTTCCTTCTTTGTCCCTAGAAACAAGGTTTATCACAGTGAAAGAAACTGACACTCTTCCTTCCTATAGTTTTCTGTCCCTAGAAAAAAATGTTTTTTTAAAGCACACTATAGCACAAGGAGAATTCCCTCACTGTCCTTCCCTGTCCCTAGAAACAAGGATTCGCACAGTAAAAGACACTGACACTCTCCCTACCTATAGTTTTCTGTCCCTAGAAAAAATGTTTTTTTAAAGCACACTATAGCACAAGGAGAATTCCCTCACTGTCCTTCCCTGTCCCTAGAAACAAGGATTCGCACAGTAAAAGACACTGACACTCTCCCTACCTATAGTTTTCTGTCCCTAGGAAAAATGTTTTTTTAAAGCACACTATAGCACAAGGAGAATTCCCTCACTGTCCTTCCCTGTCCCTAGAAACAAGGATTCGCACAGTAAAAGACACTGACACTCTCCCTACCTATAGTTTTCTGTCCCTAGAAAAAATGTTTTTTTAAAGCACACTATAGCACAAGGAGAATTTCACTCACTTTCCTTCTTTGTCCCTAGAAACAAGGTTTATCACAGTGAAAGAAACTGACACTCTTCCTTCCTATAGTTTTCTGTCCCTAGAAAAAAATGTTTTTTTAAAGCACACTATAGCACAAGGAGAATTCCCTCACTGTCCTTCCCTGTCCCTAGAAACAAGGATTCGCACAGTAAAAGACACTGACACTCTCCCTACCTATAGTTTTCTGTCCCTAGAAAAAATGTTTTTTTAAAGCACACTATAGCACAAGGAGAATTTCACTCACTTTCCTTCTTTGTCCCTAGAAACAAGGATTATCACAGTGAAAGAAACTGACACTCTTCCTTCCTATAGTTTTCTGTCCCTAGAAAAAAATGTTTTTTTAAAGCACACTATAGCACAAGGAGAATTCCCTCACTGTCCTTCCCTGTCCCTAGAAACAAGGATTTGCACAGTAAAAGACACTGACACTCTCCCTACCTATAGTTTTCTGTCCCTAGAAAAAATGTTTTTTTAAAGCACACTATAGCACAAGGAGAATTCCCTCACTGTCCTTCCCTGTCCCTAGAAACAAGGATTCGCACAGTAAAAGACACTGACACTCTCCCTACCTATAGTTTTCTGTCCCTAGAAAAAATGTTTTTTTAAAGCACACTATAGCACAACGAGAATTCCCTCACTGTCCTTCCCTGTCCCTAGAAACAAGGATTCGCACAGTAAAAGACACTGACACTCTCCCTACCTATAGTTTTCTGTCCCTAGAAAAAATGTTTTTTTAAAGCACACTATAGCACAAGGAGAATTTCACTCACTTTCCTTCTTTGTCCCTAGAAACAAGGTTTATCACAGTGAAAGAAACTGACACTCTTCCTTCCTATAGTTTTCTGTCCCTAGAAAAAAATGTTTTTTTAAAGCACACTATAGCACAAGGAGAATTCCCTCACTGTCCTTCCCTGTCCCTAGAAACAAGGATTCGCACAGTAAAAGACACTGACACTCTCCCTACCTATAGTTTTCTGTCCCTAGAAAAAATGTTTTTTTAAAGCACACTATAGCACAAGGAGAATTCCCTCACTGTCCTTCCCTGTCCCTAGAAACAAGGATTCGCACAGTAAAACACACTGACACTCTCCCTACCTATAGTTTTCTGTCCCTAGAAAAAATGTTTTTTTAAAGCACACTATAGTACAAGGAGAATTCCCTCACTGTCCTTCCCTGTCCCTAGAAACAAGGATTCGCACAGTAAAAGACACTGACACTCTCCCTACCTATAGTTTTCTGTCCCTGGAAAAAATGTTTTTTTAAAGCACACTATAGCACAAGGAGAATTTCACTCACTTTCCTTCTTTGTCCCTAGAAACAAGGTTTATCACAGTGAAAGAAACTGACACTCTTCCTTCCTATAGTTTTCTGTCCCTAGAAAAAAATGTTTTTTTAAAGCACACTATAGCACAAGGAGAATTCCCTCACTGTCCTTCCCTGTCCCTAGAAATAAGGATTCGCACAGTAAAAGACACTGACACTCTCCCTACCTATAGTTTTCTGTCCCTAGAAAAAATGTTTTTTTAAAGCACACTATAGCACAAGGAGAATTTCACTCACTTTCCTTCTTTGTCCCTAGAAACAAGGATTATCACAGTGAAAGAAACTGACACTCTCCCTACCTATAGTTTTCTGTCCCTAGAAAAAATGTTTTTTTAAAGCACACTATAGCACAAGGAGAATTCCCTCACTGTCCTTCCCTGTCCCTAGAAACAAGGATTCGCACAGTAAAAGACACTGACACTCTCCCTACCTATAGTTTTCTGTCCCTAGAAAAAATGTTTTTTTAAAGCACACTATAGCACAAGGAGAATTCCCTCACTGTCCTTCCCTGTCCCTAGAAACAAGGATTCACACAGTAAAAGACACTGACACTCTCCCTACCTATAGTTTTCTGTCCCTAGAAAAAATGTTTTTTTAAAGCACACTATAGCACAAGGAGAATTCCCTCACTGTCCTTCCCTGTCCCTAGAAACAAGGATTCGCACAGTAAAAGACACTGACACTCTCCCTACCTATAGTTTTCTGTCCCTAGAAAAAATGTTTTTTTAAAGCACACTATAGCACAAGGAGAATTTTACTCACTTTCCTTCTTTGTCCCTAGAAACAAGGTTTATCACAGTGAAAGAAACTGACACTCTTCCTTCCTATAGTTTTCTGTCCCTAGAAAAAAATGTTTTTTTAAAGCACACTATAGCACAAGGAGAATTCCCTCACTGTCCTTCCCTGTCCATAGAAACAAGGATTCACACAGTAAAAGACACTGACACTCTCCCTACCTATAGTTTTCTGTCCCTAGAAAAAATGTTTTTTTAAAGCACACTATAGCACAAGGAGAATTTCACTCACTTTCCTTCTTTGTCCCTAGAAACAAGGATTATCACAGTGAAAGAAACTGACACTCTTCCTTCCTATAGTTTTCTGTCCCTAGAAAAAAATGTTTTTTTAAAGCACACTATAGCACAAGGAGAATTCCCTCACTGTCCTTCCCTGTCCCTAGAAACAAGGATTCGCACAGTAAAAGACACTGACACTCTCCCTACCTATAGTTTTCTGTCCCTAGAAAAAATGTTTTTTTAAAGCACACTATAGCACAAGGAGAATTCCCTCACTGTCCTTCCCTGTCCCTAGAAACAAGGATTCGCACAGTAAAAGACACTGACACTCTCCCTACCTATAGTTTTCTGTCCCTAGAAAAAATGTTTTTTTAAAGCACACTATAGCACAAGGAGAATTCCCTCACTGTCCTTCCCTGTCCCTAGAAACAAGGATTCGCACAGTAAAAGACACTGACACTCTCCCTACCTATAGTTTTCTGTCCCTAGAATTTTTTTTTTTTAAAGCACACTATAGCACAAGGAGAATTCCCTCACTGTCCTTCCCTGTCCCTAGAAACAAGGATTCGCACAGTAAAAGACACTGACACTCTCCCTACCTATAGTTTTCTGTCCCTAGAAAAAAAGGTTTTTTTAAAGCACACTATAGCACAAGGAGAATTTCACTCACTTTCCATCTTTGTCCCTAGAAACAAGGTTTATCACAGTGAAAGAAACTGACACTCTTCCTTCCTATAGTTTTCTGTCCCTAGAAAAAAATGTTTTTTTAAAGCACACTATAGCACAAGGAGAATTCCCTCACTGTCCTTCCCTGTCCATAGAAACAAGGATTCGCACAGTAAAAGACACTGACACTCTCCCTACCTATAGTTTTCTGTCCCTAGAAAAAATGTTTTTTTAAAGCACACTATAGCACAAGGAGAATTTCACTCACTTTCCTTCTTTGTCCCTTGAAACAAGGATTATCACAGTGAAAGAAACTGACACTCTTCCTTCCTATAGTTTTCTGTCCCTAGAAAAAAATGTTTTTTTAAAGCACACTATAGCACAAGGAGAATTCCCTCACTGTCCTTCCCTGTCCCTAGAAACAAGGATTCGCACAGTAAAAGACACTGACACTCTCCCTACCTATAGTTTTCTGTCCCTAGAATTTTTTTTTTTTTAAAGCACACTATAGCACAAGGAGAATTTCCTCACTGTCCTTCCCTGTCCCTAGAAACAAGGATTCGCACAGTAAAAGACACTGACACTCTCCCTACCTATAGTTTTCTGTCCCTAGAAAAAATGTTTTTTTAAAGCACACTATAGCACAAGGAGAATTCCCTCACTGTCCTTCCCTGTCCCTAGAAACAAGGATTCGCACAGTAAAAGACACTGACACTCTCCCTACCTATAGTTTTCTGTCCCTAGAAAAAATGTTTTTTTAAAGCACACTATAGCACAAGGAGAATTCCCTCACTGTCCTTCCCTGTCCCTAGAAACAAGGATTCGCACAGTAAAAGACACTGACACTCTCCCTACCTATAGTTTTCTGTCCCTAGAAAAAATGTTTTTTTAAAGCACACTATAGCACAAGGAGAATTTCACTCACTTTCCTTCTTTGTCCCTAGAAACAAGGTTTATCACAGTGAAAGAAACTGACACTCTTCCTTCCTATAGTTTTCTGTCCCTAGAAAAAAATGTTTTTTTAAAGCACACTATAGCACAAGGAGAATTCCCTCACTGTCCTTCCCTGTCCCTAGAAACAAGGATTCGCACAGTAAAAGACACTGACACTCTCCCTACCTATAGTTTTCTGTCCCTAGAAAAAATGTTTTTTTAAAGCACACTATAGCACCAGGAGAATTCCCTCACTGTCCTTCCCTGTCCCTAGAAACAAGGATTCGCACAGTAAAAGACACTGACACTCTCCCTACCTATAGTTTTCTGTCCCTAGAAAAAATGTTTTTTTAAAGCACACTATAGCACAAGGAGAATTCCCTCACTGTCCTTCCCTGTCCCTAGAAACAAGGATTCGCACAGTAAAAGACACTGACACTCTCCCTACCTATAGTTTTCTGTCCCTAGAAAAAATGTTTTTTTAAAGCACACTATAGCACAAGGAGAATTCCCTCACTGTCCTTCCCTGTCCCTAGAAACAAGGATTCGCACAGTAAAAGACACTGACACTCTCCCTACCTATAGTTTTCTGTCCCTAGAAAAAATGTTTTTTTAAAGCACACTATAGCACAAGGAGAATTTCACTCACTTTCCTTCTTTGTCCCTAGAAACAAGGTTTATCACAGTGAAAGAAACTGACACTCTTCCTTCCTATAGTTTTCTGTCCCTAGAAAAAAATGTTTTTTTAAAGCACACTATAGCACAAGGAGAATTCCCTCACTGTCCTTCCCTGTCCCTAGAAACAAGGATTCGCACAGTAAAAGACACTGACACTCTCCCTACTGTGAGGGGGTTAGCTCGGCAGCGGGTGTGTGTGACCCCCGGGATGGGCTCCCCACACAAAAACAGGCCCAGCAAACGGAGGTTGTGGTTTTCAAAATCAAAAAGGTGCGGTTTATTTTCTATTTACAGTGCCAAAAACACAGCAAAGCAAAAGAAACATAAACAAAATAAATCCTGGTCAATTTGACCTCTGACTAAACATACAGGTTTCCTAACTAACAACCTGGATCAGCCTAGTGCTGTCCTAGTCCCTAAGTCCCTGGTTTTAAATGTCCAAGCAAATAGCCACACAGGCTTTGTCTCACCGCACAGGGGTTCACTCTCCCTAGACAGTCCACACAGGTCTGGTTCCAGGCATGAGCTAACACCTAATGAATCTGGGAGTTTTTGTAGAGGCCTTCAACGAGCTGACAAGCTTCAGCTGATCTCATCAACTCCCTGCCTGCACGACGCCCAGCCCTCTCCCTAGTTGTATAAGTCGGCATAAAGCCTGAATCTGGGAGAAATATATCTACCCCCCTGGATGCAACCAGGTGACTTTACCTTCCTGCTGTCACATACCCCCCCCTCTTGTTTTAACCTTGGGGTTGGAACACCAGCAATCAGGCATTCATGTACTCGAGACAAAGCATCCACATTCCCCATTTGAACGCCAGGGCGATGCTTTACTGTGAAGTTGAATTCCTGTAGGGCCAGGAACCACCTATTCACTCTTCTATTTGTCTCCTTGTTTTGAGCCATCCACTTTAACGGAGCGTGATCCGTAACCATGTCAAAGTGCCTACCTAGCAGATAGTACCGAAGGGAATCTAGAGCCCACTTCACCGCTAAACACTCCTTTTCAACCATGGCGTAATTTACCTCATGGGACTTCAACTTCCTGCTGAGGTAAATGACTGGGTGCTCTTCCCCGTTCCAGACCTGGGACAATACTGCTCCTAACCCCACATCTGACGCATCACTTTGTACGACAAAGTCTTTAGAGAAGTCGGGTGAGTACAACACTGGCTGGCTACATAAGGCTTGTTTCAAGAATTGGAATGCTGCCTCAGCCTCGGGGGTCCATTTAATCATGCCCGACCCTTTCCCTTTCGTCAGGTTGGTTAGGGGCACAGCCTTAGAAGCAAAGTGGGGAATGAAGCGCCGATAATAACCCGCGATTCCCAGAAAGGCCCGTACCTGCTTCTTGCTGTTGGGACGTGGCCAACTCTGGATGGCCTCGACTTTGTTGAGTTGGGGTTTTATCACTCCCCTGCCAATGGTGTACCCAAGATATTTGGCCTCCTCCTGCCCAATGGTACACTTCTTGGGGTTAGCCGTAAACCCCGCTTCCCGGATAGAGTCTAGGACTGCTTGCACTTTTGGCAGATGTGAGGCCCAATCTGTGCTATGGACAATTACGTCATCCAGGTAAGCCGCAGCATACTTCCGATGGGGCCTCAGTATCTGGTCCATTTTCCGCTGGAATGTGGCCGGCGCATTCTGTAACCCGAACGGCATTCTCTTATATTGGAACGCCCCGTCTGGGGTTACAAATGCGGTTTTCTCTTTGGCCGACTTGGCCAGGGGAATTTGCCAATACCCTTTTGTGAGGTCAAGAGTTGTCATGTATCGGGCTGTTCCCAGCCGGTCGATCAACTCATCTATACGTGGCATGGGGTAGGTGTCAAATTTTGTAACTTTGTTCAACTGACGAAAATCGTTACAAAATCGCCAGCTCCCATCCGGTTTAGGCACCAACACAATGGGACTAGACCAATCACTTTGGGACTCCTCTATCACCCCTAAGTTCAGCATTTTCTGTACTTCCTCCCGTATTGCCTCCCGTCGGGCCTCTGGGATCCGATAGGGTTTTAACTTCACCCTTTCACCGGGCGGGGTAATAATATCATGCTCTACCCCAGATGTTTGTCCCGGCAGCTCAGAGAACACCTCCTTGTTGCGAAGCACAAACTCCTTAACCTCCTGTTGTTGGGGTTGTGACAAGGTGGCTGCTATTCCAACCTCCGGAATCACGCAACCAGTTTGAGCTGGTGACCAAGTTTCTGCGACTAGGGACTCTCTATCCCTCCAGGCTTTCAACAGATTAACGTGATATATCTGTTCGGGCTTTCGCCTTCCTGGTTGTCTGACCTTGTAATTCACTTTGCTCACTTTTTCCATTATCTCGTAGGGGCCTTGCCATTTGGCAAGGAATTTACTTTCAACCGTAGGGACAAGTACCAATATCCTATCCCCCGGGGAAAAGGTACGGGTCTTGGCTCCACGGTTGTACACTCTCTGCTGTGCCAACTGCGCTTGGGCCAAATGTTCCTTCACGATGGGCATTACCTGTGCAATTCGATCTTGCATCAGGGCGACATGCTCAATCACACTCCTGTGGGGAGAACTCTCACTTTCCCAAGTTTCCTTGGCAATATCCAACAGCCCTCTTGGGTGTCTCCCATACAGTAACTCAAAGGGGGAGAATCCCGTAGAGGATTGGGGCACCTCCCTAATAGCAAACATCAAATAAGGAAGTAGACAGTCCCAATCCTTTCCATCTCGATCCACCACTTTCTTCAACATTTGTTTTAGGGTTTTGTTGAATCTTTCAACCAGCCCATCGGTTTGGGGGTGATACACAGATGTACGCAATTGCGTCACTTTGAACAATTTACACAGCTCTTTCATAACCCGGGACATAAAGGGTGTACCTTGGTCCGTAAGCAGTTCTTTACAAATACCCACCCGGCTAAAAACAAGAGATAGCTCTTTGGCTATGGTTTTGGCCGAGGTATTTCTGAGAGGGATCGCTTCTGGATAACGAGTGGCATAGTCCATTATAACCAATATGTACTGGTGCCCCCTAGCGGACTTGATTATAGGACCTACCAAATCCATTGCGATTCTCTCAAACGGGACCTCAATGATGGGTAGAGGGACCAGCGGGCTACGGAAATGTGGCATCGGGCCGACCTCTGACACACAGGGCAGGAGGAACAATAATTTTCTATGTCCTTCATCACCCCAGGCCAATAGAATCTCTGTAATACCCTCTCTCGGGTTTTCTCTGTCCCCAGATGACCTCCAAGAATGTGCCCATGGGCCAACTCCAACACCAACTTCCTGTAAGGTTTGGGCACCACAAGCTGCTCAACGGTTTCTTCTGCCCTTTTTGCCACCCGATACAGTAGGTCCTTCTCTACGCTGAAGTATGGGTAAGTGCAGGTATTATCTGGGTTCACTAACTCGCCATCTATTTCCACTACGTTTTCCCGTGCCTTTATTAGGGCGGGGTCTTTCAACTGTTCTGTGGCAAAATTTTCCCTGTGAACCTCCAGATCAGAAAACTCCACAGACGGTAGGTTTTCGTCTGAGGAGGTGGGCTCCTCTCCAGTTTCTTGAGTCTCCCCTGCCAATACTGACAAGGGAAATTCTGGAGAGTCCTCACCACTCTCAGAGGAGTTCTGGCTATCACATTCCTGGTACATAGGGGCACCAGTGGGGGGTTCAGGATCATCCCACAGTTCCCAGAACTTCGGAAAATCCCTTCCCACAATGGCATCATGCGGTAATTGAGATACTAACCCCACTGGATGAGAGAGGGTACCTTTGGGGGTCTCGAAACACACTGTAGTCACTGGATACTCTCGGGTGTCCCCATGCACACAAATAACAGCTACCTTGCTATTCCCAGAAACCTCTGTTTTAACTAATTCAGCCTTTATCAGGGTCACAAGGCTACCTGAATCCAGCAATACCACAACATTTCTACCATTAATACACATTTTGCATAAATGTTTCTCAGTTCCCCGAATGGCAGTGCATGCGACTGTCGCACACAGCGACTGACGTCGGTCCGTCAGAAAGTCACATTGCATGGGTTCCTCCACAACCGGGCAATTTGCTGCAATATGTCCCGCTTGCCGGCAGCGGTAGCAAACGATCCTTCTTGCCGCCTCTTGAGCCGCTGATTTCCCAGGCTGTTCTCGCCAAACTTGGGGTAGAGCTCCCACCCTCTCACTCTCTCCACCCTCACCCCTTGGAATCCTCTTATCCGCCCCTGGGGATGGTCTGGTCTTAGGGTGGAAAGTCCGAGAGTCTCTGGAAGAGGCCGTCAGGTTCTCTGTAGCCAAGTATTTCTCTACACGATCCACAAGACCACCGGCCGTCTCTGGGTCTCCATGGCTTACCCACTTTTGGATGGCAGTAGGAAGAGCTCTCAAAAACCGATCCATTACAACACGTTCCACAATCTCTGGTGCGGACAATGTCTCTGGCTGTAGCCACTTCCTGCTCAGGTGAATGAGATCATACATTTGAGACCTGGGGGGTTTTCCAAGCTGGAAAGTCCAGTTATGCACACGCTGAGCCTGGACAGCCAGGGTGACACCCAGCCTTGCCAATATTTCAGCTTTTAGCATCACATAGTCTTTTGCTTGGTCAGGCTCTAGGTCATAGTAAGCCTTCTGCGATTCACCAGTTAACAGAGGAGCCACCAGTCCAGCCCACTGCTCCTCAGGCCACTTTTCTCTTTCAGCAGTCCTTTCAAATGTGGTCAAAAATACCTCTGGATCATCCTCTCCAGTCATTTTTGTCAATAAACGACTCACCCCAAAGGACGCGGTATTAGTGGGACGGCTTTCCTCACTGGTCTGCGGACGTTGCTGCATTACTGCTTCCATTTGTTGTAGTCTCTGCTCTTGCTTCTGTAACAGGTCTATGAAGCGGGCCTCAGATTGCTGCTGGGCTTGTTGCTGAGCTTCCAGACTCTGTTGGTGAGCTTGCTGCTGGGCTGCAAGGCTCTGTTGATGAGCTTGCTGCTGGGCTGCAAGGCTCCTTTGCAAACCTGCATTTGTCTGCTGTTGATTGGCATTTGCTAGAGCCAGCTGTTTCAGTATCTCCTCCATGCTGGTTTAAAAAAAACTGCCACTGGTTCTCCACCAACTGTGAGGGGGTTAGCTCGGCAGCGGGTGTGTGTGACCCCCGGGATGGGCTCCCCACACAAAAACAGGCCCAGCAAACGGAGGTTGTGGTTTTCAAAATCAAAAAGGTGCGGTTTATTTTCTATTTACAGTGACAAAAAACACAGCAAAGCAAAAGAAACATAAACAAAATAAATCCTGGTCAATTTGACCTCTGACTAAACATACAGGTTTCCTAACTAACAACTGGGATCAGCCTAGTGCTGTCCTAGTCCCTAAGTCCCTGGTTTTAAATGTCCAAGCAAATAGCCACACAGGCTTTGTCTCACCGCACAGGGGTTCACTCTCCCTAGACAGTCCACACAGGTCTGGTTCCAGGCATGAGCTAACACCTAATGAATCTGGGAGTTTTTGTAGAGGCCTTCAACGAGCTGACAAGCTTCAGCTGATCTCATCAACTCCCTGCCTGCACGACGCCCAGCCCTCTCCCTAGTTGTATAAGTCGGCATAAAGCCTGAATCTGGGAGAAATATATCTACCCCCCTGGATGCAACCAGGTGACTTTACCTTCCTGCTGTCACACTACCTATAGTTTTCTGTCCCTAGAAAAAATGTTTTTTTAAAGCACACTATAGCACAAGGAGAATTTCACTCACTTTCCTTCTTTGTCCCTAGAAACAAGGATTATCACAGTGAAAGAAACTGACACTCTTCCTTCCTATAGTTTTCTGTCCCTAGAAAAAAATGTTTTTTTAAAGCACACTATAGCACAAGGAGAATTCCCTCACTGTCCTTCCCTGTCCCTAGAAACAAGGATTCGCACAGTAAAAGACACTGACACTCTCCCTACCTATAGTTTTCTGTCCCTAGAAAAAATGTTTTTTTAAAGCACACTATAGCACAACGAGAATTCCCTCACTGTCCTTCCCTGTCCCTAGAAACAAGGATTCGCACAGTAAAAGACACTGACACTCTCCCTACCTATAGTTTTCTGTCCCTAGAAAAAATGTTTTTTTAAAGCACACTATAGCACAAGGAGAATTTCACTCACTTTCCTTCTTTGTCCCTAGAAACAAGGTTTATCACAGTGAAAGAAACTGACACTCTTCCTTCCTATAGTTTTCTGTCCCTAGAAAAAAATGTTTTTTTAAAGCACACTATAGCACAAGGAGAATTCCCTCACTGTCCTTCCCTGTCCCTAGAAACAAGGATTCGCACAGTAAAAGACACTGACACTCTCCCTACCTATAGTTTTCTGTCCCTAGAAAAAATGTTTTTTTAAAGCACACTATAGCACAAGGAGAATTCCCTCACTGTCCTTCCCTGTCCCTAGAAACAAGGATTCGCACAGTAAAACACACTGACACTCTCCCTACCTATAGTTTTCTGTCCCTAGAAAAAATGTTTTTTTAAAGCACACTATAGCACAAGGAGAATTCCCTCACTGTCCTTCCCTGTCCCTAGAAACAAGGATTCGCACAGTAAAAGACACTGACACTCTCCCTACCTATAGTTTTCTGTCCCTAGAAAAAATGTTTTTTTAAAGCACACTATAGCACAAGGAGAATTTCACTCACTTTCCTTCTTTGTCCCTAGAAACAAGGTTTATCACAGTGAAAGAAACTGACACTCTTCCTTCCTATAGTTTTCTGTCCCTAGAAAAAAATGTTTTTTTAAAGCACACTATAGCACAAGGAGAATTCCCTCACTGTCCTTCCCTGTCCCTAGAAACAAGGATTCGCACAGTAAAAGACACTGACACTCTCCCTACCTATAGTTTTCTGTCCCTAGAAAAAATGTTTTTTTAAAGCACACTATAGCACAAGGAGAATTTCACTCACTTTCCTTCTTTGTCCCTAGAAACAAGGATTATCACAGTGAAAGAAACTGACACTCTCCCTACCTATAGTTTTCTGTCCCTAGAAAAAATGTTTTTTTAAAGCACACTATAGCACAAGGAGAATTCCCTCACTGTCCTTCCCTGTCCCTAGAAACAAGGATTCGCACAGTAAAACACACTGACACTCTCCCTACCTATAGTTTTCTGTCCCTAGAAAAAAATTTTTTTAAAGCACACTATAGCACAAGGAGAATTCCCTCACTGTCCTTCCCTGTCCCTAGAAACAAGGATTCGCACAGTAAAACACACTGACACTCTCCCTACCTATCCTTCTCTTTCCTTAAACTAAAGGAATCCAGGTTAAGCAAGAAAAAAATAAATGTCACTGTCCCTGCCTATGTTTCTCTTTCCCTGCTCCGGAACACACTACACTAGGCCGCCGTGCTGGCGGCCTTTTATAGTGTGGGGCGTGTACTAAACACCCTCAGCAATAATTGGCCACAGGCATCCTGCCTGTGGCCAATCATTGCTCTCCTCGCTGCCGGCGCTGTGATTGGCCAAGCATGCGGGGTCACAGTGCATGCTTGGCCAATCACAGCGCCTGGATGACACTGCGATGGCGTAGTGCATTGTGGGCCGTTCGCGTCACTCGAATTTGGCGCGAACGGCCCAAATCGTTCGATCTTCGTCGAACGATCGAACAGCCGATGTTCGAGTCGAACGTATGTTCGACTCGAACACGAAGCTCATCCCTAGTCCACATATAACAGAATCCATATGTACTGTACAGTACTGCTCACAGCTAGAAAATTCTAATTAATTCCTACATTCAGTATAAAAGCATATGTCATATTTCCCAAAAATATTACTTGTGTATGGAAGACACCCATCATTGTCTAAAGTGTTGTTTGTGTCATATTGGGGAAATCCACTATTTATCCTAGTGACCATTTGCACAGACATTTAAAATTTAATGGTTGCCATCAGAATAAAGGGAAAATCTTTCAATGGAGAAACCAAATGTCAACAGTAAGGCCCGGTTCTCACAGGGGCGGCACGACTTTGGGGGCGACTCGGCGGTGCGATCTCAAGACGACTTGAGACGCTCGCCTGAGGCGATTTGCATAATGACTTCTGTATAGAAGTCAATGCAAGTCACCCTGAGTCGCCCCCAAAAGTAGTACAGGAACCTCTTTCTAAGTCGGAGCGACTCAGGTCGCTCCTATTAGAACGGTTCCATAGTACAGAGCGGGACGCTACTCCTCAGGCGACCGAGTCGCCTGAGGAGTCGCCCCTATGTGAACCGGGCCTAAGATTTCTCTTCAATTTAAAGAGATTTATATTCCCTTTCTGTTGTTTCTCTGTCATAGGACATAAAGGGAAACCTCCCTATGACCACAGACATCCATAATACCTGTAAAAAAGTTCTAACTCTTTCAAGTTCCATTAAAAACGTTTTGAATGGAGCTCCACTTAAGGCCCCATGCACACAGGGCGTTTTTACAGCCACATTTTTTACAGCTTAAAAACGCCTGTCCATGTTTTGTAAACATTTATTGACCTTATTAAAAAAAAAAAAAAAAAATCCTGGAGCTCAAAAATGCAAATCACAGCGTTTTTGCGCGTTTTCGATGCATTTTTGCACGCTTATGCGCGTTTAATAGCGTTGGGCGTTTTTGCAGCTCAAACCTGGAGCTCCAGAACGCACTGGAATTGGATTTTTTTTGCAGCTGGAAAACGCCTATGCCACTTGGAGCTCATAAAAGCTCTATGTGTGCATGACACAATAGAATAACATGGATGGGCGTTTTGCAGCTGTAAAAAAAAAACGTCTAACGCTGCTGTTAGGAGCTGCAAAAACGCCCTGTGTGCATGGGCTATAAGGTGTTTGTGGTTGACTGCCTATAAACTAAATACGTTTTTCATTCATATCATATCTATAAAAACACCCAGTATTTAAGTAAAGTAAAAAAAGTATAAATCACTATTTATTTGAAATAATTATGTCTTTAACTACTTCCTTACCCAGCCATAGTCAAATGCGTCCACAGATGGGATCTCCCATCCTGGGTGGACGTCATATGACGTCCTCAGTTTCCGCTGTTACTGCGGGCCCCCAGGGGCCCGCAGAGCGGTGATCGTGGTACCGTTGTGTCCGGTAGGACACAGCCGTTCCCCGATGGGGGTAATGGAGTGGCGGCGGCGGGCAGCGGAGCTTCCCGTGCGGCTTACCAGCTCCTATATGCAGGGCTGCAGCAGCGGCATGCACAGCGCCTGCGCGCAGCGCGGCGATCGGGGATCCGGTGTGTCCCTCTGGACACAGCCGATCCCCGATGGGAGGAATGTGGGGGCGGGCGGTGGAGATTCCGGTATTACTTACCGGATTTGATGATGCAGAGCTGCGCAGCGGCGGGCGTGCAGCGTGGCTATTGGGGCTGAGGCTTTTCTTTTAGATACAGCCCAGCCCCGATCAGGGTAAAGAGCCAATAAAATTGGCTCTTTACCACGTGACCGTCTGTGTCCAATCACAGCCGGTCACTAAATGTAAACAAAACACACTGATGTGTGTAACTTACTGTTGCTGGGTTCTCCTCTTTACACACCGATCCAGTGTGAGGAGGAGATCAGCTAACGGTGAGTTACACATATGTTATACACTACATATGTACTACTGTGCCCAGATTGCCCCCCCTAAATAAAGAGTGCATTTTTTCACAGTTTTTTTTATAAAAGTTATAATTTCTTATTGTTTAAATCTATGCGTTGATACCTTGCAGCGCAACTGCACGTTCTTAATATTGTATATTGTGTTTATCCACATTTTCAGTTGCAGCAGCGGTTATTAAGGACACTATTTATGTTTGGTATTTTACCATTTTACTTTTGACATGCGCAGTAGTTTCTTTTACAATACCTAAATAAAGAGTACCTGTCATCTAGTACCTGCCACCAGAGTACCCGTCCATCAGGAGTACCTGTTCATCAGGAGTACCTATCCATCAGGAGTACCTGTCCACCAGGAGTACCCGCCATCTCACCAGAATACCCGCCACCTCACCAGAGTACCCGCCACCTCACCAGAATACCGCCACCTCACCAGAGTACCCGCCACCTCACCAGAGTACCTGCCACCTCACCAAAGTACCCGCCTCCAGTCCATCAGGAGTACCTGTCCATCAGGAGTACCTGTCCACCAGGAGTACCCGCCACCTCACCAGAGTACCCGCCACCAGTCCATCAGGAGTACCTGTCCATCAGGAGTACCTATCCACCAGGAGTACTGTCCACCTCACCAGAGTACCCGCCACCTCACCAGAGTACCCGCCAACTCACCAGAGTACCCGCCACCTGTCCATCAGGAGTACCTGTCCATCAGGAGTACCCACCACCTCACCAGAGTACCCGCCACCTCACCAGAGTACCCACCACCAGTCCATCAGGAGTACCTGTCCATCAGAGTACCTGTCCACCAGAGTACCCGCCACCTCACCAAAGTACCCGCCACCAGTCCATCAGGAGTACCTGTCCATCAGAGTACCTGTCCACCAGAGTACCCGCCACCTCACCAGAGTACCCGCCACCTCACCAGAGTACCCACCACCAGTCCATCAGGAGTACCTGTCCATCAGAGTACCTGTCCACCAGAGTATTCGCCACCTCACCAGAGTACCCGCCACCTCACCAAAGTACCCGCCACCTCACCAGAGTACCCGCCACCAGACCAGAGAACCTGCCACCAGAGTACCTGCCATCTCACCAGAGTACCTGCCACCAGAGTACATGCAGCCACTATGTCCAGAAAGGTGTACACCCCAGAAGAAGCATACCAAATACTCAGTCTGACCGATGAGAGCAACGGGGAGCTCTCATCGCTCAGTTCTGATTCTGATTCTGGTTCGGAATATGAGCCCCCCGAAGGCAGCACATCAGGATCTGAATTAGAGGAGGACACAGTCCATCCAAAAAGAAGACGGTCTGAACACCAGGCAGCTACCAGCAGTGCCAACGGCTGTAGACCCCAGGAGGCGAGGCCCAGTACAAGCGCTGCTAGACCCCAGGAGGAGAGGCCCAGTACAAGCGCTGCTAGACCCCAGGAGGAAAGGCCCAGTGCAAGTGCACGCCAAAGAAGTAGGGCCCAAACCCTGCTTCCATATGGCTTGGCAAACCCATTGTGGCTGCCTTCTACCTTTTACAGCACAGACAGGTGTGCAGGTCAACACTGCAGGTTTTTCCAAACTTGATTTTTTTTATTTATTTTTCCCTGATGAATTGGTTCAAGGCATTGTGGACCAAACCAACCTTTTTGCTCGACAATTTATTGAAAACAACCCCAGCTCCAGCTATGCCCGCCCTTTTGAATGGAGACCCCTAACAGTGGTGGAGCTTAGATTGTTTTTAGGCCTAATGCTTAACATGGGGCTTACAAAAAAAATGAAATGAATAGGTATTGGGCGAAGAAACCCATCCACCATATGCCAATTTTTACATCGGCCATGTCCAGGTCCCGATACGAACTTATAATGCGGTTCCTGCATTTCAGTGACAACTCACAGTGCCCCCCCCCCCCGAAATCACCCAAACTTTGACAAATTATATAAAATTCGCCCCCTAATAAAAAAAAATTCCAAGAAGTTTGCCGAACTTTATGTCCCTGAAAAAAACATTTCTGTGGACGAATCCCTGGTGCATTTCACAAGCCGGCTGGGAGTCAAGCAATATATCCCCAGTAAGCGGGCGAGGTATGGCTTGAAGCTCAACAAGCTCTGTGAAAGTGCCACTGGTTATGTGCACTCATTCCGCGTGTACGAAGGCAAAGATTCCCAGCTCCAGCCCCCTGAGTGTCCATCGTACATGGGAATAAGTGGAAAAATTGTTTGGGAGTTGGCATTCTCACTCCTCCAAAAGGGGTATCATATTTACATGGACAACTATTATACCAGCCTGCCCCTTCTCCGCCACCTCTACCTAAAAAAAACTCTGGCCTGTGGTACAACAAGAAAAAACAGAAAGGGCTTCCCACAGCATCTTGTCACCACAACCATTCAAAAGGGGGAATCGGCAAGCTTTAGGAACGAGGAAGTGTTGGCTGTGAAATGGAGGGATAGGAAAGACGTGTACATCATGTCCACCATCCACGATGACACCTCGGTGGAACTTCACAGAAGACGCGGTACCGTTCGCAAGCCTTCCTGCATCAATGAGTACAATAAATTCATGGGTGGTGTGGATTTAAATGACCAAATGTTGCAGCCCTATCTTTCAACCCGAAAATCCTTCTTCTGGTATAAAAAATTCGCAATTTACTTTTTTCATTTGGCCCTGTTAAATTCTTTCATAATCTACCAAAAATCAAAAGAAAGACCCACCACCTTCATGAGGTTTATTCAAGATATTTTCACTCCCCTGATCTACCATTAAACATCCCCCCGAAAGCATTCACTCAGATTGTGTCAGCAAACTACATGAGCGCCATTTTTCGGACCATATTCCACCATCAGGATCCAGAAGACGACGCTCAAAAAAATGTCGGGTGTGCACCAGAAGAGGAATTAGGAAAGACACCAGCTTCCATTGTCCCGACTGTCCCTCCCAACCTGGCCTTTGCATCGGAGAATGCTTCAAGCGATATCACACTCTCAAAAACTATTAGCCCATATTTCTAATACTGCCATTTCCCCATTTTCATTTGTCCTGAATATTTCCCTGCCTCAACCAACCATATCATTGTCTTCCATGTGAACTGACCCTGGCCTGTTTCTCGACTATGCCTCTGCCTACCGTCTGCATTGTTTATCCGCCATGTTTCTGCCTTTCACGTGAACTGACCCTGGACTACCGTTTATTTCGGCCTTTTACCTGCACTGACCTCGGCCTGTTGACCATGTTTTTGCCTGCCCCCTTGGACTGATCTTTCACCCTGCTACACAGGGGTCTCACATATGTGAGGGGCTCCAGAATAGTGTTCTGAGTTCAGAAAACCAGTTTTTGGTTTTCTGTGTTCCCAGAACAGGTTCTGGTTGTCCGGAGGCTTCAAAGCGATTTGGGTGGGAAAAGCCTCTACCCCTGTCCCCATTCTTTCCTGACCGATGCCCTAAGCTTGATGGTCCTGCCTGCTCCCTGCTCCCTGGAAAAATACTCTGGCTGTACTGACCATACCTCTGCATGCTGCATGTACTAACTATGGACAGTATTCCTGCCTGCTGCATGGACGATCCTTTGTTCCTTTTGCTGCTGCTGACCACATCCCTGCCTGCTATCTGGACCAATGCTTTGGCTGTGCTGACATTATCTCTACCTGTACTGACTATTCCTGACTATTCCTGCCTGCTGCCTGTTTTGCTGTCGCTGTCCACATTTCTGCCTGCTGCCTGGACCGATGCTCTCCTCTTTGGACCACTGCACTACTAAAACCGCAGGTAATCTTTTCTTTACCCTTTTCTCAGAAGAATGTATTTTGGTTTATAATTGGTATGTACAGTACATGCTATGCGTTAGAAATATGAAGGGCCTTCAACAATGTGATAGGTTGACAGGAATTTATGTGTGTAATTTATGCTCCTAGAACACGTGACAGTGCTACTTAGATGTTAGGCCTCTGTATGTGGCCAGGCTGTGTAAAAGTCTCACACATGTGGTATTGCCATACTCAGGAGGAGTAGCAGAATGTATTTTGGGGTGTCCTTTTTGCTATGTACATGCTATGTGTTGGTAATATCTTATAAATGGACAACTTTGTATAAAAAAAAATGCGTTTTCATTTTTTCCCACATATTCCAAAAACTTCTGGAAAAAAATGAACCATTCAAAAGACTCATTATGCCTCATAGATTATACGTTGGGGTGTTAGCTTTCCAAAATGGGGTCATTTTGTGGGCGTTTCCATTGTCCTGGTGCTCCAGGGCCTTTAAAAGTGTGATAGGTTGTCATCAAATGAGATGTGCAATTTATGCTCCTAGAATGTCTGAAGGTGCTATTTCAATGTTGGGCCTCTGTATTTGGCCAGGCTGTGTAAAAGTCTCACACATTTGGTATCGCCATACTCAGAAGGAGTAGCAGAATGTATTTTGGGGTGTTATTTTTGCTATGTACATGCTATGTGTTAGTAATATCTTATAAATGGACAACTCTGTATAAAAAAAATGCGTTTTCATTTTTTTCCCACATATTCCAAAAACTTCTGGAAAAAAATGAACCGTTCAAAAGACTCATTATGCCTCATAGATTATACGTTGGGGTGTTAGCATTCCAAAATAGGGTCATGTTGTGGGCATTTCCATTGTCCTGGTGCTCCAGGGCCTTCAAAAGTGTGATAGGTTGTCATCAAATGAGATGTGCAATTTATGCTCCTAGAATGCCTGAAGGTGCTATTTCAATGTTGGGGCTCTGTATTTGGCCAGGCTGTGTAAAAATCTCACACATTTGGTATCGCCATACTCAGGAGGAGTAGCAGAATGTATTTTGGGGTGTCATTTTTGCTATGTACATGCTACGTGTTGGTAATATCTTATAAATTGACAACTTTTTATAAAAAAAATGCGTTTTCATATTTTTCCCACATATTCCAAAAACTTCTGGAAAAAAATGAACCGTTCAAAAGTCTCATTATGCCTCATAGATTATACGTTGGGGTGTTAGCTTTCCAAAATGGGGTCATTTTATGGGCATTTCCATTGTCCTGGTGCTCCAGGGTCTTCAAAACTGTAATAGGTGGTTGAGAAATGAGATGTGTAATTTATGCTCCTAGAATGCCTGAAGGTGCTATTTAAATTTTGGGCCTCTGTATTTGGCCAGGCTGTGTAAAAGTCTCACATATTTGGTATCGCCATACTCAGGAGGAGTAGCATAATGTATTTTGGGGTGTCATTTTTGCTATGTACATGCTATGTGTTGGTAATATCTTATAAATGGACAACTTTGTATAAAAAAAATGCGTTTTCATTTTTTTCCCACATATTCCAAAAACTTCTGGAAAAAAATGAACCGTTCAAAAGACTCATTATGCCTCATAGATTATACATTGGGGTGTTAGCTTTCCAAAATGGGGTCATTTTGTTGGCGTTTCCATTGTCCTGGTGCTCCAGGGCCTTCAAAAATGTGATAGGTTGTCATCAAATGAGATGTTCAATTTATGCTCGTAGAACGCCTGGCGGTGCTACTTGGATGTTAGACCTCTATATATGGTCAGGCTGTGTAAAAGTCTCACACATGTGGTATCACTATACTCAGGAGGAGTAGCATAATGTATTTTGGGGTGTCATTGCAAGTATGCATGTGCTGTGTGAGACAAATAACTTGTTATTATGACAATTTTGTGCAAAAAAATAAAAATGTAAAACATTTAAAACATTTTCCAAGAATTGTGGGAAAAAATTACAACTTCAAAAAATTCACCATGCCTCTTACTAAATACATTGGAATGTCTGCTTTCCAAAAAGGGGTAATTTGGGGGGTATTTGTACTTTCCTGGCTTGTTAGGGTCTCAAGAAATGAGATAGGCCTTCAGTACATCAGGTGTGATCAGATGTGATAATTTTTCAATGATTTGCACCATAGCTTATAGACTCTATAACTTTCACAGAGACCAAATAATATACAATTTTTTTGGTTATTTTTACTAAAGATATGTAGTAGTATACATTTTGGCCCAATTTTCTGAAGAAAAAATTACTTATTTGCAAAATTTTACAATAGAAACTAAAAAAAGTGTTTTTTATTTTTTTTTAAATCTCAATTTTTTCGCTTATATTGCAAAAAAATAAAAACCCAGCAGTGATTAAATACCACCAAAAGAAAGCTCTGTTTGTGAGAAAAAAATGATAAAAATTTGGTTTGGGTACAGTGTAGCATGACTGAGTAATTGTCATTCAAAGTGTGAGAGCGCTGAAAGCTACAAATTGGTCTGGTAAGGAAGGGTGTATAAAAGTCCTGTATTGAAGTGGTTAACCACTTTTGCCCCCTTAATGACCAGGCTGTTTTTTGCAATACGGCACTGCATTGCTTTAACTGACAATTACGCGGTCGTGCAACACTGTACCCAAACCAAATTGACGTCCTTTTTTTACCCACAAATAGAGCTTTCTTTTGGTGGTATTTGATCACCTCTGCAGTTTTTATTTTTTGCGTTATAAACAAAAAAAGACCAACAATTCTTTTTAAAAAACTCTTTTATTTTACTTTCTGCTATATAATACATGTATCAAAATATATATAAAAAACAAATTTATTCATCAGTTTAGGCCGATATATATTCTTTCTTCTACATATTTTTGGTAAAAAAAAAAACGCAATAGGCGTATATTGATTGGTTTGCGCAAAAGTTATCGCATCTACAAACTATGGGATAGATTTAGGGACTTTTTTTTTTTTTTATTGTTTTTACTGGTAATGCAGCGATCTGCAATTTTTAGCAGGACTGCGACATTGTGGCAGACAAATCTGACCCCAAATTACACTTTTTGGGGACCAGTGACATTATAACATTGATCAATGCTATAAAAATGCACGGATCAATGTAAAAATTACACTGGCAGGGAAGGGGTTAACACTAGGAGTAATCAAGGAGTTAAGTGTGTTCCCTGGGTGTGTTCTAACTGTAGGGGGATGGGCTCACTGGCACATGACAGAGATCATTGTCCCGATCACTGGGAACAGAAGATCTCTGACATGTCATTAAGCAGAACGGGGAATCACCTTATTTACATAGGCAGTTCCCCGTTCTGCCTCTGTACACAGCAATTGCAGGTCGGCGGCGGACATCGAGTCCACAGGACCCGCGGGCACGCTCCTCCTTGCACGGATCAATATACAGGCAGGCACATATCAGGGTTACGAAATGTTGAGGTAATAAACACTTTAAATCCCTCCTCTGCTAGTTCACCCTGCATCAGTGTTTTGATTTGCCTTGCTTGCTGCCAGATATTGCATGCCAGTTTATCCTGCTCCTGCCCTTAATCTAGCCTTATATACTGTACCCTGCATGCTGCTGCCTTAGTTCTGTTCTCCTTGTTCCTGTACCCAGTCCTGATTTACCCCTTCCTTCCATCTCCGGTATTCCATGTGACCTGTGCTTTCCATCTTGTATATATTTTGTACATATTGTATATAGTCAGTTTGTCAGATTTATGTTACTTTGTTAGGCATTTGTGTTGTATGGTTGTGGGTCACTTGTATTTTTATGTTCATTGTTTACTGGTGTGTGGATGTCTTTTGCTTTACTATTAACAAATTTACTTTTCCATACATGGGGGTTATTTACTAAAGAAAAATCCACTTTTCTCTATAGGTGCACTCAGGGGCACTCAGGGGCGGATCCAGGGGGGGCAATTGCCCCCCCCCCCCCGAGACCATCTGTCACACTCACTTGCTTGCTCTGGTTTTTTTTTGCGCCTGATCTCCCGGACTTTGGGGACCCGGTACTGGCCGGCCATAGGTCCCTTGGACCCCATACTTGGCACACATGTAGCCCCACGTCTCCGCTACAAGTGTTCAAAGTTTGGTGTCTGGAAGACCTACGGCCGGGGAGAACTGATTTTTCAAACCCGGGCACTCCTTCCATAAACTCCAATGTTAAATGGTAATTTCTCCGGTGACTTTGCGGACCCGGTAGCGGCCGGTCGTAGGTCCCCTGAACCCCAAACTTGGCACACATATAGCACCATGTCCTCTACAAGTGTGCAAAGGTTTGTGTCTGGAAAACCTACGGCCGGGGAGAACCGATTTTTCAAAGCCGGGCACTCCTTCCATAGACTCCCATGTTAAACATCTGTCTAGTCATGGGCACAGTGAAGCAAAGTGAGGCACAGTAAGGCATGCAGATGGACACCCTAGGCTTATACTCGAGTCAATGAGTTTTCCCAGTTTTTGGGGGTAAAATTAGGTGCCTCGGCTTATATTCGGGTCGGCTTATACTCGAGTATATACAGTACTTGTTCTGCGGCTGCCGCTGCCTCTCTGAGTCTCTCTGTCAGTTTCTCACATCAGCCGATCAGCGGCGCCGAGAGAGAGACTCGTCTAATGTAGTTACGCGGCACACTCACACGATACCAGGAGCGGAGGAGGAGGTGGGTGGAGCCCCTTTTTTCTGCACTCGTTGTTAACGCCTGGGCTGCTTGACGTCTAGCAACGAGTGACATCAGTGAGTCACGTCGGGCCACTCTGCAGGCAGGTTCGATAGCGTGCGGCTCCACAGACGGGTAAGAAAGGGTGCGGCTCCGCTTGCGGCGCGGTTTGTGGGCGGGCGGTGCGGTTCGTGGGCAGACCATGCTGTTCAGTGTGTTGGCAGCGCAGGTGAGAGTGAGAGAGCAGGCTCATCTCTCACCGCCCGTGCCTTCCCTGCATTCCTGCAGTGACTTCCGCCCTCACTGTGCAGGCAGCAGAGAGATTACATTATCTCTCTGCTGCCTGACTCTGGGAGTCTGGGACACAGCAAGAGACAACCAAAACTACACCTTAGCAGGCAAGTTAGTGACAATCCGCAAATTGTGTCAGGTGACGTGGCAAATGACAATCTGCATCTGGTGGCAGGCAAGTGACAATCAGCAAGGTGTGGCAGGTGAGTGGCAAGTGACAATCCGCAAGGTGTGGCTAGTGACAATCCGCAAGGTGTGGCAGGTGACGTGGCAAGTGACAATCCACAAGGTGTGGCAAGTGACAATCCACAAAATGTGGCAGGTGACGTGGCAAGTGACAATCCGCAACGTGTGGCAAGTGACACGCTCAGGGCTCCCACTAATTGCAGGTGATGGTGGCAAGTGACACACTCTGGGCTCCCACTGATTCTGCATTGAAGTATTTAATTTTATATTACAATGTAATAATAGAAATAATGCGCTTCAATCATCCTGACACCATAACAACCATGGTGCCGGGATGATTGAAGCGCCGACACCAGCCATTTCCCCGATAAATTTCCCACAAAAAAAACATATTTTTTGGCAGTGCCCCTCCCGAGAAAAGACTCTGGATCTGCCCCTGGGTGCACTGCAAGTGCACTTGGAAGTGCAGTCACTGTAGATCTGAGAAGGACATGCAAACACAATAAAAAATGAATTTTTGCTTGCACATGACTGGATGATAGAAATCAGCAGAGCTTCACCTCATTTCAGATCTTCCCCTCAGATCTACAGTGACTGCACTTCCATGAGCACTTGCAGTGCACTTGTAGTGCACAGTGGATTTGTCTTTAGTAAATCAACCCCATAGTCTGGTCTCAGTTTCCTTGTGTAGCTACGCAGATCTTGTCAACTTTGCCACAGAATCCTGGTGTGAGGATTCTCAACTCCTTTAGTAAACTGGCATCCCTGTCTAGCATTTGGCATATGTTACGTTGGTAATAAGTAAGCAAGTACCGTACTATAAGTAAGTAAGTAAATCACAGGACACAGGAAATCATTGATTCACAATGACTATGCAAACCCTATTTACATTCCCTGTCAGGACTCTAAATGTTAATATTTTTACAGGTGCATTGGATGTCCATCTTTATCTTGTACAGTTGCATTCTAAATGTAAATACTGACCTAAATGTAGGTAAGCACAACAGGATTTGAAGACAACAGATTTCTCTATTGTCCATTGAGAAACACAACCTAATGATAACAAGCAACCTAGGGTTATGCTGCCATCTACAGGAAATGGACACTAGGCCAGTGATGGCAATCTTTGACACCCCAGGTGTTTTAGAACTACATTTCCCATGATGCTCAACTACACTTCAGAGTGCATGAGCATCATGGAAAATGTAGTTCCAAAACATCTGGGGTGCCAAGGTTCGCCATCACTGCACTAGGCCATAGAAAACTGAAGGCCACCCCCCTAGAAGTTATAACCCCTACCACCTTACACCTGCTCAGTTTTGTATAGTGTCATTAAAAAAAAAAAGTATGTCTCTTTGTTTTCAGCAATTTTTTTGGCTTGATTGTAAGATTTTTTTCTTTTACTATTAAGGGTAAGTGGTAGATTCAGGCCTGATATTGGAAATCCTGGAAGTAACTCCAGTTAGCAAATAAGCTCCCCCCCTGTTTTGTTTTGCGTCTATCTATTAAAGTTCTTGTGGTAAAATCAAGGAAGCTTAAACTTCTGTAGTGTTTCAATGCTTTACTAAACAGGGAAAAATCTGCACATACAACTGTAGGATGCACAATATAACACAACTTATAGCTTACAAAATATATGCCTACAAATATATAAGCATATACAACATGTACTGTATACATTAAGTAAACTAAATAATTACTCAACTTAGAGGTCGAGATGTAATGTCCATAGCTCCTTGCTCAGTCCAACTCTCAAAAGGGTCTCCAAAGTTATCCAGCTTCAGGCAGGCATGTCTTCTTCCTTTCTCCCTCCAAACACCAACTCCTTCCTTTGTCCTTCCAAACACCAACTCCTTCCTTTGTCCTTCCCAAACACCAACTGTTGTTCAAAACATGTGTCTCCACCAAACACCTTTCCAAACCCTGCCCCTTTCCTGTTTCCTGATCAATGGAGGGGGAGGGGCCCCTCCCACCCATTTCCAGCAAAGAACTTCCAGTATCAATGGAGGGGGAGGGAAGGGGCTCTTTACACATATCCTGTTACTACCTAAACTCTATATTATTATTATAAAGTCACCATAGAAATTGCCATAGCAACACACACCCCCCCAGTTTCTGTGACAGACCTGAAGTTGACAATGACAATCCATCTCTGTTAAAGTTAGCCTAGGACTCCACTTTGAGGCCATATTAGTATTTCTGGGAATTCATTTTAGAGTTACTGAACCTAGCTGCAAAAATGTTCCTGTTCCCATTCCTGAAGACTCACTTTTATCAGATTGGAGATTTTTGTAGTTGTCTTTGTAATACACAACATTTTACATACTTTTTTCCACGTTATTTTTTTTAAGTCAATACATTTTTTATTATCAGATCAAAAATAGAGCATTTGTACAATCATAATAACATTTGTACATATACAGTAGCTTGTACATAGTAATTTCAACAGTAAGTGAAATATGTTGGAACGTTAGAGCTTTATTTAGTACTAATCGCTCAAACCATAGCTGGATTCTTGTCCAACTCTCAAAAAGGTCTCCAAAGTTATCCAGCTTCAGGCAGGCATGTCTTCTTCCTTTCTCCCTCCAAACACCAACTCCTTCCTTTGTCCTTCCAAACACCAACTCCTTCCTTTGCCCTTCCCAAACACCAACTGTTGTTCAAAACATGTGTCTCCACCAAACACCTTTACAACCCCCCCCCTTTCCTGTTTCCTGATCAATGGAGGGGGAGGGGCCCCTCCCACCCATTTCCAGCAAAGAACTTCCAGTATCAATGGAGGGGGAGGGAAGGGGCTCTTTACACATATCCTGTTACTACCTAAACTCTATATTATTATTATAAAGTCACCATAGAAATTGCCATAGCAACACACGCCCCCCCCCCAGTTTCTGTGACAGACCTGAAGTTGACAATGACAATCCATCTCTGTTAAAGTTAGCCTAGGACTCCACTTTGAGGCCATATTAGTATTTCTGGGAATTCATTTTAGAGTTACTGAACCTAGCTGCAAAAATGTTCCTGTTCCCATTCCTGAAGACTCACTTTTATCAGATTGGAGATTTTTGTAGTTGTCTTTGTAACACACAACATTTTACATATTTTTTTCCACGTTATTTTTTTTTAAGTCAATACATTTTTTATTATCAGATCAAAAATAGAGCATTTGTACAATCATAATAACATTTGTACATATACAGTAGCTTGTACATAGTAATTTCAACAGTAAGTGAAATATGTTGGAACGTTAGATCTTTATTTAGTACTAATCGCTCAAACCATAGCTGGATTCTTGTCTTCTCCAGTATTATGTGAATTCAATATGTGGTATCTATTTTCAAGCAGAAAAATAGTATGGTATGATCGGCCGATCATTACTCCAGTATGTGTATTTGGTGTACTCTCTGTTTATGTGTATGTTGCATAAGGAATTGAGTATGGTAGAAAAAGATATCAGACCCAGGAGAGGCTTTAGGGAAAGAAAAGAGGTAGAAAGAATAAGGTGGTAATAAGGTAGCAAGTCAAGTTTCCAAGGCTATCTGGGATTGTTTCTATATCAAGGCCTCAAATGTTGTAGAGTATTTGAATATGACCCAGGGTTGCCATGTTTTATTAACATTTTCGGTCAATTCGTGTGCTGTTGCCCTAATCTCTTCCATTTTATAAAGGAGGTGAACCTCTTCTAGCCATTCACATGTTTTACATTTATATATACACTTTATTCCATATGACACATTTTATATATTTTTATCTTTTTATAGGCATTTTACTTTTTTGTATGGATTTTAAATTTTTGTTTTTAAAAAGTGTTTGTGACAATATGTATTTTTAAGTTAATATGGAGTAACAAATCTATAGAATGGACTCGGGGAGAAGGTGGTCTGAGATAACTCATGTTATTATGTGAGCCGTTTTTTTTTTCTCTGTATTTATCTTTGACTCTGCTCTGCTACAGCCACATGATCCTGATGGGCTGGTGTGCTTTTGTGGGTATTTGGGAACTTCATATAGCCAATATATGGGTGCAGGAGGTGGTATCAAAAGGTTACAAGATAGAGTTTTGTCTTCGTAATTTTTTTGCTTGGTGCTGGACTCACCTACATTAACGTATGGGTGTTTTTAATCTCAGAGGCATCCCACACAAGAGCATACTTCCCTGACCTTGGGCTCCAATGTGTTAATCACAGTGTCGATCTTAGAGAACTTTGGGTAGATCCTGATCATTGTAGTATAGACATGTATAGACAAAATTTTTCCTTTAAAATCACTTTAAGGCTGGTGCAACTTGTAGCGGCAGAAATCTTTTGTTTACAGCTGCGAATGAGAGCGGTTAGGTGAAGCTGATGGCCCTGATCTCTATAGTGGCAGGTCACTGGCGAGTCGCTGGTGGACCCAGCTATTTACGGCTCTTTGCACAGCCCATGATTACCTGCGTTGTTTGTTGCTGGATGCACACAGAGATTTGCACCGACCTTAATCGCCAGTGTGAAGGTAGCCTTATGTATAACCCTAGGTTGCCTATTAATAACAAGCTGTGCCCCTCAATGGACCCTGAGAAAAGTATTTGATGGTAAGTACTGTATATACTCGAATATAAGCCGACCCAAGTATAAGCCCGAGCCGAGGTACCTAATTTTACCACAAAAAACTGGGAAAACTTATTGACTCGAGAATAAGCCTAGGGTGAGAATGCAGCAGCTACTGTAAGCGGAAAAGAGGGTCAACAATGCCCATTTGCAGCTTCACTGTGCCCATTTGCATGCCTCACTGTGCCCATTTGCACGCCTCACTGTGCCCATGGCAACCTCACTGTGCCCAACCTCACTGTGCCCATTGCAACATCAATGTGCCCATTGCATCTTCACTGTGCCCATTGCAACCTGACTGTGCCCAACCTCCCTGTGCCCATTGCAACCTCACTGTGCCCATTGCAACCTCACTGTGCCCATTGCAACCTCACTGTGCCCATTGCAACCTCACTGTGCGCCACTCACCTAGAGGATGCAGGAAGCGTTCGTAGGCCTGAGTGCAGAAGCCAGGAAAGGAGGGATGCAGCGCTGGTGGAAAGGCCGGGAGTACCAAGATGGCCGCCGGAGCCCGGGACTAGGCCGAAGCCGCGGTCTGGATTTGGGGCTGCCGCCGTGCAGGAGGGCACCGCTCCGTTCAGACCCCCGCCCGGTTGGAAGCCCGTGGAGCAGGATCTGTGTGCGGTGAGGGAGCCAGACACCAGGGAGGCCGGGATACAGTGCTGGTGGAGAGTCCGGGAGGAGCAAGATGGCCACCGGATCCGAAGACTAGGCTGAAGCCACGGCCTATAGTAGTGGCTGCCACCGTGCGGAGGAGCATTGCACCGTTCAGGTACACTGACTCGAGTATAAGCCGAGAGGGGCATTTTCACCCTAAAAAAAGGCTGAAAAACTTGGCTTATACTCGAGTATATACGGTACAAAAATCCTATTTTTTATTGCCCTGTACTTTTCATGTACAAAAAAAAAAATAGTAGTTTGTTTTCAGTTTAAAAGGGCATTTGCAACTAACTAGTATTTTCTTTGTCTTAACTTTACTTATTTATGAGAAATGATGATTGTATGCCAGATTTTGATGATCAAAAAATGAAACAATCTTGTGTGTTATAATTGAATGAAGGAAGAAACTGACTGAAGCAGATATTTCTTATAAAATAAATAGTCTATTGCTTTCTAGAATGATATCATTTACTTTTAATAGAATGATACACGTATTCATTGCTTAAAAACAATGGGGATGGATTCTTTGGGCAATTAAAAGAACAATATAAGAAGCCTGGATGGTACAGTGACTTTCTGTCAAGAAACAACAGTGAGACCATATATTTTTAGACTATACTGAAAGGAGTGTGTCTTTTACTTAGCATTTTATAGTTTACCACAAGATGCAATTTTCTGGCCTTACATGCAGTAGTAACAAAAGTCAGAGAGATTTTATGATAGCTGCCACAGTTCCTAAATGATGGCATATACTAAAATATTTATAGAACTGTAAAATCCTGATTTCTCTGTGGTAGAGCAGATGGGGTTCTAAAACCTGTTCCCAGATTGTCACATTTCTTTACCGTTTGATGACAAAACAGCCTGTTATCACTCGGCCTCTTGTGAAAATTGTAACCAGTGTAATCAAGTTCATACTCTGATCCAATTATCCTAAACCTCTTAACATTTATTTGTAACAGAACATTCATGTATATGAATATTCACCAAACATGTCTTACATCATGACTAGCTCTGGCTAGAAAGTATATAGCACTCAGAAAGCCCTGCTGAACATGTATAACAGTCGGAAAGCTCTTGCTGAATGAGTTTTGAAAATCTTGAACAATGTGGTGGTTTTATATGAAAATATAGTTTATATTAACTGGAAATGCCCTGATAAATTTACCAATACATGGAGTGTATGGTATGCATTATTCAGTATGCTGAACCAGTATATTAACAATATTCTCCTTGTACACTCTATGCACTAGCGATTATATTATAACCAATGTATAACCTTTAGAAAAATGTTTTGTAAAAAGTTGCTGATTGGTAAGAGAGGGTATCTTCATAAACAGGCTGCAGCTAGTTAGTTACAACTATGATTTGCAAGATAACAATAGTATTGCTGACCTTACTTACAACATTTCTTTGCATTCTT
This sequence comes from Rana muscosa, assembly GCA_029206835.1. Classification (NCBI taxonomy): domain Eukaryota; kingdom Metazoa; phylum Chordata; class Amphibia; order Anura; family Ranidae; genus Rana; species Rana muscosa. Next base: position 1,104,758,661 of record CM055122.1, on the reverse strand, counting down.
TTTATTATGTGTAGCATCTCCTAGCTGTGTTGCTAGAGTGCTAGGATTTTTGTTTGTTAGCGTAGATAAATTTTAGGTTTCGCTGTCAGCCAAGCCTGTGTGTTTTTCTGGGTCAGGGTTTGAGTGACTCAGTTAGGCTGGATGACTCATCAGCAGCTTCTCTGGCTAACTCCTCTCTGCTAGCTGGAGACTTGGAGAAGGTTCCAGAAGTAGATAGGTGGCGTCCAGGAGGAGCTAGCTGGTGTATTGTAAGGGCCATGACCAATCCCCGACAGAAGTATTGGCAGGGGGAAGGGCCGCTCAAATACACAGAGTCAGCCTAGCAGGGGCAGTGGAGAGTTTGGGTGGAATCAGAAGCTGGAGATGGAGTGTTAGGCTGTCGTGGCCTGGGAGCTCCCCAGTCTGGGGGGTGACCTTGGGCCTGGGCTTGAGTGCGGAGAGGACCCTCTTCAAGACACACAAAGTTGTCCTGGCCAGGAGGCACAGGAGAAAGGAGAGGACAGCAGGAGAACACTGCCAGGCAAGTCTCCAGGAAAAGGAACATCCAAGAGCGCTGGTGGGTGACACACAGTGAGGAAGACTGGGAGGCATGCCTGAGAGGACTGGGATGGAGAATTCTGGGATGGATGTAGAGCCAGTCAGGAGGACTGTGGTGGCATTATTATTATTATACAGGGTTTATTTAGTGCCAAAAGTTTGCGCAGCGCTTTTCAACATGAGGGCAGACAGTACACTTACAATACAAATCAATACAGGAGGAATCAGAGGGCCCTGCTCGTCTGAGCTTACAATCTAGAAGGGAGGGTCAAGTGGAACAAAAGGTAATAACTGTGTGGGGTGAGCTGATGGGGAAAATGAAAATACAGTTGTTCGGTGTGGGTAGGGTAGGCTTCTCTAAAGAGAAGGGTTTTTAGGGATCGTCTAAAAGCTAATAGAGTAGGAGATAAGCGGACAGATTGGGGTAAGGCATTCCATAGGATTGGAGAGGCTCTGGAAAAGTCCTGGAGGCGAGCATGGGAGGAGGTGACAAGGGAGCTAGAGAGCAGGAGGTCTTGAGAGGAATGAAAAGAAAGAGTAGGTTGGTATTTAGATACTAGGCTAGTGATGTAGTTGGGGGCTAAATTGTGGATGGCTTTGAAAGTAGTTGTTAGTATTTTAAATGTAATTTGTTGGGTGAGCGGAAGCATGGGCAGAAGAATGGGCAGCTGCAGCCAGGAGGGCTGGCAGTGCCTAAAGAGGTGGTACTGGGAGCAGTAGCCACATATAGGACAGCTAGCACCAAGGACTTCTATTTTTGCTACACCATAGGGGCCTGCGGTCCCTGCCTGCACAGGGCATTCATCCAGATTCAGCTGAGACTGTGATGAATCTGAAACTGTGCTAGCTGGTCCTGGGAGTTGTTGTTCTGCAAGCAAGTCTGTGCTGGAGGTAGAAGAAGAAAGTTTGTATATACTGGATGTATATAGTTCAAGTCCCAAAAGAGTTCTACTAATTAAATGGGCATCCAATATCTACCCTTCCCTATTCAAGTTCAATTCCCTTAATAAAAAAACAAACAAAGCTGCAAGGACTGCTTCTTGTCTCTGAAGTGAATGGAAAATTAGTGTGCCTGACTTTGCAGGGTGGGAAATTACCACATTTACCAGCGGCCCCTACGGGGGTAGCGCTACCTATGTTATTACATTTAAATATTTTATAATTGTGCAATGACTCTTTGCATTCATGTTGTATATGTCATACACAGGTTAACTAAAAAAAATTGCAAAAATTGATTACAGTAATCAATGCAGCAGCTTTTAGTCACCGCTAGGGATGCGCTTCGAGTTCAAACTCATATTCGACTCGAACATTGCCTGTTCGCATGTTCGCCGAACAGCGAACAATTTGGGGTGTTCACGGCAAATTCGAAAAGCCGCGGAACACCCTGTAAAAGTCTATGGGAGAAATCTAAAGTGCTCATTTTAAAGGCTTATATGCAAGTTATTGTCATAAAAAGTGTTTGGGGACCCGGGTCCTGCCCCAGGGGACATGTATCAATGCAAAAAAAAGTTTTAAAAACAGACGTTTTTTTCGGGAGCAGTGATTTTAATAATGCTTAAAGTGAAACAATAAAAGTGAAATATTCTTTTAAATTTCGTACCTGGGGGGGGGGGGGGGGGTATAGTATGCCTGTACAGCAGTGCTTGTTTCCCTTGCTTAGAACTGTCCCTGCACAAAATGTCATTTCTGAAGGAAAAAAAGTCATTTAATGCAGAGAAAAGTCATTGATAAAAAACAAAAAAAATGCGTGGGGGTCCCCCCAAATTCAATTACCAGGCCCTTCAGGTCTGGTATGGATATTAGGGGAACCCTGCGTCAAAAAAATAAAAAAAATGACGTGGGGTTCGCCCCACTAGACCTTTCAGGTCTGGTATGGATTTTAAAGGGAACTCTACCCCAAATTTAAAAAAAAAAGGGCGTGGAGTTCCCCCAAAAAGATCATTTCAGATCTTCCCCTCAGATCTACAGCGACTGCACCTCCAAGTGAACTTGCAGTGCACTTGTAGTGCAAAGTGGATTTGCCTTTAGTAAATAAACCCCATTGTTTAACAAAATGTAAAATCTCATATATAATCTTTTTTCCTGTCAATGTGCACAGTGTTATAGAGGTGGGCTGGGGAACTTACAGCATACCTCAAAGTGGCCGTATTTTTTCTTAAAGTCCAACTGAACCATTTCTTTTAACCAGCTAAATGCATTCCAGGGCCATCAAAACAAAAGTCTTTTTTTTTTCTTTGGAAAGAAGACACAACCTGAGTACAAAAATATATGTTCTGCCAGCATACCATAGAGAAGTACCTTGGCTCTCTGTATGGAAGTCGTGGTCTCTCTGCAGAGGTTTGACACACCGTTTGCCAAGTCAGAGCTAGAGCTCCCCAGTCAGCAGGAAGCGTGATACTGATTTGAGAGCCATAGGTCTGGCTCAGTGGGTGTGTCCAACTACTATAGAGAGAACACTGCTTCCACAGAGAGCAAGAGTCCTTTGTTTGCATCACTGCTTGCAGAGGACAGGATTATTTACTCAGGTTGTGGCACCTTTTTTTGAGAAAACGGACAGTAAAGCAGCTTTTACAGGCATTTGAGCTTTTCTTTCAATAGTTTTTTATTGAAAAGTAGACATGTGAGTTGCATTTGTACATTTAACAAGAAAGAAGTATTCAAGTTACAGAAATAAATCATAGATAATTTCACATTTTAGAAAGAGTTTGCATATAAACAATCGCTAGACAAGTACACATTTTGAGATACAAATCTCTCATACTGCGTAATCTAGAGCTAAGTATTAAATTATTTATGAATAAAGATAATAAAGAAAAGAACTAACAACAATAACAAACGTTCAGTACCAGAACACTTATGCCCTGTACACACGATCGGAATTTCCGATGGCCTAAAATCCGATGGAATTTTTCATCAGAATTCCGTTCAAGCTGTCTTGCATACACACTGTCAGACCAAATTCCGACTATCCAAAACGCGGTGACGTAAAACACTACGACGAGCCGAGAAAAATTAAGTTCAATGCTTCCGAGCATGCGTCAACTTGATTCTGAGCATGCGTGTTTTTTTCTCCATCGGAGTTCACCACAGACGATAGGAATTTCCTATCGGCAAAAAAATAAAACATGTTCTATATCTAATCTCCGATGGAAAAAACTCAGATGGGGCCCACACACGTTCGGAATATGCAATGAAAAAATTCCATCTGACTTTTTTCATCGGAAATTCCGATCATGTGTACAAGGCATAAGAGATTCTTAAAGGCCATAGGTGTTTGGATATGCCTTTAGTTTCATTCAGTTATCATCTGGAAAGTTAAGAGCCCAGGGGTTCCAACGTGTATTGAAAGTACCTAAGGTGTTGGATCAGGCCGCAAAAGATTTTTCATATGAGTTTTGTGTCTTGACCCTGCATATTTCTTCGAATACATTAGGGGCAGTAGGCGTTTTCCACTTTGATGTAACAGTCAATCGAGTCGCAATGAGTATATAGGTTATGATAGCTCTGAATTGTGTATGTATGCTATGGATCCCAAGATTAAGCAATGTCAGATGGGGAGAGGGGTGAACGATGAGTCCAGTGACTGATGTAGGCATTTGAGCTTTTATTTCCCTGCCTAAAAGCTTAAAGAAGCTTGTACTTTTTTGTGCGTTTTTATTTAGCTTATTTAAGCTTATTTGGGCTTTTTGAGCATAAGCGTTTTTTTCACAAACCCTCTCTTTAGCTAATTTTCCATTTTTTGTGTCCGTTTTTGTGCTTTTTGAGCTTTTTCATTCTTTGCATGTTTATGGGCACCTAGGTGTCTTTTCTGCTTAAAGCCTCCTCTCAAAAATGCAAGTTTGGTGGGGAGTGTTTTGCCTGTAAGAGCATATGTCTGTAAACATCTGAAAAAGACATAGTGTGCATGGACACATTAGCTAACATGGAGGGGAGTTTCCAGGCAGAAAACAATGAGAGCTCAAAAAAGTTCAAAAGCCTGTAGGAGCCGATTCTTTGAGCTTCTTTGAGATGCAAGCTTTTCACATCTTTTTTTTTTTTTTTTACCAAAAATATGTAGAAAAATACATATCGACCTAAACTGAGGAAATTTTTTTTTTATATATATATATATATTTTTTGGGGATATTTATTATAGCAAAAAGTAAAAAATATTGCTTTTTTTAAAAAAATTGTCGCTCTTTAAAAAAATAAAAACCGCAGAGGTGATCAAATACCACCAAAAGAAAGCTCTATTTGTGGGAAAAAAAGGACGTCAATTTTGTTTGGGTACCACGTCGCAAGACCGCGCCATTGTAAGTTAAAGCGACGCAGTACCGAATCGCAAAAAATGGCCCGGTCATTCAGCAGTCAATTCTTCCAGGGCTGAAGTGGTTAAAGCAGGCCCTGCTTTTAGATAGAAAGACAAAAAAATAATAACTTATTAACCATACACTCAGGTATCTGATGGCTTTCACTTCATTCAGCATCACCGCAGCATCCTGAAAAAAGTTTAAAATCTTCTAACCAGATAACCTGCACCCTTGTAACTTTTATTTAAAATGTTGTGATACCCAGGGCTTTTTTTCAGCTGGAACTTGGTGGAACTCAGTTCCACCACCTCTGGCTCAGGCTCTCTGCCTACCACTATCACCTGTAAACACAGAAGTCACCTACAGTGGAGGTACTAGGACTGGCTGGGTCCTGCAGCTTAATACAGCAACAAAATTAAGATTTGTGGACGATGGTGGAGCTTTTAAGGAAGGGGGGGGGTTGCATAGAGAGGTCAGAGCTGAAGATGGGTGAAAGTGGAATGCAGAGGTAAGCGGCTGTGGAAAAAGGCTGAACTCTGCACTCTCTTTGTAGTGCGCCCCTGAACTCTGCACTCTCTTTGTAGTGCACCCCTGAACTCTGCACTCTGTACGTAATGCACTCCTGGTGTTTAACCACCTCGCGCCCGCCGTACGACTATATACGGCCGCGAGGTGGTTGTTACATGCCGGGAGGCCGTGTTTATACGGCCTCCGCTAATTTGGCCACTGGGGGGCATGCGAGCGCCGCCGGCGGCACGCGCACGTACCCGGCGCGTCACTGCAATGCCGATGCGCGTGCCTGGTGGCCGCGATGTCCGCCAGGCACCCGCGATCAGCGGTTACACAGACAAGGACATGGATCTGTGTGTGTAAACACACAGATCCATGTCCTGTCAGGGAGAGGGGACCGATGCTGTGTCCCTTGTACATAGGGACACAGATCGGTCACCTCCCCCAGTCAGTCCCCTCCCCCACACAGTAGTAATCACTAATAGGGCACACATTTAACCCCTTCCTCGCCCCCTAGTGTTAACCCCTTCTCTGCCAGTCACATTTATACAGTAATCAGTGCATTTTTATAGCACTAATCGCTGTATAAATGTGAATGGTCCCAAAATAGTGTCAAAAGTGTCCGATGTGTCCGCCATAATGTCGCAGTCACGTAAAAAATCACTGATCGCCGCCATTACTAGTAAAAAAAAAAAAAATTATAAAAATGCCATAAAACTACCCCCTATTTTGTAAACGCTATAACTTTTGCGCAAACCAATCAATAAACGCCGCTTGCGATTTTTTTTTTTTACCAAAAATATGTAGAAGAATACGTATCGGCCTAAACTGAGGAAAAAAATAAATTTTTCCCAAAAAATTGGGATATTTATTATAGCAAAAAATAAAAAATATTGTGTTTTTTTCAAAATCGTCGCTCTTTTTTTGTTTATAGCGCAAAAAATAAAAACCGCCAAGGTGATCAAATACCACCAAAAGAAAGCTCTATTTGTGCAAAAAAAAGGACGTCAATTTTGTTTGGGAGCCACGTCGCACGACCGCGCAATTGTCATTCAAAGCGTGACAGTGCTGAAAGCTGAAATTTTGCCTGGGCAGGAAGGGGGTTTATGTGCCCAGTAAGGAAGTAGTTAATGCCCCTTAATACCCTCCCACTGTTAGTGAAATGTAACCACACTATTAACCCACTATGTGATGAGGTTTGGAGGGTGTGTGTGTGTGAGGGGGTTCAAGGGGTCGTGATTGAGTTCCTGCACCTATTTTCTGAGAAAAAAAGCCCTGGTGATACCAAAATAAAAAAGGAATGTCTATTAATTTACATATTTTGAGCTGAGGTTATTGTGATTTCCAGAGCTTTCTTTTAAAATAACGTATAATATTTACTGAGAAAACAATTAGGGAAGCACAAATACATTAGTGTATTGAATATTCATGTAAAATAGGAAAAGACACCTAGAGCAGCAAAATACCTACAAAAACGTAGGCATTTGTAATGTCTAATTTGATTTATGTATATTCACCCTGTGTCCCTTGGATTAAAATGCACATCTCAAGTTACCTCCATAGATGCATTTTAATGTACTTGGATAGCTGCATAGCATATAAGCTTAGGTATATGTCTCCAGTAGAGCCTGTGTTCAGAAACTGTGTTGCTAAATCAAATCAGATTACTATTCTATTCCAAAGAACAACAGTGATTGGTATAATCATGCCAGAATTTTCATTCTTGTCAGTTGTCACCACAACAGGAGCTGACAAGTGATTCATTAGGCTTGGAATGTTGTACAGTCTATGCATATTTGCGTGCCTCAGCATGATAAACTCTTCTATTGTATATAATTTACCTGGGATAGTGGATGTATTTAGAACAGACAGGATGACACGAGATTAATAACAAAAAATGGTTACTGAGACAAATACTCCTTGTTCAAAATCTGACATACATTGTTGGGAAGCTGAACTCACCTTAGTATTACAGTATATAGGGGATTAGTTAACCCTGATGTAGAATAGCTTTGATAAAAAATAAAATGCTTTATTAATTGTAAATGAATCAAGATCAATGATGTACAGCAGGGGCAGGGTGGAGATCTACCTGAACAACATGAAAGAGATCAAAGATCACCTGGTGCCTTTTTAAAAAAGCAAGGCCTAACTAAATAGGAGGGAACATTTAAAAAAATATAATAAAATGTAAGTTTTTACATTTTAAATGAGCCTACCTTAAAAGTGGATAGTGTCAGTCAGTAGAGCAGTGGACAGTGTTAGTAGGACAGTGGACGGTGTGTGGACAATGTCAGTAGAGCAGTGGACAGTGTTATTAGGACAGTGGACGGTATGTGGACAATGTCAGTAGGGCAGTGGACAGTGTTAGTAGGACAGTGGACGGTGTGTGGACAATGTCAGTAGGGCAGTGGATAGTGTCCGTGGGGCAGAGGATGGTGACAGTAGAGCAGTGGACAGTGTCAGCAAAGTAGTGGACAGTGTCAGTAAAGCAGTGGACATGTCAGTAAGCAGAGGTTGGTGTCAGTAGGGCAGTGGATGGTGTCAGTCAGTAGAGCAGTGATCGGTGTCAGTTGGGCAGAGGATGGTGTCAGTAGAGCAGTGGATGATGTCAGTAGGGCAGAGGTTGGTGTCAGAAGGGCAGTGGAAGGTGTCGGTAGTTTTTTATTGTCATTATTTAATTTTTTAATTATTCTTACAATTTTATTATTTTTATTATTATGTAAAAAAATAGCCTCTTGGGGGCTTTGGTGAAATATTAGGTGTCTAAACAGACTCCTCATGTCTCACATTTGAGACAGAGAAAGGAGATTGAGGATACAGTCCTCCACCTCCATCTCTGTAGCCTCAGCTGCACAGCATGATATAAACTAGCAGGTGAGTTCTGGTGAAATCTACACCTCCAGCTCTGCAAGAAAGCATGCAAGGAAGTAGAGACCACATGCTAACAGAAATACAAGTAGCAGATCTTCTTTACTGCTGATTTATGACACAGATTCGGTCATCAACCTAATCTGTGTCATATGGCCAATGATCTTTTAACCATTTGCCGACCAGCCACAGTATATATATTGCGGTAGGTCGGCTCTATTGCTCAAAACGACATACCTGTATGTCATTTCATGAAAACAGGGGGCGTGCTCCGATGTGCATGGCCGGTTGCCACGATGTCCGCCGGGCCCCCCGCGATCGCACCTCACAGAGGCAGAATGGGGATCTGCCTATGTAAACAAGGCGGATCCCCATTGTGATGGGAGAGTAGAGAGAGATCAGCTGTTCCTAGTGATCAGGAACAGCGATCTCTCTCTACTCCCAGTGAGCCCATGCCCCTGATAGTTAGAAAGCACGTCTTTAGGGAACATTTAACTCTTTGATCACCACTAATGTTAACCCCTTCCCTGCCAGTACCACTTTTACAGTAATCAGTGCATTTTTATAGCACTGATCACTGTATTGGTGTCACTGGTCAAACCAAAAAGTGTCACTTAGGGTCAGTTTTGTCCACCTCAATGTCGCAGTCCCACTTAAAATCACAAATCACTGCCATTACTAGTAAAAACAAAAAAAAAGGAAAAAAAGTCCCTAAATCTTTCCCCTATTTTGTAGACGCTATAACTTTTGCAAAAACCAAACAATATACGCTTATTGGGATTTTTTTATTGAAAAAAATGGCCTGGTCATTAAGGGGGTAAATCCTTCTGGGGCTGAAGTGGTTAACCATGGCTACAGCGCGGACCTACAATGCCAGGACGTCAATTGACGTCCTCCCCTTTCCTCGTTCCCCGCGCGCGCTCCCGAACGCGCATCGGGGAACTTCTGTGCCCGCCGTGTCACGTGGGTGCCGATGCGCATGCCTGGTGGCCGCGATGTCCACCACGTAGGCGCGATCGGCATTTTCAGAGCAAGGGACGTGGATTTCTGTGTGTAAACACAGAGATCCACGTCCTGTTAGGGAGAGGAGACCGATGGTGTGTCCCTTGCACATAGGGACAACCATCGGTAACCTCCCCCAGTCAGTCCCCTCCCCCCACAGTAAGAATCACTCATGAGGGAACACATTTAACCCCTTCCTCGCCCCCTACAGGTTAACCCCTTCCCTGCCAGTCACATTTATACTGTAATCAATGCATTTTTATAGCACTGTTCGCTGTATAAATGTGAATGGTCCCAAAATAGAGCCAAAAGTTTCCGATGTGTCCCCCATAATGTCGCAGTCCCGATAAAAATCGCTGATCGCCGCCATTACTAGCAAAAAAAAAAATATTAATAAAAATACCATAAAACTATCCCCTTTTTTGTAGACGCTGTAACTTTTGCGCAAACCAATCAATAAACGCTTATTGCAATTTTTTTTACCAAAAATATGTAGATAAAAAAAAACATATCAGCCTAAACTGAGATAAAAAATATATTTTTTCAAAAAAAATTGGGATATTTATTATAGCAAAAAGTTAAAAATATTGTTTTTTTCAAAATTGTCAGTCTTTTTTTGTTTATAGAGCAAAAAATAAAAACCGCAGAGATGATCAAATACCACCAAAATAAATCTCTATTTGTGGGAAAAAAAGGACGTCAATTTTGTTTGGGAGCCACGTCGCACGACTGCGCAATTGTCATTCAAAGCGTGACAGTGCTGAAAGCTGAAAATTGGCCTGGGCAGGAAGGGGGTTTAAGTGCCCAGTAAGCAAGTGGTTAAACAAGGTATGAAATGCCTTGTCTGAAGACATTCTGGTAGGTTAATTGGATCCTGTCTATATTGGCCCTAGTATGTATGAAAGTGAGTTAGGGACCTTAGGTTGTAAGCTCCTTGAGGGCAGGGACTGATGTCAATGTACAATGTATATGTAAAGCACTGCATAAATTGACGGCACTATAAAAATACCTAAATTAAATAAATAAATAAATGCAGAAATATTAGCTTAGATAATGCTTTAAGCCAAACTCTAGTCCAGCCATTTTCCTACCCTCCACTTTTTTTATGTTTTATTTTTGTTACACTACTTACAGATTAGCATTTTTTATCTCATTCATTTATTAATTATTTTTTTCCCTCGTATGGCCAACCCTGACCTGTTTAAACAAACACATTAAGCAGGGATAGAAAGGCTATAAGTAAAATGCTTACAAGTGATCATAACTCCTGAATTAAAGGCAGGACAGCCTTTTCCTGCTGCCACAGACATGTCTACAAAGGTTATTCGATTTTAAAAATGAAAGGACACCTTACTGACCATGACCACTTCTAACCACACCAACCAAAACACACCCATGCCCACAAAATCATGCCTTCATTTTTAACACATCTTCAAACAAGTGGTCACAGATTTTTGGAATATAAGGTAGACATAATACTGACTAAATGGCTTTGGGCAACGAGAGTAAAGAAATTATGCGGCTAGCATAGCATGCAATATTAAATTGCGGGTTGCGGTCAAATTGCAGTGGGAGGGTCTTAAAGGGTATGGTTAAATAAAACCTGAGCCTATTCTGCTTAAGGTCAAGATTGTGTAACACTCAGAGTGCAGGGGTCAGGAATGTGTAACACACAGGATTCTGGTGTCAGAAGTACATAAATCACAGAGTGCAAGGGTACTGCTTTGCTCTCATTTATGATGGAAATACCACTCTGCAAATCCTCCCAAGCAAAAAAAACAACCTAATTAACATTATTGTGACCAAATTAATGTACATGTATGTCTACTATCCGACTCAGCATACCAAAACAGACAGCAAACGCATGGGTAAAGCAGCCAATGGGCGAACTATTCAAATAAAAAGGAACGGCCAGAACTGTAAATGCAAGAGAGTGCTCAAAGCATCATTGGAAAATTACCAATGTTTTGGGTACTTTAATGATCTTTCTGTCCATATGTAAAAAATAAATGTGCTGCCAATATTTTCTCTTTCATCTGAACATGCAAATACAACAAAAAATAATGTTTCAATGCCTACTTTGTGCAGTGCACTCACCATGCAGCCTTGTTGCTGCTCCCTGGGAAGGGAAAAGTGGAACAGGAACAACAATAACAAACCTTTTCTTTCAGCCCACCATTTTATTTTCTCTCGTGATGTTGATAAAGAGGATGACATTTGGGGATGGCATGAAGGAGGGGAATCCAGACAATGTTTACACTACATCATCGGGCTGCCAGAGGAAATGCTGGGGAGGCTTTCTTTCCGGAGCTAGACTCCTCAAATCCAGGACAAAGCAGTGTAAAGTTGGCCAAAAGCAGGAACATTTTAACCATGGATAATAGACCCAATCTATGTATTCCTAACTTTTATTTTATCTATGGTGATAGTGGGGTGCAGGGAATGTGAAGAAAAAGACCATTTAAAATAAAATAAAAATAGCTTGGTTGTTAACAGTTGAAGTGCTGGCTGTCAATCAGTTGTTGTAGATGGATAAAAAGCAATTTTTGGGTTTACAGATATGTGCACACAGGCAGATTCATAGAAAAATGTACACCAGCACTACAATTCAAAGAACTCAGGCATAGTTTATTAAAGTAGATACAACCACAACCAGTAAAATTTCATACAGTAAAAGCTTTAACAGCTGGTGATACTGATAAAAAAGGTCCTTGTGCTATGGGGTGACAACTCTCTCACAACCTTCTGTAAATTATTCTGTCACATGCCTTGCCAAAGGAAAAAATAAGCTTGGGTGATGATGCACTTTGCTCTTGAATATAACAATCTTTTCTACAAAAAAGGCCTTTAAAAAAAATTGCAGCCATCTTTACCTAGGAACTATGAACTGTGAAAATACTGTATGCAGCCAGATAGCAGTGAAATGCATGTTGTCAAGGAACAGACTGTGAAAAAAAAAAAATTGCAACCAGCAAGAAATGTAAAATATGCCTTTTTAAAACACACACATTCAGCTTGTAACACTGTAGACCGTGCATGTGGAGAGACTACAATAAGACTGCAGGACACACATCGGCAGCATTAACATGTAAACAGCATTAACATGTAAACATCCTTCCTCCGTCTACCCGCAAATCCCAAGATACACACCATTTTTCTACTTAAAGGGTATTCAGGGTTTACAGCTACAGACTACAAGTCCAACACTAATCTGTCCCTATGAACTTTATCAGCATCACTGAGCCCCTATCCTTTCCCTATCCCAACTAAGCACATTGTCAGTAAGGCTCCTGTGAACCCTACCTTTTTAAAGCGAGGGGATGGTCTGTAACAAAGCTTCCCCATTATTTGCCATTCTAAACCAACTGATCTATGTTTAAAGGCCAAGAAGTGCAGTACTGGTAGTTGGTTGCTATGTGGGGTACTAATAGGAAGGTCCCCCAAGGGGTTTTAATGCAGCAAATTATATGAATCCAAGTAGAAGAATTATGTAAAAATCTTTATTAAAATATGTTGGAATACACATTATCATTAAAATATAAATATAAACTCTGGTTGTAGGGATACACTACATATTCCATAATACAGCAAGGCAACCACATAATTTATACAGCATTACATTATATAATCAAACTGTATGTAGACCCCAACGTGTTTCGACCTATTATATCATGGTCTTCTTCTGGGGGATAAGTGGCTCCTGAATAAATATATTAAACATCTCAGTTTTACTGAAGTCATTGGACATTATGCATTGATATTTACAAACATAATGATGTTATATTTACCGCTGGAAAGTGGGATGAATGGCATCACAACCAGAAGATTTATTAACTACTTCAGGCCCACAGGACGTCATATGACGTCCTCGGGCTTGTGGGGGTATATCTGAATGATGCCTGCAGCTACAGGCTTCATTCAGATATTGACGGTTTCAGACGGCGATTTCCTACACCATGAGAACAATCATAGCGGCTGTTCCGCCGCTTGATCATTCTTACGGGCAGCGGAAGGGGACACCCCCCCCTGTCGCCGCCCCCCGGTGCTTCTACCGACTCACCTGTTGGATTGGTGAGTCGGTGATAGGATCCACCAGCCCCGGATGTAGATCACAGAGATTTCCGGCGGACCAGATGGTCGCTGGAGACTCTATGATCGTCGGAGGCCGGGCGCGATGTTATGACATCACGCCCGGCCTCTGCATTCAAAAAAACTGCGCCGCTTCGGCTTTGAAGCAGTGATCTTTTTTATTTTTTTTATTTTTTTAGGCTTCCAAGCCTAGAGGTGAGATGTGGGGTCTTATTGACCCCATATTTTACTGTAAAGAGGTCCTGTCATGTCATATTCCTATTACAAGGGATGTTTACATTCCTTGTAATAGGAATAAAAGTGATCAAAATTTTATTTTTTTAAGTGTCAAAATAAAAAAAAATAAGTAAAATGAACAATAAGAAAAATAAAAACATTTTTACAGTCCCCCCGTCCCCGTGTGCTCGCATGCAGAAGCGAACGCATATGCAAGTCCCGCCCACATATGAAAACGGTGTTCAAACCACACATGTGAAATTTTGCCGCGAACGTTAGAGCGATGGCAATAATTCTAGCCCTAGACCGCCTCTGTAACTCAAAAAATGTAGCCAGTAAAAAAATTTAAAGCGTTGCCTATGGGGATTTTTAAGTATCGAAGTTTGGCCCCATTCCACAAGCGTGTGCAAATTTGAAGCGTGACATGTTAGATATCTATTTACTCGGCGTAACTTCATCTTTCACATTATGTAAAAAAATTGGGCTAACTTTACTGTTTTTTTTTTTTTTTAAAGCATGAAACAGTTTTTTTCCCCCAAAAAACGCGTTTGAAAAATTGCTGCGCAAATACCGTGCGAGAGAAAAAGTTGCAATGACCACCATTGTATTCTCTAGGGTCTTTGCTAAAAAAACATATATAGCGTTTGGGGGTTCTAAGTAATTTTCTTGCAAAAAAAATTATGATTTTTACATGTAGGAGCGAAGTGTCAGAATTGGCCCGGGCCTGAAGTGGTTAAAAACAGTTAGATAATCTAGTGGATCTCATAGTCGTCCCCGCCTCACCCAGAAAGGAACCCGGCCCAAAAGGGCTTGCAAGAAACCACATCATAGGCACCCACCGAGGGGATGAGGGAAAAGTGACCGCACCTGCAACAATTTGATAAGTAATATCAATGTATCGAAAAGAGTCAATTGAACTCTTGATGCTTGGTATCTAGGTTTTGTTATTATTATTATGTACATCCAATAAATATAATATAATTGGTACTGTTATAGTAGTATTGATATGTGTGATCGTAGCATGAAAAGTGTCATGTGATGGAATGGTTATGGTGATGGGATAAAGTGATGTGGAGGGGATAATTCCTAGGAAATGTGGATTGAAGTAATTACGTGCTTGAAGTGAAATGTGTGTGAAAAACTAAAATGTATAAAAAAGGAAAAAAGTGGTAGACTATGAAGATGAATGATAATTATTAGTGACACACCCCTGTGTGCCACTGGAAAAATAAGAAGTGTAGTAAAAAACCAACAACAATAAGTGAGTAAAATAAAACCAATTAATTAGTGAAAAGGTTATTGTATATGAAAAAATGTGAAAGTGTAAAGTGTCAGTGTAGCCATGAATGAGCTTTTTTTTTAAAATTAATAAAATAAAATAAGTGGTTGGTGTTAAATGTTCATATTGGTAATGTGATTCATCAGTGCTGAATGAAAGATAAAACCTGATTGCAATGTTACATGAAAGGTAAATTAAGGTATTAAGTATAAATTTGACTTTAAATTCGGTATGTTGTATTAATGACAGCCTGAACCGACTTATAACAGTTAAAGCAAAAGAAGCCGGTGGATCCTACATAGGAGATGCTGTACTTACATTTAAACATGTTTTGGTGGGAGAACATTCATCCAGGTTGTGCCAGGGATCATGCATTGATCACTGTGCAGCCTGGTGTTTTTTATATAGTGCCACTTCGAATTAGTGGAGATTGAGTGATTGGATACAGGTGCCGCCTCCCTCCCCCCAGGACGATGGGATACTGGCTTCAACGAACGCGGCCCCCACGGAAGGCTCTTAGCGCCTCGACTGTTGTCGCCATCTCGGCCGCACAACGCGTGATGTCATGGCAGGGTGTGTGCGCATGAATGAATGCACACGCGCAGTCCGCCATCAGACATCTGGAGGTGATCAAGGGACGCCGCCGGCAAGGTATTGTTCATTCTGGCGGCCGAAGGAATGTGGTCGCCATGGGAACATGCAAGGGGGAATGCTTTCGCAAGACCCCTACCTTGCCGGGAAGCCAAAAGACCACCGACCACCCGAGGGAGGCTGATGGAACGACCACAGATTCACTGCAGAACAATTTGTAGATGGCAATATTTTGAAACATGCGTCATTCAATAAATATATGGTATAAATTCTTGATGCAGTTTGTTGAATTAATTGTATAATACTCATGAAAAAATATAGTCAACACACTAAAATAGAATGACAAACTATAAGTGGCGCTAAGTGAATATAACAATTATAAACTGTGATTTAAAAGTAATAGTGAAATATACTTAAACCTTAAAAATAAAAAAAGCATAAAGACAAAATTCCAAAAAAACGTGTATAAAGTGACAACACAAATAGAGTCCATATAAGTGTGCAATAGTAGTGTTCAGAATTAAATGTTAATCTTCTTCTCTTCCACCACACCACAGTGTTCAAGTGAGTCAAAAACCCCCTTCAGATTGGACACTCACCGCAATGCAATGCCTCACACTCTCGTGTTTTGGCAAATGAGCAGACAGCACCTCTCAACTAGGTGGATTGGTTCAACATCCGATGCAGTGATTCTCAAACAAGCTCCACATAAATGCAAAAAAAATGCAAAGGATAGTGTAATACTGCAAAGTCAGTTTTATTGGTACTACAAAATCTTCAAATATTGCACTCACATGGTAACCAGTAAAATAAGCCAAAATCACACTGCAATCGAATCCACAGCATTAACTTCAAACTGTCACAACAAACGAATAAAGGTCACGGCGGACCCAGGATCAGCGCAGGTCACAAAATAGTGTATAAACCACTCTCTACCTGTCCTCTCCACTTGCGAGCGCCGTTTTCAAAGGTGGCTGATAATAGAGTCTGTAACACACGGACCTCCACACACGCTTAATCAGATTATCAATAGCCTGCCGTGTAGCCACACCCCGACATGTTTCGTAATTGATACTTAATCCCATGATTAAGTATCAATTACGAAACATGTCGGGGTGTGGCTACACGGCAGGCTATTGATAATCTGATTAAGCGTGTGTGGAGGTCCGTGTGTTACAGACTCTATTATCAGCCACCTTTGAAAACGGCGCTCGCAAGTGAAGAGAACAGGTAGAGAGTGGTTTATACACTATTTTGTGACCTGCGCTGATCCTGGGTCCGCCGTGACCTTTATTCGTTGGTTGTGACAGTTTGAAGTTAATGCTGTGGATTCGATTGCAGTGTGATTTGGGCTTATTTTACTGGTTACCATGTGAGTGCAATATTTGAAGATTTTGTAGTACCAATAAAACTGACTTTGCAGTATTACACTATCCTTTGCATTTTTTTTGCATTTATGTGGAGCTTGTTTGAGAATCACTGCATCGGATGTTGAACCAATCCACCTAGTTGAGAGGTGCTGTCTGCTCATTTGCCAAAACACGAGAGTGTGAGGCATTGCATTGCGGTGAGTGTCCAATCTGAAGGGGGTTTTTGACTCACTTGAACACTGTGGTGTGGTGGAAGAGAAGAAGATTAACATTTAATTCTGAACACTACTATTGCACACTTATATGGACTCTATTTGTGTTGTCACTTTATACACGTTTTTTTGGAATTTTGTCTTTATGCTTTTTTTATTTTTAAGGTTTAAGTATATTTCACTATTACTTTTAAATCACAGTTTATAATTGTTATATTCACTTAGCGCCACTTATAGTTTGTCATTCTATTTTAGTGTATTGACTATATTTTTTCACAGGTTTACATATATTTAAAGTGGCTGCTATTAGGATTTGATGCACTGTATCTTCCTGTTAAAACAGCGCGGTGGGGTAATCACTAGGGCGGCTTGTATTGATTACCATTTTTTTATAATACTCATGAGATCTGTGTGTGGATTCCATGTTGTCGCCCATATGTGAGATGATTGCAAGAGTAATTATTTAACCATCTATATTACATTAGGTGCTGCAATAAAGGAAACGTATTAAGTAATTCCTAATGCAAAAAACTCTTATATAAAGGGAGCATCTAAAATGGATTAATTGAATCTTGGTGGGTTATGTCCTACCATCTTTGGGGATACATCATGTTCGCAATTTTATATGACACAGTGATATGGAATTCTCTATGGGAACATGGAAAATACATGCACAGGTCATGTTTGAACACTCATGTGTAAAGGGGGGGGGGAGATGTTCAGCCACCAAAAATTATATAAAATAGACAAAACACACATCGGAGAGTTCAGGCTGCGCACCCCAAAATGTATTGGGTACTAATGGGAAGTTCCCCCAAGGGGTTTTATTGCAGCAAACTATATGAATCCAAGTAGAAGAATTATGTAAAAATCTTTATTGAAATATGTTGGAATACACGTTATCATTAAAATATAAATATAAACTCTGGTTGTAGGGATACAGTACATATTCCATAATACAGCAAGGCAACCACATGATTTATACAGCAAACCAAACGCAGATCACCATGTCCACAAATGACAAACAGGAAGAGTCTGATGCAAACCCATGCTTGGCCCAAAGCTTATCCCTAATTAAAAATGCACCAATGTAAAAATGCACCAATGTTTACAATGTAGTCCATGCTGATGTTATGTTCTAAGGCAGGGATATGCAATTAGCGGACCTCCAGCTGTTGCCAAACTACAAGTCCCATGAGGCATAGCGAGACTCTGACAGCAGCAAGCATGACACCCAGAGGCAGAGGCATGATGGGACTTGTAGTTTTGCAACAGCTGGAGGTCCGCTAATTGCATATCCCTGTTCTAAGGCAATTTATTAAACACTTCCCTGCTAATTATATAGACATGGAGCTGATATTTAGGCTACAATCTCTTTTATAATAGGGCCATAAAAAGAGTCTGTTTGATATGACAACAATTTTTACATAATTCTCACTAGTATTGATTAATATAATGCCACCATCTCCTATAAGTGTTAGCAAGTGTAAGTAATACTGATAAAGAGCAAAAAAATAGAGTGAGATAGAAGTGAGAGTCCTGCTCACAACATTATACACACAAGCTAATGCATGGTTAGTAGACATATGCTCAAAAAAGTGACAGTTATTTTCAGTCCAATGTTATTTTAAAATTACAATTCCATAGGTAAATCAGGGAGCTTTATCCTTGTGGTTTTGTTTTATAAATTGAGTTTATTGTATAGGAACCAGGCAATGAAATATGTCGAAATCCATACACCACAATGAAAAATCATCAGTGTTCATATAAATACAAATTTGATTAGTGTATTTAAAAATAATAGTCCATATATCACATAAAAAAGTGAGTATTCTTGATGAAAACACCACCAACAAATGTGCACCTCCATGGAAAGAGGGGGCCTACTTAAAGAAAGACCATCACGTGGCGATAGAGTGCCCTCAGTTTCCTTTATTACTACCTATTCTGTGCAGCATATGAGTATAAAAAAACTGCTAAAAAAACATTGGCATATTTTGAGTAATGATCAAATTTTAAATGCAGTTCTCCCGAGAAACCTCAAGTCTTCTACAAGGGGGCACCCTCTCTTAGGGATAGAGTGGCACCAAATATCCTCAACCCTCCGCCCATTAAGAGAGGTTTTTTTTCCAGGATCTTACCGGTTTTTATCTGTGTAGGAGATGTAGGGTGTGCTCTGTAAATGGATGTACACATAGAAGAAGTCAAAATTTTAAATCATCCAGTACTACAATATGAGATAAAGCCTTTCATCACATGTTCTACTGAGGGGGTTGTTTACCTGCTCCAATGCACTTGTGGGCTTCAATATGTGGGCAGGACCAAATGCCCCCTCTTGGTAAAACGAAATGAGCACATAACCAATATAAAGAATGGTTTCCCCAAACATTCAGTCTCTAAGCACTATTTGTTAGCCCACAACAAAAATCCCTCAAGGATGATTTTTTTGGGGATAGACAAGTACATCCTACAGTGGAGAGGGAGCTCTTTGGTACGGAGTTTATCCAGACTTGAGATGTCCTGGATACACAGGATTAAGAGCTATGTTGCTTTTGGGTTAAATGTTGATGTGGATTTAAATGCATTTATTGATAACTCATAATTAATTGAATGTAATATAATCATGTGATGTGAACTTGATGTAAGTCCTTGGTAGCAATACCTTTTCTGATGATTTTTTTTTTCAATTTAGTCATAAACATTTAGTTAATTTACATAAAGTATCATGGGTCACTTCCTGATCTTCTGTGTATGACACCTTAATGTCTAATTTTTAAGGTTTAATTCAATAATTAATCCCCCCTCCTTAACCACTTCAGCCCCGGACCGCTTGGCTGGCCAAAGACTAGGCCACTTTTTGCGATTCGGCACTCCGTCGCTTTAACTGACAATTGCGCGTGCGACGTGGCTCCCAAACAAAATTTACATATTTTTTTCCCCACAAATAGAGCTTTCTTTTGGTGGTATTTGATCACCTCTGCGGTTTTGATTTTTTGCGCTATAAACAAAAATAGAGTGACAATTTTGAAAAAAATGCAATATTTTTTACTTTTTGCTATAATAAATATCCCCAAAAAATATATAAAAAAAACATATTTTTCCTCAGTTTAGGCCGATACGTATTCTTCGACCACATGGCTGCAAATTAAAGGGGATGTATATATATATATATATATATATATATATATATATATATACCCATTTGCGCAGCCGTGCCATTCTGTCGACGTATAAACTCGTGCGACGGTCGGGAAGTGGTTAATAACACCAGTTCTCCCTCCCTCCCACTTCTTTTGTGGCTGAAAATTATAAGATGCAATATCCAATTTCTACCACTGGAGGCATGGTTGAGTAAACTTTTTTGTGTCCCCTCTGTGCCAATTTTTGGTATACTTCCTGGTGTCTGGGCCCACGGATGATGGTCTATGGTCTAGCCGCAATGTCTGCATCTGATGCGAGCCCAGGCAGCCTAATATATACTGAAGTTTAGTTGGCTCAATTAATTAAATGGCTATAGATGGTGCCACTGTGGTGTATTTCGCATTTATCCTAATAACCTGACAATTTTGCGCACCCTCCCTATGTGGGGACTAGCCTCACGGACATAGTAATGTTTTAATTGAATGTCCTTTTTAAATTGATATTTGCTTAAAAACTATCCTCCTTCGTATAATGTTCCTGTTCCCCTGAAATGTTATTCACTTTTTGATAATAGGTAATTTTTAGTTCAGGTCCCGCTACCTAGGATTCAAATCATAGAAGATGGAGAGTGAGGTATAGAAAAAAACTGCGCTAGGACTAACATATAAAAATTAACTAAGGAGGAAAGGCAGCAGCAATAGTGAGATAAACACAAACCAAGTATATAAAGAAAAAACTGTGCCAATGTATGTAATTAAAGGATCCTCTAAAGTCAAGAATGACAAAAAGGTAGTCCAGAAAATGTCCCACAGGTGCTGATGTGAGATCAGAAGAGAGGGATCACATATGCAGAAAAAAACTCCAAATAAATTATAGTACAGTAAACCGTGCTTGACACCGGAGTGACCACCACCGTAATAAATTGGCTGCTTACCAGAAGCAAGCAAAAGTGCACAGTCGGCTATAACCTAGCCGCGGCCTTTGGCTTGCATGTATTGGGTGGAAGGAACTCAAACCCAATCGAAACACCCAGGACGCACCTCCAGCTTACAATATGGCACTGCTGATGGCTCCGTATGCAACAGGTATCAGAAAAAAGGAGAAGACCATAGGGTAATAACGTAATGACAATACAGAAACACCACCGTGCTTAACAACCAAAGTGACCATCACCGTAGTAAAAATGGCTGTTTACCAGAAGCAAGCAAAGAAGTGCAGTTGGCTATAACCTAGCGGTGGCCCTTAGCTTGCAACTAGTGGACCCAATCAGAGCACCAAGGACACTCCCTCCAGTTTACAATAGGTGCTGCTGATAGCTCCGTTTGCAATGAATACAGTTTGGGGGTCTCCTCCAGGCTCTCTCCCTGTAGGAATCCTCTGTGTCTGGCTCTGGCAAGAGTCAGTGTGCAGTCAGTTCGGTCAGGTGCCCCTGTTTCCTCAAAGACAACAACATTTTAAAGCGGGGTTCCATCCGCAATTTTTTTTTTTTTTAAGTTAGCAGCTTCAAACACTGTAGCTGCTGACTTTTAATAAGGACACTTACCTGTCCTAGGCGCCCGCGATGTCGGCCCCCGAGGCCGATCCCTCGATCGTGGCTGGTCCCGGCGCCGCCATCCTCACTAAGGGAAACAGGCAGTGGAGCCTTGCGGCTTCACTGCCTGTTTCCTACTGCGCATGTGCGAGTCTTGCGCCGCTGTATGAATGGGCGGCTGCTCTCTGGGATACACACAGTTCCAAGAAGGCAGCGCGCCCCATTTCCCAGAAGACAACGCGAGGATGACAACCAGCCGCGTACTAGGAAAAGGCAGATTAGGAAGATCCGCATAGCAACCGCAATTTCTGGTAAGTAAAAAAAAAAAAAAAATCCATTTTGTTTTTATTTTTTTGTGGAATTTTGGTGTAATTTTTTTTTAGGGTGGACCTCCACTTTAAGGTGACCACTAACAACCTTTGCGTGAAGATAATTGAAATTCCTCTACATGCTCGCAGCTTTAGAAACATCTAACAACGTTACAAAATTGAGTTGAAGAGAGTTATCTCATCAGCCAGAGGTGCTGACACTCACAGTCTACTATAGCCTGCCTCTTTCTTTTATTGAGATCCAGAATGACCAAAATCTTGGCAATGCATTTTAAGTAGGTTAGATCATCAATGGTTTTTCTAACAACATCTTAAATATACTATAGATCACATTTGATTGCTGTTGTGATAGGTTTATTGATTGCATATTAAAACATAAAGATTAAAACATGAAATACGATACCAAACACATGATTAGGGGAATGTTGAATGAAAAGATAAATTCTATCAAAATACTAATATACATGCTTTTGTAAAACTAATATTCAAGATTGTTTATAGTGTGATAGCAATCTTTGTAGCTGTCTAGGTAAAAACGAAATGCATGCACACAGGATCTTAGTTAGTGCCAGCTGGCAGAGAAGCCTTCATTTGGATGCCAAGGCACAGGACTTGAATTGCACTTTATCTTCCACTGTGAATGTACTGTAACTCTGCAGACATCCTACAGCTGTGAGATTGGCAGCTGCCAGTAGGTGCACAGGAGCAGTTGGGTTCCTCCCAACTTGGATACAGCAGGTAAGAGACTGTATCAGTATGTAGCAATTATGAAATTGGCATGCACTAATTGTTTATCCACTGCAATATTCCTACTGGACTTTATTAAAATACCATCTGCTCAAACAATGAACCAAGCTAAAGTTAAAAAGCACATAAAGAGTGAAGCTTTTGTTTTACATGTTTAAATAGCAAATTTTGCTTATTGGTCTAATCCATCTATATCTCTATCTGTTATTTTCAGTCTATTCTATCTATCTATCTATCTATCTATCTATCTATCTATCTATCTATCTATCTATCTATCTATCTATCCATTCACTTAGCTAAACTAAATTATTATTGCATTCATGTAGAAAAAAACAAGCATGCATGACAAATGTGGAATCATTTTAGATAATATCCAGCTATAGTTTTGCGCTGTTCTTCCATTATTTTACCTTCAGATTGTCTTTGATCTGTGACATAAACAATTTATTATTATTACACTTGTTTTTTTTTTAGCTTTTAGACCCTGTACCCTAAATACCCTAAACAGAAAAGCCTGGCACGCTATGGTCCATGAGGTCACGAAGAGTCGGACACAACTAAACGACTGAATAACAACAACAACCCTAAATAGGACACGCTGATGACTGGCCAAATATATTCTTATATTTTCTTCTCAACTCTAATAGTTGGTGGTCATTTTTAAGTTAAAGTTTATAGCAGAATCTTCCTTAAGGCCTCCAATATTGTTACTAAAAGTAGAATTATGACTTAGACCACCTAAACCAGTGGGAAATAAAGCAATTGAATCTAAAGAGCCGAACAGTCAAGCCCCGTACACACGATCGGATAACCTATGGATTTTCGTCCGATGGATTTGTCCATCGGATATCTGATGAAACTGTTTTCCATCAGTCTTGCCCACACACCATCAGTCAAAAAACCGACCATTCCAAACGCGGTGACGTAAAACACTCCGATGAGCCGAGAAAAATGAAGTTTAATGCTTCTGAGCATGCGTCGACTTGATTCTGAGCATGCGTGGGTTTTTGAATTTTAAAACAAGTTCTATTTTTTACAACCGATGGAAAATAGACCGATGGGTACCATACACGATCGTTTGGTCTGATGAAAACCATCCATCGGACGGTTTTCATCAGTCAAACCAATCGTGTGTACGGGGCTTAAGAGAAATACAACACATTCTACTATCAACTTCTAAATGTGGGTAACATTTTCTTACCCCACCTTATGACAAGGGAGTTCTAACATATTTCTACTAGTGTCTGAATGTGGGCAAAACATTCTGTCTAGGGCCATAAGATAGGTGATATATTACTATTGGAGACAGGGAGTATATGACATTGCCACTGGAGCAAGGGTGTGTGACAAATTGTTGCTTGAGCAAAAAGCATGTGAGATATTGCCTCTGGAGCCAGGAAGCATGTGACATATTGCTGGTGGAGCCAAAAAATGTGTGACATATTGCCACTGGAGCAAAAAGTGTGCCATATTTTGCCTCTGGAGCCAGGAAGTGTATTTGCCTTTAGTAAATCAACACTCATATGTCCTGTAGGGCTAAATTATGAAAAGGAGAGCAAAAGAGGTGGCAGCAACCAATTAGATTCCCCATTTTA
The DNA here is from genome assembly GCA_029206835.1 of Rana muscosa. Taxonomy (NCBI): domain Eukaryota; kingdom Metazoa; phylum Chordata; class Amphibia; order Anura; family Ranidae; genus Rana; species Rana muscosa. The sequence goes on along the minus strand of CM055122.1, from coordinate 1,104,734,349 downwards.
TTTGAAAGGGGAACTCTGATTGCTAACTGTTCAAGCTTACCTATACTTTTCTTTGCTCTAGTTTTATGAATACACCCTTCTGTACACTGAACAGTAATAATATGTGTGTATCTTCTTCTGTGTCATCTTAGGCCACTGTTTCGTTTTACATAGCACCTAAGACATCAGGTATATCATTTACCAGATATGTGCAATAGCCTCTTTGACGTGCTGATTAGCATAATCTTTACACATGTAGGATCAAGAATGAGTTTCAATATCTATCTATATATATATATATATATATATATATATATATATATATATATATATATACAGTGTGTATACAGTTAGGTCCATATGTATTATTTGGACACAGGCACAATGTTAGTTTTTTTCAGGTATTTACCAAAACATATACAAGCTATAAGAAGAAGCAATCGAGTTGCTGGCATTTATTTTTGGGCAATTTTGATGTATGGGACACAATGGCCTGAGCACCATTATTCAGCTCATTATTCTACAAACATGCAGTAGAGCTTGGGTGAGTTTTTGTCTATATTAGATAGTTATATAATGGATATTGGCTTAAAGTGCACACTCTCAGGTTTAATTTGAGGGTATGTACATTCAAATCGGAGAAAGGGTTTCGGAATTACAGCTCTTAAGAATAGCCATCCCCCCCCTTTTTCAAGGGACCAAAAGTAATTGGACAATTTAATCAAAAAGCTATTTTATGGCCAGGTGTGAGCTACTCCTTCATTATTTCTTCATTATTAAGCAGGTACAAGGTCTGGAGTTGATTAGAAGTGTGGTATTTGCATTTGGAATCTATTGTTGTGAACCTACATCATGCGTTCAAAGGAGCTGTCCATGCAAGTGAAACAGGCCATTTTAAGGCTTCAAAAATGAAACAAATCCATCAGAGTGATAACAGCAACATTAGGAGTGGCCAAAACAACAGTTTGGTACATTCTGAGGAAAGTAGAACGCACTGGTGAGCTCAGCATCATAAAAAGACATCCACTGAAAACAACAGTGGTGGATAATCACAGGATCCTCTCTATGGTAAAGAAAATCCCATTCACATCCAGACAAGTGAAGGACACTCTCCAGGAGGTGGATGTATCATTGTCAAAGTCTACAATCAGGAGAAGACTTCACAAGAGCAAATACAGAGGGTTCACCACAAGGTGCAAACCATTCAAAAGCCTGAAGAATAGAAAAGCCAGATTAGACTTTCATAGTTGCCAACATTGCAAAAAAAAAAATCCGTGACACTTTTTCGCATGTAGGCGGAGCCTTGGTATAATTAGGGGGTGGGGCATTCATTTGAAGGTGTGTTATACTTTAGGAGAAAAAAGTGGCGCACGAAGCGTGGGCGTGGTTTACGTGGGTAGTGGGAGTGGCTTAAATGAGCGTGGCTCAAAGGGGGTGTGGTTAAAGTCTGAGATGAATGAGGGATGAAGGGAGAAAGAAAGAGGGAGGGAAGGAAAGAGAAGGAAGGATGGAAGGACAGCAGGCCCAGATCCTACACCATAATAGAAATATGTGTATTCCAGAGTTTAACAATCAACAGATAAAGATAATCCAAACATCTGGTGTTAGCTCTTTAATCATCCCGGCACCATGGTTGTTAGGGTGTCAGGATGACTGAAGTGCATTATTTCTCTTATTACATTTTAATATAAGATGAAATCATTCAACTCACCAAAATGCCGAATCAGTGGGAGCCCCGAGTGTGTCACCTGCCACGTCGCCTGCCACCAGATGCCATCAGGTGTCCCCAGGGGAGTCCCTCCTTACATCAGGCGTCCCCAGAGGAGTCCCTCCTTACATCAGGCGTACCCAGCGGAGTCCTTCCTTACATCAGGTGTACCCAGAGGAGTCCCCCTTACATCAGGCGTCCCCAGCGGAGTCCCCCCTTACATCAGGCGTCCCCAGCGGAGTCCCCCCTTACATCAGGCGTCCCCAGTGGAGTCCCCCCTTACATCAAGTGTCCCCAGAGGAGTCCCTCCTTACATCAGGCGTCCCCAGCGGAGTCCCCCCTTACATCAGGCGTCCCCAGCGGAGTCCCCCCTTACATCAGGCGTCCCCAGCGGAGTCCCCCCTTACATCAGGCGTCCCCAGTGGAGTCCCCCTTACATCAAGTGTCCCCAGCGGAGTCCCCCTTTACCTCAGGCATCCCCAGCGGAGTCCCCCTTACATCAGGCGTCCCCAGCGGAGTCCCCCCTTACCTCAGGCGTCCCCAGCAGAGTCCCCCCTTACATCAGGCTTCCCCATCGGAGTCCCCCCTTACATCAGGCATCCCCAGCGGAGTCCCCCCTTACATCAGGCGTCCCCAGCGGAGTCCCCCCTTACCTCAGCCGTCCCCAGCGGAGTCCTCCCTTACCACAGGCGTTCCCAGCGGAGTCCCCCCTTACCACAGGCATCCCCAGCGGAGTCCCCCCTTAACCACAGGCGTCTCCTGTCTCGACCGCCATTATTGTTTCCCCTTCCCCGAAGGGGAACAAAATAGAGGCGGAGCCGACAGTGTGGCTGCAAAAAAAATAAAAAATTAAGCTGTGGCGCTGCCGACCCCCGCCCCTTTCCATTACAGACAGACCTGCAGTGGGGCGGGGCGGGGGGGTGGCCGGCCGGCCAGCCAAAACACAGATGTAGTACAATAGAAGATAAAGCTGCTGCGGCACCGCCCACCCCCGGGGAGGTGCGGGGTGTGGGCGGCGCCGCAGCGGCTTTATTTTCTATTGTACTACATCCGTGTTTTGGTCTTCTTGAACATGGCGGCCGACCGAGACATTGTCTCCGCCAGCCGTGGACCTCTAGCGGCGGCGGCCTGCGGAGTCCAAATTCGGGGAAAACGGGAAAAATCGGATTGGCCGGGACATTGGCCGGGACAAAATAAATCCGGGAAAAGGGTTTGAATCCCGGGAACGTCCCGGCCAATCCGTGACTGTTGGCAACTATGGACTTTGCCCAAAAAAAATCTAAAAAAGCCAGACCAGTTCTGGAAAAGCATTCTTTGGACGGATGAAACTAAGATTAATCTGTACCAGAATGACGTGAAGAAAAAAGTGCAGAGAAGGCTTGGAACAGCTCATGATCCAAAGCACACAATGGGGTTTATTTACTAAAGGCAAATACACTTTGCTCTACAAGTGCACTTGGAAGTGCAGTCGCTGTAGATCTGAGGGGAAAATCTGAAATGAGGGGAAGTTCTGCTGATTTCATCATCCAATAATGTACAAGCAAAAATGCTGTTTTCTATTTTCCTTGCATGTCCCCCTCAAAACTACAGCGACTGCACTTCCAAATCCACTTCCACTTCCACTTGCAGTGCACTTTTAGTGCAAAGTGGATTTTCCTTTAGTAAATCAACCCCAATGTCATCTGTAAAACATGGTGGACGCATTGTGATGGCATGGGCATGCATGGCTTCCAGTGGCACTGGGTTATTCGTGATTATTGATGATGATGTGACAGAAGACAGAAGCAGCCGGATGAATTCTGCATTGTTTAGAGATATACTGTCAGCCCAGATTCAGACAAATGCAGCAAAGTTGTTTGGAAGGTGCTTCATAGTACGGATGGACAATGATACAAAACACACTGCAAAAGCAACCCAGGAGCTTTTGAAGGAAAATAAGTCGAATATTCTGCAATGGCCGAGTCAATCACCTGATCTCAACCCAATTGAACATGCATTTCACTTGCTGAAGGCAAAACTAAAGGCAGAAAGACCCACAAACAAAGAACAACTGAAGACAGCTTCAGTTAGAGCCTGGCAAGGCATCAGAAAGGAGGAAACCCAGTCTTTGGTAATATCCATGGGTTCCAGACTTCAGGCAGTCATTGCCAGTAAGGAATTCTCAACAAAATATATATATATTTTTTTAAATGATTATATGTATTTGTCCAATTACATTTGAGCCCTTAAAATGGGGGGACTGTATAAAAAAATGGTTGCAGTTCCTTAAAATGTGTTCTTGATATTTATGTTCAACACCTTGAATTAAATTGAAAGTCTGCAATTCAAATTAATTTGGATTGTTTTGTCTTAATTTTATTCTGGTGCCATACAGAGCCAAAAGTATGAATATTGGGCCGGTGTCCAAATATATATGGACCTAACTGTATATATATATTGGAGTTGCATGATTAATCGTTAAAAAATCACGATCTCGATTCAACCTCCCTTACGATCTTAATCTGGCATTTCCACGATTCATGTAAAAAGGACAGACCTGTTCTCTGCTCAGAACTGTCTAAAAAAAAGGCAGCTGGCAAAGTTTATCACAACATTGCTTAGCGCTGAGATAGAAAGAAACATTGTACCATTTGGTTCTTTTAGATCAAAGGGCTGAACTTCGGTCTGCAAATGACGGCAGTTTAACCACTTAAAGACTAAGTCTTTTTCTGACACTTGTTGCTTAAAAGTTAAAATCTGTATTTTTTTCTAGGAAATAACTTAGAACCCCAAACATTATATATATTTTTATAGCAGAGAACCTAGAGAATAAAATGGCGGTCATTGCATAATTATATGTCACAATGTATTTGCTCAGTGATCTTTTAAAAAGCAATTTTTTGGGATAAAATACACTTCAATGAATTTAAAAAAAACTAAACAGTAAAGTCAGTCCAATTGTTTTATATAATGGGAAAGATAATGTTACGAAGAGAATCGTGATTTTTTTTCTAAGCAAAAAAATTGTGATTCTCATTTTATTCAGAATCGTGCAGCTGTAATATATGTATATATATATATATATATATATATATATATATATATATATATATAATTTATAGTTAAAATGTTCTTCCAAAATGTGTATATACTGTGTATACGGTATTTTGATGTAAAGCCTAAATAATTGTTTTTTACTATATATATTAGCATATTAGCTATATACATTCCAGGTGCATCAAAACAAAAGGTGTTGTGTAGACTTACAGATGGTTTTCTTTAGAGCACAGTCACAGTCTGAGTAGCAAAACCTGTCTCTTGTCAGCACGCTGTAGATAAAGATCTTTGTGGAAACTATGATCCCTCTGCAGAGGCCCTAATTTTCCAATCAGCAGAGAGTATAAAATGTCTGACTTAGCAGGGAGCATGTTGGATCTCTGCAGAGAGACCACTGCTTCCACACAGAGAGCTAGGGTTCTTCTCTACAACATGCTGGCATGGAACAGGCTTCTACACTGTGGCTTTCTTAAAAAGAAAACAAACTGAAAGAGTTAAAGTGGATGTAAACCTTATTCATGGAATTTGATCTGGGCACATATATCTGCAGTGTTTTGTTATCTCTCTTCAAAGCACCATGTCACATAGCTGTCTCCTGCTCCGTTCTTCTGTTATCAGCCTAAAAACTGCTGACAGGTTCTCCGTCACATATGATAAAAGCAGACACAGTTTTGTGTTAGGAAGGATACTATAAATAGGTTAGCAGTTTAGCATCCTAGAGTAATAATCCTGCTTCTCCATTCATGTAGTACAGTAAGTAAGCATTGTCTTGTCCCCTTATGGCATGACGTGTGTTACTGGTAGAATCATGTGTTAAAAAATAAAGTAAAGAAACCTAAAAAAAAAAAGAAAAGAACTACAACATCCACATAGTATACTGGTAAGCTGCAATAGCTTACTTTTTTTTCTCGGGTTCGAATATGCTTTACCTAACCAAATGTATACTTCTAAAACAATCTAAAAACTGCTAGTTGGTAAAATGTGCAATCAAAAACATGTTCTAAAATTTTGATAGTTAGAATGACCATTCAGATTTATTTTATATATATATATATATATATATATATATATATATATATATATATATATATATATATATATACACTATATATATATTTAACAAATTATATATCTCATTATAAAAATTGTTTCTTTTTTATATTACTTTCACTTTCTTGAGGATTTGTCTACAATTTTTAATGACATTTGAGCTTAATATGTGCATTAAACATTTACATTTATTATATGAGAATAACATTGAATATGAAGAATAACTATGTTTTATATATGAAGTGGAAACATATTTTATGCTAGAAATAGTTAAAATGCCCGGGACGAAACTTATATCCATAACAATTTAATTTAAATATTGCTTTTCTATGCCATATATCACGGATGCAATTTTATAGTTCTTTTTAAAAATTAATTTGTGTGACCTCTTTGAAGCTATTTTTCAGTGCCGCTGGCCTATTCACTGATGTGCCCTTCTTCAGATTTCTTTCAATTACCTTCAAGTACAGAGACCGCAAAATTCTCTCTTTAACAATATCACTTCTTGCTAACAACGTACAATAAAACTGCCCAGCTTGATAAACCATTTTCTGGGTCTATCATTTGAAGATTTGAAAGTTATTTCTAAGTAATATATAATACTGTTTAATCAGTATGCGTATGGAAGAAAGCAGCTCTAATTTGAATTACCATTTAGTAATATGTATGATTCCCTTTCCTTTTTGTCTGACAGTAAGGTTACTTCAATGCATAAGCATGAGAATAAACTCGTAGAGATATTATTTTACTGAAGCAAAATATAAGGCTTACATGCAGATGATCTGTCCTAAAAAGTTGGTTGAAGAAGCTGTGATAGAAGAACCACCTGCAATGGTCAATGGAAAAATTTGGGGGTCATCATCCCCTGAACAATATCCAGCCACATGCCCTTTTGGGATACTTTTATATAGAAGACTTGTTAAAAACTGTGTTTGTGTGTTTATTTACACTTTTATATTTTTTTTGTAAAAGCGTAGGGGTAATATGTGCTGCTTACTTTTTTGCATGAGGGTGGGGATATCTGGTTGGATGAATATTGTGAAAGGTGGCTTCCATATTGTGACAAGCCCCCTGCCTGCAAACCCCTACAACCACCAGGCTTAGGTTGCAGGGTAGAGGCACTTGTCCTAAATAACATGGGGACAAGGTGAATTTTTGGGGGCCTCAATTTTTTTTATCTTAGTTTTTGTGTGGGGTGCCCCCTAAAAAAACCTTCTTTGGTGTAGAAGTTGGTAGGGACTTTACATCACTTTTTTTATTATCCCCTGTTCATTTGTTTACATAGCTGGGGATTTCTGGCTCTTTGAATGCCAAACAGCCAAGTACAGTACAAACTTGTGTTTACACTGGATACCTACTGGTGACCATAGACACCATGACAAAAAGTGCTAAGAAATCTTAAAGAAGCTAACTTTCCCTAGTGGGACACAGACAGTATTAAATAACTGACAGGGATTCTAATACTTCTCCACCTTATTCAAAAAGAAATGTGATTTTATCCCCTTTACAAGGCTCTTTGTGACACATAGATAAAATATTTGATTGTGCTATATTTGAGGTTTATGTCATACTAATTGCACAGTGAGGTTGAATTATCAAAGCATGTATACATTCAAAAATTATTTTTTGGGGGGGGCGTGGCTAACCACAGAGCTGAATGGACGCCTGAATCCACAGCTCCTGCACTGAACAGAGATCTGACCACCCGCAGCACTAACCCACACAGCAGATATGCAGCATTTCGGACCCCCACATGCTGGGGAACCAGACCGGGACCTCCCGCAAATGGAAGGAGTACAGGCAACCGAGAAAATTGACAGATTTCTTCACTCTGTCTCCCGGAGAACAAATCCAAGATGGCGCCTGCGATCGCTCGCTGCGCAGAGAACGGGCCTACACTGACCTGCCTGATGCAGATGATCAATCCATCCTGCCACAGAAACTCTCCTTGTATCCCCCTTCACATCCTGGGCCATCCTCTACCTCCAACAGCCCGGCAAAAGCGTGGATGCGCCTGGATACAGGAGAACAGGCCTCTGAGGTAAGACCTGCACTAGACAGTCTCCTCACACTGACGCCTGCATCATCCCCCATAGCGGCCTTCCCTACTACTAACCAGCCGGTTATAGACACGATGCTGAAGGACATGCTGATTTCCCTACACAGCTCTTTGCACAATGACATCTCATCTATGTTCTCAGCATTTAGATCTGAGATGATGCATATGGGGAACAAAATGGGCCATATTGAGCATAAGATGAGCGCCATGACAGACACAGTAAATGATCTATTGGATGCACATGATCACACCAGAGATGAACAGCAGTGGGTGCGGGCCAAAATGGCGGACCTCGAAGACCGATCGAGACTTAATATAAAAACATGTGGGATACCAGAAACGATCGTCCCAGCCGATCTGAATTCATATGCTTGAAAGATAATTTCTACTCTACTGCCAGACCTCCCACCGGTGGAGACTATCATTGATCGCATTCACCGCCTACCAAAACCCCCTCACCTCCCTGCGGAGGCTTCCCCGTGACACTCTTATGAGAATCCACTTCTTTCATGCTAAGGATATGCTCCTAGCCAAAACCAGACGTATGGACCAACTGCCACCACCATACACGAAGCTGCAGCTTTTTGCTGACATCTCCCAATACACCCGCCAACAACGGCGTCAACTTCAAACCATCACCAAACCCCTCAATAACCACAAGATACCCTACCAATGGGGATTCCCGACCAAACTTCTGGTCACCAAAAATGGGGTGAAGCACAGTACCCATACAGTGGAAGAAGGCATTCAACTTCTCAGGAAATGGAAAATTATCCCTGACTGCGACGCCTTGCCGCATGCGACAACCATAGAGAACTCTCATTCCCTCATCAAAGGACCCCGTTCCAATGTTCACAAGTGATCTTGAGGTTAGTGTACTCTTTATGCAAGTTTAAATATGCAGTCCAGTTCAGTGCCTGCTCGTTGCAGATAGCTCACGAACTTATATCCTCCAAAGCGATCAGTAGTTCAACTGGTATACTACTGACCCCTGTTTTTCTTTTTCCCTTTTTGCTCCCCTTTAACCCTTTTGTTACTGCTACATTGACTGTTGTCTTCCTACCTACTTCCCTGCCTATCCTGATCCCCGGAGAGCACAAGACTACTGCGATAAAGTCTTCTCTGAGAACACCTTCTCCCTGAACCACAGGATCCAACGGAACCACAAGTTTCCCCACTGAAACAACCATACTACCTGCAAACTGTAAGTAATACTTTATCTTCGTATACTACACAACACTTTCCAAGATGCCAAAATTACTTTCACTAAACGTGAAAGGTCTAAACCATCCAGCCAAAAGGGCTTCTATGTGGAAAACGGCACAAAACTCCCGCTGCGACGTTCTCTGTGTACAAGAAACGCACTTCAAAATCACTGCTGAGACCTCCTGCACCAACAAGAACTTTCCCAACCTCTTTAAAGCCTCAGGACCTGACAAAAAGAACGGAGTCCTGATAGCCATCAAAAGCACAGCCTCTTTCACACTCCACAACACCCTGGTTGATTCCAATGACAGATATCTGGCTCTGGACTGCTCCTTAAACAACCTCAGATATACCATTGTGACGGTATATGTCCCCAACAAAAAACGAATTAGCTTCCTGTCCAAAATGATGAAAAAAATCAACCGCTTCAAGCAGGGGCACCTCATTATCTGTGGGGACTTCAATATTGTCCCAGACAATTCAATTGACGCTTTGTCCTGTTCTAGCAGGATTACCTCACCTACGGGCCCCTTTATAAGATCACACAATCTTTATGAGGTCTGGAGATGCCACCACACCACCGAAAGAGACTATTCCTACTTCTCCCCTCGCCACAATTCCTATACCCGGATTGACTATTTTTTGGTAGATAAGTGGTCGCTGCCCAAGGTCTCTGCCTCTGAAATCTCTACCATTACGTGGTCCGACCACGCCCCTGTCACCATGACTTTAAATGACTTACCCTCTTCTCCGCATGCGCGGATCTGGAGAGCTAACGCCTCCCTTATTCACTCCCCAACCTACTCAGAATATATCAAGGACCGTTTAGAAGAATATTTTGCTCTTAATGCAGGTTCTGTTAATGACAAATTTGTTCTTTGGAACGCTCACAAAGCGTTCATAATGGGAATCTTTGTTCAATTGGGAGCTAGAGAGAGGAGGAGGAGGAGATCACAGCACCTAGACACACTCACGTCTGAAATAAAAATGCTAGAAAGCCAAAATCAATCTCATCCTAACCCTGCCATCAAAAAAAAAACTAGGTCTCCTTAGGCAAGAACTGAGAGCCCATCTGTTATACTCTTTTGAAAGAGCCCACACTCATTTTAAAGCCAAACACTACTCTACTGGCAATAAAGCAGGGAAGGCCATGGCCACTAGAATTAAAGGACACATCTCAAAGACCAAAATTGCCCATTTATATCATCCTTCTTCAAAACAATAGCTAATTAACCCCTCCGCCATTGCAGATGCCTTCAGCCACTATTATAATACGCTGTACAACTTAAATGATGACTCATCGGTTATCCAAACTACCCCCCCAAGACATAGCATCCTTTCTCCAGGAAGTCAACCACCCTAAACTTTCTGAGGACCAACTAAATTTATTAAATGCCCCATTTACACCCCCAGAAATTATGCGTACAATCTTGGCTCTACCCTCTAATAAATCCCCAGGCCCAGATGGTCTTACCAGCGAGTACTACAAAAAATTTGGACCACTTTTATCCCTTTTCCTAGCTAAAGCTGCAATGACGCTGCCTCATCCTCCTCTCTCCCTCCAGAAATGTTATCTGCTCTGATTGTTACTCTGCCGAAGCCAGGCAAGGAGCCCACATGCGCGCAAAACTTCCGACTCATTTCTCTTCTCAATATAGATACCAAGATCTACGCCAAGCTCATTGCCAATCGATTGATAGACCTGATGCCCCTTCTCATACACAAAGACCAATCCGGTTTCACCAGGGGAAGACAAACCTTTGATGCAACCCGTAGAATTATTAATATCATTCACAGTGCTGGGTCGACTCGAACGCCTTCTCTGCTTCTCTCCCTAGACGCAGAGAAGGCGTTCGACAGAGTCAACTGGGAATATATGAGAGCAACCCTCACTAAATTCGGTTTTCAAGGACTCATCTTGTCCGCTATAATGGCATTGTATTCTTCTCCCTCAGCCCAGGTATATACCTCAGAAATGCTATCTAAACCTTTCCTTATCACCAATGACACCCGTCAAGGCTGTCCATTATCGACACTTATTTTTAACCTAGTAATGGAACCTCTGCCAGAGCATGTCAGAAGCAACAACAAAATAACAGGTTTTAAAATTGGCACCATAGAGCAAAAAATCAGTTTATTCGCGGATGACGTGATAATGATGATTACAGACCCCCTCTCCTCCCCGGCTTCTGTACAAATGCTATTACAAAGATTTAGCAACATTTCTTATTACAAGGTAAACAAACATAAGTCTTACATTCTGGAAATGGGTCTAGACGCAGTTACTAGCAACCTTCTTAGGAATAAATATCCTTATCCATGGGCAGACACTGGGATACCTTACTTGGGTATCACACTCACTAAATCCACAAAAGGACTCTTCGCCCACAATTACACTGACTTGAAGCAAATGCTGATCAGGAAAACGACAAAAATTTCCAAATACGAATTCTCATGGGCATTATGATATTCTCATTATTCTCATTCTCATTATGATATTACCCAGGTTACTGTACATCTTTCGTACGCTTCCTATACCGCTCCCTCATTCATACCTTAAGTCCCTACAATCAATTTTAACACAGTACATATGGGAACGTAAAAAATTCAGGTGCAATCATACAAAACTTATCAAACACAGATCTGTGGGTGGGATGGGACACGTTGATATAAGAGACTACTATATAGCAACTATTCTTTCACAACTAAGGGAATGGATGTCCACAAATCCCACTACACTTTGGAGTAATATAGAAAACAGCATGACACCAGGACCTAATCTATCTCACTGGCTATTTAGCACGACTACTAGAAGTCCGCAACTAAATCTTTACTCCCCTACCATACAAGCTTCTGTCAAAACTTGGAAAATAATTAATTCCTCCAAATGGGCGACTCTTCCGACCAAACCCATCCCCATACCCATTGGGACTTTGAAATTACTGACTCCAGACCTACATATTCCCCACTGGATTACTAAACGAGTAACTCACACATATGAACTTCGCTCCTTAGCTACCAATAAATCATTTTCACATATCCAAAAAGAACTCGAAGCGCCTACCACAGATTATTTTAAATACTATAGAATACAACACTGTCTGACAGCAAACCCTTCCATAGAAGGATCCCTGCCCGTTAATCTGTGGAACTATCTTGTCTCAGACAAGCAAAAATCCAAGGGTACCTCCTTTATATATTCAACCCTACAAGAAAAAGACACATTCCACAAGTCCAAACCCATCACTGATTGGGAAACTGACCTCTAAACCAAATTCTCTGACCAGCAGTGGCAATCAGCAATTAAATCTATATACAAGTACACGTCCTGTACCTCCTTGTGGGAACTTACCCAAAAAATACTGATGAGATGGTATATGACACCATCCAAGGTGGCCAAATTCCAAGCACACACCTCCCAAGACTGTTGGAGGAACTGTAGCCTCCCGGGTACACTCATACATATCTACTGGACATGCCCATACGTGCGACAACTGTGGGCTGTGGTGGAGTCAGTGCTACGGGACATACTAAGTTTCCCTGTCTCACTGACCCCCCAACTAGCTATTCTCAATTTGACCATAGATGACATACAACCTAACCTCAGGCTGGTGACAACACACATTCTCTTAGCAACAAAACTTCTGATAGCGAGAAAATGGAAATCCAAAGAAATCCCCACCCTCGCAGAAGTAGTAAACTTGGTACAAACTCACTATACTTATGAGACTGTCCTCTCTCGGGGAAAACACACAACCTCTACTCTAATGTCCCTCTGGAACCCATGGAAACTTTGGTACAACAACAGGTACAACCATTGATATTACCGTATGATTTATGGAATTCCTATTGATGCTCTCATTCCCCCCCCCCTTTTACCCTCCTATTTCTACTCTCTTTCCCCTTTCACCCTACCTTTACCCCTCCCTTGATCAACACTTTCACTAGTGTGGATGCATTTTGTTTCGAAAACAACTTACTGTTCGAATTGTTATATTTTGATTCTCATATTATGGTAGTGCGCGCTATTTCAGTGCGTACCTCTACAGTTCATTATTGTAATCTACACTGATCATTACTTAGCATTTATGTTTCTGCATAACTGTATATTTGAAAAACTTTTCAATAAAAATATTTTAAAAAATATATATATATTTTTGCTTTACAAAGGGAATTTTCAGTTAGTTTAGGGAATAAGGCGAAGATCTCATACACTAAATACGTATAACAATACATACAAACATAATAGTGTCCATTAAGTGCATATTAAACAGTGATCCGAAAAAGTCCCATGAATTCCAAGTGAAACCAGGAAAATCCCATGAAATGTGTAGAATGAATGGGCTCATTCCTCAAACTGGTGCCCGCAGTGTGTCACCAACATCAAAACTAGTGAGAAGATCAAGGCTTACCAAATATCACTCACCCTCTTATTCAGAGCAGTCACACAGAGCTTCAGTGGAAGTTCTCAGGCCTTCACATGTGTTCCAGGGTCTTCAGCAAATAGGTTTCCCTTGCACAACACATTTGATCACCTGAGATATCAGCTCATGTGAAAACAAGCACATATACGCTCCTCATAGTGTAGAAAATCATATGGTGGCTATACTGTAATGCCTACTCAAAATTGAACACAGCCATAAAAAACAGGTGCACTTCTGGTATGCGATGACGTCAGCAGGAAGCTCCGCCCTACATATTTTGTCATTAAAAGACCGTCTTCTGGGGCATAAGTGCCATACACATGTATACATATATACATATATATATATATACAAATGCTAACCAAGCCTTGCTCTAGTGCACATAGATTTACAATTGTCGGCTTGCCAAATCTTGTTCTTCAGCAGCCAAGCCTCCATTGAAATACTAGGGATCTTCCAGGTATAAATCAGGATTCCAACTCAATGTATTTACAAACAATGTTGCAAAACTAGTTGAGTTGGATCCTGGGAAGATACTTGATATTTCACTTAAGAACGAGGTTCGGCAAGCCGACCATTGTAAGTCTATGTGCACTAGAGCAAGGCTTGGCTAATTGTCAAATCGAAGCTTGGTTAGCGTTTGTGTATATATATATATATATATATATATATATATATATACTATATATATATATATATATATATATATATATATATATATATATATATGTATATACTGTATATATATATATATATATATATATATATATATATATATATTGTGACAGCAGGCAGGTAAAGTCGCCAGGTTGCATCCAGGATGGAAGGTATATATGTCCTAGATTTAGGCTTTATGCCGATTTATACCACTAGGGGGAGTGCTGGGAGTCTTGCAGGGGAAGAGTTAATGAGCCCAGCTGAATCAAGTGGCTCATTGAGGCCTCTACAAGAACTCCCAGCATGCTAAGGGAGATGCTCCAACCTGGAACCAGATCTGTGTGGATAGTCTGGGGAGTGTAATCTCTGTGCGGTGAGCCAAAGCCTGTGTGGTTATTGTAAGAACTTCAAAAAGCAGGGAGCTAGGGACTGGGACAGCACAAGGCTGTACCCAGTTGTTAGTTAGGGACACCAACGTGTGTAGTGAGCGGTCAAGTTGACCAGGATTTCTTTTCATGTTTCTTTTTGTTTTGCTGTTTTTCCCTTGTAAATAGTTTGAATAAACCGCACCTTTCGTTTTTGCAACTATAAACTCTGTCTGCTGTGCCTGTTTTGTGTGGTGAACCCATCCAGGGGGTCACACACACCCGCTGCCGAGTTAACCCCCTCACAATATATATATATATATACACACAGCATCTCACAAAAGTGAGTACACCCCTCACATTTTTGTAAATATTTTATCATATCTTTTCATGTAACAACACTGAAAAAATGACACTTTGCTGCAATGTAAAGTAGTGAGTGTACATCTTGTATAACAGTGTACATTTGTTGTCCCCTCAAAATAACTCAACACACAGCCATTAATGTCTAAACTGCTGGCAGCAAAAGTGAGTACACCCCTAAGTGAAAATGTCCATATTGGGCCAAATTAGCCATTTCCCCTCCCAATGTCATGTGACTTGTTAGTGTTACATGGTCTCTGGTGTGAATGGGAGCAGGTGTGTTAAACTCTACGACGCTGCAATCGTACATTTTCAGTCAAATGCTCTGCCCATAGGCTATAGAAAAATTCTAATGTTGGTTGACTAGTAATAATAATTAATAAATATAATTATTATTAGTCATAAAACATTAGAATTCTACTATGGTTTTTGAAGGACAGGAATGAGCAAAACAAGATGGACACCAAATCCCAGTGATTAGTTAATTTAAAAAGATGGGCTTGAGGTCACATACCTCGGGATTTTTTGAAGGTGTCAAATAATGGCATATAGATTGAAAAACCAAAAGTAATCCAATGACAATAGATAAATGTAAAAATAAATCAATATTTATTATATTAATAGAAAGGAAAATGCAATTTTCCTAAAAGTTCATCATATATAACATTTAGAACTGAGTACATTTAACAACCGTTGAACTCGACATGTTTCGCTCGAAGTTGGAGCTTCTTCAGGAGTAAACCACGGTATAGTAGTACACTAGAATGAAATACACAAAATGAACAAAGGAACATCCATGAACTGCATTATACAATACATATATTGGAATATCCCCAAACGAATATAGAATGACAACAAAATGCAAATTTTAATTGTCACTATTTCAAAGTAGTTATTGATATATACGTCCAATATCGTTAGATCATATAGAATCAGGAAAACATAAATCTAATGAAAATAATTACATAGTATACTGAAATAACAAAATAACAGTAAACGGTGTGGTCAACTAAAGCACCTACCAATAAAATGTTGGAAATAAGGGAGGTATTTTGGCAATTTAAGACCGAAATCTCAGACTGCCCTAAAGCTCCACCTGCGGAGAGGGATGGTCACAGAGGTATTCCATCTAATTGAAAATACAGCCTCACAAATGTTGTTTGTAGAGAGGCGGTGAAATCAATATTGATAATGATCCTACCAGAAAATCATAAGGAGAAACTACTAAATTGGGACCTGTAGATGAGTAGAAATTAATTGAAAATAATATGCAGATAATATGCAATGGGTGAATTCCAAATTGGATTCACAAAAAATAAATAAAATATATAAGTAAAAATACCTGATTAGTTGAATCATTGATTTTAGTAGAATATAAATAGCAATACTGGATCTCGCTGTTGGAAACCGCAGCAATGTCATGCAAATTTGTAGAAAGATCCTGTGCATTGAAATAGAATGATAATAGTGATGGATATCATAGTGTCAAAAAGGACCAAAGTACATATCCATCTAACAGCCAGAAAGAGTATAAGGAAAAACATACCTTCTAAAAGTAGTGGAGTACTTGATTCAAGCCGCTGAAGTAGCGGCATTCATACCAAATAAGAACCGACGGATTGCCAAACAGTCTCACAATCCCTCCGCACAAGGGAAATGACAGAGTAGTATGGCAAAATCCCGCCAATTTATACTCATCCCAGCGCGGCAAAAGTCTGATGTCATTGCCGTGCGGTGGACGCATAAAGTGGGGGCAGTGTCTGGCAGCTGGACGCTGAAGGCTTGATTGTATTGGGCCGGATGAAGCTAGAACGGCCATTTTGGAAATTCCCGGATCCCTCAACATGTAATGGACATGGAGGGGAAAGACGTAGTTGGAAAACGTGATTGCCATGGAATTCAAAGAAAATGCAATGGAGTCAAAATGATGGTAGTTAAGACGGCCCAAAGCGTGACAGGTGCCAATTTGGTTAACCCCTACTGGGCTGACAAAACCTAAACCAATGATAAAAGATAGAGAAATGCCTGCCCCTCGCGTCCATACAGACCCAAATAGGAATATCTCCGAATCTAAAGGCTGGAAAACAATTATTTTAAACATAAATAAATATAAAACTGAATTTTGAATACCTTAGTTAACACCATCAATAAAGACCAAAATTGGAACCGCAGAGTTGATTAGAATCAAACCAAAATTGGTATCATAACAAGAAAATATTTTCAAGTGAAATTGGTCTCGGTGCAATCTCAGATGACCACATCAATTAGAACCTCCTAAACACATTGAGAATGTATACCAAGTGAATTAAATAAATAAATAGAAAGGTGGTGGTGTAGGCTCCAAAGCCTACTGGAACCAACCTCCTCTCCACACGTAATACACATATTTTAAAAATATATATAGTGAATCAGCGAAGCAATAAAAAAAAAAAAAAAGGGAAAAACAAAAAGTGACGATTATAAAAAAGGTTTGAAGCTTATGGCGTCATTCAAGCCTGGATGTTGAAGAGCATCCAGGTTTGAAATCCATTTTGTTTCGCGTTGTAAAATAATTTTGTCATAGTCACCACCTCGAGGATTGGGTGGAACATGTTCAAGTGCAAAAAAATGCATAGCAGAATCATCAAAATCATGGAACAATCCCATATGTCTGCTTATTGGTGTTTACATTCTCTTTTTGAGAACTAAGGAGACGTGGTCCCTTATACGGTGGAAAAAGGGGCGTTTGGTTTTGCCTATGTAGTAGGCTTTGCAAGTACATGTCATGATATATACTATACCTATACTCTGACAATTGACCAAAAATGTGGGTTTGTACATAATGCCATTTGGTAGCAAAATGCTCCGAGAAGCATATAAGTATCGACAGTACCCACATTTGTGACAAGGTTTTGTTCCTGTGTTTTGAAGTAAAGATTTGGCATTGGGATTGTAATGACTGTGGACCAATAGGTCTTTTAATGATTTTGATCGTCTAAAAGTAATTTCGGGGTGATCCCTTAGATGTTTAGAGACCGAAGGATCCCCAGCCAAAAGATACCAATGCTTTTGAAGAATATTCCTCATTTGCTGATGCTGACCAAAGTATCTGGTTATGAGACGCACCCCTTGATTGGATCTAATTTTCGGGGGGTGATGAATTAAGGACAGTCGTTTATGACCTTTTGCCCTATGGTAGGCCTTTCTAAGGCATTTACCACTATAGCCTCGTCTTGAAAGGCGAGTACGCAAGGCATCGGCTTCTACCTCAAAGGTAGATTCCTTGCTACAATTCCTACGTAGGCGAAGATATTGCCCATAAGGTATGCTGGTGACCAATGGGGCTGGGTGAGAACTGCTGGCATGCAAAAGCACATTACCAGACAAGGGTTTGCGGTATAAGGTTGTGCCTAGTAGGCCGTCTGAATCAACAGTAATTTTAATATCAAGGAATGTTAAACTTTCTTGGCTACTCTCCATGGTGAAATTAAGATTGTAATTATTAGGTGTCAATTTTTCAAAGAACAGGGAGAGGTCCTCCTTGTTTCCCATCCATATGAAAAAGACATCGTCTATAAAACGTTGCCATAACGGTATGTAGTCAGCAAATTGTTGCATGTGATCCTGAAAAAATAAATTATGCTCCCACCCCCCCAGGTACAGGTTAGCGTAGCTTGGGGCACACTTGGTCCCCATAGCCACTCCCTGCACCTGGAGGTAGTGGGATCCCAAAAAAAAAAAAAATATTGTTGGCCAAAATGAAATGCAACAAATCCAAGGCAAACTGATCATGAGCAGTCAAGACTGTGGTGCCACCCGACAGGAATCCCCCCACAACCTCCACACCCAACTGGTGGGGGATGGAATTGTAGAGGGCCTCCACATCAAGGGCCACAAGCCACGCCCCCTTGGGGACCATAAGGCCATCCAATGCTCTTAAAAGGTCACTTGTATCCTGTAGATGAGATTCCAAGCCCTCTACAATGGGTCTTAAGAGATCATCCACAAATTGACTGACTGTTTCAGTGAGACAGCCATTTCCAGATACAATGGGTCGACCTGGTGGATTGTGGATGCTTTTGTGGATTTTGGGGAGGGCATATAGAGTGGGAGTACGTGGAAAAGTAACATTCAGAAATTCCCAAGTGGATTTCTGAATGGTTCCCAATTGATAAGCTTTACCTATTAGCTGTCGAAATTTTACGGTGGTATAATTTACATGACTCTCTGGAATTTTTCGATACCAGTCGTGATTGCTTAGGAGTCTAAAGACCATACTTTCGTATTGATCCTTGTCCATGACTACTAAGTTCCCCCCTTTGTCGGAGGGTTTAATTACCACATCCTGATTGGATTGTAGAGATGTTATAGCTAGGATTTGTGCAGGTGTTAAATTCGATTTTTTATCTTGCTTCCACTTAGTTTTTCTTATCTCCGCCGTTACTTGATTAGTAAATGCCCAGATACTGGGATTACCTTGTAGGGCGGGGAAGTTTCTAGATTTAGGCTTATAGTTACCAAAAACGGGAATGGGGCCCATGGACACTTCAGTTGTTGCCACACCCAAGGCAGAAGGGGGTGTGGAAACATGAACAATTCCCTGTAAATTGTCTGCTTCCCTAATTTCATCCTCATCAATGTGTCCCTCATCCCACAACTCCATGAGTTCTTCAAGGGCTCTTATATCATTGAGAGTCATATTTGTGGGAGGAGGGGGAGGAGGAGTGGATTCACATGAAGGTACAGAAGCTGGTGTTGTGGATTTGGACTTGTCAAAGATGGTACGATACATCAATTTTCGGGCAAATAAATTAACATCCTTGATCATTTCAAAGGAATTAATTTTTTGTATGGGGCAAAAGGTCAAACCCAGTTGTAGGACCGAAGTCTGATCCTCAGAAAGGACTACAGATGATAAATTAATTATTTCAAAGCTAGCTTCATTGCTTTGGGCAATACTGGCTCTGCATTTGGCATCTTTCGCGATTCGGCTGGTACCTGGGTGAAGTTAGGAGCCGGGCGAAAATCCACCTGTGAATTGACAACTGATGTAGAAGGTGTGTTAGGTGTATCGCTACCTGGTTCTACATGTACAGATGCATTGGTGGATAGATTCTTGGCTGTTCTGGCTCTAGTGTGGACCTGAGTTCGACTTCCATATCTAGATTGCTTCCTAGTAGGGCGTGGATTGGTATTTCCAGTTTGCTGTGAGAAGGAAGTTGACTGGGCAGAGACTAAATTTGAGTCTACTGCTTGTGAGGAAACTGAAGAGGAGGAATTGTCTGAATCAGTGGGTTCTGGGCCAGATTCCCTAGGTTTGCGTAATTTCTGAGTACGTCTTTTGTTGGAGTTTTTTGGAGCCCCATTATAAGCTATATTGTTGTCATAAGATAGCTTGTCCCTCATGTACTTTTTTTCTTTTGTTTTAAGGATTTCTTGTACATATAGTTCAAGATTGGTTTTGAGAGTTTCCTCTCGTGTAGAGTAAAGCTCTTCCAGGAAAATAGAACTATTTTCCTGGTACAGGCTAGCTATCTCAAGATCAAGGATCTCTAATTCTGAGTTAAAATGACTGCATAGAAGCTCCATCATCTTGATGGAGCATTCCTGCAGATTTTGTTCCCATTTTTGTTTAAATGATATTTCTAGTTTATTGATAGTTGGAAATATTTGGATTCTAAGACCCCAAGGGGCAATCTTATCCTCCAAATATTTGGTAAAGTACCATTTGTTCCAGTAAGTGAGTGTTTTCTTTTCCAACATTCTTTGAAGTCTAAGAAAAAAACGGTCCATAGTAAGTCCCCCTCCTGCCGAACTTTGTGATTGATGGATTTTATCCATCAGGCCAATGAAGGCACTGCCACAATAATCACTCATGATAGAAAAAATGCCTCAAAACGTCAATTTGAAAAGTAAAAATATGGAAATGATGATAATGGTATCCGTGATGGACTATTATATACTATTTACCCACAGGATGATGTCCAAATCTAATAGACCAACCCTGTAGATAGATAAAGCATAACCAAAAGAAAAAAAAAAAAAGAGAGAAATGATTAATGATAAATGATAAACCTCAATTCATACTACGCCACAGAGAAAAAAATAAATAGAATTGGACTGACTAAAGTATAACAGTCAATGAAAATACAGACATATGAGAATATAACACATGAATATATATATAGAACATCAATCTCAATTTGTTTGGAGGTTTTTTGGTTGTTCAACAAGTTAGTAAAATTTGTATTAAGTGAACTCCTTTTCATCGGAGTTATTAATATATCTATATTTGCTCATGCCAAAAAATGTGATGGGTGGGTAACACCCGATTGGAAGATTTTTGAAGGGCAGGAATGAGCAAAACAAGATGGACACCAAATCCCAGTGATTAGTTAATTTAAAAAGATGGGCTTGAGGTCACATACCTCGGGATTTTTTGAAGGTGTCAAATAATGGCATATAGATTGAAAAACCAAAAGTAATCCAATGACAATAGATAAATGTAAAAATAAATCAATATTTATTATATATATATATCCTCCAAAAATAAGCACACAAAATCAAAAAGTTAAATTGATCAAGAAAAATTAAAGGACTGGATGTATTACAGGACGTGTATTGCATTAAAGCAATATTATTGTAAATAGATATTTAAATATTTAAAGTTGTTCCATGTAAAAAAGAAGAAATGAAACATCATGGACAATAGTCTCCATATATATATAGCGAAATCAATAATGAAGATGGAAAAAATAAATAATTACAGGTCCGACAGTCCAAAATAAAGTGGGACAAAAGCTGATGTCAGACGCTGACCGCAATGGCGGACAGTATATAACCTGCTCACACGCTGTTTGCAGCAGTGTGGGCTGGTGGAGCCTAAGCTGGCGTCTTGGACATCGATAGGTAAGGTTCAGCTAATTTTTGGTTTTCCTTTTTTGGTTTCTTTCACACTCTTCTTGCTTATAACTTATTTCTCAGTCCGCACTACTAATTGAGGGACTATACCAAATGTATATGATATTGTTTTTTATAGGTTAGAGTGGGCTTTTGTCCCACTTTATTTTGGACTGTCGGACCTGTAATTATTTATTTTTTCCATCTTCATTATTGATTTCGCTATATATATATGGAGACTATTGTCCATGATGTTTCATTTCTTCTTTTTTACATGGAACAACTTTAAATATTTAAATATCTATTTACAATAATATTGCTTTAATGCAATACACGTCCTGTAATACATCCAGTCCTTTAATTTTTCTTGATCAATTTTACTTTTTGATTTTGTGTGCTTATTTTTGGAGGATATAGGCACGCCATGCTATTCATACCTAAATAAACTAAACCTATTGTGGTTTCTTTTAGTGGCTTCCACAACATAAATCGGTCTTTCTTCAAGCAGACAGCCCCATAATATTTGCAAGTGAACATATCTTTGTTCACTTGATTATATGTAAGTTAATCTTATTTACTGCAACTATTCATTGAACTCATAGTAGACGGATTTTTCCGTCCTCTGTGGTTTGCTTATTGGCTTACCAATCTCACTGTATTTTCATTTCTATTTCTTTTCTTTTTCTTTCTCTTCATTCTTGTCCTTGTCTTTGACATACAGCTGGTCCCCTATCTATTGTTCGCTGTGGTCACACAACCGCGCCTTTCTCTATATGGGTTGATCGTAGTTCTCGATCCTGTGTTTCTTGGTGGTGCTCTGCAGACAGTACGGGTGGCTTGGTAAGTAACAGAGGGAGGGATTTGACCCTGCAGTCTAATCTTGTCTGTATCTAATTTGTCTAAATATGGTTGTTTATTTATTCAAAGGTATAATCTTGTACTTCTTTTCTTTCCTTTGTATAGTCATACTTGACAAACGTTGATGGTCATCGCATACCCCTGAGGAAGCTTTTTTAAGCGAAACATGTTGGGTTTCTATGCAAGTTTTTGTATTCCATCCAAAACTTTATGCACTATGAACACCATCTCTGTATGACATACCATGCATTGAATATATCTAGGATCTGTTTTTTATATCTCTTGCAAAAAATTTGTACCAATAAAAAATTATATATTTTTAGAAACTCTCTCTCATTGATTTATCTATGCACCACAAAAATCTCTTTTGTCCTACCTCCCCTTTACTATAAATTGCTTGGGATGAGGTGCCTATTTTGATGAGTGTTTCACCAATGAATGGACAATCCAAATATGATATAATATCCCTTAAGTATATTTATATTTAGAGAAAACCCTCATGTATGGGACTTTAAACGGCAACATGCAAAATTGCATGATAAAGTTTAGCTTAAGGTAGATTATAAAATTATTCAAGAGTCTTTATTAATATCACAAAATATATTGTAGCACACGGACCCTTTTCTCCTGCCTACTTTCTCCTTGCAGGGATAAAGGCACACCGTGCCACATGCCCGGATCCTGCTGGTTTAGAAGGTTGAGCAGTGTTCTTTATTTTTGGGTCCTGCAGCGAGTTACTCGTCCCTAGAATGTAGGGAAAAGTCTGTGTTCTTTCCCCAAATTAACTCAATGTCCAAACAGTATACAAACTCCAAACAGCCGAGTTTATTTTTATCTTGCTCAAACAGATTTGGGAACAGGTTGAAGATAGCGACAAAGTAGGTAGGGAGATAGGTTCAGGCACACGGCACCCAGTTACCCTATTCTTTTCTCAAGCTTGAGTATGAATTTTGCTCACCTGGATAGATCCCTTTCACAGTTTTAGCAGCTGGAGTAGAGATCATAGGTGTCAGTGGGACACACTACAGGGGCTATACCGAAACTCACAAATCCTTCCTCTGATAGGTAACCAGGCCTCTCCTTCATCGTGAACTCCATTACCGATCCATTGGACAGGTCCTCCCCCGGTTTCCTCTCTTTCAGAGCGGGCCACCCTCACACGGGCTCCCTGGGACTCCAATGTGTTGGCTGTAGACCCAGTTGAAGGTACTGGGCCTACCTGGAACGTTGTAGCCTCGGGCTAAAGGTACCCGAGACTCCTCGGCCAGTTCACGCAGCCCCTGGCCAGCAGGGCCAAAGGGCGTGACTTCGCCACCAGGGGTCCTCCTTGGAATCCCCCCCGGCACACCACCCCCATGGGGCACACTCTCCCGCACCTCTGGTGTCTGCCCTTTATGTACCCTCTCCCGGCATGCACAGCAGGCGGAACCCCGCCCACCACACGGTAGCCGAGAGAGAACACCCAATCACACCACAATGCCACCCGCGGTTCAACCTGAGACCTGGGCAACAGGGAACCATACACCAGGCAACACCATAGCAGAACAGAGTCCATACCTAACAAATTAGAGAACCCGAGCCAACTATGGCTCATACTACCCCTAAATTTAGAACATAGCGACCCACAAATTTGGGGTGTCCGCTACAATATGAAAAAACATTATACAATATAAAAAAATGACTATTTTCCTGTTCCTTGGGTAGCGGATGGTTGCTACTAGTTACTAACATCCACCATATCACCCTGTTGCCAGACCTCCATATATCACTCTCAGAGACAATGAACAGTCATTTTGCTTTGATTTGTTTTTGTTTATTTGGGGGATATAACTTGGTGGGGGAAAGGGGTTATTAGATGCCCATAGAACAGATCACACAAGCCATTATAGTTAAAGTATTATTGAATGAATTGAGCCTTGGAGAACTGATGAACTCTAACATTCACAGTCACTTCCCCTGCATCAACTCCTGCAGACTGTCACTCCTCCTCTGCACAAACTCCTGAAGACTATTACTCCCGGGACTCTTTTCCTCCTGCACAAAACTTCTCTGTGCAATGCTAGTTTCTCCGCCCCATCATCTTCACATTTACACCAGGGATCACTCTGAATGGCCCCAGATGCTGGCTGAACTTGCTGACTGGTAAATAGGCCAGGGGCCTGCAGTACCCCTTCTTGCGGCCTAGTTGTTTAGAAGCTTACGTTTGTTGGTGGACTACTGATCCCAGCTAGCCCGACTTGCAAATCCTGTACCCGCAGGCTACATCGATTTGACACAAAACCCCACAGTCTCTCCTCTGGCCTTGCACCCAGCTCCCCTGGTATGCCTCCTCCAGATATCCACTGTGCCTCACTTAACGAACTTCTCCTGCCATGGGTCCATGGTGAAGAACTTAACTGGACATGTGTACCGACTGCTTCTCCAGCCCCTCCATTCCAGGACACCTCTTCCATGACCGTGCAAGGATGAGGCTCCCTCCCAGCTCCCGGGCTCCTCCGCTGAGGCGCGCACCCCCCCAGATGGGGATGGGCCTCCTGCTTGCAGTTTAACATTACATTCTTCACTTCTCCCAGCCGACAACTCCCCTCCGGTGGGCTAGACCTGAGCTTATGTAGGAGGCCTGCCCCCTGCCAATTCCAATTGGGGATTGGTTAGAGCTCCTCACATGAGCTCCCTTTCACTCCAGCTCCCAGCCTTGCCCCTCTACTAGGACATTCTCCCTGGAAGCAGGGGAGGCGCTCCAGAACTGAAGCACAGGTGGTCACTCCCACTGCTGCACTAACCACTCCCTGCCCCAGATCAAAACAAGCAGTCCTAGCCTGAAGCATAGGCCTGCCTAAATTTACCTGCCTGGCAGCTACCACACAGAACTCCTCACTTCTAGCACCTACCTATGATAGAGGGTGCTACACTTGTGTTTTACAGTATACTCAAATTTCCATTTGAAATCACCAAACAGAAAACTTCAGATGGTAAACAACCAGCGCATTTCAAAATGTACTTATATAATCTTCTACAGGAGTGTATAGACATTGGGAAAAGGAGTTACTTTCTATAATGAGAATATGGCATTAGGAATATTGCATATAGTACATATACGACAGCTTAATGAATAACTTTAGTATTGTGTTCATATATCATTAATACCTGTTTAAAGATGATTAAACACTAATGAATAGCCAAAGTTTAAAGTCACTATGTCTTATCCTCCAAGCATCACCAAGGGACAGCTGGGCCCAGGTGTCCAACCTGTGATCCACTGGGGTTGGCTGGGTGACAGCAAAAAAGAAGAGTTGTAGGCTTGACACTATTAAAGCAAAGTAGGATATATAATGAGTGGACCACCCATGAGCCACTATGTCATATAGCCAAAGGTAGTATGAGTTGGGGTGTCAATACCTACATTCAAAGTGTCCATGAAGTGCCAGCAAATTTCAACAGTCCTCCCTTCAGTATCACAATGATTAGAGGTCAAAGGATGTCACTTTAATAGGGTAGGTATTCCACCATCTATAAAAAAGGAGTAGAGTATTAACTAATAACTATACATTACAGGTTTAGTGAAATGGACATGTATACATGTGTGGACCTTAGAGGGTATATACTGTAGATGTGTATACCTGTTCACGCCAATTCATATACTTTTCAGCAGGTACAGAATAGATTGGGACTGTTGGATAGGTAAATAAGTAGATAAAGGGGGATTTTCCTAAGAGGAATACTTCCAATGTCTGTGAAAAGATAAAGTTATTCATTAAATTTGTAGTATATGTACTATGTGCAATTTTCCTAATGCTATATTCTCATTATTGAATTAACTTATTTTCCCAATGTCATTACACTCCTGAAGAAGATTATATAAGCAAAATTTGAAACCCGTTAGTGTGACGTTTTCTGTTTGGTGATTTTAAATGGAAATTTGAATATACTGTAAAACACAGGGAACTGGAAAATAGCCATTTTTAAATATTGTATAATGTGTGTTTTATATACATTGGCTTATTAATGAAGACTCTTTTATAATATTATAATCTACCTTAAAGTGATTGTAAGGCTTTGTTTTTTAAATAACAAACATGTCATATTTGCCTCAACTGTGCAGTTCGTTTTGCACAGAGTGGCCCCGATCCTCGACTTCTGGGGTCCCCCTGCGGTGCTGGTAGCTCCTCCCGCATCGTATAACCCCCTAGGAGAAGTGCTCTCCCGGGGGGTTACCTTGCGGGTGTGCTCCCGCCCCCCGACACCCGCGTCATTGGATTTGATTGACAGTAGCAGAAGCAAATGGCTGCGCTGCTATCAATCTATCCATACAAGAGCCGAGACAACAGGCAGAGGGGAAGAGCGCGTCTCCGGCGAGGGAATTACAGGACTCAGGTGAGTAAAATGGGGGGGGGGGGGGGGGCAGTCCGTGACAGAAGTTTTTTTATCTTTATGCATAGGATGCCTTAAGGTGAAAAAACATGAGGGTTTACAACCCCTTTAAGCTTTACTCTATTGTGCAATTTTGCATGTTGCCATTTAAAGTCCCATACATGAGGGTTTTCTATCTACATATGAGCTCGATACAAAACACACAGCATTCTAGTTACGTTGTCTGACTTTAGTTTTTTTTTACATAAGAAGGATCATAGTGTGAACCGAGTGGCTCAGATAACAGAACTTGGAGTGCTTATGCAAAAATGCTGAGAGCCATGTTGGTTGTTAAAGCTGAAGAAGTAGGATTGCCTATATTAAAAGTACAAAACAGTTAAAGGTAAACTATTGCTAATGTAAAAAAATGTATAGTTTTGCAAATATTGTATCCTAGTATTCAATTGCCTTCTGATGTCTGTGGACCTCCTATACTAATATGTAATTGCAGGAGTTGCAGATGTAAGGTGCCCAACCATGACTGCTGGCTGCTTCTCTTTTTTACAAGACATACTGATATACAGAAAAATGGCCGGTCCACACCACAAAGCACGCATTCCCATGCCGTCCAGTTTTGCAGCCTATTCATTTGAATGGGTTGAAAATCACATTGGAGTACAGAAAAAGTAAGCACTACTTTTTAAGAACATACTGCACCCGCATACTCTCACAAGGGCAGCACATTCACCTGCCGTGTGGGAAACGTGTTTTGGTGTGAACAGGTCCTAAATCAAATTTCCTCTTTCACGTCAATGTACTACCCCTTTCCTGTCCATTGTTTTAGTAGAAAGGGTAAGTGTTATTTACTGAACACTAGAGAGACAGCTAAATACACAAATGAAACACATAGAAGTGGTTTTACCTGACAAATAATCTGTATTTATGTTCATCTGGTCCTGAGATTTACACGGCCCCATTAAAGTGATTGTAAACCAAGTAAAAAACACTTTTTGCTACAGGTAAGCCTATAATAAGGCTTACCTGTAGCTACCCCGGATATGTCCTAAACCTGCACAACATCATCGGCACATGTGCACTGAAGCAATGGCACGTCCGTGCCGTTGCTTCAGCTAGTTTGTCGTTACTGGCAGCTTCCGCACGCATGCGCAGGAGTGACGTCATTGTGGCTCCAAAGCCCACGGTACCCGGAAGTAACTCCAGGAGCGATGTCGCCGGCCGGAGCCGTGTACGAGGACCGCTGTGGGGGCTTTGATGTAAGGTAAGTAATTCATAATGAGCTAGTATGCTATGCATACTAGCTCATTATGCCTTTGTCTTGCAGGTTATTTTTTTTTTTAAATGGGTTTACAACCACTTTAAGCAGGGAAGGAGACCTGAGCTTTCTCTGCTACAGTTTCACTTTCACTTACAGTTCCCCTCTTCACCCCAACCAAAGACTGGACAGTAAAAAGTGAAGCAGAAAACCTATGAGGGCATCTGTCTGTTTCTCTGCTCTCTTTTCATATCAGTATGCTCCTTGTACTACAGCATAGCCAACTGGCTCCTTGCTCTGAATTCACCCTTCCTCTCTGAGCTCTGGTGCATTCTGCTGTGCATTTGAAAAGTATATTTAAAGTGGTTGTAAACCCTTACAGACCACTTTTTTCTACAGGTAAGCCTATAATAAGGCCTACCTGTAGCTACCCTGGATATCTATTAAACCTGTTTAGGAGATATTCCATGTATCAGCATGTGCCAACGTCATTGGCACATGCACACTGAAGCAATGGCACGTTCGTGCCGTTGCTTCAGCTAGTGTGTTGTTACCGGCAGTGACGTTTTTGCGGCTCTGGCAAATCACAGCGCCGGAGCCCACGATACCCAGAATTAACTCTGGGAGTTATGCCGCCGGCCGGAGCGGTGTACGGGACCGCTACAGGGGCTTCGATCTAAGATGAGTATTTCATAATGCTATGCATACTAGCTCATTATGCCTTTGTCTTGCAGGTTGTTTTTTTTTCTGGGTTTACAACCACTTTAATGACGCAAATAAGACTACAGAGCTGTATTTGTTTGTCTCTTTTACATCTACCTGGAGTTCAGATTTAAATATCTAAACATTTTATGTCTTGAGGATTAAATTGAGTAGACAAAGATATGATATGAAACACAATGGTGTCTTGTAGAGCTCGTTCCCCTATCGATATGGTTCCGAGCTCGACTGCGCAGGCGCTGCCGAACAGCTGTTAAAGCTCTGAGATTTCCGCCGGCTCGGCTTGCGCCTGCGCAGTCAAGAGGGAACTAGATCGATTGGAGGAACCATATGCTCGCCAGCTGTGGACGCGCTCGCCCCCCATCCTTCATTACACACGCAGCTTTCTTCTTCACGCCGCTGTACAACAAGGGGCGGCAGGGGGCGAATAAGATCTGATAATCTTGAGCAGTGGCATTTGTTTGTTTATAGTTGAGCCGCTATAGAGCGGCGTGTATAAACAAACAAATCGCACTGCTCAAGATCACATCTCATTCGCCCCTTGCCGCCCCTTGCTCTATACTATAGAGCGGCGTGAAGAAGAAAGCGCCGCGTGTAACTAAGCAACAGGAGCGAGCGCGTCGAGCTCGACTGCGCAGGTGCTGCAGAACAGCTGTTAAACATCGCCTCGGATTGCGCCTGCGCATTCGAGCTCGGAACCATACCGATAGGCGGAACCAGCTTGGCAGATCAAGGGCAATAGAGATAACAAAGTTATCTGATGCTAGAGCATTATCTTTAAATAGGGATAGCCAGTCATATGTTAATAAAAGTTTAAATGCAGCATTCAGAAGTAATAAAGCAGTCTTAGATTGCCTGTTTTGGGACAGATTTTAATTGCTTAGCTGGCTGTGTAACAAGACCCTGATAATACAAATGAGTATTTCCTAAATCCGGTACCTGTAAGTTTTCTAGAGATCACAATTGAAATAGAAGTTCCATTTAAACATTTTTGGCATTCCGGATCACAAACAATACCAAAGAATACATTGCAGCATAGCCAACAGTTTAATAATATCAGGAGCCTCAGGCAACCACAGTATACAAAAGTAAAAAAGAATCACTGTAAACGGGCCAAATATGAGCTGACACCCACATGTCACCACTGGAAAGCTGCCTTAATTATGTTATTTTTATTGAACAAAAGCCTTTTTTTTAAAATATCAGACACAGGTACTGAAAAGTTACCATTCTTCAGTGAATACTATACAGTATATATTTGAAACCTTGTTCTTGCTTAAAATAGTATTGCATAGAAAAATCATATACCCGTAAATTGAATTAAAATGATTGAAACTGAATATAGCTCTGTATCTGCCAGGTTTACATTTGAAGTTATATCCGTTATTTATATTATATGAATGTATAATAGATATAATAGATATAATAGAAACATTGAGGCTGATTTACTTAAAAAAAAGAAATACAATTGAGAATTTTCACACAGAAAACTGCATCCACTAGCATTTATGTGAGTTCAGTTCCATTTTAAAAAGTAACAAAAGGCCACTAATGCAGTATTAATTCTGTCTAGTAAACGTTTCAACATTGTTAAAATGCAATGGATTTGCCTTTGTAACCTAACATTTAAAAATATATATCTTGAAGCATGATTCAGCAGGTTCCTCACACTTCTTGTTGATAGATCTTCATTCTCTTGTCATGATTTTTTTTTACGGTGCAATCTTGCTCATGCCACCAGATGTTACAAAAGATGGCAATTCTGGACCCTGAAAATACACCAGTTTGCAGTCCTATAGGCTTAGATACTAAGTATCTGAAAATACCCTTCATTTGGAAAATATGAATATCAAGAGAAAAACTAATGCCAATTTCATGTAAGCCTTTTCTCCTAAATAAATATAAATACACATAAGTCAAACATTTCCTCTTTACTGGCAGAAATGAGTGGCTGGATGTGTGAGGGCTTCTCTGAAATCACAAAACGTTTTTCCCTTGATGAATGGAGGGGAACAACATTGAAGAAGGAGCCAAGGTTTGTCATAGGGATATTGAATACACAAAGGGCAATAGATAAGTAGATTGCTGTGTAAAATCTAGCTCAAGTGCTTGCTACAAGCAGAAAAAACAAAGCCTCTTTTCAGAAGGTTTGGGACTCAAAAGTGCTGGGTAACAGAGGTGGCTTTAGCAGAACAAAGATTAAAGGCACCAGCCACTTGAGAGGTAGGTATTTCTCTTCTTCTTTTACAGGGTGCAGCTGGTCTAACTTCTTTTTTACTAGCAACAGGGTGACTTTAAAGAGTGACAATGCACAAACACATTGGAACAATATGAATATAGTATAGTCAGTCAGGGATGGATTTACCATAGAAACATAGAAAAGTGACGGCAGAAAAAAGACAGAGTAGTCCATCGAGTCTGCCCGATTTTTTTGTTTTATTTGATTAACTTTTGTCTGAGTATAGATCTATATTTGTCCCAAGTAGGGATGGGCCGAACACCCCCCAAGAACATGCGAGCAGGCAAATAATTTGTTCGAACACCGTTAAAGTCTATGGGAAACGAACATGAAAAATTGTGCAAATTTAAAGGTTAATATGCAAGTTATTGTCATAAAAAGTGTTTGGGGACCCGGGTCCTGCCCCAGGGGACATGTATCAATGCAAAAAAAGTTATAAAAACGGCCGTTTTTTTCGGGAGCAGTGATTTTATTAATGCTTAAAGTGAAACAATAAATGTGAAATATTCCTTTAAATTTTGTACCTGGGGGGTGTCTATAGTATGCCTGTAAAGTAGCGCATGTTTCCCTTGTTTATAACAGTCTCTGCACAAAATGACATTTCTAAAGGAAAAAAAATCATTTAAAACTACTCGCGGCTATAATGAATTGTCAGGTCCCGGCAATACAAATAAGTGTCATTGAAAGTCATTGATAAATAAAAAAACAATGTGTGGGGGTCCCCCCAAATTCCATTACCAGGTCCTTCAGGTCTGGTATGGATATTAAGGGGAACCCTGCGCCTAATTAAAAAAAAATGGCATGGGGTTCCCCCCAAAAAATGAATACCAGACCCTTCAGGTCTGGTTTGGATTTTAAGGGGAACTCTGCACCAAATAAAAAAAAAATGGCGTGGGTTTCCCCCCAAAAATCCATACCAGACCCTTATCCGAGCACGCAACCTGGCAGGCCGCAGGAAAACAGGGGGGACGAGAGAGTGCCCCCCATCTTGAACCGTACCAGGCCACATGCCCTCAACATGGGGAGGATGCCCCCATGTTGATGGGGACAAGGGCCTCATCCCCAAAACCCTTGCCGGTGGTTGTGGGGGTCTGCGGGCGGGGGGATTATCGGAATCTGGAAGACCCCTTTAACAAAGGGGACCCCCAGATCCTACCCCCCTATGTGAATTGGTAAGGGGTACATTGTACCCCTGCCATTTCACAAAAAAAGTGTCAAAATGTTAATAACCACAGGAGACGGCTTGGGACAAGTCCTTTATTAAAAATAAAAAAATAAAAAATAAAAAAGAGATTCCAGCGATGTAATCCAATAAATCCATTCCTCAATCTCCAACGATGTAATCCAATTCTCGATCTCAAGCGATGGATGATCTCCAGCGACTCCAGAGAGGAACACGCACACGATCCTGCCTCCACCCCGCCGGAGGCAGGATCGGGGAATGAGGCGGTGCCAGCCTGACAGCTCTTATGTAGCTGAGGGCAGGGCCACCCGTCACGTGATCCCGTCCCCCTCTGACCCAATGGGAAATGCCGGGGTTTCCCAGTGACGTGTATGGGTGACCCCGCCCCCCTCTGATGCAACGCAGGTTTCCCGATTTCTTATTTTTAATAAAGGACTTGTCCCAAGCCATCTCCTGTGCTTTTTAACATGTTGACACCTTTTTTTGTGAAATGGTAGGGGTACCCCTTACCAATTCACATAGGGGGGTGGGATCTGGGGGTCCCCTTTGTTAAAGGGGGCTTCCAGATTCCGATAAGCCCCCCGCCCGCAGACCCCCACATCCACCGAGCAAGGATTGTGGGGATGAGGCCCTTTTTCCCATCAACATGGGGACATCCTCCCCATGTTGAGGACATGTGGCCTGGTACGGTTCAGGAGGAGGGGCGGTCTCTCGTCCCGCCCTCTTTTCCTGCGGCCTGCCAGGTTGCATGCTCAGATAAGGGTCTGGTATGGATTTTTGGGGGAACCCCACGCCATTTTTTTTATTTTGGCGCAGAGTTCCCCTTAAAATCCATACCAGACCTGAAGGGTCTGGTATCATTATAGCTAATCATCTGAAATAAATACCTCCAATTTTTTTTCTTCTGTAGTGCTGGCTAACTCTGTACCACCAATGTTGTACTCTGTCAAGGATTCTCCTTCCCTAGGTGCATTAGTTTACATTTAGAAACATTGAAGTGCAGTTTCCACTGCTTTGACCAATCTTCCTGCAATGCCAAATCATGTTCCATGTTACAGACCCCTCCAGGGATTTCAACCCTATTACACACCTTTGTGTCATCAGCAAAAAGACATACCTTGCCCAATAAACCCTTAGTTATATCACTTACATAGAGATTAAATAGAACAGGACCTAGTACAGAGCCTTGTGGTACACCACTAGTGACTGGTCTCTGTTCCGAGTGAACCCCATTTAAAACCATACTCTGGTATCTATAGTTTAGCCAACTGCAAAAAAAGCTTGTAAAACTTTTGTATCAGATCATTATGTGGAACTGTATCAAATACCTTGCTGAAATCATGGTATGGTTCAATATTCATACAATCACTGATCTCCTCTCCTATTCTGTCAAACCACATCCCTTCTTGTATAGTATATAGACAAAAACTATTTGGTTATTGTGACTTTTGTGACTTTTAGAGGAGCTTGTTCAAACGCATAAAACATTTTATTTACAGTTAATATATTGTGACAGAGCATCCCAGAGAGAGCTTGGGAAAGTCCTGTTCGGGGTTTATACATCTCCCAGGCTCCTCTCATATACATTCAGGGATCTCTGAGCCAGGATCCACTTCAGGTGTTGGTTCTCTCCACCAGCTTAATTAAAAGCTCACCTGAGCAGACAGCCTTTGCTCAGCCTGGGAAACACAGACAACGTTGGTTTGTGAGAGCAAGAAGGTTGGTAAAACTTGTTACTCTGTGAATGTGGAAGCTGACAAGTGTTAGGCTTGTCCAGCCTGGTAGTGAGGGCCTGTACATACTGTGTAGTTAGAGCCGAGACACGGCTAGGCTTTTGTTTAGCTATTTTTTTCTTCTGTTTGTTTTCACCACACTGTACAGCACCTGTCATTGACTTTGTATATAGCACCAATAAACCCCACTGTGTTTTCACTGATCCAATGGACTTGGTATCTGTGCCTGCTCATCCCAGGGAGCTTTTGTACCTACTACCTGCCCCCCAGGTTACATATGGTGGAGAATGCGGGCAGCTGTAGTAAGTTACTACTTAAAAGGCCAGTACCTAAAGTGACAACATGGAGGACATCCTCAAACAAATGGTGTTAGCAAACGCTGCACAGCAGCAAGCAAACGCTGCACAACAGCAAACTAACGCTGCATTACAGCAAGCCAACGCTATCGCACAGGAGCAAACCAAGGTGCTGTTCCAACAGATTGGTGCTGTACAGGAGCAATCGCAGAGGCTGTTTGAACAGCTTGCCACTGCTGCAATAGCGGATAGAAAAACCCTTACTGAGGTTGTGGAGACGCTAGCACAGGGGTCACCTGCGATAATGAAGGATATTGGAGACAAGCCCTCAACCATCCATGTGGGTCGCTTTCTTTCAAAGATGACGGCAGATGATGATCCAGAGGCTTTCCTACTAACATTTGAACGGACCGCTGAGAGGGAAGGTTGGCCCCAAACCCAGTGGGCAGGACTGATCGCCCCCTTACTTTCTGGAGAAGCGCAGAAGGCCTACTATGATCTGGAGTCAGCAGAAGCGGGAGATTATGAGAAGGTCAAGCGGGAAATCCTGGCACGACTCGGTGTCACCTTGGCTGTTCGAGCTCAGCGGGTCCACAGCTGGTTCTTCCAAGATAAGAGGCCCCCAAGATCGCAGATGTTTGATCTGATCCACCTGGTATGGAAATGGCTACAGCCGGAGTCCCTGTCTGCGCCACAAATAGTGGAGCGTGTGGTCATGGACCAATTCCTGAGGTCACTGCCAATTCCCCTGCAGAAGTGGGTGAGTCAAGGAGACCCCAAGTCAGCAGACAACCTGGTGGAGCTCGTTGAGAGGTACTTTGCTGCAGAGAACCTGGTCACCACCCCTACAGCCGCACAGACTTTTCACCCAAAGCCACGGTCTCCCCAGGCAACCGGTAAGACTGTTCCAGGGGAAGTGGGTGGTAAGCATGGCAAGGAAATAGGGGGGAGGATTTTTGGTGCCAGGACTGAAGTTTGGCGGCCCAAACAAGGGAAGCCACTGCCTGTCAGCAAACCAAACTGGGGAAACATCAGGTGTTTTCGTTGCCAAGAACTGGGACATGTTGCAGCAAACTGTCCATTGACAGATGAACCAATGCAGTGTGATCTATCTTTTAGAAGGCAGTCTATGTTTGCTGCTGTTTCATGCGCTGCAATGCCAAATGTGGGAAAACACATGTGTCATGTGACTATTAATAATAAGCCTATTATGGCCTTGCTGGACTCTGGAAGTCTGGTTACTTTGGTTACAGCTGAGATGGTTGAAACTGTGAATTTTCATGCAAAAAAGGTTGCTGTGATCTGTGTACATGGGGATACCCGTGAGTATCCAATAGCCACTGTTCAGTTTAAAACTGGCTTAGGTACGGTGACCCATTCGGTCGGACTGGTGCCCCACTTGGTGCATGAGGCTATCATTGGTAGGGACTTCCCTAAGTTTTGGGAACTGTGGGATTGTCCCGACCCAGTCGCAGTACCTAACTCAGTCGCAGAGCCAGAACTCGTGGCCATTACTGACCTTGTGAGTTCAGGGGACTCCTCTCAGGGCTCTCCGGGTGATCCTTTCTCAGTTATGGCAGGAGAGCTGGGGGAGCCGGAAGAAGTCCCCACAACCAGTAGAGCTGGACAGCCGCCTGCTGAATCTGAGCCTACGTTAGAGTTTGCCAATCTTAATGTGCACAAGGAAAATTTTGGTACGGAGCAGAGAAAAGACCCTACCCTTGCCAGGGCCTGGGAAAATGTAATAGTGATTAATGAGGTTCCTGTCGAACCAGGGGACAGGCTCTGTTTTCCATATTTCTGCAGCAATGAGGATTTACTGTATCGTGTATGTAAATCTAATGATGAAGTGGTTGAACAGTTGGTAGTCCCTAAGTTATACAGACGGGTGGTGTTGGAACTTGCCCATGGGCACTTGCTAGGAGGCCATTTAGGGGTTGAGAAAACCACTGAAAGAGTGTTGCGCAGGTTTTACTGGCCTGGGATACGGAAAAACATAGAAAATTATTGTCAATCCTGTCCTGTATGTCAGATGTCAGCCCCCCAACCCCACTTCCGAAGTCCGTTAGTGCCCTTGCCCATTATTGAAGTGCCTTTTGAGAGGATTGCCATGGACCTTGTGGGTCCACTCCCCAAATCTGCCCGCGGTCATCAACATATCCTCGTGATCATGGATTACGCTACCCGTTACCCTGAGGCCGTTCCCTTACGCACTGCATCTGCTAAAAACATTGCCAAAGAGCTGTTTATGGTGTTCAGTCGGGTTGGCGTCCCGAAAGAAGTCCTTACAGACCAAGGTACCCCATTCATGTCACGAATAACTAGGGAGCTCTGCAAGTTATTTAAGGTGACGCAGTTGCGTACCTCAGTGTACCATCCTCAAACGGTTGGCTTGGTGGAACGCTTCAATAAGACATTAAAGAGTATGTTAAAAAAGGTTGTTGATAAGGATGGGAAAAACTGGGACTTCCTGATACCTTACTTGATGTTCGCCATCAGGGAAGTTCCCCAGTCCTCTACGGGGTACTCTCCATTTGAGTTGCTTTATGGGAGACACCCTCGGGGACTCTTAGACATAGCCAAGGAAACTTGGGAGGGGGAGCAGACACCTCACAAAAGTGTTATTGAGCATATCGCTCAAATGCAGGATAGGATTGCAGCAATCATGCCGGTAGTAAAAGAACATTTACTGCAGGCCCAAGCAGCCCAACAGAGGATATACAACAGGGGGGCCCAACTTCGTGTTTTCTCACCTGGTGACCGGGTCCTCGTGTTAGTTCCCACTGTTGAGAGCAAATTCCTGGCTAAGTGGCAGGGACCCTTTGAAGTAATTGAAAGAGTTGGGGAGGTCAATTACAAGGTGTATCAACCAGGTAAAAGGAAGCCCGAACAGATTTACCACATAAACCTGTTAAAACCCTGGAAGGATAGACTGGCATTAACTGCGAGGTCCCTCCCGGTAACCCTTAAAGGTACTGAATCCCCTCTGATCCCTGAGGTCATGATTCCAGACACCCTGTCATGTTCCCAGAAACAGGAAGCTAGAGAGTTCCTGATGAGGAATAAAGAGAAATTTTCAGAGTTGCCGGGCACGACTTCAGCAGTTCAGCATGATATTGTTACTGAACCTGGAGTCCGTGTCAAGCTCAAACCATACCGAATTCCCGAAGCTAGAAGAAAGGACATCGGTGAGGAAGTTAAAAGGATGTTGGAGCTAGATGTTATTGAGGAATCCAATAGTGACTGGTCTAGCCCCATTGTATTGGTCCCAAAACCGGATGGCACTTGGAGGTTTTGTAATGACTTCAGAAAGCTTAATGCGGTAACAAAGTTTGACACATACCCAATGCCCAGGGTAGACGAGCTTATAGACCGACTTGGCAAGGCCCGTTATCTGACCACTTTGGACTTGACCAAAGGATATTGGCAAATACCCCTGACTGGTAGTGCCAAAGAAAAGACTGCATTTGTGACCCCGGAGGGGTCGTTTCAATATAAGAAAATGCCTTTTGGGTTGCAAAATGCCCCTGCAACATTTCAGAGGGCTATGGACAGGACCCTAAGACCTCACCGACAGTATGCTGCAGCCTATCTGGACGACATAGTGGTGCATAGCACTGACTGGGAGTCTCACTTGCCCCGTGTCCAGGCTGTCCTGGATTCCCTCTTCAAGGAGGGGTTTACGGCAAATCCAAAAAAATGTGCCATTGGGCTAGAGGAAGCCAGGTATTTGGGCTACACTATTGGCCGGGGTGTCATAAAGCCCCAGGTGAATAAAATAGAAGCCATCCAGGAGTGGCCACGCCCTGCAAACAAGAAGCAGGTCAGGGCCTTTCTTGGCATTGCGGGGTACTATAGAAGATTTATCCCAAATTTCGCAACTATAGCTGCCCCACTGACAGACCTTATGAAAGGGAAAGCCTCCGTAATGGTGAAATGGTCTCCAGTAGCAGAAGAGTTTTTTCAAGTCTTGAAGAAGGCTCTTTGTGCACAGCCAATCCTATACTCCCCCGATTTCTCCAAAAACTTTTTGGTCCAGACAGATGCGTCTGATGTTGGTATCGGGGCAGTACTTTCACAGGTACACAATGGGGAAGAACACCCTGTGGTGTACTTAAGCAGAAAGCTCAATGACCATGAAAAGAAGTACGCAGTCATTGAAAAGGAGTGTCTGGCCATAAAGTGGGCCGTGGACGCGCTCAGGTACTACTTGTTGGGGCGCCAGTTTGAGTTAATAACTGACCATGCTCCCCTGAAATGGATGGCCCAAAAGAAGGAGACTAATAGGCGGGTGAACCGGTGGTTTTTGGCCCTACAAGATTACGCCTTTACGGTAAAACACAGGCCAGGTGTTGAGATGGGGAATGTAGATGCCCTCTCCCGTGTTCACTCCTGTTGGGCTACAGGTGTTCCAACCCTGGGGTTGAAACAAGGGGGGAGGATGTGTGACAGAGCATCCCAGAGAGAGCTTGGGAAAGTCCTGTTCGGGGTTTATACATCTCCCAGGCTCCTCTCATATACATTCAGGGATCTCTGAGCCAGGATCCACTTCAGGTGTTGGTTCTCTCCACCAGCTTAATTAAAAGCTCACCTGAGCAGACAGCCTTTGCTCAGCCTGGGAAACACAGACAACGTTGGTTTGTGAGAGCAAGAAGGTTGGTAAAACTTGTTACTCTGTGAATGTGGAAGCTGACAAGTGTTAGGCTTGTCCAGCCTGGTAGTGAGGGCCTGTACATACTGTGTAGTTAGAGCCGAGACACGGCTAGGCTTTTGTTTAGCTATTTTTTTCTTCTGTTTGTTTTCACCACACTGTACAGCACCTGTCATTGACTTTGTATATAGCACCAATAAACCCCACTGTGTTTTCACTGATCCAATGGACTTGGTATCTGTGCCTGCTCATCCCAGGGAGCTTTTGTACCTACTACCTGCCCCCCAGGTTACAATATATATATATATATATATATATATATATATATATATATATATTTTCCAAATATTATAAAGTACAGTACATATACATGCTTAGCCTCTTCAAGGCTATTTTGGCACTTCACGTAACTACAGAGTCACTGGCATCATCATTAAATACACATTTGCCCACACAGATCCTAGGCTAACCACATCTCTAAACCATAACCATTTCTTGTCAATGGGAATCCTCCACTGGTGTCATTCTTGTCCTGTAATCTGTGTATGTGTTTTTTCTCTGGTGGATATATACAATGTGTTTCATAAATTGCAAGACCCCCCTCATCCAATCCAACACATTCTATATATCTGCTGGGGCCACACCACATAGCCAGCATACAGGACAAGAATGACACCAGTGGAAAATAATTATGATTTGTATTGACAAGGCATGGTTATGGTTTAGGGGTGTGGTTAAACTAGGCTTTGTGTAGGCAAATGTATATTTAATGATGCTAATGGCTTTGTAGTTACATAAGGTACCAAAATTGCCTTGAGGAGACTAAGCGTGTATATGTATGTTCAGGTGTTTTAAAAATAACTTTAAAAAAAAAAACTGTGAATAAATTGTTTGAGATTTTAGAGAATGTTGTTCTATGCATTTAAACTAGCACCCTAAAAGTCCCAATAACTAAAGAGTTTTTATCTATATATCATGAGGTACAGAAGACCTTGGCCTATATAGATGGCAGTGGCAAGGAGGCAGCTTTCTCTGCAGAGTTATCAGTCATACTCTTCTTAACCGTCAATATTAGAAATACAGTTATCTCATATATGTTTACTTATACGTAAGCAGCATTCATTAAACTGCAGTCGTGCTTAAAGTGACTCTGCTGCTTAAATAAATAAGTAGAAAAGTGTAAAGCAGATGGTCAATACATGTTTCTCCCAATACCTGTACCTGTAATCTCTGTAGTATTGCAAAGAAGCTACCATCTGAAGAACCTTCAGAATGAGACACTCCCAGTAGTAGTGATTTGCTTGTCCACCACTCTGTGGTTCAATCTGCTGAAACCTACCGTATTTTTCGGACTATAAGACGCACTTTTTTCCCCCAGAAATATGGGGGAAAATGTCCCTGCGTCTTATAGTCCGAATACATGACCGGCCCCGCCCCCCGCCATCGCTGGCACCGCCCCTGCCATCTGCTCTCATTGCTCCTGTAGCCGCTGGAATCCCCTGACCACCGCCACTGGCTCCGCCCCCCCGCCGCCGCTGGCACCGCCCATCATCCGCTCTCATTGCTCCCGTAGCCGCTGGAATCCCCTGACCACCGCCACTGGCTCCGCCCCCCCACCGCCGGTGGCACCGCCCCTTACACATCGCTTGCATTGCGGCGAATCCAATTACAGCCGCTCTCTCTTTCTTTTCTCCCTTCGGGTTACAGAAAGGGAAGGGGGGGCGGCGGGGATGTACAGACAGCCCGCAGCTCTCCTCTCCCTGTCACAGCGCCGCTGCCAAGTTCTCTGGCAAATAGAGCAGCGGCGCTGTGACAGGGAGAGGAGAGTTGCGGGCTGTCTGTACATCCCCCGCCGCCCCCCTTCCCTTTCTGTAAGCCGAAGAGAAAGAGAGAGCCGCTCTAATTGGATTTGCTGGCCGCCACCCAGCTTACTGCCCACTGTTTCCCTCCCCATGATTGGCCACAGCAGAGGGCCAATCAGAAGACAGTGGGGGCATCATGGGAAATAAAGTCCCTGCAGAGTTCTGGCACCAGTTCCTCCAGCATGCAAACACTCTGCTGGAGGGGGGGGGGGGTGTTAGAAGAGGAGCAAAAGAGTATACTCTGCTGGGGGACACGCTGTACCCCGCACCACCAGAGAGCCACGCTGTACCCCGCA
Source organism: Rana muscosa (assembly GCA_029206835.1). Classification (NCBI taxonomy): domain Eukaryota; kingdom Metazoa; phylum Chordata; class Amphibia; order Anura; family Ranidae; genus Rana; species Rana muscosa. The sequence continues at coordinate 1,104,693,162 of CM055122.1, read as the reverse complement.
CCAGAGAGCCACGCTGTACCCCGCACCACCAGAGAGCCACGCTGTACCCCGCACCACCAGAGAGCCACGCTGTACCCCGCACCGCCAGAGAGCCACGCTGTACCCCGCACCGCCAGAGAGCCACGCTGTACCCCGCACCGTCAGAGAGCCACGCTGTACCCCGCACCGCCAGAGAGCCACGCTGTACCCCGCACCGCCAGAGAGCCATGCTGTACCCGCACCACCAGAGAGGGAGCCACACTGTTCCCGCATCACCAGAGAGGGAGAAAGACCGAGCCGCTGCCAGGATACAGACATGCTACACTACTGACTAGAGTCACCCCGGGCAACCCAGAGTGAGCGAACGTCCAGCCAGAGGGATCACTGTTGCGATTTCGCTGGGTCTGGTAAGAGGGCCTGTTGGCCATTATCCATTACTATTCCCAGGGTCTGAGCCATTAGGAAGTGCCTAACCTGATATCCTCTAGGCCTTATTGACTGCCACAACGTCCCTCTCTGTCCTCTTCCCACAACGTCCCTCTCTGTCCTCTTCCCACAACGTCCCTCTCTGTCCTCTTCCCACGGCGTCCCCTCTGTCCTCTTCCCACGGCGTCCCCTCTCTCCTCTTCCCACGGCGTCCCCTCTCCTCTTCCCACGGCGTCCCCTCTCTCCTCTTCCCACGGCGTCCCCTCTCTCCTCTTCCCACGGCGTCCCCTCTCTCCTCTTCCCAAGGCGTCCCCTCTCTCCTCTTCCCACGGCGTCCCCTCTGTCCTCTTCCCACGGCGTCCCCTCTGTCCTCTTCCCACGGCGTCCCCTCTGTCCTCTTCCCACGGCGTCCCCTCTGTCCTCTTCCCACGGCGTCCCCTCTGTCCTCTTCCCACGGCGTCCCCTCTGTCCTCTTCCCACGGCATCCCCTCTGTCCTCTTCCCACGGCATCCCCTCTGTCCTCTTCCCAGGGTGTCCCACCACTGATGGCATGGTCACTCTACGTTTACTATGACAATGGTCACTCTGCGATTACTATGGCAATGGTCAGGCTGCATTTCATGGGCACTGGAAAATATTTTAGTACACCATTTGGTTCAGAATATTTTTTTTCTTGTTTTCCTCCTCTAAAACCTAGGTGCGTCTTATGGTCAGGTGCGTCTTATGGTGCGAAAAATACGGTACATACCTCATGTTTGTGTCCTGTAGTGATGTAGAACCAGTAGGAGGAACCAGAGTCAGCCATGTTAAAGTGGTCTCTCAAGCAATGCTATAACAGTGAAAATGTTGCAAATGTTGAAAGGCTCTAAGGCAGGGGTCTTCAAACTACGGCCCTCCAGGTGTTCAGGAACTACAATTCCCATCATGCCTAGTCATGTCTGTGAATGTCAGAGTTTTGCAATGCCTCATGGGATTTGTAGTTCCGCAACAGCTGAAGGGCCGTAGTTTAAGGATCCCTGCTCTAAGGGCTCAAGGTTTTTTAATTGGTAAAAAAAAACCTGTGTGCAGCAGTTACACAAATACTTACCTCTCCCTCCTCATTGGCTGAGACAGCAGTGGGAGCCATTGTCTCTCACTGATGTCAATCACAGCCAGTGAGCCAATGAGGAGGGGGTGGGGCTAAGCTGCAGCTCTGTGTGTAAGCAGAGCAATGGCTCGGGAGTGAGCCTGCTTGGGTGCCCTCGTTGCAAGCTGCTTGCTCTGGGGGCACTCGGCAGAAGCGAGGGGTCAGGAGCCCAAAAAATAGGAGGACCGGGACTGCTCTGTGCAAAACCATTGCACAGAGCAGGTACCAGTAAGTATGACATGTTTGTAATTTAAAAAATGCCTTCAATATCACTTTAAGGCTAGGTTCACACTTTTGCGATGTGATGCGTGTGATTCACACTGCATTGCTGTGCAGATCACATGCAATGTCTATGTGATGCAAATTCAGCTATACAGTTTGTATGGCTGAATTTGCATCGCATTCAGACCAAAATGCTACAGGACCCTTTTTTGGTCCGCACTGAAATCGGAGCGCATGGGTGTTCACACCCATGCAATCCAATTCCTATACCATTTCACAGTTTGCACTGCGATCTGCAAACTGATCTGGGGGTGTCATTAACCTTACATTGACACCCGCAGCAGTTCGCTGAGGGCAGTGTAAACTGCCTGTGAGTCCTATGCAATGCAGGAACCTGCACTGGAATTGTGCTGGTTCCTGCATCGCACAAGTGTGAACCCAGCCTCAGTGCCATCACAGCCTGATGAATCAGAGGGGTCTTTGGGTGCCAATGGTTTTGATGGAAACCCAGCCCTGTATAGTAATCCAGTCCTGATCATATCAGTATTCAAAATATGTTTATATTAGGTTCTTCTATAGAAATGTAATACTCTAAGTGCCGGTTCACACTGGGGTGACCTGTGAGGTGACTTAGCCGCCTGACAAGTCGTGCTCCATGTAGTGTAATGGAACCGTTCTAATGGGAGCGACTCAAGCCGTTCCGACTTAGAAAAAGGTTCCTGTACTACTTGGGGGTGACTTTGGAGCGGCTTGCTTGGACTTCTATTAAAGAAGTCATTTGCAAGCCAAGCTGAAGTCGCGCTGTGCAGGGCGGCTTTAGATTTGGACGACTTTGAAGCCACCGCAGTGTGAACTGGCACTAAGACTGAGCAAAGAAACACTATAGTTTGTGAATATCACTCACACATATTATGCTGTAGGCCTGTGTGATATACAAACCTTCAAAAGCAGAGTAACCAACTACATATCAGCTTTTAAAATATATTGTAATTAGACATTAGAGGGTTGACTTCTGTATTGAACTGAATACCATTGATCTTGTTATTATTTGTAAATGAATCCTATACCCTGAATTTTTTTATTGAAGTGTTTCTAAAGTCACACATTTTTTTTACCTCAATGCATTACCTACATAAAAACCTTTCACTAGCTATTTGCCCCCCCCCCCCCAGTAGCCAAATACTTACCTGAGTCCTTCATCGATCCAGCCCTGTCCCCATCTGCAACAGTGCTGCTCTTTCTCTCTGATCTCAAAGGGCAGTGAGGAAGAAGTGGGGGTAAGGCTAAGCTGCTAAGCTGGGCTGTTTGTGTCTATGGACACACACAGCCTTGTTCAGGAGCAAGCCCGCATGTCATCCCCCATAGTCATCAGCTTGCTATGGGGTCATACACAGAAGAGGAGGAGCGGAGAGCGCCGGTGGGGGAACCCAAAAGAGGAGGTACGGAGCCACTCTGTGCAATACTAGTGCACAGAGTAGGTAACTATAAACCTCTTTTTTTATTTTAGGCAAAAAAAAAAATATATATAATTACTTATAAATTATAATTATATGTATTTAATTTTCTAAACAAGTACAGCATTTCACTAAGCTTTTAAATTAAGATGAAACTGTTTTCAGTTTATTCATCTAATTTTGTGCAAGCAAAGATCATTGTTTTTATTTTATTTTATTTCTCTTCTATATGGTTGAGTATTTGAAACAAACAAAACTTTTCTTTATTTACTAAGCAAAGTAAACATTCACATTGCTAAGTGCATATTCTTTATTACTTAGTCAAATTAAATCTGTCATGTATACACTCATCTCTGCTTGTTATATGACCCACGCAAACAGTCCTCACATATTGAGTTTTTCCTTTACCTGCATATCTATAATTGTGACCAATATTTTAATTTAACCAAAGCATGTACACGCTAAATCAGCTTTTCTCTGATGTGCTGCCTGTGCACCTTTTTGTTTTGCAGTCAATAGCCATCACATTTGCATAAATACATTTGATTTGTCTTTTTCTTATGATATTTAAAAAAAGCACCGTTAGCACTTAATTCCATTATTTTATTCAAGGCACAAAAGAACAAGAGCCCAAGAAAAGCACTGCAGTTATTATTGCTGATAGTATTATTATTAATTTGTTTTGAATTCTTATGTTGAAGTTACACATTAACATCCTAAGAGTGTTCCAAAAGACTCAATTTGAGTTAATGGGATAATGAAACAATTACGGCCATAAGGACATAAAGGACGAAAAAATTCCAACATAGAGAAAATTGCCAGCTGCAACTCCCTGACATTGTTCATGCAGCTTTATTGAAAACAATGTGCTATGACCTCTGCAAGCGGTTGTCGTGTAAGATAGCATCATTTGAAGAAAATACTGATTGTTGGCCTTTTTGTAGAAATGTTACTCTGTCATTAACAACATAGGAAATTGGTTACATTGAGATGCAGGATGAGGGTTAGATCTTACTGATAAAAGTTGTAATTTTAATCTGAAGACTCAGATGAAACATTGCATAGGTGCCGGTTAAAATATGTTTCTGAGAACGCCTGTATTCAGAATGTTCTGAAAGCACAAAAAGCTAAAAAGTAAATTTTTTTTTTTTTTTATATATGAAAGAAAGACTTACAGGAAAGACTTAAATCACTGTGCATGAAAACCAAGGCTTTCTTTGTTCTCAGCATTGACTGCCACTGCTTTTAATCGGAGCCAGTGACAGAGCCTAGTGGCTTGCTATGGGGGCATTCATCAGGGGGTGGGGAAGCCCAGAGCACGGACGGGGGGACCCAAGAAGAGAAGGATCAAAACCATCGCACAGAGAAGGTAAGTATAACATGTTGATATTTTAATTTAAAAAAGCCAAACTTTACAATGACCTAAAAGGACACTTGTACTAAAGATGCTACAATATTTTCTATTAGCATATTATTAGAATAATAAGTGATAAGGGAAGTGGAATGCCATTCCATAATGCAGCAGGGATCTATACAGTGAAATTATTATGTTTTCAGTTTGTAGTGGGACAATAAGCAGCACAGAACCTGTGACTCGTGAGGTGCTGTAATGAAATCATAAGGGGTCCTAAGGGGTTCACTTTAGCTGTTCACATATTCAAATTCAGGTTTAAAGACCATCCAGTAATTCAGGAATCTAGTCAGCTGCTGTAACTCATAAAATTAATAATTCTCTGCAGATTATACAAATCAACATTCACAACATTTCCTTTGCCTTAAAAAAAACTATTCCTAACATGAAAAAACTGAAAACAAAACAAAAATGAGATTAATGAGATTTTGAAGCCTGTTATTGCAATGGGAGTGGTGCAAATTTTACAAGTAGAGTGCCATGATAGGCTAGTGAGAACTCCAAAAGACTTTAGCAGTTTACACTTCAGGTGTGCTGCATCCTGGTTTTTAAAGTAAACAGTTTTTTTTTTTTAGAAATTGAACAGAGCTGATGCACTTCCAAGTAACAAAAGCAGTGCCCTAGTGAATAAGAGCAGAGCTGTGTTTTAATTACTGAAGCCTGTAGGTATCACAACCTGCGTAATACTCCTCTATTTAAAAAATCGCTCTTTAAAACAGGACATTTCCCTGTTTTCCTGGTACTAACTTTGGCTTAAAATATAATGATAATAAGAAGGTAATGTTTTATGAGATGACTACTCCAACTGATGGTAGAAAAATATGCGTAGCTAATAATTATACAAGGAAAAGCAACCTCTGCCTCTGCCGTCTATAGACACTGCCTTACTGTATTTCATAGTAAATTCAGCCCTGGGTAACAGGTTTAATTTAAATACCTTTAAGTACTCTCTGATCCTCCCAGCTAAACACCATCACACACTTTACATTTACATCTCTTCAAGTTTTGTAAATCTCTAAATAATTCAAAACCCAAATATGCAAGTAAAGCTGTAAAGATAAGCAGAGTCCATGTTTTACACATTTTTATAAATCAAAGAAGAAATTGTTATGATTTAATGCAGTTTAAAGCAGTTTACAGCTTAAAGCACACATATTTATAAAGGACAGCTAATCCCCATAAAGAATTGCTGAAACATAAAAAAAAATGTTTTTAAAGTTTATGCACATCCATTTTATAAAGAGATTAAAAATGCATGTGATCTTCCTATGTATAGCAAGATCCAGACTGGATCTTGTGTTGTGAAGTTTCTTGGTATGACTGAAGTCTTTCAGTGGGTTGCTTTTGGACCTAAGCATGATCGGAGCCAGTGAGAAGTTACTTATTTTAATTTTAACCTAAAATGCGTAATGCACACTTTTTTTAAAAATAAAACATTACTACATTTATAAAGAACACTTTATAAAAAAAATGCTCCTTTTAACCAATGTAATCGTTACAGGTTTAAAATAAATTGCAAGTGATTTACTAACCCATTGGGGTTGACTTTTACTAAAACTGAAGCACTCAGAGCTGGTGCACCTGTGCCTTGTAGCCGATCAGCTTTTAGCTTCAGCTTGTTCAATTAAAGTTCCAGCCGTTTATGTGTTTATTAAAAGTCAGCAGCTACAAAAAGTGTAGCTGTTGACTTTTAATTGAACACACACTCAACTGTTCCATGGTCCAGCATTGCGGCTGCCCGAACTCTCGACTCTCTCCCTTGTCTCCCTCCGGCGCTGGGATTTCAAGTGTGGGCACCCGGCTGTGACAGCTTGTGGCTTTATAGCCGGGTGTGCACTGCACATGCGCGAGTTACGCTGCACCTCCTCAATGGCCGGGCAATCTTCTGGGACCTGTGTCGTGTCTTCATTCTGCAATGTTTTGAAGAAAGCAAGTTCAATGACTTCAGGGTTTTCATAAGTTTGTTCTAATCTCTTACATGTGCTTTGTGAATGTGAGCAATTTTGAGTCCCTTAACACAGTCAGAAGATGGAGGGACTGACCATCCAATCAGCTGATCAAGCTATTACATAAGTGGGATGCTAAGGTCCTGAGCTACTGACCTGAATGTCCCAGAAGATTGCAGGGAGGGAGGGGGAGAGGAGAACTTCCGCTTGAGCTGCCTAGGCAGCCCGAGCGGAAGTAGGAGTAGGTACCTATCAAAACTAGGTACCTGCCCCCCCCCCTCAAAAAAAATGACATGCAAAATGTGGCATGTCAGGGGGTCAGGAGTGCTTAAAGCGGAACATCCCCTTTTGGGTGTAACTCTACTTTAAGCTTTGAAAAAAAGAAACTGGAAGCCGGTTTCTATGCAGAGCTGCACCAGATTTTGCACTCCCCAGTTTTAGTAAATCAAACCTATTGTGTTAGACAAAAGGCTCGATTCACTAAAATCCATTTGTTAAAACAGTGAATTGGATGTGACCTGGCACACACACTATAGCACACATGGCGACCTCCATCCCTAAATTAATTTGTAGAAAAGGAGAGCTGTGGGACTTTGAGTGAGGCAACTGCCATGTCAGATATAAACAGAAACATAAAGTTTACAGTACATGATTTATTGTTACATTATAGAAAAATATTGTATCAAATAAATAGGTAGTCACATGACTTACATTGTTTTAATTACTGAAGCCTGTAGGTACCACAACCTGCGTAATACTCCTCTATTAAAAAAAATGCTCTTTAAAACAGGACATTTCCCTGTTTTCCTGGTACTAACTTTGGCTTAAAATATAATGATAATATGAAAGTAATGTTTTATGAGATGACTACTCCAACTGATGGTAGAAAAATATGCGTAGCTAATAATTATACAAGGAAAAGCAACCTCTGCCTCTGCCGTCTATAGACACTGCTTTACTGTATATCATAGTAAATTCAGCCCTGGGTAACAGGTTTAATTTAAATACCTTTAAGTACTCTCTGATCCTCCCTGATCCTCCCAGCGTGCAGTGAGTATCCCAGATTGTCCCCACCTTGTTGGGACACAGTCTCTCTGTCCTCCCTTATTCTAATGACATCATCATTAATCCTTGTCCCTTTCCTTTCCAGTATATTACGTTACAACACTCCTGATGAATGGCTGTAATGCCAGGAAACGCATTGAGTGCCACTAGATGCCCTAAGTTATCTGTCCCTACAATGTTTTTTTTAATCCATTTATCTTACTATGTACAGTTATTATGTTGAATTCCCATTTGTATTGCATGCTATATAACGGCATATTTAGTGTAAGTCATGTGACTACCTATTTATTTGATACAATATTTTTCTATAATGTAACAATAAATCATGTACTGTAAATTTTATGTTTCTGTTTATATCTGACATGGCGGTTGCCTCACTCAAAGTCCCACAGCTCTCCTTTTGTTTCATAAAATCCACTTGTTATTTACCATAATAATTGTTTTTTTCTGCCATATGACTTATGTTTTGGCAAATGCTCATCATATGTTAGTGAATTGAGCCCAAAGTGTTTTGTGAAAAGGTCACTTATTTGGAAAAGTAAAGCGACCCAAGAATCTTAGATCTCATACCAGTATTTCTGATAGCACATAGATGTCAGAAATGACAACAAATAATATATATTACAACAAATAAGGCATCCGGAGCTGATCATCAAGTGTAAGTTGGTGAGACCCTTATCATACACAGGTATGGGCAAACTTAAAAATATTGCCCTAACACATTTTTTTGTATGGATATACTTAAAAATACAAGTGTACTGCCCAGGCAGCTTATTAATCTCTAATTTGTATTAGGGCTTTAGATACAGCTTGCCAGATTCACATTTCCACTGAAAATGTAATTATATTATGGATCATCAATACTTTTTTGAGTATAGCAATGACAATAAATTACACTATTTGTAACATTATGTTGATCTACAAATGTGGATCATTTGTAATAGTTTGTTTTATTAGCTAGGAAACATAATGAAATGTTAAAATAAATGTATAGTGGTTTTATACATATGTTATTTTTAATATTTTTTATGGACAATTCTAGTGACTTCTTTGTTCCTTTGTTGTAAAACATTTGTTGTTTACAGGTTTCAATAGCTTAAGCTAAAACAATAAGTATAAAACATCAGTTTAAAGTGAGCTCTGTTGTCAATTTTTTAAAGTTTAACCTAAGAGAGTTAAAACTTATGTGTCCTGATACTTGTGCCTCTGATATTGCAGGGTAAAATTGAAATCAAAAGCAAAAACAAAGGTTATCATCCTCAGATATATGTTTTTTCTTTGTGTTGTATTTATATCTTCTCCAAATAATTTGTACCATTTCTGTGCTGATTGAATTCTTGAAACTTGACAGTGCTATCCTGTACACTTTCATTGTTTTTTTTACTATTTTTATATTCTACACAGCAGCATTTTTTAGTGGCAGAAAAGTTTTCAGCACATTTTGGATGCAAGCATTCATTAAAGTCTATGAAATGTTACCCTTACAATAATCATAGAAGAATCCAGTGAGCTGGTAAGAGGAAGATGGAAATGTCTGTTAAGCTGTGTGAATTACAGACTGCCATGCATGCCTTTGGGACACATCAGAGCTGAGTCAGACTGAAACAATCAAAGCGTTGAGCAATGAGAAGCAATAGGTGATAAAGGAATGAATTAAACCTATGGAAATTATTCCAACCCAGTGCATTAATTGCTAAGTAATGCACAGCTCGAAGATCTTACTGCTATAGACTTGAAAAGTTGTCCACTTTTAAAATGTTTTACTTACTTAAAATGGCAGTAGCATCTATCTCCCACTACTGATTTTCCTCTACCAATTTATAATTAGACATTAGGCTGAATGATACATTTGGTCATTTTAAAGTATACACATAGATAATCTAGTTATAATTAGGTTGTCTATACTCAAAAGATATGCTTTAAAAATATTTCTTATAAGAACAATATTTTCATGCAGCATTCTCTTAGCAACCAAAATAATGTACAAATGAGCTCATGCGGAGGTTCAAAATGATTCTAAGAAGTTATGTCCAGGTACAGAACCTTGTATATGTGTATAGGAGTCACAAATTGTATTTGTACATGATGTAACCATGTGTTTTTTACATTTAAAAGCTGTGCTTTCTGCTTAGCACTGTTGTACATAGACCCCCTATTCCAAGTGTAGCGGGGTCCTAAATTTAGGGGAAGTGTTTGAGTGGTAGTTATGCTCAAACACCCCAATTGTCAGGATTCTATCAACCATTTTTGTCCGCAGAGAGAGTATCGGTGTATAGTTCCCTGTGGCCTGCAGGTGGCGCTGCCATGGTAGGCCAGGGTTGAACCGCTAATACAGTGCTGTGACTTGTTTGTCCCCTCTCAGCAGCCGTACAGTGGGTGTGGCAGGTCTGCTGTGCATGCTGGGAGAGGATATAAAAGGGGCAGACACTGCCTGTTCGGGGTCTGTTCTGCGCGGTCTGTCGTGGCCGGGGGTCCTACCCCAGGGAGTGTGTTCCTGTCCGCCCTGGGCACCTTTGGCCCAGGGGCGGAGGTCGTGAATCAGTCCCAGGCACCTTTAGCCCTGGGACTGCAGCAAAGGTCTTGAGCCCAGCACCTTCGGCTAGGGCCCATCAAGGATCAAGGAATCCCAGGGTGCTGCCTTGCGAGGGGACCCGTATCTTGGATGAGGAGGCCGGGGGGGGAACTGTTCCGACTGACCGGTGATAAGTCACGGTGAAGGAAGGGGCCCGGTAACTCTCTGGAGGGATGTCTTCTCCTTACAAAGAGGTCAAGCTTTGAAGCACCAAGTTCATCAGGTCTGTGGCGGAGACCGGGTTCACTGAGTGAGTTCATCCAGTCTGTGGCAGAGACTGTGCGGTTAAGTTAGAGTACCATTTGGCTGCTAGTCCCTACCTAGGGAGACTATCCATCTGGGCTGAGTCTTCTTGAGAAGCCGAGCAGTGAAGTGATTACGTTTGTGCCTGGACCTCTCCCACACCTTATGCTGTCCTGTCTTCTTACCCCAACCTTTACCTATCAGAGACTGTTATTTACGAGAAATAAACTCTACGTTGGAGTTGCAGCTGGTGTGGACATTCAAGTCACTGGGGGGAACAAGGACTTATCTCTGTCAATTGTAGAGGTGAGAATCATTCTCTGGAGGATTCTGGTTTCTGGCTGTGGAGACCCACCAACAACACCGCTCAACCTCTTTACACAGGAGGGTATGGTCTTGTGGCGTGGTGTGCCCTCTCTACCTGCGGGGAGCCAAAGGCAGGTGAAGGGGGTGAGTGCGCTTCACAAGTCTTCTAGCTTGCTTAGACTAGTACAAATAAGTACAGGCGGTCCCCTAGTTACAAACATTCGACTTACAAACAACTCCCACTTACAAACGGAGGGAGACAACAGGAAGTGAGAGGAAATCTACCCCTAAGAAGGGAAATTCACTCCTGTAAGTTATTATGGGAAAAATGTGTCTCCACTGATGCTTTATCACCAAGGCTTGTTTCCACATCAACCCCAAATTTTCAAAATCCAATTGTCATTAGGACAGAAAGTGAGGTGAAATCTTCTGAACAGGGGCACAGGCAGCAAAACAAATATTACAGGGGTGTGAACCCTTCCCTGTGCTTTCCAAAAAGCTTAAAAATGTTTTTTTTTGGCTGGAGCTACACTTAAAAAATGTACTTGTTCCAACTTACAAACAGATTCAACTTAGGAACAAACAAACCTACAGACCCTACCTTTTTTGTAACACGGGGACCGCCTGTACACTGTTTGACCTTTGTTTCATTCACAGTTGATTGTTCATGCTATCTGATAAAACATAAGTTGTGTCAAAAATTACTTGAAATTTATTTTTAAAATGTTGTAAGTGGAATTTAAGGCCTTTGGGGCATTATATAACAAATGCAGTTTAAGATATACCGACGAAGGGTTTGAAACGTTGTCAGGTTTCTGTCTGGGTTTCACATTGGGAAGATCCTCACATTCTTAGTCACAGCAACAACTATAACAGCCAGTAAAAAAAGAGTTTAAACCTATTTTGACTTTACTAAGTAAAGCACTTTTTATTTACGTTTACTTTTATTGCTGTATATTTCCCAACTGGAAAGTGTCCCCTCACTTCCTGTCTTAGTGGCATAAAAAGTTTTCTCTTCCAGTGGGCCTGTGCCTGCACTGCAAGAGTTAACTGCTCGTTTTGTCCAGGGGAGAGGAGAATGCCTTATACTCGCCCGATCCTACCTGATCCTCCGCTCCACAATCCAGCAGTGGACTGTTCCTGACATCTTAATATGCAGAGCAGGTCTACGGGCTTGATGACGTGAGGAACAGTCCACAGCTCAAGACCGCTAGCCCGTGTGGCGGGTTGTGGGGGGCAGGAGCCATAGGGATTGGTCTTGTGCAGGGAGGATCGAAAGATCTGGTAACTATATCTCCTTTTTCCCAATCTCTAGACAAAAATGAGCACTTAATCCTTGCAGTGTGGTTGCAGCCGGGAGTTGTGCTTAAAACAAACAAATCTAAGTCTTTGCCAGGTAAGTGTTGGTCGTTCTTTGCAATTTTGAGTTCAAGAAAAAGATCACTTAATTCTTAGAACTTCTGATTGTCCCTGCTGAGTAATTTATGGAAGTGCTGCAATGTTTTGAAGAAAGCAAGTGCGATGACTTCAGGGTTTCCATAAGTTTGTTCTAATCTCTTACATGTGAGAATAAGAGCCCATTCACACAGGAGCAACTTTGGATCCGACTTCAAATTGCCCCAGGTTGCCCCTAGTCACCTCAAGTCGGGCTGGCTGAGGAAATCAATGTAATTTAATGGAGCCGTCTTAATGCACACTACTGCAGTCGCTCCGACTTCAAAAAAGGTCCCTGTACTACTTCAATCCGACTTCTAGGCGACCTGTAACTATTGATTTCAATGGGAGTTGCCTCTGAAGATGATTGTCTTAACATAAGAAACTTTTCAAGATAACATACATTTCTCAGGCAAACCCCTCCCTCCCACAGAACTAATTCTTGTATTATTGGCGTCGTGCTGTGATTCATACTCAAGTCGTGTCTGAGTTGCCTCATAAAATCGGGCTGGAAGTCGTGTTGGCCCTGTGTGAATGGAGTCTTAGACCTTTGTGTGCTTTGTGAATGTGAGCAGTTTTGAGTCCCTTCACACAGTCAGAAGATGGAGGGCCTGACCATCTAATCAGCTGATCAAGCTATTGCATAAGTGGGATGCTAAGGTCCTGAGCTACTGACTTGAATGTGGCCCCCCAGCTCCTGTAGTTCTCTGTCCAATCATCAAACTTCAAAAGGATGGTATTAATACATTCTATGCGAGCCATGTACATTGCAATGTCTGATGTATCTGTTTGCTCTGGCCTTGTCACCATAGGTGTCCCTTCACTGTTGCTGAAAGTGATGATACAGATACCTGAGGTGTTGTAGGAGAAAAACAAGTAAAGGATACATTAAATTCGAGTGGAGATTTTGCATCTTGGGATCTTACAGTGTGAATGTCCTTAAATGTGTGACTGGTCCTAGGAACTTTACAAAAATTTGGCAACCTGGGCTCAGAAGAGTCCATGAAGGCACGTGGGTCACTGCATTGGGCATCAGCATCCTGGGATGCAAAGAAGTGTCTGATGCACTAAGGTGATTTGTGCAGTTATCTAGTGATGATCTGGTGAGTCACACCAAACTTAGGGGCAGGGCACAAAAAAGCACTTTAAGAGCACGGGTACATACTGGTTACTACTGGATACTACCGATTTGGTTGAGCACAAAACTTATCTGCGGTGGACCAGAAATGATCATTACCAATATTACAAACTAAAAGCTCAGTTTGGCTTGGAATATACTGATTACACTTTGTACTTTATCCAAATTGCATAACAAATTGGTTGCACTTGATCATCATTGTTTCAAAGGTCATGCTTCTTTGCATTACACTCTAAACTGAAAGATCGATTGTTTTTGGATTGCTTTGACCGAATTTTTCATTTTTTACAAAGTTCTTAAAACTCCGGTTGCTATTGGTGACCACTAAATGATAAATTACAATGTACCTGACATTTTGCACATTTAATACTTTTTGCAGTCTATATTGTTATTTATGCATTTAACCACTTAAAGTGGTTGTAAACCCAACCACACAACTTGAACCTACAGGTAAGCCTAGATTAAGGCTTACCTGCAGGTGCAAGAAATATCTCCTTAACCTACACGGTTAAGGAGATATTTGCTGTAAAACACAGCACCGATGACGTCACACGCATGCACGCTCGGGCCGGCAAGAACCCATTTCAGAAAACCGGCAATGATGATGGCCCGAGCGCGCATGCGTGTGATGTCATCGCCACTCCAGGCCAATCACAGCGCCGGAGCAGCGATAACAGGAAGTCACAACATGTCGGCGCCGGAGGGGGAGACGTAGACCGCTGCGGGGGCCTCGATCTAAGGTAAGTAATAAATAATCAGCCAGTATGCGATGCATACTGGCTGATTATGCCTTTGTCTTGCAGGGTTTGTCTTTTTCCCATTTTTTGTTCGGAGGGTTTACTTCCTCTTTAAGCCCCGGACCATTTCGCTGGCCAAAGACCAGGCCACTTTTTGCGATTCGGCACTGCGTCGCTTTAACTGACAATTGCACGATCGTACAACGTGGCTCCCAAACAAAATTGACGTCCTTTTTTTCCCACAAAGAGAGATTTCTCTTGGTGGTATTTGATCACCTCTGCGGTTTTTATTTTTTGCGCTATAAACAAAAATAGAGAGACAATTTTTTAAAAAATGCTATATTTTTTACATTTTGCTATAATAAATATCCCCAAAAATCTATAAAAATATTTTTTTTCCTCAGTTTAGACCGATACGTATTCTTCTACATATTTTTTGTAAAAAAAATCGAAATAAGCGTTGTTGGTTTGCACAAAAGTTATAGCGTCTACAAAATAGGGGGTAGTTTTATGGCATTTTTATTAATAATTTATTTTTTTACTAGTAATGGCGGCGATCAGTGATTTTTATCATGACTGCGACATTATGGCGTACACATCGGACACTTTTAACATCATTTTGGGACCATTGTAATTTTTACAGCGATCAGTGCTATAAAAATGCACTGATTACTGTAATAATGACACTAGCAGTGAAGGGGTTAACCTGTAGGGTGCGCTGAAGGGGTTAAGTGTGACCTAGGGAGTGCTTCTAACTGTTAGGGGGCGTGGCTTGCCGTCACATGTCACTGATCGCTGTGCCCGATGATAGGGAACAGACGATCAGTGATATGTCACTAGGCAGAGCGGGGGGATGTTGTGTTTACACTAACATCTCCCCGTTCTTCAGCTACGTGACACGATCGCGGGACACCGGCAGACATTGAGTCTACGGGTCCCGTGGGCACGGTCATGGAGCTCACGGAAAGGGTCGCGAACGCGCCGCTAGTTAAAGGGGACGTATATATACGCCCATTTGCCTGTCTGTGCCATTCTGTCGACGTTTGTCTTTGTGCAGCAGTCGGGAAGCGGTTAATGTATAGCACTTTTTCTTTCTCGTACATCACGGGACACAGAGCGGCATAGTAATTACTATGTGGGTTATAGAGATTACCTTCAGGTGATGGACACTGGCACACCCAAGACAGGAAGTCCCCTCCCTATATAACCCCTCCCATACCGGGAGTACCTTTTTTGCCAGCGTCTAAGGTGTTGGTCACGGTTAAACATGTATCTGGGCTTGTGTGTAGGTTCAATCCTTGGGCCTAGGCAAGCCATTCCGGATCCGTCCAAAGTGCTTCATAGCCAAACGGTCGGTACCCGGGCCTCGGTAAGAAGAACAAGGTTTTGCCTGTAATGCCTCTCTTAGGAGGGCTGGACCCTGGGATCCAGTACTGTGGTTATACCCAAAATCAAGATGTTTTCTGGCAGGGTGCTATACAGGTCCAGAGGAGTGGTGCTCCTTGGGACCCCGGTCTCTGAAGGTCTGCTGACATTGCCCGCCGTGAGGGGTGAAGTTTGGGCTTCTGTGCCAAACAGAGCCCTGTGGCGTGGAAAAGGTAAGTGGAGATCTCTGAGGAACTTGGTTCTGCAGGGATCTTCAATTCTAATGTGTTTTTCTGCCTGTTACCTTATGGTTATTCCTGCTGAACTATGCATGCCTAAATTATAAAATCCTGAAATACATTTTTACATAGGATTCAAGACATTGTGTTGTACCTTACTTAACCAGTAGAGGCCGCTGTGGGATGTATTTGGGCTATACCTCCTATTAGTGTAAGCCCAGGCAGATGATAGACTCTCTCTGAAGAGAAGCTGCAAACTTGTCTGTCATGCTTACCACTGCTCTGTCATCCCCGGGCTCTGTGTATAGTCAGCGGTGGGTCCTGGCTCCTCTCCCTACCTGCCTACATGCCTCTCCATGTGTATCAGCGTCGGCGGCGCATACGTGCACGCGCGCGCACGCACACTCTCAATATATGAAAAATAGGCCGGAGGGGGGCCGGGCTTGGCGGATGACGCTCTGTGCTCGCTGGCATGTTTCTGCGCATGTGCGGGCATCCCAGCCTCTTTAAAAACTCAGTTTTTTTCTGTGGAGCTGCTGTGGAGGGACAGAGCATGGGCTTGGTGGTAAACAGATACCTAGAGGCATACAGCAGGCGGTTGATACAGGCATCCCCTAGAAAGGCACATTAGTTAAGCACCAGACTGATATATATAGCCGCAAGTGCGCTAGACTATAAGTCAGTAAGTCAGTAAGTGGTGTATTTGGCTATAGATACCTCAGCTTTGGGCTAAGGAATATGCCGTCCAAGGGCTCTGGGACTAAAAATCCTAAGAAGCAGAAAGGGTCTCCATCGGGCTCTGAGGATCTGGGGCATGCTTCTGCTGCACCAGCCTCCCCTGAAAAATCCGAGGTTAGTACCCGCAGGGAGCCCTCAGGAGTGCTAGGTGCTGCGGCTGCCCTCAGTTCACCTGCCCTGTGTATGTAACAGAGGAGGCTTTTGCTTAAGCTCTGGGAGGATTGGAGCAAAGATTGGCAGCATTAATCCCTTCTTCTCTCCCAGAGAGAGAAAGCGCGCCAGATCTTTGTCTCCTTTATTAGAGTACCTGTCAGCAAAGCAACAGTCCCACAAAGGGATTGACCTGCCTGAGGGGGATCAGGCTGAGGATGACTCTGCCTCAGAAGAATCGACTGTGGAGGAACCTTTTTCAGCGTCTCAAGCTGAAAGACTTTTAGTCCATTCCTTGACGGCCATGGTTCGGTCAGCCTTTAAGTTGCCCCTTTCTGAACCAATGACTGCTTCTGTTTCCTCGTTGGGGTCTTTAAAAGCTCCACAGGCCAATTGTTCCTTCCCAGTCCATCCGTTACTGGAAGGACTTATTTACCAGGATTGGGAACATCCTGATAAACCGTTTGCTCCTCCTAAGAGGTTTTCGGTGATCTATCCTATGGAAGAGAAGTTCACCCAAAAATGGAGTGTGCCTACAGTAGACGCGGCCATCTCCTGTGTGAACAAGTCCCTGACATGTCCAGTGGATAATGTTCAGATGTTCAAGGATCCAATAGACAAAAAATTGGAATCCTTGTTAAAATCTGCCTTTTCTACAGCTGGGGCTGTGGCACAGCCAGCAGTGGCAGCTATGGGTGTTTGCCAAGCCTTAAAAGACCAGATGAAGCTGGTTTTAAGGGATTCGCCAGATCAGCAGGCTCATGACCTGGCTGATTTGCCTAGAGCATTATGCTTTGCGGTTGACGCCATCAAGGATTCGATCCATCAGGCCTCCCGCCTTACGCTGTCATTAGTACACATGCGTAGACTCCTATGGCTTAAGAACTGGTCAGCTGAGACACCTTGTAAAAGCTTCTAGCCAGTTTTCCATTTTATGGTGAGCGTTTATTTGGCGAAGACCTGGATAAATATATCCAAAAGATTTTCAGTGGTAAAAGTACCTTCTTACCGGTAAAGAAGAGGTTTAAGGGCCCCTCTTTTAAGAGGCCTACCTCCCCAGTCCCTGGGACGTCTGTCTCTAAACAGTTCCGACGGCCTCCCCAATCAAATTCTGGGGGCAAAACTCAGGGACAACCTCAGGGTAGTAAAAAACCCTGGAACCGAAGAGGCACTAAAGTCGGTCCTATGAAGGGCTGCCCCCACTCAAGCGGGTGGGGGAAGACTTCAGTTGTTCGCAGAGACTTGGCGAGAGACGTTCAGAGACAGATGGGTGCTCTCCACAGTAACTCTGGGATACAAATTGGAGTTAAGGGATTTTCCTCCTCCCCACTTTATGTGGTCAAACGTGTCAAAAGATCCATTAAAGACAGGATCTTTCCTTTTGGCATTGGACCAACTGTTACTCCAAGGAGTAATTGTGGAGGTTCCTATGGAAGAACGGGGGTTGGGATTCTACTCAAACCTCTTTACGGTCCCAAAGCCAAACGGGGACGTAAGGCCCATATTGGGTCTCAAGGGTCTAAACAAATTCCTGAACATCCAGTCTTTTCGGATGGAGTCGATCCGGTCAGTAGCCGCTACCCCGCAAGGGGGAGAATGGTTAGCTTCCATTGACATCAAAGATGCCTATCTGCACGTCCCCATTTGTCCGGGTCATCAAAGGTTTCTACGTTTTGCAGTAGAAGGGCGCCATTTTCAGCTCGTGGCCTTACCTTTTAGTCTGGCTATGGCACCACGAGTGTTCACAAAAATTTTGGCCCCCCTGTTGGCCGACCTAAGAACTCAAGGTGTGTCGATAATGGCGTACTTAGACAACCTGTTGTTAATAGATCACTCAGTTACCAAACTAAAGGTAGTGATTTACGACACGATCAGGTATCTGGAGTCTTATGGTTGGGTCATCAACCTAGACAAGTCAGCCTTACAACCAGTGAAGAGTCTGGAATATTTAGGGCTGCAGGTGGACTCAGACCAAAAGAAGATTTTCTTGCCCCTGGCAAAGATGTCTTCTTTGAAGGACATAATCCAGCTGGTTTGTGCAAAAAGACAGCCATCCATACGCCTGTGCATGCGGTTCCTGGGAAAGATGGTGGCGTCGTTCGAAGCTGTACCGTACGCCCAGTTCCACGCAAGGAAATTGCAGAGGGCCATCCTTTCAGCATGGAACAAAAGGGTTCAGGCCCTAGACCTCCCGTTGTCCCTGACCTCTTCAGTTCGGAAAAGCCTCTGTTGGTGGTTGGTTCCCCAAAATCTGCAAAAGGGGAAATCTTTCAGTCCGATTTCTTGGAAAGTGGTCACTACGGATGACAGTCTTGTAGGCTGGGGGGCAGTACTGGAGCAATGGTCTCTCCAGGGGAGATGGTCGGATACAGAGAAGGCTCTGGCCATCAACCTTCTGGAAATTCGGGCGGCTCGATATGCCCTAAAAACATGGACATCCAAGCTTCGGGGGTCCCCTGTCAGGATTCAATCAGACAATGCCACAGCTGTGGCATACGTCAATCACCAGGGGGGCACCAGGAGTTGTGCAGCCCAGAAGGAGGTGAATCACATCTTGAGATGGGCAGAAACATATGTCCCATGCATATCCGCTGTCTTTATTCCAGGAGTAGAGAATTGGAAGGCGGACTTCCTGAGTTTCCAACAGTTATCCCCAGGGGAATGGTCCCTTCATTATACAAGTAAATATGCGCATGAGTCCAAATCGCTGATATCCCTTGAGTATGGGGTTTAAGATAGTGTATGTACAATGCATGTACAATCGGTAAACATAGAGACCAGGCTCTGGGGGTATGTAAAGGGGAGAGAGAAAAAAGGAAGGGGAGGGGGCCGGGCGGGGAGTAGTTGAAACAGTCACATATACAGTCTCAGGGCTGCCATCAAGGAGAAATATATGCATGTATATGGATACCTTTTTGCCTGCCCCCCTTCTTTTATATGTATATATGCATGTATATGGATTTTATATATATATATATATATATATATATATATATATATATATATATATACCAATCATATCCTTAATATATCCCTCTCCAATTAACTGCTCTTTCTTTAAAATTATTCTTATCCTTATTTATACCACAGACTTTATTGCATCCCCTTATTCATAGTGTTCCTTATTCCGTTCCAAAACCACTATTTATATGCTCAGTCTGGCTTTACCATCATGCCATGACTGATAGCTCTCTCTGATGACACTCCTCCCGCCTTCGTGCCCTAGCCCCGCCCCTCTGTCCTTCCTCCGCCCCCTCCATGTCCATCAAATACTAGCTCTCTCTGCTGACACTCCTCTCGCCTTCGTGCCCTAGCCCCGCCCCTCTGTCCTTCCTCCGCCCCCTCCATGTCCATAAAATACTAGCTCCTCCAACCCACTCACCAGCTTGACAAAGGAGCGCGACTGCCATGTCATACGCAGCACGCCGGCTCAGGAAACGTGTCGCATGCCAGTGATGTCATTGGCCCTCGCCTGCCGGAAAAAAAAAACATCACCCAGGCCGTGCTCTGCAGCATCTCCACCGCCGCCGGCTATTCCATCCATCTAAAGCGGTGCAGAAAGGAAGAACCAGCAGCACAGCGCCCCAACAGGAGAAGGAGGCTGATGACTGACCTGATGATACCCTCTTCTACACATGGAAATCGTACAATGCCTGTTTTTTTCCAGTAAAATGTGAGTTGCTTGTACTGCAATCTCTTATTAAATTGTTTTAAACATCTGCACTCAGAGGCGCCTCTCCCCTTGCTTTTCTTTACAGAATGGTCCCTTCACGGATGTGCTGGTGTTCCCATGGGATCATTTCAAACTAATATACGCGTTCCCGCCACTACAGTTGTTACCTCGACTCCTCCGCAGGGTCAGGTGGGAAAAGAAGCCAGTGATTCTGGTGGCTCCAGCGTGGCCCCGAAGATCCTGGTACGCAGAGATTGTAAAGATGTCTGTGGGGAGTCCTTGGACCCATCCACTTCGTACGGACCTGCTTTCACAGGGACCGTTATACCACCCTTCCTTACTAACTCTAAGTTTAACGGTCTGGCTATTGAATCCCACATCCTAGAAAAGAGAGGTCTCTCTAACTCTGTGGTATCTACCATGATCAATGCCAAGAAGCCGGTATCTAGGCATATTTACTATAGAGTTTGGAAGGCGTACATTGCTTGGTGTGAGGGCAGGAACTGGCATCCTTGTAAGTACGTTATAGGCAGAATTCTGGACTTCCTGCAGTGGGCTGTGGATAGGAAGTTAGCTTTAACCTTCCTAGCGGTATTCCCGAGTCTGGCTCGGGGTTAAATTTCAGCACCAAAAGCGGTAACCCCGAGCCAGACTCGGGCTGCGTCGCAGTGATCCAGGCAGGAGTTACTTACCTTGTCCCCTGGATCCTGCGATGCCTCCCCGCTGTGTGATCGAGCCGTCATCTCGCTCGATTCACACACTGCCGAATGCCGCCGAGCTCCGTTCCCTGCGACGTTACGACGCACGGGGACGGAGATCGGCACCAAATTCAAAAAAGTTAAAACACAGTATACATATAGTACACTGTAATCTTACAGATTACAGTACTGTATGTAATAATTACACACCCCCATTGTCCCTAGTGGTCTGCCCAGTGTCCTGCATGCACTTTTATATAATAAAATCTTTTTTTTTTCTGCCTGGAAACTGGAGATTGTCCATAGCAACCAAAAAGTGTCCCTTTATGTCAAAAGTGGTTTTAGACCAGCTAAAAAACAGCGATAATAAATTAGAATCACTCGCAGAATTAAGCGATAGCGATTTGTGGGGAAATTCGTCATCAAACACTGAAAAACACTTTTATTATTATTATATTATTATTTGTTATAATTATTTTATAGTTATTTATTTTATTATAATGTATAATTTTGTTTTTTGAACTTCATCATACCCGGGATGTTTACTAGACTCTAGTTTGGACAGATTTAAGTGAGTTATTCCTAAGAATTACAGGCCTACAATATAAAACGCCAAATTTCCATGCAGAATAATGGTACCGCTTTCAGCACCTAAAATCTGACAGAATCATACCACCAGGGAGGTTAAGTACTATTAAGGGTCAGGTTTCGGCCTTGTCAATACTTTTTCAAAGGCCCCTAGCCTAGCATTCACTAGTTAAATCTTTTTTTGCAAGGGGTGACTCGTATTAACCCACCAGTTCTATCGGTTCTTCAGAAACAACCATTTGAACCCTTGCGGCACATTCCCTTGGTTCTTCTCACCGGGAAATTGTTTTTTTTGGTAGCCATATCCTCAGCCAATTGGCCGCTATGTCCTGTAGGGAGCCATATTTGGTTATCCATAAGGACAGAGTAGTTCTACGTCCTCATCCAACCTTTCTTCCTAAGGTGGTATTGAGTTTTTCATTTGAACCAAGATGTGGTTCTTCCTTACTTTTTTCCCAAGCCCAGCTCGGTAGAAGAGAAATTATTACATTCTTTGGATGTAGTAAGAGCGGTTAAGGCTTATCTACAAGCCACCGCTCAGATTCGGAAAACAGATATGTTATTTATTCTGCCAGAAGGCCCGAAAAAGGGCCAGGCAGCATCAAAATCTATTCTTGCTAAGTGGAATTGACAGATCATTGTTCAAGCCTATGGCTTAAAAAGGAAGTTGTCTCCATTTAAGATTAAAGCGCACTCTACGAGAGCAGTTGGTACTTCCTGGGCAGTGCAGCATCAGGCCTCCATGGCTCAAATTTGTAAGGCCGCGACATGGTCTTCAGTACACACGTTCACTAGGTTCTACCAGGTGGATGTAAGAAGTCAGGAGGATGTCGCCTTTGGGCGCAGTGTGTTGCAGGCTGCAATTTAGATCCTCATGTCTGTTGGCGCCCTGCTTATGTATGGTGTCTCCCTCCCCTCATTTGGGCATTGCTTTGGGACGTCCCACATAGTAATTACTATGCCACTCTGTGTCCCGTGATGTACGAGAAAGAAAATAGGATTTTTATAACAGCTTACCTGTAAAATCCTTTTCTTGGAGTACATCACGGGACACAGAACTCCCACCCCTCTTTTGGGGACACTTATTGCTTTGCTACAAAACTGAGGTACTCCCGGTATGGGATGGGTTATATAGGGAGGGGACTTCCTGTCTTGGGTGTGCCAGTGTCCATCACCTGAAGGTAATCTCTATAACCCACATAGTAATTACTATGCCGCTCTGTGTCCCGTGATGTACTCCAAGAAAAGGATTTTACAGGTAAGCTGTTATAAAAATCCTATTTTTAACATAATACATTTTTTTTATTACATATTATTATTGCTGATTTTTGCATGTGCTTATTATTTAGTACTTTTATCACTGTGCATCGCCAACATATATTCTTATCTGTGAGGTTGACTGCTACAGTTTCTCTTGCAGGTGAATGAACTGTAGGATGGTGCACAGGGTTCAAAGCATTCAGTGCAATTGTGTTGTTATTAAACTAGCTTGGGACAAATTGCAAGGTCTGTCTTGCAGGGTCATCAGAGGTTGTCAAGATGGGTCAATGAGATTCTTGCTTTACAGCTTGTTTGAAGATTCTGAGGTTAGCTAGGACTGCCACTTCCTTCAATTTTAATTTGGAGGACATCTAACCAAGCTTCTGCCTCAACCTGTACAGTCTTTGTTCCCACTCCAGCCTTTACTTTAATCTTTATGGCTTGTGATTGGGCCTGTGCTTGTTTGCCTGTTTTTTTTTCAAGCTTCAACCTTATAGCGCATTACGACCTTTGCAGTCAAATTTGAATACTCCCAATCAAATTTATGTTATGTGTTCCCATTCACACAGCATACCTAAAAATAATGAAAAAAAAAAATTCTAGAGTAATTATGGTAAACATGAACCCTTAGCCTCCTCCTTAACATGACATACAAGGGGAATGCTAAGTAGGGTTTTTAAGCAAACAATAAGCATTTACAAAGGTAAGTATATATTAAGTTATGCTATGTTAAGGGGAGCACGCAACAATTATAAAGTAGCCATTGACTAGTTTCTGTGATTATGTGCATACCCCTCAATCATTGTAGTAGTATGGACATATACATATCTAGATCTGAGAGATCTTACACAAAAGAGGTAGTTCCATCCGCAATACACATTTATTGATAGGGTTACATAATATATACAAATTACACACCAGACAGTATTTACAACACAATGTACAGTGTAGGTCCCCTGGCTTACATGGTGTTTACAAATTACCCACAACGCCCATATTTACAATACAATATAAGATACAAGTATAGAGTTAGATTACCTGTTAACTTCAGGTCAGGCCATGGTGACTGATTTCTGTTCTCACACAAAAGAGGGACTTAGCTTGCTCACAAAGCATTATATAACCCCCCTCCTTTCTGTACTGTGGCTAATATAATTCTCCCTAATTTGTCACTGTACCTAGTAAATGTATATTGTGCACAGCCTGATTGGATGAGTCCAAGAAGGCTCTTGTTTACTACCCATGTGAGATGTGATCAGGGAAAACAAAAGGCTAAACTTTGAAGGTGAGCTAATTACCGTAATACTAACACAGCACTCAATACTTTAAATATATTTTCTTCTAACTGATTGAAATCATATTCCTAATTGCAATATTATTTACAGCTGTTAATGGAGATTTCACATAATCCCATAAGGCAACAGTAGTTCTTATCCCAGTTTTGCTGCAGAAGTGGAAATACACTTTAAGAGCGTTTTTCTTCTCAATGCAATAATCCTCTACCTGTGCTGCTTCAGCTTCAGCGCAGGCTATTTTAAGTTGACTAGTTAATGATCATCGCATTATTTTAGTAGTAATCAAGTTTTTAGAAATCTAGAGGATCCCTTATAGCTCTTCGAGTTGGCAGAGTAGAGGGATGTAGTTTCCTGCACTTGTGAATCCTATTTGAGCTTGCATAGGCTATTCTGTAGTACATAGTTAGTCAAATTGAAAAAAGACACAAGTCCATCTTGTTCAACCAATAAGAAAATAAAAACAACAGCCATACAATCCCATATACTCAATCCTATACCTACAGTTGATCTAGAGGAAGATGAAAAGCCCTAGCAAAGCATGATCCAATTTGCTAAAGCAGGGGGAAAAAGTCCTTCCTGATCCTCTGAGAGGCAATCGGATTTTCCCTGGATCAACTTTGCCTAAAAATGTTAGTACCCAGTTATATTATTTACATTAGGAAAGAATCCAGGCCTTTTTTAAAGCAATCTACTAAGTTGGTCAGAACCACCCCTGGAGGGAGTCTATTCTACATTTTCACAGCTCTTACTGTGAAGAAATTGTTCCGTATTTGGAGATGAAATCTCTTTTCCTCTACACATAAAGAGTGCCCCCTTGTCCTCTGTGATGACCTTAAAGTGAATAACTTAACACCAAGTTCACTATATGGACCCCTTATATATTTGTACATGTTGATCATATCCCCCCTTAAACTCCTCTTCTCAAGAGAGAATAAATTCAGTTCCTCTAATCTTTCCTCATAGCTGAGCTCCTCCATGCCTCTTATCAGTTTGGTTGCCCTTCTCTGCACTGTCTACAGTTCCCCCGATATCCTTTTTGAGAACTGGGGCCCAAAACTGAACTGCATATTCCAGATGAGGTCTTACTAATGATTTGTACAGGGGCAAAATTATATCTCTCTCTCTCTGGAGTCCATACCTCTCTTAATACAAGAAAGGATTTTGCTTGCTTGGGAAACCGCAGCTTGGCATTGCATACTATTATTGAACTTATGATCTACCAAAACCCCCAGATCCTTCTGCACTATGGACACCCCCAGTTGTACCCCCCCTAGTATGTATGATGCATGCATATTCTTAGCCTCAAAGTGCATAACTTTTCATTTATCAACGTCAACCCTCATTTGCCACATAGTCGTCCAATTAAACAGTGCATTGAGGTTGGCTTGTAAGTTGGAGACATCCTGGAGGGCCTCATGTACACTGCTGCTGGTAAACGGACGTTTAGGAGCAGTTGGGCATTTTTTTTTCAACTGCTCCTGAACTCTCCTCTATGTTATCTTATCAGTACATGTACACTGGTTCGTTTATAGTCGTTTCTAGGCAGTTGTGTTTAGAGGCTTTTTCTTGAACCCAAAAAAATGCGTTCAGAAGCTGTGTTTAGAGGCAATTGAAGCGCTAAACACGGCTAAATGCGGCTAAACGCAGCAACTCATGATTAGCAGCGTTTCGTTTACAGATGTTTTTCATTTTAACAAAAATTAAAAGAAAAAAAAAGAAAATGCTTCTAGGCACAAACGTGGCTAAACGCGGGTAAACGTGGCTAAAAGCGAAATGTAAACGCGGTCTAAACGGCCGTTTTTTTAGACACTGGTTTCTAGCTGTCAAGTTAAATTGTTCAGGAGAGGTTGAACAACGTCCCGTGTACATGAAGCCTAAGGATGTTATTCCACTGCATAGCTTGGTGTCATCTGCAAAGACTGAATTTATACTTTTAATCCCAGACCCAATATCATTTATAAAGATATTAAAAAGTAATGGTCCCAACACTGAACCTTGGGGTACACTACTAATAACCTTAGACTCTTCAGAGTAAGAATCATTAACCACTACTCTGAATTATGTTTTTTATCCATTTACAAACTGATCTTTCCAAGCCTGTGGACTTTACCTTACACATTATTCGTGTGTGGGGAACTGTGTCAAATGCTTTTGAAAAATCCAAGTATACTACTTCCACAAAACAAAGATTGCCGATCCAGACTTTCAAACCTAAACAGGAACACCCGCCCTAATGGAAATCACAGGTGCTGGCTCTGCACAAACTTGAGAGAAGAAAAAGATCCTGCACAGCCGCACACCATAGAAGGCATCTTTATTGATATGAAAAAAATAAGTAAAATCCACATGCAGTCACTTCATGTAAAGAGAAAAACAGGGAGAACAACTAACGCGTTTCACGCCTTTTCATGGCGCTTAGTCATAGCTCATGACTAAGTGCCATGAAAACGTGTAAAACGCATTAGGGTTCTCCCTGTTTTTCCCTTTACATGAAGTGACTGCATTTGGATTTTACTTATTTTTTCATATCAATAAAGATGCCTTCTATGGTTTGCGGCCATCCAGGGTCTTTTTCTTCTCTCATACTACTTCCACAGCCACCCCTCTGTCCAAGGTTTTATTTACCTCCTCATAAAAATAAATCAGGTTTGTTTGACAACTTCTGTCTTTCATTAATCCATGCTGTCTGTTGCTTAAAATATTTTTATCCAGCTAAAACTCATCTATGTGGTCTTTTATTAAACTCTCCAGTATCTTCCCAACTATAGAAGTTAAACTAACAGGTCTATAGTTACTTGGTAAAGACTTTGATCCCTTTTTAAATATAGGCACCACATTGGCCCTACACCAATCCACTGGTACTATTCCAGTCATTAAAGAGTCCCTAAAAATGAGAAACAATGGCTTTGAAATGACAGAGCTCAATTCTTTTAGGATCCGTGGATGGATGCCATTTGGTCAAGGTGCTTTATCCAATGCTTGAAAAATGAGAATATTTCCAGATAGACTTATATGACAGTCATAGGTCTTTTTTAGCTGCTGTTTAGTTGGTATTACAAGTTTTATCAGCAACAGTTATTAATTGTATAGTCTTCTTCCGTTAATCAAATAGATTTTCAGTAGTGATGGGTGAATCTGCTTGGGTTTGGCGAATTTTAATGCAAAGCTCATTGTAGTCAAATGGCAGGGGATCTTGAAAATCAATTCCCTCGATTTTCAAGGCTAACAGGCAAGGGATATTTACCAATGAAAAAAAAAAAATGTTCAGCATTAAAAGCTCTTTTAGTAAGGCTTAAAGTGGACAACTTTCACCTACAGGTAATGCCCTGTACACACGATCGTTTTTTCCGAACAAAAAAGTCAGATGGACTTTTTCCATTGGAAAAAACGATCGTGTGTGGGCCCCATCGGACTTTTTTCCATCGGTGTAAAAAATAGAACATGTTTTAAATTTTTCTGATGGAAAAAAAAACGATAGGAAATTCTGATAATCTGTGTGGAACTCCAACGGAGAAAAAACCCACGCATGCTCAGAATCAAGTCGACGCATGCTCAGAAGCATTGAACTTAATTTTTCTCGGCTCGTCTGAGTGTTTTACATCACTGCGTTTTGGACGGTTGGAATTTTGTCTGATGGTGTGTATGCAAGACTGATGGAAGTCAGCTTCATCGGAATTCCGACGGAAAATTACATCTGATTTTATTCCATTGTGAATCCGATCGTGTGTAAAGGGCATTAGCCTAGATTAAGGCTTACCTGTAGGTGCTTGCAATATCTCCTAAACCTACACGGTTTAGGAGATATTTGCAAAAAAGACTGTACCGATGTCTATGGCGCATGCGTGCTGTAGACAATGGCGCAGGCGCACAGAGCGTGCCGTTTACTAAGGCGATTGTGCCGTCACTGTGAACTCATCGCGGCTCCGGCCGGTCACACAGCCGGAGTCCGCGAACACGGAAGTCACTCCGGGAGACATGGCGGCGACGGAGGAGGGGAATGAGGACCGCTGTGGGGGCTTCAATCTCAGGTAAGTAATTCATAATGAGCTAGTATGCTATGCATACTAGCTCATTATGCCTTTGTCTTGCAGGGTGTATTTTTTTTTTTTTTTTACAGAGGGTTTACTTCCTCTTTAACCACTTAACGACCGCCCACCGCCGATTTACGTCGGCAGAATGGCACGGACAGGCAGAATCACGTAGATCTACGTGATCGCCTTTGTGCAGTTGGGGGGTCCATCCGGACCCCCCTTCACTGCAGTGAGCGGCCGTTAAGTGTTCGGGAGCGATCAGGCATGAGGGGGGGGGGGCGCTCGATTCCGCCCCCCCCTCGCGATCGCTCCCGGCCAATGAAAATGCTTCCTCCGCCATGTGATGTAAACAAGGCTGGAGGAAGTGATGTCATCTCCCTCGCCGCGGTCTTTCCGTTCCCGGCGCCGAGCAGAGAGGAAGCAGGTTAGTGCACTAACAGTCCACTGACACGTAGGTACACATAGGCACACAAATCACCCCCCAGTCACCCCCAGATCACCCCCCAGGTCACCCCAAAGCCCCCAATCACAGTGTCACTGATTGCAGTGATCATTTATTTTACTGATCACTGCATTTAGTGTCATCTGTGATTGTAAAAAGTTGCAGGGCAGTTAGGATTAGGCCCCTTTAGGTCCAGGGTAGCCCCCTAACCCCCCCTAATAAAGGTTTAACCCCTTGATCACCCCCCAGGTAACCCTTTCACCCCCTAACTTCAGCGTCACTAAGCGATTGTTTTTCCGATCGCTGTATTCGTGTCGCTGGTGTTTTAGATAGGCAGTTATTTTTTTTTAGGTTCGCCGCAGGTTTTTATTAGTGTCAGGTACCCCCATATATTATTTTAACCCCCTGATTGCCCCTAGAGTTAACCCTTTCACCAGTGATCGCCGTATAAGCGTCACTGGTGTCACTGGTTAGCCAGTAAGTTATTTAGTTATTTAGGTTACCCGTCAGGTTTTTATATAGTGTCAGGTACCCCCATATTTAACCTAATAAAGATTTTAACCCCCTGATTGCCCCTAGTTAACCCTTTCACCAGTGATCACCATATAAAGGTTACGGGTGACGCTGGTTGATTAGTTTGCTTTTTATAGCATCAGGGCACCCGCCGTATATAACCCAATAAAGGTTTAACCCCCCTGATCGCCCGGCGGGTGAGATCAATTAGGTTTTAGCGCCAGAGAGGGTCTGCGTCGCCCCAGGCAGTGTTAGGTTAGTGACAGTAACGCTAACACCCACGCGCAAAGCATACACCCCCCTTAGTGGTATAGTATCTGATCAGATCTGATCAGATCTATACTAGCATCCCCAGCGGTTTAGGGTTCCCAAAAACGCAGTGTTAGCGGGATCAGCCCAGATACCTGCTAGCGCCTGCGTTTAGCCCCTCCGCCCAGCCCAGCCCAGCCCAGCCCACCCAAGTGCAGTATCGATCGATCACTGTCACTTACCAAACACAACACACATAACTGCAGCGTTCGCAGTGCTTGGTTTTTGGGGCCCTGTACGCGGCTAGGCTCCCAAAAAGTCCCACACATGTGGTATCCCCGTACTCAGGAAAAGCAGCAGAATGTATTTTGGGGTGCAATTCCACATACAACCATGGCATGTGTGAGCAATATATCATTTAGTGACAACTTTTTGTACATTTTTTTTTCTTTTTGTCATTATTCAATCATTTGGGACAAAAAAAAAAAATATTCAATGGGGTCAACATGCCTCTCAGCAAATAGCTTGGGGTGTCTACTTTCCAAAATGGGGTCATTTGGGGGGGGTTTTGTGCCATCTTGGCATTTTATGGCCTTCAAAACTGTGATAGGTAGTGAGGAGTGAAATCAAAAATTTATGCCCTTAGAAACCTTGAAGGCGGTGCTTGGTTTTTGGGGTCCCGTACGCGGCTAGGCTCCCAATAAGTCCCACACATGTGGTATCCCCGTACTCAGGAGAGGCAGCAGAATGTATTTTGGGGTGTAATTTCACATATGCCCATGGCATGTGTGAGCAATATATCATTTAGTGACAACTTTGTGCAAAAAAAAAAAAGTTTGTCATATTCCCGCAACTTGTGGCAAAATATAAAATATTCCATGGACTGAACATGCCTCTCAGTAAATAGCTTGGGGTGTCTACTTTCCAAAATGGGGTCATTTGGGGGGGTTTTGTGCTATTTTGGCATTTTATGGCCTTCGAAACTGTGATAGGTAGTGAGGAGTGAAATCAAAAATTTGCGCCCTTAGAAATCCTGAAGGCGGTGCTTGGTTTCCGGGGTCCCGTACGTGGCTAGGCTCCTAAAAAGTCCCACACATGTGGTATCCCCGTACTCAGGAGAAGCAGCAGAATGTATTTTGGGGTGCAATTCCACATATAACCATGGCATGTGTGAGCAATATATCATTTAGTGACAACTTTTTGTAATTTTTTTTTTTTTTTTGTCATTATTCAATCACTTGGGACAAAAAAAAAAAATATTCAATGGGCTCCACATGCCTCTCAGCAATTTCCCTGGGGTGTCTACTTTCCAAAATGGGGTCATTTGGGGGGGTTTTGTACTGCCCTGCCATTTTAGCACCTCAAGAAATGAGATAGGCAGTCATAAATTTAAAGCTGTGTAAATTTCAGAAAATGTACCCTAGTTTGTAAACGCTATAACTTTTGCGCAAACCAATAAATATACGCTTATTGACATTTTTTTTACTAAAGACATGTGGCTGAATACATTTTGGCCTAAATGTATGACTAAAATTGAGTTTATTCGATTTTTCTTATAACAAAAAGTAGAAAATATCTTTTTTTTTCAAAATTTTCGTTCTTTTTCCATTTATATCGCAAAAAATAAAATTCGCAGAGGCAATCAAATACCATTAAAAGAAAGCTCTATTTGTGGGAAGAAAAGGACGCAAATTTCATTTGGGTACAACATTGCATGTCCGCACAATTTACAGTTAAAGCAGCGCAGTGCCGAATCCCAAAAACAGGCTTGGTCCTAATGGCCCGAAATGGTCCGGGGCTTAAGTGGTTAAATAACCAGCTTGAAGGATGCCTAAAACCTACCTGTGAAGTGGCGCACCTGTTGGATCCACTAAAGTAAAAGCGACATTTAGAAAGAAAAAAAATACCATTTGCTGCCAAATGACATTTCCTGGACAGCTTCACAGTGTTTGTAAATTAAGCTATTTTCACAGGACGTGAGAGGCTGGGTGCTGCCAATGCAGACATGTACCAATACAAGAAAATGTACCAAAAATAAATTTCAGTGGGGAGCAGCTTCTTTACTATGGCTTAAGTACAACATTAAAAAATGCACAATTTCTTTATGCTTGGGGAATGCCTTAAGGGTGCATTCACACTTGCGAATGCACTTGCAGCCCAATTATATGCAAGATCCCCAGCAGGGCTTCTCTCGATTAGATGCGAGAAGTAGCTCTATTGAAAGCAATTAACACGGGGACAAGGTGTTTTGCCACGGGATACCCTCTGGATAACTATTCCCATGTTGAGGGTATGCTCACTTCTGTATTTGGTCAATGTACCATATTTGGTCATGGGGATCCTCATGATATCATTGACCAAATGTGTTTACTTTAGCAGTCAAGACTGTGAGATTTCCTTTCATTTGAGTGAAATGACGGGAGTGGATCGTGTTGGTGGTTGTTTTTTTTTTTTCAGTCAAGCCCTGTACACACGATCAGTTTGACTGATGAAAACCGTCCGATGGATTGTTTTCATCAGACAAAACGATCGTGTATGGGACCCATCAGTCTTTTTTCCATCAGTTTTAAAAAATAGAACATGTTTTAAAATTATCTGATGGATAAAAAACCGATGGCAATTTCCGATCGTCTGTGGGGAAATCCATCAGATAAAAAACCCAAGCATGCTCAGAATCAAGTCGACACATGCTCAGTAGCATTGAATTTCATTTTTCTCAGCTCATCGGAGTGTTTTACGTCA
Source organism: Rana muscosa (assembly GCA_029206835.1). Lineage (NCBI taxonomy): Eukaryota > Metazoa > Chordata > Amphibia > Anura > Ranidae > Rana > Rana muscosa. The sequence continues at coordinate 1,104,661,120 of CM055122.1, read as the reverse complement.
CCACGTTTGGAACGGTCGGTTTTTTGACTGATGGTGTGTAGGCAAGACTGATGGAAAACAGTTTCATCGGATTTCTGATGGACAAATCCATCAGACGAAAATCCATAGGATATCTGATCGTGTGTACAGGGCTTCAGTGTGATTTAGTGTGATTGACATGAATCTGCATTGTGAGACAATGATATTAATAGTGGATTTACACTGTGGTACCCCTTTCTTATATAGGAATGGCTTGTAAATGGGGGTCCGCCTGTCAGTTTTTCAGACCGACCTGATCAGACCATAATTTTGCTCTCTATGGAGCAGCGGATGTCAACCGACATGTGTCCATTGACACCCACCGACATCCGATCCGATACTGTCTGTCTATTCGATTGGATGACAGTCCAATGGAAAAGAACAGGCGGTCAATTTCTATCCGACAGCCTATAGAGGACAGCGAGCTGTGTCCGTGGCCGCTCTGCATCAGCTTGCCTGCTTAGCGGGGATCAGAAGAGAGATCCCCTGCTGAAGGGGCGGATCCCCTGGTGGACTCTGCCAGTGTAATAGGGGCCTTACTGCCACTAAAGGACAGATCCCCATCCACTGTTTTTAAACAAACCATTCACTTTTAAAGGGTTAGGTATTACTGCTCAGCAAATGCAAGGCATCCCCTAAGCATGTTATTTAAGAGGTTTGTGGATTTCCAATTTTGCCCTCTCCCTGTTGAATCGTATTTTTTTTTTCATTGATTCATGTTCTCCTTGCAGTGTCAAGCTACCAGTGCACTTTTTTTAGCAAAAGTTTAAAAATTATCATTGAAAAAGGTCAGAAAAATAAAGATTTAGCTCCATAAACAGTGTTCTACTTCCGGGGTTCACAAACTTCTTGCTGGGTTTGTCATATGTTCAGCGACCCATACTTTGCACAGTTCATTTGACTTGATAATAAAGACCTTTATATTAAAGAGGAAGTAAACCCCAGCCCACTTTTGCTAGTTTTTAGTTATTCTATTCCCCACGGTTATTGCAATGCTTATTACATTTATATTTTAAAAAAACAAGGCACGCAAATACCTTTTTTCTAGCGTTCTCTTTTTATATGTTTCCGGGTATAGGAATCGCCATTCTAACTCCTGTTCATTGTTTACCTTTCTGACGTCACTTCCGCCCTTACTGGGTCCCTGTTAGAAATCTCACGCATGCGCCGTAGCGCCGTAACCAAGCCTCGATCTGGATTGCCGTTACAGCGGCAACCTTGTTTCATTCGATTTGTTGCTGTGTCTGCGGCTTGTGTTTTGTTTCACTCCCCTTTTGAGACGTCTTCTTTAGTCACAAGGGGGAGAATCAGGAACAGTGGAAGGACGTAAATAGCGCAAGACTTCTCCTCTGTGCCGGACAGAGGGGAAGTTCTCACACATTGCGTTCCGGAAATACAGATAATGAAAAACCGGCAAGCATTACTTGCCGGTTTTGACGGTGTAATGTGCGCATGCGCGGTGACGTCATTAAAAACGAAATATGCGATTTTGAAAGGAAATACAGCGGTGAGTACACTTATACAGGCAGCTATCAGCTGCCTGTATTATGGGGAGTTTTTCAAGACAATGTTATGACAGAGGGTTTACAACCACTTTAAAGGCATATAATGTAAACAATTACATATGCCTATAAATGAATAACTAACAGTAGAATGATAAAGAAAATTATATTTTGGCTTTGTGTACAGTCACATAACTTTAAAAAGGATATCATAGTTGATTGTCGAGACTTTTGTAAATAGAATATGTAACTATGACTAATTTAAGGCCAAATATATATTCATAAGGTACCAAGAGCAAAGAATTTGTCCTGTGCCATTATGTGGGTTGAAATATTGCTCAACAAAACAAGTGGACCAAAATTTTATTAACCTTTATGATGCCAGTACAGTTATTATCTAATGGAGACCACAAAGATTAACATGGTCAGTTGATCAATCAAAACTATCGACTAAACTTAATAAACTGAATAAAAATAGCAAAACCAAGGCTCTCCATTCTTTCGATCCAATGAGCTCTCTTAATCAGCTATTGCGGATTTTTGGCAATGACTTCTACAAGTTTGTACAAATATCTTGCGCATGTATTATGCCGCGTACACACGATCATTTTTCCCATCCTGAAAAATTTCATATTTTTTTTTAACAAGAAAAACGACCAACTGTGGGCTTTTTGTAATTTTTCCAGACAGGAAAAACGGCATTAATCACGACGAGAAAAATTAGAACATGCTCTAATTTTTCTCTTCGTGATTCCCGTCGTTTTTTTCCGCGGCAGTTTTCCCATAGGGAAACACTGCCACGGAGCCCACACACGGTCGTTTTTCTCGACCAAAAAAAAAATGTCGGGAAAAACGGACGTGTGTAGGGAACCAAGCCGTTCCCTCGTTTTTCCCATCGATTTTCTCGACGGTGTTTTCGCCGTCGAGAAAATCGACCGTGTGTACGCGGCATTAGAAAACAGATCATAAAATAGATCACTTAAAACATATTTTTTAATAGATCAGTTAGATTTACGACTCGTAGATCATATATTTAAATGATACTTTCAGTCAATCAAACTGCATGTGTTGCCTCATTCAATATTTCATTGGCGATGATTCTGTTTCACGTGTTTGTGATCATTCATACCTGCAGTATATCATTCACAAACAGGTATATGGCCACCATAAAAAGTTAACAAGGTATAGCTGCAAAATGGTATCAAGTATTATATTTATATTGTATATATATATTGCCAGTGGGACCCCTGATTAGTTATCAGCTTCAAATATCTCTGCTGATCTTTTTTTAGAGTAGCAAAGCACTGGACTTAACAAATTCTCTAAAGACAGAATGTCTGCCCAGAACAACCAGTCTTATTTAGTCTTTCATTCTGACACACTAGCAGTAGACTAAAAGTGTACAGACAGTTCCTACTTCAGACTTTGACGAATAAGACTAATTGTAGCTTAGCTCGCTGCAAACACTTACTGCACAAACATTAAAGAATTCTCCGACCTGCAATATGAATTGTTTTTAGATATCCAGGAATGTTATATATTCCTATTTCTAAATAATTAAGACAATGACCTCTATTGACTCATTAGGAAGCTGTTATCTTTTACGAACTAAAACTATTAAAATAGATATGTGTTATTTCTTGGGTAGATTTGTATGTAAATTATACATGCAACCTTCTCTTTTTGCATATTTGAAAACGGTCAAAGTTGAAATTGAAGAACAATGTTTATCCAATTACTACAATTGCACCATATTCACATTAAAGAGCATCTCATCTAAATCAGGTGATTAGCCAAAGGGAAGCAATCTGAATAAAGAATTAACAAACATACCAACTAAATTGCTTAGCGATGCTTTAAGATAGGCTAAGTGAGATGAAATGTATTTTTTTATTTGCAGGTGAACTTGAAATGGCAAAACATATCAATGATTTATTGCTTATGTCGGATTGAGCTAACCTTTTCAGGACTGTAACAATAAAGTTAATCAGTAGATGGCGCCTTGACACAGCTCTCATGGCTGCTCTACTCGCTATGTGTAATTCTACAAAAAAAAAAAAAACTACAACCCAGAGACAAATTTCCTTCATTCAGAGAACAGTGACAGGACAGAGTGGACTTCACTGCTTTAACCAGGACAAATATTTTCATTTAATGTGGTTGTTTTTTTATTATAGTCTTAAACAGCTTTTATTCGATTTTCAAAGCATATTTTTGTAGGAATAATTATAGCTAAAAGAAAAAGTCTGCTGAATGCCCCACTACACTATAGAAACCGCCTGTAGACTGAGACATCTAAGTAAACCTTTATATGATATATTACATTACTTTTTTATTATTGGTATGTCAGCAATTTCACAGATAATTAATGCACTAAAAAAGTATAATGAATCTGCTTAAAAAAAATAAAACAGGAGCACACAAGTTATGCTGTAGTTTACAAATTGGATAAAGTAACAGGTCTGTTATGCCGCGTACACACGATCGGAAATTCTGACAAGAAAAGTTCGATGTGAGCGTGTGTAGGCTTCATCGGACATTTTCTGTCGGAATTTCCGACAACAAAAATTTGAGAGCTGGTTCTCAAATTTTCCAACAAGAAAAGTTCTGCTCGGAAATTCCGATCGCGTGTAGCCAATTCTGAGGCACAAAAATCCTACGCATGCTTGTAATCAATTTAAAGCATGCTCGGAATCATTGAACTTAATTTTTCTCGGCTCGTTGTAGTGTTGTACATCACTGCGTTCTTGACGGTTGGAATTTCCGACAACATTTTGCGTGACCGTGTATGCAACACAAGTTTGAGCCAACATTCCGTCGGAAAAAAGTCCACGGATTTCTTGTCGGATCGTGTGTACACGGCATTAGTGTCTGGATTAAAGCAGAACTCCATTTTTTTTTTAATATACCCCCCCCCCCAAAAAAAAGAAAACAAGGTTCTACTCTCTTCTTCCTCCATCCACCACCAATGGACTACTTCGGACAGAATGACATCCATTGCTAATTTGTTGTCTGTCATTCACACACCCCTTGGGGGGTGAGCACAGACTGTGCTCACAAAATTTCAGGACAAAGAGGCGTTCACACATTATTGCAGTATGTGAGCCCCACCAGGAGGAATGCCTGTCTCCCACTAACAGAATGAAAGGAAGATCCTGTAACATCACCAGAGCAGCAAGAGGACTGCTGGGAAAAGATGTGTATAGTTGTTTTCTTTTTTTCTTTAATGGGGTGAGCGGTATGGACAAGGGCATTAAAGGGGAAAACTCAATGCTGGGGTTCCCCTTTAATGTTACAATGTACTAGTAAGTTTCATGGTTATGCAGTCAGGGCTGGTGCAAGTATTTTTGACACCCTAGGCGAAACCTCATTTTGCCGCCCCCCATTGGCTCCACCCCTGACTCCATGCCCTTTGCCCTGCCCATGTGAGAGGAGGCGGTGCTATACAAGAAGCATTGGCTCTGCTTCCTCTAGCACTAGCTCCAGTGCTGCGCTGCACCTCTAATTACACTTACCGGTCGGATGGAGCAGCTGCCTGAGACTGAGTTAATTACATGCTGCAGCCTGCAGAGTATGCAGACGTGAAGGAAAATCTGCAACCGGGTGCCCCTATGTAGCAGTGCGCCCTAGGCGGCTGCCTAGTTTACCTAGTGGTAGCACCGGCCCTGTATGCAGTAATGTTTGTCTCTCAGCTTACCCCTTCTCCATGTGTTCACTTTAGAGGTCAGCCACTCTCACCTGGCTGCTTAAATAATCTCTCCTCCAAGCATGGCTCCACCCCAGGCCCTATCAGGGAACACTATATTAACCTATGCACTGCAAGCCAGCCGTGCTGATCAACGTTGTTTGTTAAGCTATTGTGTGTTTGTGTTCCTGCTTGCCGTGTGCTACGTCTGTCTCTGTTTTACCGATCTTGGCTTGTTCTTGACTATCCCTGTCTGCTTGTGACTTTGACCTTTGGCTTGTCCTTTGTTTATCCTTGTCTGCTAGTCGCCCCAACGTTTGGCTTATCCCCTCACTATCCCTTGTATCCTGAGCTGCTGCTTCCCCTTTATCCTCTATAGCGTGCTGTGAGTGTGAGCTGGGGGACTCTGAGGGCCACGACCTGGATCCAGTTGCAGCCCAGTCCATCCCCACCACTAGAGGCTCTGCTGGACACCTGCTAGATCTTAGACTCCGCGCCCTGGGGAATCTTAGGCTCTAGGTCCCTGTGGGATCCCTGTTAGTGCTCCAGTGGACCTGTCTTCCTTAATCACCCAGTGTTCCATCCGCAGCAGTCAGCCATAGGGTTCACTACCTTAGCGGTGCACTCCTGACCCCAACGGTGTGCATCTGTCACCTGGCTTCAGGTGAGCTGACAGTTTGATCAGCCATGGACCCAGCTGATGTGCCGCTACCCGCAGATGATCCGTTGCAGGGCATAGTTTGCAGACTTGAGACCCAGGAATCTAATCAGACCCAGGTGATGCGATTCCTTCAGGATTTGGCCTGTCGTTTTGAACAGGTTCAGGCCTCCTTAGGACCCCCGGTTCAACAACCTCAACCGCTATCAGCGGCTGCACCCATTCCGGTCACAGTCGCAGCCACACATTCACTACAACTGCCAGCTCTGTCCTGTTTCTCTGGGGACTCCAAGGCCTGCAGGGGGTTCCTTAGCCAATGCACTATTCATTTTGAGCTCCAGCCCCAAAATGTTCTGTCTGATCGGGCAAAGGTAGCCTATATCATTTCCCTCCTTTCCAGTGAAGCCTTAGTCTGGGCAGCCCCTCTGTGGGAACTGAATGATCCAGTGGTTTCTAGTCTGTCTGACTTCTTGAAACTTTTTTGGAATATCTTCGAAAAAAACGGGTCGTGTCTCTTCAGCGGCCGGCGTCCTTTTACGTCTCCTCCAAGAGTCTGCTTTTGTGGGACAGTATGCTCTTTATTTCCGCATACTGACGGCTGAGTTGAGCTGGAACAATGAGGCCTTAGTCGCAACCTTTTTGCATGGCCTTTCTGATAGAGTGAAGGATGAATTAACAGGAAGAACCATCCCCACTGATCTGGGCGAAGTTATCTCCTTGTGTAACCAGATCAATATTCGCTTTCAGGAAAGGACCCTAGAAAAGCGACGCCAGCACTCCTTGGTTCTTAGTCAGCCTGAGCTCCCCTCTCTTCGACCCGTGGAGCATCTCCTGCCAGCTGAGGAACCCATGCATCTGGGTCGGACCAGGCTATCCCCCGAGGAACGTGCTAGGTGCAGAACTCTAGGCCTGTGTCTCTACTGTGGGGGCAAAGGTCATTTTCATGACACTTGCTCTCTTTGTCCAGAAAAACATTCGGGTCCAATACATCTGGAAAGGGGAGTATTGGACCCAGAAATATCACCTTTACCTTCTCGTCTTCTTCTTTCTGTGTTCCTTCAAGATGGTGCTTCTTCTCATTCGGTCTCAGCATATCTGGATTCCGGAGCCGCTGGCAATTTCATGGACTGGGAAATCACATCGTCCATGAGATTTACCCTTTTGCCCCTCACCACGCCATTGGTGGTCTTGGCGATTGATGGCACTGTTCTCCCAGGGGGTCCTATCCGCTTCCAGACCCTCCCTGTTAAGATGTCTCTAGGGACACTCCACCAGGAGTGGATATCATTCCTTATCTTACCTAAGGCTTCAACTCCTATCATTTTGGGTCTTCCTTGGTTACGGCTCCATTCTCCACATGTTGACTGGACTACTGGACAGATCCTGGCTTGGGGTTCCTCCTGTTTCTCGTCCTGTCTACCCAAGGTTGTCCCAAAAGAGAAACTTCCTGTTGCCACCATCCCAATATCTTTTGTTCTTCCTACTGCATATAGTGATTTCTGGGATGTGTCCTGCAATAGTCGGGCTGATGCACTCTCTAGGTCATGTGGCACTCTGGATGAGGAGCCCACCTGTGAACCTGAGCCGATCCTTTATTCCAGTTTGCATAACCCTTTACCTTTGTCTGTCCCTAAACACCCTTGGACGCACAGCCAGGCTAGCTTGTCTGCAAGTTCTGTAGTCAATACGCCTTGCGATGCGATTCAGGTAGTCGCTACGCTTGACCATGCTATTCATTCGGCCTCTGAACTAGTTATGCCAGTCCAGCCCATGCCCAGTGAACCTCCTACCTTTTCTTATTCAGGACCTTCTGCAACCTCGCCTCACCCTAATACTGTTATGTCCACTCAAACCTGTCTAAGGGGTTCAGTCCATCCTCATTCTGCTTGTCTTTCAGCTATCCAGCTTGACTTCTGTGACATGTCACCTTCTAACCAACCTGACCTCAAGGTTCCACTGACATCTGCCCAGTCTGATGGTCCTGTGCTAGATGCCCAGTTCATCTTTAAGGGTCTGGGGGACCCTCCTCAGATTCCTGTTGATCCTCTAATGCCCTTGCCTAATCCTCAAAAGCCTTTGGTCCTCAATAAGTCCTCTCGTCCTCTCCCTACCTCGGTTCCGGTCTCTGAGGATAATCTAAAGTAGGAGGTTAGACAAGTTCTGGATTCTCAGCTCAGCAGAGGCATTCTTCAGTACCTTGTGCATTGGGGAGGGTTTGGTCCTGAGGAGGCGTCTTGGATCGATGCATCAGAGGTACTTGCACCTCGTCTGTTGAGGAGGTTTCACCTGAGATTTCCCTTTAAGCCTGGGCCCAGGCGGGGCAGGGGGAGGGCCCTTCTCCATGTGTTCACCTTAGAGGCCAGCCACTCTCACCTGGCTGCTTAAATAACCTCTCCACCAAGCATGGCTCCACCCCAGACACTATATTAACCTGTGCACTGCAAGCCAGCCGTGCTGATCAACGTTGTTTGTTAAACTATTGTGTGTTTGGGTTCCTGCTTGTCGTGTGCTACGTCTGTCTCTGTTTTACCGATCTTGGCTTGTTCTCGACTATGCCTGTCTGCTTGTGACCTTGACCTTTGGCTTGTCCTTTGTTTATCCTTGTCTGCTAGTCGCCCCGACATTTGGCTTATTCCCTCACTATCCCTTGAATCATGAGCTGCTGCTTCCCCTCTTTCCTCTATAGCCTACTGTGAACATGAGCTGGGGGACTCTGGGGGGCACAACCTGGATCCAGTAGCAGCCCAGTCTATCCTCACCACTAGAGGCTCTGGTGAACACCTGCTGGATCTTAGACTCCGCGCCCTGGGGAATCTTAGGCTCTAAAGAGTAAAAGGAAAAAAAGAGGGCGCACCGACCTAGTGCATAACCAGGGGCTAGGTTTATTAAAAATATATAAAAAGATTACAAATACTCACAAAGCAAGTATGAAAATAGGCACGTATAACATTCCATCAATGGGAATTGCCTCCTGCTGGAACCAGACACCAGAGAGTCCAGATGACAGGTGTAACAGCTACGGCTGACGCGTAGGGGTCCAGATACTATCACTTTTTGGCTCTGAGGAAGAGGGTTCGCCTTCGCAACGCGTCAGCCGTAGCTGTTACACCTGTCATCTGGACTCTCTGGTGTCTGGTTCCAGCAGGAGGCAATTCCCATTGATGGAATGTTATACGTGCCTATTTTCATACTTGCTTTGTGAGTATTTGTAATCTTTTTATATATTTTTAATAAACCTAGCCACTGGTTATGCACTAGGTCGGTGCGCCCTCTTTTTTTCCTTTTACTTTTTAGTCTTAAAGAATACCAATTATTCTGAAGAGGGCAGCAAGATCCCTGGTCATTTCCTTCCCTACGGAACACTCTGGTTGTGTCACTAAGAGACCAAACTTCCAAGCGCAGGAGATTGTTTGTGAATCTTAGGCTCTAACTCCCTGTGGGATCCCTGTTAGTGGTCCAGTGGACCTGTCTTCCTTAATCACCCAGTGTTCCATCCACAGCAGTCAGCCATAGGGTTCACTACCTTAGCGGTGCACTCCTGACCCCAACGGTGTGCATCTGTCACCTGGCTTCAGGTGACCTGACAGTAAGTTACTTATGAGTGCTTCTCTTTGATTACTTAACGTATGTCCTAGTACAAATAAAAGTTTCTGAATCTATTGACCATCATGCTATATAGTTGTAAAAACCAGGTTCCTCAAAAGTAGGACTTTAATGGACCAAGAACACTCAAAAAGTAGGGAATTTTTAAAATGACTAATTTATTACAAAGAGTAAATGACATTTTGGAAAAATTATAAAACAAGAACACATGATCAAAAGAAAAAAAACACATAGAGGACAAACAGCTAGAAAAAGCCCAAGTCGACTGTCGAAAGGACAGAGTAAATCCAACGTGTTTCAACAAATGAGGTAGAAGTCTTCTTCAGGGAAAATGGGCTGAGGATTTCCAGATATATACATACAATCTACAATATCAATATACACATAATTACAAACAGGATTCAAAATTCATAATGTGACATCATTTATAAACTGATCATATTTAAGATTATTTACAGGAAAACCAAGAGAAAGAAAAAGAGAGTGTAGATGTAAGTATCCATACTGACCTCATGTGTTCTATATATCAGGGTGCGTAGCCTGTTTATCTTTTTTACATCACGCTTGTTGTTTTTATCCATTTTTTGTGATCACATATTTGTACGCATCTTGATTGATGTTTGTACCTTTTTATTATTAAAGTTTATACGTTGGATTTATCTGCACCATGTGGAGGCCTTCCTTTTTTCTTTTTATGATCCACACGGCGTCCTGATGTGAGAAGTACTACAAGTACCAGAAATATCGTGGTCAAAATCCGGTACCTTGAACTGTCGTTTATTCCGATCGATGTGGGTGTGGGTGTTCATACCAGACCAGCCATGTGAAGTTCAGGTTTGTGATACTGACTGCTATCCATGCTCGTTTGACCCACTGTTTGTCCACATCTTGGGGTAAGAGTATTCAATCCCCCCCTTTGGTGTTGGAAGCACAATCCTTGGTGCCGTGTGCGAAAATCACCATATATGGTTCAGATGCCCTTACACACTGTGTGATCTACTTCGTCTTTAGAACTCATCAGAGGGATACATCACGTTATTCATATTGTGATAGACTTTATGTCATCTCACTTTAAGTTGGTACGCTGATTGGTACCCTTCCTGTCCCATTTAAGTTTTTCTACCTTGTTAGAGGTTATCATATACAAACCTTGAACCTGTTATGGATCATTATATGCCCTCCTTGTTGTTACACTAATGTGAATATGTTATGTTTTCTCACTTTGTGACACATAACTAGAATCACTATTTAACCACTTCCCGCCTGGCCTATAGCAGAATGACGGCCGGGCGGTGGTTCAGTTATCCTGACTGGGCGTCATATGACGTCCAGCAGGATAACAGCCGCCGCGCACCGCTACACTGATCTCGGTAAAGACGGAGGCTCTTTACCACATGATCAGCCGTGTCCAATCACGGCTGATCATGATGTAAACCGGAAGAGCCGTTGATCGGCTTTTCCTCACTCACGCGAGTAGAGGGAAGCCAATCGGCTGCTCTCCTGACAGAGCGGTCTGTGCTGATTGTTTATCAGCACAGCCTGCCCTCGGATCCCCGCCCAGGACCACCAGGATGCCCGCCCAGGACCACCAGGATGCCCGCCAGGACCACCAGGGATGGCCACCCACACTGCACCAGGTATGGCATCCTAGACCACCAGGTATATATAAATCAGTGCCCAGGCAGCTGCCAATCAATGCCCAGGCAGCTGCCAATCAATGCCCAGGCAGCTGCCAATCTGTGCCCATCCACAATGCCTGCCAGTGCCAGTGCCACCAGGGATGCCTATCAGTGCCATCTATCAGTGCCGCATATCAGTGCCCATCAGTGCCAAGTATCAGTGCCCAGCAGTGCTGCCTACCAGTGTCGCCCATAAGTACCCATCAGTGCAGCCTTTCAGTGCCCATCAGTGTCACCTATCAGTGCCCATCAGTGCCCACCAGTGCCACCCATGAGTGCCCATCAGTGCCGCCTATCAATGCCCATCAGTGCTGCATATCAGTGCCACCCATCAGTACTACCTACCAGTGCTCATCGTCAGTGCCCGTCAGTGCCCATCAGTGCCACCTCATTGGTGCTACCTTATCAGTGCCCATCAGTGCCGCCTTATCAGTGCCCATCAGTGAAGGAGAAAACTTACTTATTTACAAAATTTTATAACAGAAACAAAGGAAAAACATTTTTTTTTAATTTGCAGTATTTTTTTATTTGTTTAGCAAAAAATAAAAACCGCAGAGGTAATCAAATACCACCAAAAGAAAGCTCTATTTGTGGGAACATAATGATAAAAATTCTGTTTGGGTACAGTGCAGCATGACCGCGCAATTGTCATTTAAACAGCGACAGCGTTGAAAGCTGAAAATTGGCTTGGGCAGAAATGGGGTGTAATTGCCTGGTATTGAAGTGGTTAAGTGATTCCTTGCATCACTTCTATGCACCTATATTTTTATTTACCTTTTTATATTGGGGTTTTGCACTTCACATTTGCAATTTCTTAGATGTGTATATCATTTTTTTGTGCTGCATCTTCCTTTTTTTATGTTTTATATGCAATTAGTCTTATTGCTGGTGCTGGCAGCTCGTTCTTATTAGTAGCACAATTTTTTCTTCCACTTTTATATATATCAATCAGGAGAAGTCATAGCTCAACAAGGAAGGAAACTAAGACACCAGAACAGCATCGTAAAGACAGAGTACATCAAAACCCTGCATCTAAATATGCCTCCCAAAAAGGGTCCGGAGCAGTGTTTCTGCTATATAGTTAGCCCCCTCCACAATTATGAAATGTGGTTTCATGCTGTAAATTGCACCCTTTTTCCACAATGCTTATTGACAAGCTGCTATTGCCATTCATTTAAAATTGCACCCCAATGCACACGTATAGTATTGGTCCACAGACCTGCACCAAATTGCATTGTTGCAATGCACACACTAAGCACTTTAATTGGCTGCATTAAAACAAAACAAAAAAACCCCAAAGCATCCTCCCCATGTTGAGGGCATGTGGCCTGGTACGGTTCAGGAGGGGGGGGGGGCGCTCTCTCGTCCTCCCCTCTTTTCCTGCCAAGTTGCGTGCGCGCATTAAGTGTCTGGTATGGGTTTTTGGGGGGAACTCCATGCCATTTTTTTTTTTTGCCGCGGAGTTCCCCTTAAAATCCATTCCAGACCTGAAGGGTCTGGTAATTGAATTTAGGGGGACCCCCACGAATTTCTTTCTTTTTTTATCAATGACTTTCAATGAATTTTCTCTGTATTGCTGGGAGCCAACAATTCATTACAGCCGTTAGTACTTTTAAATTACTTTTTTTCCTTCAGAAATTACATTTTGTGCAGGGACAGTTCTAAGCATGGGAAACAAGCGCTACTTTACAGGCATACTATACACACCCCCAGGTACGAAATTTAAAGTAATATTTCACTTTTATTGTTTCACTTTAAGCATTATTAAAATCACTGCTCCCGAAAAAACTGCAGTTTTAAAAAAAAAAAATATGCATTGATACATGTCCCCTGGGGCAGGACCCGGGTCCCCAAACACTTTTTATGACAATAACTTGCATATAAGCCTTTAAAATTAGCACTTTAGATTTTCCATGTTCGTGTCCTATAGACTGTAACGGTGTTCGGATGTTCGAACAAATTTATTGCCTGTTTGAATGCTCTGATGCAAACCAAACTGGGGGGTGTTCGGCTCATCCCTACTGATCTGGGAAAAAATACTTATCATCTTATTTGTTTCTGGTTGGTGAGTCCAAGTATTTAAATCAGAGGGTCAGCAGGTCCTCAGACAATTTGCATTTTTTTTTTAAATAACCCAGTGGTAACTTCCATGTTTTTCTGATGCTTTCCTTTCAAAGATAAATTGTAACTTGTTGGGCTACATTCACACTTATGCCGCGTACACACGATCAGACATTCGAAAACAAAACCGTTTTTTTTTTCCGACGGATGTTCGCTCAAACTTGTCTTGCATACACACGTTCACACAAATGTTGTCGGAAATTGCGAACGTCAAGGACGCGGTGACGTACAACACTACGACGAGCCGAGAAAAATTAAGTTCAATGATTCCGAGCATGCGTCAAATTGATTCCGAGCATGCGTAGAATTTTTGTGCTTTGAATTGTGTACACACGGTCGGAATTTCCGACAACAACTTTTGTTGTCGGAAAATTTGAGAACCAGCTCTCAAATTTTTGTTGTCGGAAAGTCCGACAGCAAATGTCCGATGGAGCATACACACGGTCGGATTTTCCGTCAACGAGCTTACATCGAACATTTGTTGTCGGCAATATCGTGCAAAAGTTCATTTATTTTACTAATGCAACTTAAAAGGTGAAACTAATATATGAGTTGGACTCATTACATGCAAAGCAAGATAGTTCAAGCCGTGATTTGTCATAATTGTGATGATTATGGCTTACCGCTCATGAAAACCCCAAATCCGCAATCTCAGAAAATTAGATTATTACATGCAATCAATAAAACAAGGATTGTACATAGAACAATATCGGACCTCTGAAAAGTATAAGCATGCATATGTACTCAGTACTTGATTTGGGCCCCTTTTGCAGCAATTACTGCCTCAATGCGGCGTGGCATGGAAGCGATCAGCCTGTGGCTCTGCTGAGGTGTTATGGAAGATCAGGATGCTTCAATAGCGGCCTTCAGCTCTTCTGCATTGTTCGGTCTCATGTCTCTCATCTTTCTCTTGACAATGCCCCATAGATTCTCTGTGGGATTCAGGTCAGGCGAGTTTGCTGGCCAATCAAGCACAAGACCCACGGTCATTGCAGGGCTAAAAATAGCGGCGCTTTACCGCCGACGCCCCCACGCTGGCAGTGTGAAAGAAGCCTAATGCGGCGTACACACAATAGTTTTTCATGCCGTTAAAAATGCCATTTTTAAAAATGGCCATTAAAACCGATCGTATGTATGCTCCAGAGCATTTTTAACGGCGTGAAAAACGGCCATTAAAAATTTCGAACATGCTCTTTTTTTTTCACGTCGTTTTTCATGTAGTTTTTTTTAACGATGTGAAAAACGATAGTGTGTATGCTTTTACGAGGGAAAAAAAACACGCATGCTCAGAATCAAGTATGAGACGGGAGCGCTTGTTCTGGTAAAACTAGTGTTCGTAATGGAGATAGCACATTCGTCACACTGTAACGGACTGAAAAGCACGAGGCTGAAAAGCACGAATCGCTGCTCAACGAAGTTTACTAACATGAAGAGTGGCGCCATTCGAACGGAACTTCCCCTTTATAGTGCCGTCGTACGTGTTGTACGTCACTGCGCTTTGCTCGAGCGTTTTTTTTAATGATCGTGTGGATGCAAGACAGGCTTGAGAGGAAACATGAAAAAAAACGACGAGAAAAACGTCGGTTAAAAAAATGGCATGAAAAACGATCATGTGTACGCCGCATAAGTGTCGAAAAACGGCCTGATGCGTCTAAACGGGTGTTAATGCATCTAAGCGCGCCTAAGCGCTAGACACGTTTAGCGCTTGAGCATTTTTTTATTTTAATGGGCAGAATAAATATTTTAATATTCTGGCCAATAAAATAAACAAACGCCCAAGTGTATGACACAACTAAATGCATTTGCAAAAACACGGCTCTGGTGCGTATTTCAATCTGCTTTTCTCCTGCTAGGAGAAAAGTGTTTACAAAAGCCCC
Organism: Rana muscosa; assembly: GCA_029206835.1. Lineage (NCBI taxonomy): Eukaryota > Metazoa > Chordata > Amphibia > Anura > Ranidae > Rana > Rana muscosa. The sequence goes on along the minus strand of CM055122.1, from coordinate 1,104,645,977 downwards.
AGTGTGCATGAAGCCTACTGTATGTGTGTTTACATCATTTTACATCCTTTTAGTCCATGTTTAGAGGCATCTAATCTGTCCCTGGATGCACAACAATCTATTTTCTCTAAATGCAGCTTAACGCACACGTGTTATTTATACTATTTGAAATCATTACAAGCATATATACATGGGCGTCCGCTGAAATTTTTTCAGGGGGGGGGGGGGGGCGCTTCGACAGTCGCATTTTACCCTTTCTTCGACCGCTAGCGGGGGGTTAAAAGCGACCCCCCCACGTTAAAATGTAAAAACACCCCACTGTGCCCCCTGCATCTTTCAATATCTCTTTGCCACTACTACCCCCTCTGCACAACTGCACCTCTGCTCCCCTTTACATTACACAGCACCCCACAGCTCTGGACCACTTTACATTACACAGCACCCTGCATCACTGGCCCCCTTTACATTACACAGCACCCTGCACCTCTGGACCCCTTGACACAGCACCCTGCACCTCTGGACTCCTTTACACAGCATCCTGCACCCCCTGCATGTTACATAGACTGTGACAGCCCCCTCCCCCTTCCTACCTTAATCATGCAGCAAGAGGGAGAGACACAGCAGCGCAGGAACTGCTGAAGTTATTTTTCATATTACCTAGAGACAGAACACGATACAAGAGATGGTCAGAGGCTACAGACATGATACAAGAGATAATCAGAGGCTGCAGGCATGATACAGGAGGTGTCAGAGGCTGCGGGCATGGTACAGGAGATGGTTAGAGACTGAGGACATCATACTAAAGATGACCAGAGACTGCAGACATAATACAAGAGATCAATGCAGCCTCATCTGTGCCCATCAAATGCCGCCTCACTGTGCCCATCATTGCATCATCCCTGTGCCCACCAATGCAGCCTCCCTGTGCCCACCAATGCAGCCTCCCTGTGCCCACCAATGCAGCCTCACTGTGCCCATCAATGCAGCCTCACTGTGCCCATTATTGTAGCTTCATGGTGTCCATCAATGCAGCCTCTATGTGTCCATCATTGCAGCCTCACTGTGCCCATCAATGCAGCCTCACTGTGACCACCAATGCAGCCTCACTGTGACCACCAATGCAGCCTTGCTGTGCCCACCAATGCAGCTTTGCTGTGCCCACTAATGCAGCTTCTCTGTGCCCATGAATGCAGCCTCACTGTGCCCACCACTGCAGCCTCTGTGCCCACCAATTGCAGCCTCTCTGTGCCCACCAATTGCAGAATTTGTGTGCCCACCAATTACAGCCTCTATGCCCACCAATTGCAGCCTCTGTGCCCACCAATTGCAGCCCCTGTGTGCCCAATTGAAGTCTGTGCCCAATTGCCGCCTCTGTGTGCCCACCAATTGCAGCCTCTGTGCCCACCCACCAATTGCTGCCCCTGTGTGCCCACCAATTGCCGCCTCTGTGCCCACCAATTGCAGCCTCTGTGCCCACCAATTGCAGCCTCTGTGCCCACCAATTGCCACCCCTCTGTGCCCACCAATTGCAGCCTCTGTGCCCACCAATTGCAGCCTCACCATTTCCTGGATAGGCGCTCCCCTCCCTCTGTCCTCCGGCACTCGAATCGTATGTCACGAAGCTGGGTCTGTGTGCAAGGTCCCGCCCCCCTAGGCTCGTGTGATAGGCGGAACACTAGAAGACTATCAAGCCGAACTAGGGGGGCGGGACCTTACACACAGAGCCAGCTCTGTGACATACGATACGAGCGCCGGAGGACAGAGGGAGGGGAGCTCTGCATTTGCCGCTTAAAGCAGCCCCAGGGCAGGCTGCCCTGTCACCAGCCTCTGCACTGAGCCACCCGGCGCCCCCGCTTCACTCGCAGGGGGTGCCAGCCTGACACCCCCGCATAGAGTGACCACATTTCCAAACTGCCATTCAGGGACCCCCCCCCCCAAAAAAAAGATGATTTTTGACAGATTTTTTTGCAGATTTTTGGGGCAGGGGCGTATGAAATCAGCGGGCCCATGTGCAAGATTTTGGTGGGACCTTCCTGAGATACAAATGAAATCCTGTGTATCCGGACTAAGGGTCTGTTTATACCAAAATGCTGTGAGAGAATCCTGCATTTTGTGTGCATTTCAAAATGCACTCCCATAGCGATCTGTAGTGGGTGTCAACTTAACCTTTTTACACTTTGCCTCTTGGCACACGCGATCCAAAAACTCCTCATCGCTTGCAGTGATCGCAAGCTTTCGGTTAGACGCTGGTAACTGTGAAGGGGGTGCTCAGGGCGTGCGCTCTCGGGACAGCGCTACTGATCGCAATTAATGCAAATATGTGACCTCTCTGTGCCAAGGCCCAGGCACCGAGAAGCCGCATATTTGTGTGTGGCTGGTGCCAAGGGGTTAATGACTACCCTAATGCAGGTACCCAATGCAGTGTTTGCCTGCACCAGAATGTATGATCAGCAGTACCATGCGATCCAGTTGCTGTGCGTTTTGTAAAATAGCGCATGCACAGCTCTTGGTGCAGACCGACACGGTTTCAGCCCATTCAAATGAAAGGGCTGAAATTGCACAGCACCTGGAAGGCATGCGAATTGCAAAGGAACGCACAGCATGTTCCAATGTGATTTGTGGTGTGAACCGGCCCTGAGTCTTGGAGCCCATTGCTGAAAAAAAGGTCAGGCACTTGGCCTCACTAACTTGCCTGACAGGGGGGCACTGGCACCTGGAGCAATTGCCCTGAATCTCTAGCAAAGTTCCCAGGATTCCAGACGGTACAAATGTCCCCTTAATAGCAGCCAGTTTGTCTTTGAAGATGGGGAAGGGGGCAAGTTGTGAAAGAAGAATACTTGCAGTGATTTGGGGGGATAAGAGCATATTGTATGTGCTAGGGGGCACACTTTGGGAGGGGAGAGAAATTGTGCTGGAAGGGGGGGTTGAATAAAAAACAATTTCTCTCCCCTCCTAAAGTGTGCCCCCCCCTAGCACATACAGCATGCTCGTATCCCCCCCAAATCACTGCAAGTATTCTTTTTTTGACAACTTTCCCCCTGTCTCTGTGTCTCCTTCTCCTGCAAGTGCCAAGCATTAATATTGTGTACTAACCTCAGATCAGCATGTCCCATCCTGTTGAGTGCTGTGTCCATTCTCCTCCCCCTCCTTCTCCTGTCTGTGACATCTGAGCCAAGGAAAAGGGGAGGGGACTTCAGTCCGTGTGTTAGTGTGAGGTGGGCAGGAGGGGGGAGGAAGGGGGAGGAAGGGAGAGGGAGAGATGCCTTGCAGGCAGCAGGGTCAGTGTGTGGGAACAACAAACACCCCACAGAAGCAGCAAGCCAGTCACTGGAGGAGCCAAGTGCGGAAGTGAAAGAACCAGCAGTGACTCCCCAGCAGCACTAGCGTGGAGGAGGAGGAAGTGAAATCCTCCTCCGCTTTCAATGCTGGGCAGTGACATCACTGGATGCCAGACGCCAAGCGGCTATAGCAACCAGTGATCAGGAGGAGGTGGAGGCGGAGCCGGAGCCAGCGCTATGGCGGCTCGGCCCGCCCCTGTTCCCAGACTGTCAGTGTCATTGCGGGACACTGTATGTGTGGTCACCCTACCCCGCAGTGTGTGGCACACCTCCAGGGGGGGGGGCGAGCGACCCCCCTTGCCCTATGGAGCGGACGCCCATGCATAGATATGTGTTTATAAATGCCCTCCAAATGCATCAAATTGCAGGTTTGTCAGTGCCAGTGTGAATGAGGCCTTGTATTCATGCTCTTTACATAGGGTGACCAGACATCCCTGGTTTCCGGGGACAGTCCCCGTATTGAGGACACTGTCCCCGGACCAAGTCTGTCCCCGGTTTTGTCCGTGGATTGGATTTGAACAGGGGCTGGGGCAATATCAAAGACAGTCAGTGCAGAATAAAAAAAAAAAAAATACACACCCCCGCTCCGCCGCTCCTACTAGCTTAGGGGGATGTATTTTTTTTCATTATCTGTGCCCCTTTCTGATGTTCATGTGCTGGTCGGAGCGGAGAGAATATTTCTTCAGTTTCGGGTGCATGCCCATTCAGCTCCGCTCTCTATGTTCTTCTACCTTGGCTCAAGTCCCGGCCAGCCTCCTGCCTCATTATCTCCTTGCCTTCGCTGGTGGAGTGATCTTCCTCCGCTCCCCACCCAGTAGTAGCCAGGGCCCGGAGAGTCAAGCCTCGTACACACGGCCGGTTTTTTCGGCAAGAAAACTGCTGGGGGAGCTATTTGCAAAGAAAACCGTTCATGTGTATGGTTTCTCATCGGGAAAACTGCAGGGAATCTCGATGAGAAAAATAGAGAACCTGCTCTCTATTTTCTCGTTGGGATTCTCGTCTGCCTGTTTCCCAACGAGAAAACAGTGCGTGTGTATGCTTACCTGTCTCCAGATAAATCCGCGCATGCTCGAAAAGACTTTGACGCTTGCGCGGTAGCATACAAGGGTAGTGTAGGGTGTAGCAAGATGGCGGCGATGGCATCAATGTGACGAGCGCATGCTAGTCATAGTCGATGACGTCACCGCGATCCTGCCATTCAAAAGAACGTTGGTTCTTTTGAATGTGCGTGTGTACACAGGGCTTGGCAAGACAAGCTTGCCAGGAATCCCGTCGGGAAAACCGACGTTTTTTTTTTGCAACGGATTCTCGCCCGTGTGTACGAGGCTTGAGACTTGACAGGCTGTGAGGTGGGCAGCGGCGGCGACGGGCAGAGAGTCGATGTTTGCCGCTATTTCTATAAAAAATCCCTGGATTTCAATTAAAAAATCTGGTCACCTTATCTTAACACCTTGTAATTGCTTGAAGCACCTTGATGGAGTTATGTTTAATTCTAAGGCCTCATGCACATGGGCAAAAAATGCCCCAGAAGGTTCCTGGCAGAAAGATCCGACGTGCAGAGGAGCAATTTTAAATGTACATGCGGCCTAAACCTGACTGAAAACATTTGTAAAATTTGTATTTATGTGACATTGGATGGCATTGTTTTATACATGGTGTTCTTTAAATGGAGTTAAAAGTATTCTTGGACTTCAGCTGTCTGTCTGCTCATTCATCACTGTGTTCAGCTACATTATATTGTACACCACTTTTCAAGTATAACAATTTCCCATAAAACAATAGCTCTCTGCCATTCCTTAAGAATCAGCAGAACACTGTGTTTTGTGATGTCCACTTGGCATGTTCCTGGATTGAAAGCGCAGCCGTTGTGACTTTCAGGAATAAGTGATGGCAGCATCCCCAGTAACACTACACTGCCTGAGAATAAAACAGACCATCTGATTCAGATCTGCCATAATGAAAGTCCAGCATGGGGCTGAATGAGTTTCCACCTCTGCTGACTGAGGGGCTAATGACAAACATCTCCCAGGGCTCTTTACTGCTGTTGCTAGCTTTTTAGGGCATATGGCATTTGGTTACATGCCTGTCTGCAGAGATTTCTATTCTGTGATACTCTGGAGTGTGCTGCTCTCTTTGTGATTGTGTACAATCCTTAGGCAGCATTTTAAAGTTTTAAGCAACCTAACGAAAATTTGCTTTTTTTAAATAATAAAACTTAGTCCGAGTATGCATTAACTCCATTTTAAAGTTCTAATAATTCCTCAAAATAAATAATGGCATTTTTAAAGTGTACTGTATTTTAAGCCAAAACTTTTTTCTTTAGTTTTGGATATAGTAGTGAAGCATTGGAATTGGGTTTCATTGCTATTCAGGGCTCTGTTAGAAATATTTCCCCCACTTCTTATCCTAGTCACGACATTTTACCAGGCATAAAGTGGGAGGTACCGTATTTATTGGCATATAACACGCACAGGCGTATAACACGCACCCTTACTTTAAGAGGGAAGTTTCAGGAAAAAAACTTTCACAGCCCCCTGCGTATAAAACACAGGCACAGTTTACCCTCTATTTTCAGGGTAAAAAAGTGAGTGTTATATGCCAATAAATACAGTATTTACAAAAATCAACGCAGGCAGAAAAAAAAAGTCTCCCTATAAAAGAATACATGAAAACTAGAACCCCTGTCAGATTTTTATTTCTGTCCAGGTGTTACCTCCATTCCTATATTGTGAAACCAGGACAGGAAGTAGGGATAAATCTCTCTTACGGAGTCCTGAACAGCAGTAAAGATTCAACAGGGGTTTCTAAACCTTTCTCATTCTATCCAAAAATAGAAAAACTATTTTGGCTTGACTTGCACTTTAAACGTCATTCTTTAAAAATTATACACAGAGTATGTGTGCTGGCTTTACATAGGATGATGCTATTCATAACCAGGGGCTACTCAATGTGCCTTTTAATTATACAACAAAATCCAGCGTAGTCTACACATGCAGACTATATATGTGATTTTTAACAGACTGATTGTAGAGCCATCTGCTTTTTCGGGTAAAACAATGTATATTAATCAGTAAGTTTGATTGCTAAAATAAACAGGTAATACATTTTTTTAATGATTTTGATCATATGTCCAGCTAAAATAGCCAATATTATAAAACATACATGCTCAATAACATTAATAAGTGTACTCACCAAACACTTGGAGCCGGTTCACACAGGGGCAACACGACTTCAACACGACTTCCAGAAGCAACTTCAGACACGACTTGAGCATGAATCACAGCGAGACTTGGAGGAGACTTCAGCAGACGGAGGAGACTTCAGCGCGACTTGTGGTCATTAACAACACGACTTGAAGTAAATTCCTTGTGGCTTCTGGGTAAATTCCTTTCTGCTTCCTGTAAAGTTGCCTTCAAAATGAACAGTGATCAGACATCTAAGCGACTTCCATTGAAATCAATGGGTACAAGTTGCCTACAGGTCGCCTAGAAGTCTGATTGAAGTAGTACAGGAACCTTTTTTGAAGTCGGAGCGACTGCAGTCGTGTACATTAAAACATCTCCATTCACTTCAATTAGTTTTAAAAATAGCGTGACTTGGGGCAACTCGGGGCGACCTGAAGTCGCGTCTGGAGTCGCCCCTGTGTGAACCGGGTCTTAGGGGTTGATTTACTAAAGGCAAATAGACTGTGCAAGTGTAGTTGCCCTCTGCAAGTGCAGTTGCTCCAGAGCTTAGTAAATGAGGTAAGGCTTCATTTTGCAAAGAATACCCAATGATATGCAAGGGAAAAAAAAACAGCAATTTTGCTTGCACATGATTGGATGATGGAAGTCAGCAGAAGTTCTTCCCATTTACTAAGCTCTGGAGCAACTGCAAAGTGATCTTTCTATTTGCCTTTCATAAAATCAACCCATGAAAGTTCTCCTTGAGGGCTCATTGATACTTTGGTGGTGGGGATTGGGTTCGGCTGCATTTATACTGCCCCGTTTTCGGATGCCGGGCGCCTGAATTCCAGCAGCGGGGGTGTTTTCTTGAAGCACCTGATTAGAGCCATAGGTTCTAATAGGCTTTCAAATAGGTGGACTTGGAGCGCAGAGCATTGCGCTTGCAGTCCACCCAGATGTGTTAGAAAAGCAAATGAATATTTGCTTTTCTAACACTGAACCGCTTCTCCGCCAATCAGGTAGCATGGGTCTAATACCCGTCACCTCATTGGCTGAAGACACAGGCGCCCCGATTGGATGCCTAGCAGACCGAAGAAGAGAGGAGGGGGAAGCATGAAGGAAACAGGAGTCGTCCCACAGCTCGTCGCCGTCACCTGCTTCCTGACCCACCACTAAGATGGGATAAGTGCCAGGCAGACAGCGAGCGAGTGGGGGTCACAGTGGTAGCATTTTATGGGCACAAGTGGCGGCATATGACAAGCACAAGTGGCTGCATATGATGGGCACAAGTGGCTGAATTTGATGGGCACAAGGGGCTGCATTTGATAGGCACAAGTGGCTGCATATGATGGGCACAAGTGGCTGCATATGATAGGCACAAGTGGCTGCATTTCATGTGCACCAGTGGCTGAATATGATGGGCACAAGTGGCTGCATAGGTTGGGTACAGTGTCTGCATATTATGGGCACAAGTGGCTACATATAATGGGCACAGTGGCTGCATATGATGGGCACAAGTGGCTGCATATGGTGGGCACACGTGGCTGCATTTGATGGGCACAAGTGGCTGCATATGATAGGCACAAGTGGCTGCATATGATGGGCACAAGTGGCTGCATTTGATGGGCACACGTGGCTGCATATGATGGGCACAATGGCTGCATTTGATGGGGCACAAGTGGCTTCATATGATGAGCATAAGTGGCTGCATATGATGGGCACAGTGGCTGCATATGACGGGCACAGTGGCTGCATTTGATGGGCACAATGGCTGCAATTGATGGCACAGTGGCTGCATTTGATGGGCACAATGGCTGCATTTGATGGGCACAGTGAGACTGCAATTGATGTTTTTTTTCTTTCAGTATTTTGATTTAACAATACATTATTTTAAATAAAACTGCATTAATTGTACATTATTTGTGCCGTTGATCCAAGGTGAAAAGCTGATTCATTAACCCTTCATTACAAAGTCTACAATGTATAATAAACTCTCAGTTTAGGTAAATGCTAGTCAAAGTGGGAAAACCCAAAGTAGTCACAAAGTAGTAATTTCCCACATAATATTCAAAACATGTTCAAATAGGTGTTCTGAGATACAGCAAACCTTAACCACTGTGAATTTGTTTCTACTGTTAAATTATTGGTGAGGGGATGCACTGGACACCTTTGCTGCCATAGTGCTCTGTGCTGGGTGTCTAGTGCACCACTGTGCCTTTAAGGAGGGGTGGGCTCCTTCCAGGCTCACCTGCCCTCTGCCTTTCTATTATAATAGATGTGCTTCTACTATGGAGGCTCTCAAAATTTACAGTTAGGACTACAGAAAATACTGGGGTGCCTTGAATGGGCTCTGTAGCTTACGCATTTATTTGCAAATGTGTGCAGACTAAACCCCCTGTTTTTAACACATACTGTTAGGGTAATTTGGTTGTTTGCAGGCTGGTCATTAAGTTGAGCACGGAATTTCTCTGGTTTTGTTTAGAAAATCTTAACCGCTGTGTATTTCCATGGACTAAAGCCTTGTACACATGCTTAGATTTTCGGACGATCGAACGTCCGTTTTTGTGGCATGCTAGTCTCATGTCGAAAGTGAAGAGGTTTCTCACAATACAAAAATTTTTGCACGACCGAATACAACGTCAGAATTGATGTAATGTGTTGAACAGTTTTATATGTATTCTTTCACTTCTGAGCATGCGTAGTCTTGCTCTTAGTATGGTTTTTGTACAAAAAAAATCGTAATGAAACGAAAATTGGAAGTTGAGTTCACATCCAACTAAAAATTTTATAGACTGCACATCCAGATTTTGTCTGACCAAAAAGCGAAATCGTCTGTCGAAAGCACCGTACTAACGATCCGAAAATGGGCAGACAGCTCGTCGTACAAATTTTACCATCAGATTTTCGTATAGCATGTTTTTGGACGTTTAGAGACTAGTCCTAATGAACAAATAAATAAATACAACTTTAATAAGAAGGGAAGCATAGAGCATCAATGTTTCTGTTTTTATATAGGTTTTAAAACTCACCCTCCAATAGTAATTTAAAGCACAAATGAAAAAAAAAAAATTGTTGCAGATGTTTTAAAACCATACTTTAAGTGCAACTCCAATTCAGCAATTTATCACCTACATCCACTCATAGAAATATATCCAACACAGACTTATTATACATAAAGCACTATAAATCAGCTTATCCTGGGTGTTTTATCTCATGGAATAAGATTGGTATTATGTTTTAATTATTTTATCTACAAAAAACTTGTCCAAAATTTTTTTGCAAGGTCCTGCGATAACCATAATTTATATTTGGAAAATAACTTTTTTTAATATAATTTCCGAAAAAGAAAAAAATGTTTGCAGAACAACAAATTAATCATCAAAAAGAAGAAAAGAGACAATGCCTTTTCTGTTTCTTCAAAATCACAACAATATAGTTACAATTTAAGATTATATATATGAAGAACAAAGAGCCTGTGAATATAATATGATGAAAGATGAAAGTAAATATGTCCATGCCAGTCCAAAGCATAATGCTGTTTTCAGAGTACTTTGGAAACCTCTGACATTGACAACATCAACAACTAGCCTGTGATTTTACCGAGCATACAACTCCAGACATTCCAGGGGGTCATGACAGTCACCTGAGTATCTTGAGACTGCCAGACAGTAGCCACGGTATATGAGAATAATGTAGATGCTGTATATCAAGAGTCATACACTGATTCATTTGCTAATTGATATGTGTGTATGATTGTGTGTTGATGATATGCAAACAAGCATTTCATATCCTCATGGGATATAGTATTGTCTGTAATGTACGTAAGTGAACATGCATGCACAGTCTACAACAAATGTACACCATATAGGCAGTGGCAGCCTAAAATAAAAATTAGTTTTTCCTATGTGTTTTGGCTCCATCTATGACCTGTTAACATTTTTAGAAGTGTATAAGATAAAGAAATATAACCACATCAATGAAATGGAGCTATTGTTAAAGACTGTAAAAAAATTATTTATTTTTAGTGGGTAGACCATACATATTGGGTATTTACTGGGCAGGCATGGGGTTTTGTGCATGTTTAGAAATAGTTATTGTAGAGTATACAAACTTTTTCATATAGCAGCATATCATATGGGAAGCTTTCAGATGCCTATTAGCTTTTTACATATATATCACAATGTATATCAATTAATTATTATTATTTTTAGGTTATTTTTATTTAAAAAAGTTTTATTTAAAAAAAAAAATTAAAGTCATATACAAGTAAACAATAAGAGAAACAATGAAATATGAAAATTGCATAAATCACAATAAGCAAATGCAGAATCGGAGTCCCATTCCAAGGATGACTCAAAGAGTTGTTAGAGAACAGACATTATGAAGACACAGATTGTGACGCCTCACGAATCTGCAGCCTATTACCCATGAGCTATTTTGGTCCTCTGGTTTACGTCAAACCAAGGACTGCCATGGTAAGATCAGGCCCAACGGGGGGGGAGGATCCCCATCTCCCTGAACCCCTAATGGGAACAACCTGTGCCGGAAGGGGAATCTCTGCCCCCGTCTCCGACCCTCAACCCACCGTTGAATATGGGAATAACAAGAGGATAATTGCTAATTACTTAAGCTCAGAATTACTTCAACTCTAAATTTCTCAATAATCCGTAATACTTGAAGTATTAAGGAAGCATGAAGTGAAGTAGATGGGAGGGAAGAGAGGGTAAGAAAAGTGGAAAAGAAAGATGAGGAAGAGAAGAGAGTATGCCTATCACCAAGCGCTGAATTTATTTCATTCCAGCTAATGACAAGGGGGATGCCTACATAGAGGGCCCAGGGTTCCCAGGTAGCCATAACTTTATGGACTGTGTCCAGTAATATGCTTGATAACTTTTCCTGAGACATTATCAAGGAGATTTTCATTTTTGTAGCCCTTGCTGAGATTTTCAGTTGTTTCCAGGCTTTAGCAACAGTAAGTTTAGCTCCTAGTAGAATAATGTGAATTACCCTGCGAGTGGGCGTGGAGATCTTTGGTATCTGGGCATTAAATAGGGCCACAATTGGGGTTCTGAAGAACTGGCAACCAGTCAGCCTGTCAATTAGGTTAAAGATTTGTTTTCCAAAAGGAGCGTATTCTAGGATATTCCCATCAGATGTGGGCCATTGTACCTGAGATTTGGCAGCCTCTAAAGCATAGAAGGTCTGCCGAAGGAAATATAGAGGCCAGTCTAGAGGGGATGTAATACCATCTAGCGAGCACTTTCAAACTGGCCTCTGTCAGAGATGTATTTAGGATACTCTTGAAGGATTTGAAGCAAGTCTGCCAGCTCCCCAGGTCTCACTGGAATTGGAAATCAGACTCCCAGGAAGTCATAAAGAAAGATTTAGTGGTAGGGAGTAAGTGAAGAGTAGATGATCAAAACTTCCCCCTTTTGTTCCACAGCCTGTCCACACCAAAGTTCATACGCTGTGAACTTCGGTGGGAGTGATTTATCTATCCAGAGTGAGTGCAAGAAGTGTGATATTTGTCTAAATCTGAAGTGTTTAGAAACAGGAAGGTCCAGCTTACTGATGCAGTGATTGAGGGTGAGAGGATCCGTGGGTGTGAAAAAATGTCCAATTCGGTACAGTCCCTTGTCTAACCACCATTTAAACATTATAATGTTCATTCCTGGGGGAAAGTCTGGGTTGTTAAACAAATGTGTTAGCGGCTTGACTGCTGACATCAGGGCTGTCGACATGTGCATAGTGTCCCATGAGGCAAAAGAATGGGACAAGGTAGGGGTTAAAAATCGGAGGACAATTTTTCACCAGAGCAAGAAGTCTAAAGTGTAGTGTGGAACTGTTTGTCTTTCTATTTGTACCCAGTCCGGTTTCTCGAATCTGGAGAACACTATTGATAGTTGGGCAAGTCTGGCAGCTAGATAGTATTTGTGTAATTGAGGTAAGCCTAGGCCTCCCCTTCTTCTATGAGAGTTTAAGGCTTGCTGAGGGATTCTATAGCCAGCACTTCCCCAGGTGAATTTCAGAAGCTTGCTTTGAAAGGATTTGATGTGGTCTATCCTGATAGGGATGGTAAGAGAACGGAACAGGTAGAACAGTGTCATTTTTATAGAGTTTATCCTTCCCAGCCAGGATAGGTTATTTTTGCACCAAGTCTTAAGGCCTGATTTGAGTTTACAGCACATAGGGGGGGGTAATTACTACGGTAGCGTAAAGGGCTTCAGTCTTAGCTGTCAAGTTGATTACAAGATATCTAATGGAAGACTTACTCCATTCAAATTTGAAGGATTTTTGTAATAGGGAAACTGTGTCTGGCTGTAGAGATACATTCAGTGCTTGAGACAAGGAGTTTATAGGGGAGGTGAGGCATAGGAGAATATCGTCCGCAAAGAGAGCGCATTTATGGGTTTGGGGGCCACATGATACGCCTTTTATGTTTGGGTTTTTGCGAATTGAGATGGCTAGGGTTTCAATTGCTAAAGCAAGAATTAGCGGTGAGAGTGGACAACCTTGCCTGGTGCCTTTCGCTACATGTGTTGGTTTGGAGTAGTATCCCTAAAGGCGAATGTGTGCTTTTGGTTGTGAATAGAGAACCTGAATTAAGCCCATGAAGCGTCTGCCAAAGCCCCAATTTTAGGTTATTTTTAAGGACAGCACTATGTGCACTGATCATGGACTGTAACTGTTCATGTGAGACAACTGTGTGTGCGAGCAAGCCCACAATCCAATCCTTGCCCCTGTTCTTGTATATTTGTGCAGTGATTTAGCCTCACCATGTATTTTGTTCACACACGGTGGAAATGATACTATAATTTCCTTGTAAGGTCTCTAAATCAACATAAATAGAAATTCATCTAACTCAAGAGGGAGTTTGCAGGAGTTTTCTTTTGGCACTTTGCATGCTTATGACATATGCCATGCTGTTTTTTAGTAGTTAATATGGACACACGTGGGTTGATTTACTAAAACTGAAGAGTGTAAAATCTGGTGCAGCTCTGCATAGAAACCAATCAGCTTCCTTTTTTTTTTTTTTTATCTTAATTAAACATAGCTGATTGGCTACAATGCACAGCTGCACCCAATTTTGCACTCACCAGTTTTAGTAATCAACCCCACTGTGTCTTTCCAATAACCATTTGAAAAAATATAGTAGAATATTTTTATTAAACAGTTTGGAACCTTGCTTGTCCTCATCATGGAGGAAGCAGAAGAAGAAGACATGTTAATGTATGTTGTGATCATCTAGCATCAGTGTGGGCATTCATGTTTAGGCTATAAGTGCAATATGTTGCTAGGTTACAGTATATGCACATGTAGCGGTACCCCCGTAGGGGCTGCTGAAAATTGTGGCCCACCTGTCACTCTGTCCAGCCTGCATTCACATCCCAATCACCTTGGAGACAATGAACAGTCCATGTGCTTGTTTTTATATTTCATTAAGGGATTTGAACTTGGATACGGATGGGAATATATGGGATGCCCAGTACAGTTTTAGAACAGTCAATTTGGGACAGAACAATATACACTCTTTGTACATGACACTTCTTCAACCTCCTCCTGCACAACACTTGCTTGCAGACTATCACTCACTCTCTCTCCTGCACAACACTTAACTCCAGGTACAGCTAGCACATGGTTAGGCCCAACTCTGACTCAGTCAGGCCCTAGAGATTGCCATTTGCAGGCAGAGACTGCGGGTCCTTTTTTAATGTAGCAAAAATAGAATAGGAAGTCTTTAATGATAGCTGTCCTATGGTGGACTACTGCTCCCAGCAATCTCTCTTCAGGCCCTGCCAGCCCTCCTGGCTGCAGCTGCCCAACTCTACTGCCTGTAACATTGCAATCCTCACTGGCTCCACACCCAGCTCTGACTGTTTCATCTCAGTCCTCTCTGGCATGCCTCTCCAGTACTCCCGATAGCAAATGTCACTCACCAGCCCTCCTAGCCGCGCACACACAGGTGGTTCCGTCCTTAAGATTTGCCAGGCAGCACTAGCTCCTGCTGTCCTCTCTGACCCCTCTCTGTGCCTCCTGTCCAGATCCTACATGCGTTCTTGAAGGTATGCTTCCTGCAACCGAGTCCCAGGCCCAAGGTCACCCCCCAAAATGGGGAGCGCCCTCAAAGGCCCCGACAGCCAAGCACTCCATCCTCAGTTCTTCCACCCGACAACCCCTCCCCAGCTGGGCTGACCCTTGGTATATCAAGGAGGCCTTCCCCCTGCCAATCCTAGTTGGGGAATGGTCAGGGCTCCCTGAGACACCTCAGACAACTCCACCTCCCTTCCCCTCCTCTCTTCTAGAATCCTCTAGAAGCCAGAGGGAGGTAACTGAGGAGTGATGCTATCTGTGAGTCTCCAGCCTACTCTGAACCACTCCCAGTCCACACAGATCAAAACATTCAAAACATTCAGCTTAAATTTACCTGCACTCACCAAAAAAATCTCACCTTTAGCACCTAGGTAGAGGGTGCTACACACACTTGCAGGTTTAAATGTTCTGATCCTCCACACTAGACTTGTGCATTCGTTTTTGTCCGAATGCATTTTCGTCCGAATTTCAGGTATTTTCGTTATCGTTTTAACAAACGAAAACGAAAATGCAGAATCCGAAAACCGAAAGATCCAACATAAACAAATGCTTAATTTTCGTTTTCGTTGCAACAACAGTTCGATATAGATAGGAGATTCGACATGAGGCTGACAATAACAATTTGTGTCCATCGAACCTGCGGTCGATTGTGCCTAGCCTTAACTCTATTAGTCCAAGATTATTCTACATAGAGAGAAAAGATTCGACATTATAGAGAGAAAAGATTCGACATAGAGAGAAAAGATTCGACATTATAGAGAGAAAAGATTCGACATTATAGAGAGAAAAGATCACTGCTGGAATTGGGTGGGGGAAGTAAAATAAAAAAATGATGATGATGAATGTTATTGGCTGATTGTAACCAAAGAGGAGGAGCAGTAAAATAGCTAGAACTAACTTGAGAATTCAACGTGAACGACGAAGATTCGACAAAGCATCGAAAAACATACACACGTCAAATCTATCATTGAAGGCTTATGGTGTCTGTTGAAAGTTCTAAGAAGATTCGACGGAGCAGTTAAACTGTACGACGCTGCAATCGTACATTTCCGGTCAAATGCTCGGCCCATAGGCTATAGAAGAATTCTAATGTTGGTTGACTAGTAATAATAATTAATAAATATAATTATTACTAGTCATACAACATTATAATTCTACTATAGCTAGCTTGTAGGCGGAACATTCGACCGGAAATGTATGATTGCAGCGTCGTACAGTTTCGCTGCTCCGTCGAATCTTCTTTGAACATTCGACAGACACCATAAGCCTTCAATGACAGATTCGACCTTAATTAATTCAGATTTTCGGTCGAATGCAATTTCTAACGAAAAACTAAATAAATAAAAACGAATTTCGGGGGTAACTAAATACATTTATTTTTATAACGAAAACGAAATTCCGAAACGAAATATTTCAGTGTGCACATGTCTACTCCACACTATATGTTAAAACATGGGAATATTGACAAAATGATGACCAAATAAAATAAGAACACTACTATTATCTTACATTTTTTTAATTAATATGAGCATATTATGTATGTCTTAGAGATAGTAGAGCACTATAGCAAATACTTTAATAAGGATTTTTTTGACTGTTCATTCCTATTTTAATTACAGTGAGTATGAACAGGGCAAATCGACTGATATGTTCTGCAAGTAGAACATAGAATAGAAAAAAAAAAAAAAAAAAAAAACTTTAATCTTTTGTGCAGCTTATACTCCTTTGGTAGATTATTAGCATATAGTGAACTGTAAAAGGAGTATTTTGGATCTCTTAACATTGCACTACTGTGTCATTCTCCTAAACATAATCTAGTACCAGTCCCTTGCCTATCATTAATGACCACCTCTTGTAGAATCAATCAACTAATAGGTAAATATACCTTATATTGGTGAGGCAGCACATGATCCTATAGGTACAGTATGTAAAATTACCATTGTGTAGGCACCCTTATTTAGACTTTACTAGATCCAAATCATGATACTAATGACTTGATAACTTGAGACAAAGTCTTATGAGTGCTCCATGTCATCATGATGTCATTTGGAATCCCTGATCACTGTGTACAAATTTTCAGCTATGCTACATTTTTCTATATAGTTTAGGCCTAAGGGTTTGGCTGTGCTTTAGGTTGATATCTTACACTATTTACTGAAATCAAGCTAAAGAAGACATCCTTGGAACATGAAAATTTAAAACCAGAAATGGCAGATCTCATATTTATTTCCTCCATATTTGTTTAAAGCTTCTCTGTGGACTTGAATGGCTTATACTCGAGAGACAGTCTCCCGCTGTGTCATGCAGTCTTAACTGTTCACCGGCCGTCCACTCTAACAAAGCCCCGCCTCCTCCTTGTCCATGGTAGACGGAACACTGATTCAGTTTCCCAGCATTGTATCAGTGGTCAGTGTTCCGTCTATCACGGATGAGGAGGAGGCGGGGCTTTGTTAGAGTGGACGGCCGGTGAACAGTTAAGACTGCATGACTCAGCTGGAGACCGTCTCTCGAGTATAAGCCGAGGGGGGCTTTTTCAGCATAAAAAATTTGCTGAAAAAGTCCGCTTATACTTGCGTATATACGGTATACCTCTGTGAGATTGATTTAATTGTTTAGAAATTGCTTCTACAATGTCCTGACGCTCCCTGGATTAGTACATATTTTCTCAAGGTGATTTAAAATATCAAGACATGTAATACAGCATCTGTATTACTGCCGTAAAGCCAGCCACACATCTGACCATATCTCAGGATTATTGGAAAGATTATCTTCTCTGGGTTTGTTCATTGCAAAGTTTTCATGCAATTATTTTTTCAATTAGGCTTATCATAGTTAAAGATATATTTTTAATGTTTCCAGCTGGGACCCAATGTGATCCCTACCTAAAACTGTTCTTCAAAGACAAGTGATTGACTGGGACCTGGTCTAAGTGAGATTTTAAAAGTTGGAAAAAGTGTTAACCAGTTGGATCACAGTAATACTAAACAGTAGTGAGTTTGTTTCTTGATTCTACCTTTCCAAAGTGATAAATGAACTGCTCATTCCATCTGGAACAGGTAATTCAGTGTTTTGAAGGATAATGGAGGATTTAAAAGAGAAGTATATCCACTTGGTTATACTTCTCTTGTGGTTCACAGGAATGCACTTACTTGTGCTCTCCTGTGACCAGAATCAGCAAACAGCGGGCTATAGTCCTCTGTCAGCTGATGTCACAGAGGACTATAAGGGCTCTGGAAGGATCCCAATTGTTTTGTAGGGATTCACGCAGCTGCCTCATTGACAGCTGGCTCCATCTCTCAGCATGTTGATGAGAGTTGTAGCCAACTGTACCCTCCTCTGTAGCCCTACACTTTAATGAGAGCTGGAGGGGCAGAACAGAGAGTGATGACTAACAGTCACTACTGTCTCTTCAGAGGTAACCGAGAGCTAAGTAATCGTAATCGATGGTCATTTGACCACTCAGTTCTTGGGCTTAGAGCTGGACAGCTGCAGCATTACACCAATGCTGTAGAATGGAGGTGAGTATGCGTTTTTGTTTTTTTAGGAACCCCAACTTCTCCTTTACCAGCAAAAAATTCCTATATCTCTCAGTGACTCTTGTTGTGAGATTTCTGCTCTTGAGTTCCTATGTGTGCACACTAGTTGTAGTGTGTGCTACAGCAAAAGCATGAAGGATTACCACTTACTCTTTTGTACTTTTGCATTGGGGAACTGGGGTACATGGATAGCCTCACCATCCATGCTCTCTTTTGAAGAGAATAGTAGGGCAACCATGGGCTCTATATGCAGGAAATGAACTGCTATTGAACTGCTATTGGATCCAGAAAAGACTATTTACCACTCTACAAGTAAATCAGCCATAGCAAATCATCACAAGCTATGATTCACTGGGGATCTTCATTTGCTTATTTATTTAACATTTAGCATTTAAGAGATGTAAGATTCTAATTAGTTTGATGCAATTTTTTTTTTTTAAGGTAACCTGCTTACATAACATACCCCTACTTTATTTTAGGATACCTAATATCCTACTGGGAAAAAAAATGGCCCTTAGCTTCCAGGATTCCAGTGCTCTGTTGTAAAACCCCTCTTCCTTCTCAGCATAGCACTGTTTGAGTAACTTGGCATATTAACTGTACTGTTAGTAAGTGTGGGAGGAGAACAGGGACACAGAAAAGGAAGGGGGGGGTCAGGATGTTTAAACCTCCCCAGAGCACCCTGCCAAAAAATGAAGAGTGTTCCTGCCCTGCTGCTGCACATGGCACCAGTCCCGCTGCAACAGGCAGCACAGCAGTCATCAGTGGCAGGCAGAGTGATTATGCATCTCAGGTCAGCACACATTTGCTGTTACTGGCGGCCAGGCAGGGCCGGGCTGGGGTGGGCTGACAGATCTATTACCAAAAAGGGGCACCCCAGGGACATGTGTGAGAAACATAAAACACACAGAAGAACACCATTAGAATGACATTTATATAATGAAATAATTATACTCATGTGGACCATATATTAAAAACAAGAAAACATAGATACTCATACCTTCCATTTAAACTACTAGACCCAATGGGATCATACCCCACCATAGTTTTTACCTCTAACTACATATGTAGATGGTAATAACTTCTTTTGGCAGGAAATATGTGGGGAAGGAATGGATCACTATTTGGATATAATTTGGATGTTTTCTTCAGTCTAAGGACATGTTCAAAAAAGAAAGGAGTGAGAGGAGGCAAAAAACGAATATTCACAGGATACGCCTTTAACTGTTGTTTATATAGCAGTTGATGTCCCACTCGATGTTGAGGCCCAGGGGACTGTAACACTGCATATCAAAAATCCATCAAGTTTCCCTGCGAGAAATATGTTGTTTTCAATTATTCCCTCTCCAGTGGGGAATGAATCTCTCTATGGCTATAACCTCTAATACTGAAGGGTCTCGGTTATGGTATTTGGGAAAATGCCACGAGACACTATGTCCAATAAACCCCCTATGTATAGAGATGTTCCCCTATTCTGATTTTGAGTGCACGGGTGGTCCTACCAATATATTGGAAGCCACACGGGCACCGAAGGTGGTAAATCACCCCTATAGTCCCACATGTAATGAAATCTGTTATGGAATAGACTCTAGAGGTAACGTGCAATGAAAACGTGGAGGTTTCAATAGTTTTAGAAGATGCACACACCGTGCATCTCTTACAAGGGAAGAAACCCTTCATGTTACCAAACATGTTAATCTTTGCGGGGGAACTATGACACTAGGTGCCACTAAGTCTTTAAGGGTTCGTTTTTTTCTATACAGAACCTTGGGACGATCGGGGAGGGTAGGTCCCAATATTTTGTCACACTTCAGGACCTGCCAGTGTTTTTGTATTATTTTATTCACCCACCAGAAATGGGATGAGAAGGTGGTCAAAAAGGACCATTCCAGATCCTTCCTGGTGCCCTCTCTATCTTTTATTTTGGGAACTAACAAGTTTTGTCTATCCAGGAGGGAAAACTCTCATAATTCTTTATCCAATATAAGTGGCTTATATCCCTTCTCTATAAAGCGACTTTTCAACACATCAGCCTGGGATTCAAAGTCCTCTAGGAGCGAACAGTTTTGTCTGATGCGTTGAAATTGTCTCCTAGGTATGGCCTTAAGCCAGTTGGGGTGATGCCCACTATCTGTTGGAATATACCCATTTCTGTCAGTATTTAAAAAAAAGTTTTAGTCAAGAGAGCACCTTGTTCTTTAAAAATTACTAGATCTAAAAAATTGACAGATGTAGTACTATATTCGTAAGTGAATTTGATCCCCCAGTTGTTGGTGTTGAAAGTTGTCATAAAAGCACAAAGTGACCCCTCATCCCCTTTTCATAAAAAGAAGGCGTTGTCTATATAACGACGCCATAGGAGGAGGCAGGACTCTTCCAGAGAGAAAAGTTTGTCATTTTCCCAGAGGGCCACAAATAAGCCGGCCAGGCTGGGAGCAAACTTAGCCCCCATGGCCACTTCGGTACTTTGTAAATAAAACTGACCGCCATAGTAAAAATAGTTATGCTCCATGGCAAACTGGAGCAGTTTCATGACAAATTCCAGGTCTTGATAGAAAGTATTTTTTTGAGGAAAAATTCAGCCGCCTGGTACCCTTATTCGTGGGGTATAATAGTATATAGGGAGGCAACGTCTGCTGTTACCAGCAAGACATCCTCCTCCACTATATACTCCGACACTTCCCTGATAAGTCCTTCAGCAAGGCTGCTTTTTTGGTCACCACCGGCTGAAGAAGACGATCAACAAACTTTCCCACCCGTGATGTAAGGAAGTCTATGCCGCTTACTTTGGGGCGGCCAGGGGGTTGGACAGGATTTTTATGGACTTTAGGGATATAATAAATAATTGGGGTTCGTGGAGCTAGTGGTATGAGAAAATCCAACTCCTTCTCATTTATAACCCCTTTCCTGTATCCATCCTGGACTATACTGTTAAGAGATTTTATATACCTATCAATTGGATCCTTTCTGAGAATGGTATAAGTGTCCCTATCTGACAATAAGAGCTCCATTTCTTTCAGATAGTCGACTTTTTTTAGAACAACAATCCCCCCCCTGTATGCTGGCCGTATGATAAGGTCTTTCCTCCCACATAGATATGCTATCCCCTCGTCTGTGCTCTTCTGACGTTCCTTTTTAAATTTCACCTGTTGTAAATCTTGTAATATTTGTTCCTTAAAGGCTGTGTTACTAGGAGCTGGTTTGCCAAACAGTGCTGTTTAGCCATGGCTGTTGCATGAACTGCTACTGAGCAGCTAAGCCTCCCTCTTTCCTTTTTGGCTCGCAGACTCAGAGACTGAGTGTCCTCACCACAGCAGACCATTTACCACTGCTGTGCTGCCATATGGGTAAGTGTGTGAGACACTGGCAAAGTTAATGACTGGGTTACTATTTTCCACTGCTTGGTACTGACAGCCTGAAGGGTTACCCGTCACCACAGCATGACTGCCAGAGCCAGGCTGGACTGTCTGCTGCCCTCAGTGCCCTGGCCCGGTCTTATTGTGTTGAAAAAGCATTGATAATCCTTAATTACACATGTCCTGTTCAGATTACCCCCAGTTCACATCTTTGGTGGTTCCGGTGGCTGTGCTTGCTCAGGCACAGCAGCCCATCCATTTGGATGGGCTGCTGTTCCTGCTGAAAATGCAGGGGAAAAGTCCCTGCGATTTTTTCCAAAAATGCAGTTGCAATGGGGGTGCAATTATATTGCACATAGCGGCCTCAAACCTCCTCTTCTATTTGTGCGTGGTCCCCTGCTGTGTGTGGTCCCTTGCGGGAAATCTCGGCTCCTCCTCTTCTCCGTGTGCCTCTATAGCAACCTGCTTGCTATGAGGACACACAGTGTGTGTGTGCTCACTCCTGAGCTGTGTGTGTCTATGAAGACACACATAGAGTGGCTTAGCCCCCCACCCCCATTCCTCCTCACAGAATTTCATTGACAACAGCTGCCTAAATTCCTGTGTAAAGAGAAAGAGAGTAGAGAAGAGATCCAGCCATACACAGCTCTGGATCGATTGAGGACTATTTAGGGAGGTGGGGGAGGACAGAAAGCTGTAAAAAAATGTACCCTAATGCAGGGAATACACTAAGGTAAAAAACATTTTGGCTTTAGAACCACTTTTATGTAACCCTACGCATCTCCTAAGCAGCAGTGCATTTTCCTCTGAGGGTGCAGGAAGGCATGCGATTACATGGCATTCTGCCCCCACTCAGATGTGAGTCTAGTTTTAAAAATAGTCAGTATATGCCTGGCTGGTAATTTTTCAGTTGATTTTTTTCATTCTGTGATTAAATGATTAAATGATTAAATGATTAAACACTGCACAGTAGTAGTTTGTGTGCTGGACTCTGCACAGTACCACTTCTCTTGTCCTGTATGCTGGGTGTAATTTTCAATATGTGTTCATATTCTGTATGTATGGGCTTTGCACAGTACCACTTCTCTTGTCCTGTATACCAGGTGTATTTCTTGGTATTAGTTCTTATTTGTATGTATGGACTCTGCACAGTACCACTTCTCTTGTCCTGTATACCAGGTGTATTTCTTGGTATTAGTTCTTATTTGTATGTATGGACTCTGCACAGTACCACTTCTCTTGTCCTGTATACCAGGTGTATTTCTTGGTATTAGTTCTTATTTGTATGTATGGACTCTGCACAGTACCACTTCTCTTGTCCTCTACGCTGGGTGTAATTTTCAATATCTGTTCATATTCTGTATGTATGGGCTCTGCACAGAACCACTTCTCTTGTCCTGTAAGCCAGGTGTATTTTATTTAAAAATACCTGGTTTCTGCTGCTGAACCCCCCCAGAGCAGAAAATTATCTTTGGCCCTGGGGGAGGAAATAGACACTTGATGAACTCCTAGCATCTGCAATAACTTTGCAAATAGAGAAGGTAAAATGTTAAATGGTTGAACTCATTGATTTCAGCAGTGAATCATTTCAAAGCAATAAACTATTATTATACTTCTGTATGTTATGAAAAAGTCAAATGTAATCCTTAACCACTTCTGCCCAGTCTATAGTAATATGACGGACAAGCGAGAGCGCTCCCATCCCCAGTGGACCTCACATTACGTCCTCCAAGGATTGCGCCACAGGCTGCCCTGCATAGAGATCTGTCACCCACTGTGCCCAGTGAACAAATCAGTATACCAGGCCGATGCATCTCAGTGGAGGAGGGCATGGCTGAGTTCCTGCACCTATGAGCTGAAGAAAAAAGGCCCTGGATTCATTGATATAGTCTTACAAATACAACGATCCCTTTGAGGTTAACCATAATGTTGATTCAGCCTGCAATGAAAGATAGCATTAGCTGCTCACTGAAAGCTTTTATTTATTATCTGGAACTTTGTTTTGGCATAACTATAACAAATATCTTTTAACCTAAAGTGTATGTAAACCATAACTAGGGATGAGTTTTAGTTTTGCCACTACTATGGATTATTGGTTCTGGGATTCTCAAAGTTTGCAAACTTTAAACTTTTGGATAAAAACTTTACAGGTTTAGAACCTGGAAATAAGGAACATCCTATAATTTACCTTTGACCCTGGTTATGGTGAGTCATAAGAGGCAAAACTTTAAAGGAATAGACAATTCTGCCCACTTTCTATAAAATGGTGTGTTCACAGAAGCCATATTGTTGGTGTGTATATGGGAGAGTTGGCAATTCTGTGTGGGGAGATATACTATTTCTGTTTTTTGTTTTTAATTTTGGCATTGGCATTGGCACATGTGCCAATGGCCAACTTCAAATACCTTTGCTTGAAAATAACTTTCTTTTTAACCCTCAAAAGGACCAGAATAACAAGAACCCCTCCCCTCCATAGATTTCAATAAGGTTCACTGCAAATGTCATAAACTTCCAGCAAGAATTGTGAAACTGTTGGATGACCAAACCCAAATAGATTTGCTCATCCCTAACCCTAACAGTGGACTTATATTGGCTCCCCTTTTTTCCCGGTAAATACATAAGGCATTTTGTTATATCTATAACACAAGTTCAGAAAATACCTGTTGATGCTACCAGAATTCCAGTGGGCTTGTAACTTCCTGTGCACAGAGTTTATGTGCCTAGGACAGGAAGTGTGTTAGGCCGGATCACCAGGTGAAAAACAAGGAAAAAAGCCCCCCCAAAAAAAGCAGCCACTACATCTAATGACTGATTAGCTACAATGCATTATTTTGTTACAGGGATTATACACACTTAGGATCCTAGACTACGACATGGACATATGTCATTCAAATGAGCGTGAAATTAAATTGATGTGGGGGATAGAGAAAACAACATTGATGCAGTAGTGCATGCATCAGCATTCATAGTGCTTTAATTTGAAAATCTAAAATCAGCTGTGACACTCTGACAAAATAGTAAACAAGATACAAACTGAGCTATTGCACAACTATTACATACGCTAATTATACATCACAGGACCTTTGAAGGTTTAAAATAGAAAAACACTAGAAACATAAGCTAGTGCTTTAAAAATATATAACTCTTTAATAAATTATTATGCACATCAAGCATAACCAATACTCATCTGTGTGTTTAGATATTTAATTTGTAACACCTAAGTAAACACTGTGGTTGATTTACTAATGGAGTAGAATGTTCACTTAGCCCATGAAACATCGCTTATGACTTCACTTCAATCATCCCAATATGTGCAAAAGCAGTCATTTTTTAACAATGGACATTCACCTCCTTTATTAAATAAACTGCATTGTCACACTGTTTTTAAATGTTTAAACACATAAACTTGATTCATAATATTTAAGACAGTTTAACAATGGAACAGTTGCCCTCTGGCAACATTACCTATGCTACTCAAGGATCCACATGGTTGCATGTGGCAGGAATCGTAATAGCGAACTCAAGCAGCTTTTCATATTATTCCTCTGTTTAGGAACATTTCATGCAGGGCTCAGGGCCGCCTCCCCCAATCTATATGTCCGGTCCCTAACCTACATGCAGGGTGCTGGACGCATTAATTCCACTGGGGTTTTTTTTTTGGAAGCACATAATTAGAGCCTGAGGCTTCAAAAAAGGGTGAGCTCGGGGCACTGAGCCCACCCAGTTGTGTGACAATAGCGAATTAAATTTCGCTATTGTCTTCCTGATTCACCTCCCAGCCAATCAGGAAAACCATTTTGGCCAGGGAGTCTCAGGACCCACTTCCTGTTTGGCCGGGAGGAGAAGCCTGTCTGTTTGGCTGGGAGGAAAAGCCTGTCTGTTTGGCCGGGAGAAGCCTGTCTGTTCGGCTGGGAGAAGCCTGTCTGTTTGGCCGGGAGAAGCCTGTCTGTTCGGCCAGGAGAAGCCTGTCTGTTCGGCCAGGAGAAGCCTGTCTGTTTGGCCAGGAGGAGAAGCCCGGCTCTTCCCTCAGCTGGAGCGAGGAGCAGCAGCCCTACCCCTTCTCATCTCATAAGGTAAGGCCGCCTTCCTGTCCATCACCCGTGCGCAGGGGGGAGATGGTGGAGGCGGCGCAGCTGCTACTGAGGGGTGGTGGGAGATTGGCGGTGGTGAAAAGCCCAAATTCCACTGCAGTCTATGAGAACTGAATCCTGTAGTTTTTTTCTGACCCTTTTCAAGGCCAATTTGTAGGCTTTTGATAAACTAAGGTCACAGATAGCTGAGCACTGTCATGGAAGACATGCACCAGGGCAAAAAATCTAAAAAAAAAACACCATTGAAAAAAGAGCAGGTCTGTCTTAAAGGCTTTAACCAGTTACGGACCGGCCCATGTACATATACTGCAGGTACGTGACTCGCGCCCGCAGCGATCCAGTACAGAACGATCACTAAACAGGTGCAGACCAATGATTTATGGCCTGGACCTGCTGATCGATTCTGTCCAATGGACAAACTTCCTTTGCCTGTGTAATGTAAACACAGGCACAGGAAGTGATGCAATCTCCCGTCCTGGAGCCCTTTTGGTTCCAGCGTGTGGGAGAGAAGCATCTCACAGTAAGTACACCAACACTACACTAACCACAGTACATGTAGGCACATATTTTCACCCCCTGATCGCCCCCCCCCAGTTAACCTTTTCTTCCCTGCCACTCCCTGTCACAGTGTCACCAAGTGCAGTGTTCATATTTTTTACTGATCACTGCATTGGTGTCACTTGTGACGCTAAATAGTGTTAGGGCAGTTAGTGGTAGGCCCTGATAGGTTTAGGGTACCCCCCATATATCCCCTAATAAAGGTTTAACCCCTTGATCACTCCCCAGTTAATCCTTTAACTCCCTGTCACAGTGGCATTAGTACAGTGTACAGATTTTTTTTTCTCATCACTGTATTGGTGTCACGTGTGAAGCTAGTTAGTTAGTTAGTGTCAACGTCAGTTTAGGTGTTATCGTCAGTTAGCAACAATCCCAGACAGCATCAGATTTGAACCCTTTGATTGCCAGTAGCACTAACACACACGCACACACCATACACCTCCCTTACTAGAATAGTGTCTGAACAGATCAATATCTTTGATCTGATCAGATCTAGTAGTATAGTGTTCCCAAAAATGCAGTGTTAGCAGGATCAGCCCAGACACCTGTCAGCACTTGCGTTTAGCCCCTCCGCCCAGCCTAGCCCACCCAAGTGCAGTATCAGAAGATCACTGTCACTTCCAAAACACATCACACAAAAAACACAGCATTTAGCAGAGTCAGGCCTAATCCCTGCTAGTGGTAGCAGTTAATTTTGTGTAGTGGTTCAAACAGTCCTCTGACAACCAGGTGCTCTTTTACCTGTGAGTCACACTAGTTACCTATAAATTTATTGGCAAAAATGTCAAACGAAAGGTACACTAGTGAAGAGGCCTACAGGATGCTGAGCGTGACAGATGAGAGTGGGGAGTCCACTGTCAGATTCTGGCTCAGTATTTTAACCTGTAGAGAGCGACACCAACCCGCTTGATACACGTATGCAGCAGAGTGTCAGTACTAGTGCCGCTCAACCTTCTGGTGAACTGGAAAACACCAGTGGCCTAGTACACCCTGGTCGTAGACAAACCAGCATGGCAGTATCACTTGGTGACGTGGCGAGTCCCATAAGTGCAGTTCAAGCTGGTGTGGTGGCTAGCACAAGTAGTGCCTCACAGCCACCAAGAGTTCGAATACAAGCCCATAGAGCCTATAGTGAACTTCCTGATGCGCTTACAAGTCCTGATTGGCAGCCCATAGATTCTGCAGCACCTGTACTTCCCCCATTCACTAGCCAAACTGGAATTCAGGTGGAAACAACAGATTTAACACCCCTTGAATTTTTTTTTTCTGTTTTTCACGGAATATCTGTACGGATGTATTATGGACCAAAGCAATTTATACGCTGCTCACTTTATTGCCCGAAACCCAAATTCACCCCTTGCTGAATTTAGGACCGCAGCAAGCGTGCCAGATATGGGGTCAAGATGTATAAGCTCTGTGACAGGGCAACAGGCTATACATGGAGTTTTCTTGTTTACGAGGGAAAAGGTAGCAGCTTGGAGACCCCCAATTGCCCAGACTACATAGCGATCAGTGGCAAGATTGTTTGGGACTTCGTGTCACCCTTATTTGGAAAGGGGTACCATTTATATGTGGACAATTTTTATTCAAGCGTTCCCATTTTTTGATACCTTTATCAATCAGGAATTGGCGCAAGTGGCAACTTGGGATCTAAACCTCGGGGCTCCCCCCAACGGCTTGTAAATGCCCAACTTAGTCTGGGGGAGAGAGACTGCTTGAGGTCCAATGAGTAACTTGCAGTGAGATGGAAGGACAAACGGAATGTTTTCGTTCTGTCTTCCATTCACCCAGATACGGCAGTCCAAATTACTGCGGCGACTGGTGTTGTTGAGAAGCCCCTCTGTGTCCACGACTACAACCGTAAAATGGGAGGGGTGAACTTCCAGGACCAGATGATGGGGCCATACCTAGTTGCCTGTAAGGCCAGACACTGGTATAAAAAAGTGTTTTTGCTATAATAAATATCCCCAATTAAAAAAAAAAAGGACATTTTTTCCTCAGTTTAGGCCGATATGTATTCTTCTACATATTTTTGGTAAAAAAAAAAAAAAAAAAACGCAATAAGCGTAGATTGATTTGTTATAGCGTCTACAAAATAGGGGATAGATTTATCCTGGTTCTCACTCTGTCACTCGCATTGGCTCCGGCAGCGAGTGACAGACTCGTCGTGTGCCCCTAGTGGCCAAAAGGCGAAGCAACGTAAGGTAACGTCGCTTTGCCCAGCCGTGCCATTCTGCCGCAGTAAAACTGTGATGGCTGGTCGGCAACCAGTTAAAAAAATATATAAAATAAAAAAGCCCAAAATAGTTGTCATTTTATTGTTCTTCTCTCTCCATTGTTCTGCTCTGTTTTACTGTATTTTATGCTATACTGTAATGTTTTATTGTTACTGTGTTTTATCGTGTTTGCTTTGCAGGCATGTCATTCTACTGTTAAACTGTACTATTACTGTGATTTATGCTATAATGTAATGTTTTATTGTTACTGTGTTTTATTGTATTTGCTTTGCAGGTATGTTATACTGTTATACTGTACACAAAATGGGGGAGACATAGGCACAGTTGCTGAAGCTGTCTTCCTACTTCCTACACCAACAGGGAAAGAATGGACTCGGTACCAGTTTCACGATCAAAGGACCGCTTTGTCAGGAGGATAAATCTATAAGGTAAATTACATATATGAAAAGCTATACAAAAAATAACACGGCAGAAAAAATAAATTTACACAAAAAATATATCAAAAAGCATGTGTGTAACGGATACAGCAAAGACTTGAGTACAGTTGCTCACTAATGAGTCCAAGGCAAGGGGCATACTTCAATCACCACAGGATTCCCCTGCGGCGGACATGGGGGATTTATACGGATAATGATATATCTGAATAAATATATATGTAAGAATGAAAATTAAATTATGGTGATACCGGGCCTGCTAGAAATGAGAGAAGTGAGGTAAAGGGAAAATGAGGGGGGAAGGGAAAGAAGAAGACAGGGGAGGAAAAGAAAAGGAGTCAAGGAAGGACAGGAAAGGGGGAAGAGAGGGAAGGGCAAATAAAGGGGAAATAGAAAAGGAAGGCAAAGGGGAGGGGGATGATGGGGAGGAAGGGGGGGGGAGAGAATGGTGGTGGGGGAGGGGGAAAGTAAAATGTCAAGGGAGAAGGGGAGGGAAAAGGAGGGGAGGGGAAGAAAAGAAGGGGCAGAAAGAAACCGGAGGATGAAGTGGAAAGGGACACACGGGGAGGGGGTGGTAGAGGGGGAGAAGAAGGGAGTTTAAGCCAGGTCTTCCATAGGGCAGGGAAAGATAGGTTGTAAAAATGTATAGCATCAAAGCAGAGTGTTTGCAATCCCTGCTCTGCACGTCCAAACAGTCTGGGGGTAT
Organism: Rana muscosa; assembly: GCA_029206835.1. Classification (NCBI taxonomy): domain Eukaryota; kingdom Metazoa; phylum Chordata; class Amphibia; order Anura; family Ranidae; genus Rana; species Rana muscosa. The sequence goes on along the minus strand of CM055122.1, from coordinate 1,104,616,487 downwards.
AGAGAAAGCATAGAGTAAATAATATAGCGCTTTGCAGTGTCTGATGACATCGGACAGCCAAATTTAGTGACTACATAAATACATTAATGGATGTCCCAGTCACCCCCTCTTGGGATCTCCAATTCTTTGATGGAGTTCACGAATAGTCTTGTCTACGTAAAAAGCATTGCATCTGCATTGCATCTGAAGGTCATTAAATAAATCACCCCCATTGTGCCACAATTTGAGGAGGTGCTAGGGACAAAAGTTTCTCCATTAGGTAATTGGTATTTTGGATCTTCAAGAATCCAGGGGCAACGTGGACATTGGCCGCATTAAAAAGTTCCACACGTTCCAATCGAGGTTCGTTCTGGAATCTTATAATGGCTATTAGTCAGGCAGTCTCTTAGAGCGGAGGTTCTCTGGAACACGAGTTATGGGGTGGGTCTTACATGTCTATTCAGCACATGTTGGTCGGTAAGTAGATGCCAGTGATTGGACAAGATCTTTCTAAGTTGATGATGGTGGGCAGAGTATTTGGTGATGAACTTGACTGTATCAGCTTTTTGTGGTTTTTGGAGTGTTATAAAGCAATGAGTTTCTAGTATGTGCTAGAGCTCAGTTAAATGATTTTCTTAAGTTGGTGCGCATCTTCACTGGTCTCACGATTAGATTAGATTACGATTATCTGGTCAATGATTTGATTCGATTCCATGATACATCACGATTACTGACGAGCTCCGCTTGGGCCGCCTAGGCGGCCCTTCCTCCCTGCAATCTTCTGGGACACATCACAGAAGATTGCCCGGCTATGCAGGACAGCGCAGTGAGACATGCGCACCCGGCTGTGAAGCTTCAAGCTGTCACAGCCGGATGCCTACAGTAGTATTGCCAGCGCCGTGGACAGGCGGGGGAGAGAATGGAGGGTTCGTGTGGCCACATCGCTGGATTGTGGGACAGGTGAGTGTCTTTTTGCGCACACTTGTGGAATGGTGACAAACTACGGTACCTAAAAATCTCCATAGGTTAGAGTTACAGAGGAGGTCTAGTGCTAGAATTATTTCTCTCGCTCTGACGATCGCGGCGATACCTCACATGTGTGAGCGGCTTTTAGCCGCATCGGTTATCACTGGAAAGCCAACCGTTCGCTCTAAAAACGGTGCCGGGAGGATGCCTGCAGCTGTGGGCATCATCCCGGTAATCGATTTTCCTGGTCGCATGCATCAATGCCGCATCGGGGACACCCGAATCGGGATGCATCGATGCACCGATTAATTTTGGCACCCCTAGTAAATACCTTAATAGATGGTCCAGCTGGGCATCCTCCCTTGGAGAAAAAGATCCGCAATGCTCCCCAGAGGGCCGAGGGCCGCTTATGAGATCCCCAACCCGCAAGACGCTCAACGCGACCGCAAGGCGGCACATGATGTCACCGGGTCTGGTTTCCCGCACAGCACATGTGTGAACCCACGCTGACATGCAGGCGCGCATCATATATGTCAAATGAGCAGAGGAGCCCAAAACAATGATGATACAAGAGGGCTGCCCCCACCAGGGGAGTCAAATGTCTGCCAGTGTTGGGAATAAAGAATGATTGAGCAGGAATGGCCAATAGGACTCTCAGGTAGAAACAGGATTCGGATTAATGATACATTAAATTGAAGGCAGTTATAGTTGAGAAAGGCATAAAATAAATACTTAAACAACATATAGGATTTGTGTAAAAGAAATCAAAATGGGGGGGAAGAAAAATTGTGATTTAATGTTGTGGCCTCTATTGAACAATGTAGGGGCAGGTGATGACTAGATGAAGGGACCAGGGGGGCATCTGCGAAACCAATCCAAAGAAGAGGAGAAAGGAAAAAAGGGAGGGGAGGGGGGAAAAAGGAGAGGACCGGGGAGTTGGGAGGGAGGGGAAGGGGGAGGGAAAACCTCACAAAAAGGTTTGTAAGAAATCATTTAATTTACACCTGGGGGGATGGTGGCATGAGGCATTCAATCCACGTTGTTTTTTTGTTGTAGAATAATTCTGTCCCAGTCACCCACTCTTGGGATCTCCAATTCTTTGATGGAGTTCACGAACAGTCTTGCCCACATAAAAAGCATTGCATCTACAGGTCATTAAATAAATCGCCCTTATTTCCCACAATTTGAGGGGGTGTGTGGGACAAAAGTTTCTCCATTAGGTATTTGGTATTTTGGACCTTCAAGAATCCAGGGGCAACGTGGACATTGGCCGCATTGTAAAGTTCCACACGGTCCAATCGAGGTTCGTTCTGGAATCTTATAATGGCTATTAGTCAGGTGGTCTCTTAGAGAGGAGGCTCTCTGGAACACGAGTTCAGGGGTGGGTCTTACATGTCTATTCAGCACATGTTGGTTGGTAAGTAGATGCCAGTGATTGGACAAGATCTTTCTAAGTTGATGATGGTGGACAGAGTATTTGGTGATGAACTTGACTGTATCAGCTTTTTGTGGTTTTTGGAGTGTTATAAAGCAATGAGTTTCTAGTACCTGCTAGAGCTCAGTTAAATGATTTTCTTAAGTTGGTGCAGGAGTAACCTCACTGATGACGTCACTAGCAAGCAACGTGTTTCGTGAGCGTACAGGCTGCGTATGACAGGCTTCTTCAAGCTCTTGTATCCCTTACGTGCAATATTTGCGCCTACGTAGGAACTGCACCATGGGGGCAGATTTTCGGATCCAAGCAAACTCCTTATGAGATCGCCTCCTCCTAAGAGGTTACTCCTGCACCAACTTAAGAAAATCATTTAACTGAGCTCTAGCATCACTCCTCGCCTGCCTACACCAACAGTGCTCCAAGCCTCGCTCTGAAGCTCCTCCACCGTGGCCGGCCTTTCTACATCTCAGCGGTGCATGTTGACTCCCAGCAGCACAGCACCCCAGCAGGACCAGGAATGGACTGACAAACTGATGGTCTCCCCCATGTTTGGGACCCACTCAATGCCTACTTTTTACCTCGCAAATGTGAGTTGCCTGTGTTAATTACTGTGCTATTAAATTGTTTTAAACATCTACACCCAGAGGCGCCTCTTCCCTTGTCTTTTTCTACAGAATTGGAACACAGTTTCTGTTCCCCCCTGATGGCAGCCCTGAGAATGTATATGTAAACCCCTGGACACATTATTTATATTACTATTCTCATATCCCCAGTACTTGGACTCTTTTCTTCATTTTTTGTACATACATTTATGTACACTTGAAACACTTTTTATACTGATCAGATATCTGTTGTTCTGTTTTTTTTTTTGCGCATTTTACTTGTATATTACGGGACACTACGTAACAAGGCAGATTGCCATTCTCTCAGTACAGAAGTGTTCCTGTAAAGCAGAAACACTGATCCATGTCTTCCAATAGTAAAAGCACCTCCCCCACTACTCTGAAACACTATCTAGGCACACAGTAAACCCTTTGATTGCCCTTGATGTTAACCCTTTCCCTGCCAGAGTCATTGGTACAGTGATGGTGCATATTTTTAGTACTGATCACTGTAATAAGGTTACTGGTCGCCAAAAATGTGTCGAAAGTCTCAATCAGGTGTCCGGTTTGTCTCGCTATAAATCGTTGATCAACGCTATTACTAGTAAAAAAAAAAATCCCATAGTTTGTAGACGCTATAACTTTTGCGCAAACCAATCAATATACGCTTTTTGGGATTTGTTTTACCAAAAGTATGTAGCAGAATACATATTGGTCTAAATTGATAAAGAAATTTGATTTTTTTATTGTTTTTTATTGGATGTGATTTAGAGCAGAAAGTAAACATTTGTGTTTTTTGTCATTCTTTGTTGATAGCACAAAAAAAAAACACAGAGGTGATCAAATACCACCAAAATAATAGCTCTATTTGTGTGAAAAAAGGACATACATTTTATTTGGGTACAGGACCTTGCAACTGTCAGTTAAAATAACGCAGTGCTGTATTGCCAAAAATGGCCTGTCAGGAAGGGGGTTAAACCTTTCCGGAGGTGAAGTGGTTAAGCTCTGGGGCCAGTTAGGCCCCTTTCACACGGAGGGTCCGTTCAGATCCGCCTGTCAGTTTTTTAGGCGGACCTCAATAGACGCTCCATGTAGCCCTATGGAGCCACGGATGTCAGCGGTGACATGTCCGCTGACATCTGCTCCGCCAAAGTGTGACGGAGGAAAACCCTATTTTTCCTTCCGTCGGCGGAGCGGATCGGATGTCAACGGACTTTACGGTCCGTCATCATCCGATCCCCCATAGGGGAGAGCGGCGCTCTGACAGGGCGGTCCCTGCACAGTGTGCGGGGACCGCCCAGTCATCCGCCGGCTCAGCGGGGATCAACGGAGCAATCCCCGCTGAGCAAGCGGAGCTTCACGGGGCGGATCTTCACGGATCTGCCCCGTGTGAAAAAGCTCTTACTTTGCAAGAAGGGACAGCTTATTTGCTTTTGTAACCCCATTGCACATCACATGAAAGAACAGTGTTTAATTTTAGTAATTTGGCATCATATCATTACATAGATATGGGCTTATTCTATATAAGAGTGAAAAAAGCTAAGTACTATTACTAATCTGGCTAAAGTAAAGTGAATTTTGATTGGTTAATAAAGGGTTACTGCACATGTGTTTGCGCTTACTCTTTGCACCGTTTCCCAAATAAGCCCTGTAATGTTTCTGCACATTTGCATTTCAGCCCTCCTCTGTTGTTTGCAATTACTGAACAGGTACTGCAAGTCAATAAACATCTCTGCCGGTCACCAGGTGTTCGGGGTTTGCTCAACACCTGCACATAATTTTCTGTAGATCACTCATGAGATATGCTGTTAAACATTTAGCTTCCTTCCTGCCACAGACCAGGTATCCATACTAAATGACTTAAATATAAATAACAAGCTTCCCTTACTTGATAAATATGTTAGCTATAAAATCTTGCTGACAAGGTATACGCCATAAAACGCATGTTTTATTTTAGCTTTTAGCTTTATATATGAAACTGTACACTTGGTTTTTCCAGGGCTAAATCATGCCATTACAAGTAGTGTCAGAATTTAGCGTACAGCTAGTATACAGATGATGATCTTTTAAGCTGATCGTTAAAATATTTCTACACAAACACAAAAATGCATACTTGTTAAAACAAACCCTACAAAAAAAAAAAAAAAATACAATTTGTTTTTTCCAAAACAACTAGCTTTTGTACCAGTCTAACCCTATAAAAAAAAATTAAAAATGCCAGCATGTAAACAAGTTTTTATGTAAGATAAGAGCAACAGTGCTTCAGTCTGTCATTGCTTCTATCTATCACCCTGAGTAGGATCACCCTGCCTGTGTTGGTGCAATGTCTGTTCATGTAGCCTTGTATAAGACTTTTGCCTATGATGCTATATTTCCATCCATAGTACCTGTCTGGTTCTCTAATTAACCTATGTGTTAAGGCTCATTAACATATGAAATCACTTTTTACAGAGCAATCAGTCATCACTTGAATGAGGTAATACTACATTATATTGAGGTTTAGAAATTGTAATGCTATGTGCACATAATTCATAATTGCCCATGATGCCTTTGGAGAAGGTCTATAGTTTGCACTGGGTACCAACATGTTGTTACCATAATTTAAACCACGTGTTTCAAGCAAAGTTTTTACTACTTCATGATAGGTTTAGCCACGTATTAACTAATTTACTTTAGAAAACGTATAAAGATTTAGTGAAAAAAGTCCAAGTAATAGCATGCTAAACATGTTGCCTATAGAAATGAAATTGAAAAATCTTTGCTAGCCTGACTTCAGTGAAGTTCACTCTGAATATTGTTGTAGATTAATGCACTTTGTGCTTTACTCCTTGTACTGTTCATCGCATAAGGCTGGTAGAGTTCTTGGTACACAACAAGATTCCAAAACTTTGCAGTACTAACATAACGAAACACATTCTTAAGACCTGTCTATGTATAACATGCTGCAATTTTTCTAACAGATTTTGTGTTGGCCCATTAACAATAGCGTTATCTCTTTAATCCATTTAAATGCTGCAATTTGAATTGGAGATAATTGAGAACAAATGTATATTTAAGATTTCAGCACTACCCTAGTATATACAATACATCTGCATTTTAGTAATTAGGCAGACATTTAGTGGACAAATCTGTATCTTGAGGCCATAACTTGGTAGGCTCTTAATCTCTTCTGAATCTTACATTTCATGCCATTTTTTTTTTCATCTAGCTAGTCAGTTAATCAAAGTCCAAGTATGGTCAAGCTGAAGTCATGAGACATTTAATGTTTGCCACTGGGCTTATCTGAGAAAATGGGTCTCTTTATTTAGATTAGGATTGCAATGTAATTAAAAATCATGTTTTGAACTAAGTCAGCACATATAATTGTAAGTGATTCAAATCAGCTTCAGGGTGTTCCTTGAATGACTTGCATTTCATTTTCATTTAGTGCTCTTTGTAAACAGCACTGTACTGCGCATTTCTTAAGACTGAAAGAGCAGTCAGTGACGAAATCCCCATAGTTCTTAAAGAAAATCCATGAACTTTCAAAGGCTTACAGTAGTTATTCTTCAATGATCTACGTGACCTGCAGGTTAGTTTGCTGGCCGTATTTTAACTAGATGTATAGAAAGGCTCATTCACATTTACAGCAGACCTTACCACCTCTCTGAAAAGTAATAGCTGGTGAATCACTTTTTGGTGATGGTTGACAGGCGTCTCTAGTTATATGCCACACGTCTCAAAAGCATGCATTACACATGGTTGCAGGGTGATTGTGGTGTGGCCCCATTCACTTGAATGCATAGGCGTGCACACAGGGTGTGCCGGGTGTGCCCAGGCACACTCTAGTCCCCACATGCGCATTAGTGTTATCGTTCTGTGTAGCAACAGGAACATTGGAAATATCTCCCTCTTACCGGCTCTGCCATAAGAGAAGTGTTTATGCTCTTCTCTTTCACTGTGCCAATGATCAATGTGCCGGGGTCATATATATGTAGATACATACACATGCATGTGTGTTTGAGCTTAAGGGTGCACACCCTAATGCATTAGGCTGCGCACACCTATGCTTGAATGGGTCATGTTCGGTGTTGGTACTGCCCATTAAATGCAACATGTGGTATAATTTTTGCTATAAAGTGAAACATTGCAGCTGAAGCATGTGTATAATCCTACCCAACCACCATTGCAGTTTAAGAAACTTGGTAAACTGGCTGCTCCACTGCCTATTTTTACCATGCCCCAGCCACCCATGTGAACTAGCCCTCCTACATTCTCCATGCATATGTTCACTAATAGAGACAGGTAGTTCCAACCATAGATGGAACCAAAGGCTGCATGCTTTGAAATCCAAGGGCATTGCTAATATCGAGTATGATAGTATATTATGTAGCATGTGTTCACAAAATTAGCTGTCATATAAAAGTAGCTATTAAGCATTGCCAATCATAATTAGCAAATCTGAGAGCTTTATAGCTTATCCATTATCATTACTGACCTTTTGGTATTCCCTGTAGGGATTGTTACTGAATTGGTCCGGCATCCCTTCCCAGGAAGATTGCCAGTACTTCCTTCCTTTATAGCACAGTCTTGTCTTAAAATTGCTATTATTTTCACTGCAAAGTAATTCACAGAAAGGGCAATTTAACAATGCCTTGTATGTAATTTAACAACAATATTCCAAGTTATTAGAATATATACACAGTATGTGTAGTACATTAACATTTTTAAAATGGCATACTTTAAGGTTGATTCATTGGAGCATATTTATTTTATACTGTATATACTGTAGTATGAATGCTGATTTAGCTTGGTAAGTGAAGTTGTACCTTGCACATGATTTTGCATTCAAATTGAGCAAAGCTTTACATTTATTGATTGAAGTAAACATTCCCATTCTACAGAAAAAAATAAAAAATAAAACATTTTCTAGTCCTTGAACAAATCAGCACATGCCCACTGCAGCATACCTGATTGGAGCCCTGTGCTGCTTCTACCACTCCCAATTTAAGCATTTTTTTTGCTTAATGCCAAGTCAAATTTAGATACCTACACTACTTGCATTTAAAAATACATTTAATGAATACAGAGCCGGATTGCATCTTATAGATCTGCCTGGAGTTCAGCTTGAAGTTTCACATCTAAAACTAAAAGTAAGATGGTTCTTGGCACAGTAAAGCTTTAAAACAGAAGTTATTTACATGGCTCATTCTATCACATATCCCAAAAAGAAATCTTTGACACAGATGAAGTCAACTCAATACTTTCTCCTTCTTCTCACTTCTAAAACACTGCTGAATGGGCATATGCCAGCATGTACAAAGCCTTATGGTTCTAAACTGATGTTAGAAAGCCAGTTGGTTTCAGAAACCCTTGTTTTGTTCTCCCCTAAATCTTGCAAAACTGTAGCAAGAATTTTGCCCATTAAACTATATGTGTTATATGTAGCGGGGTGCTAAATTTAGGGGAAGTGTTTGGGTGGTAGTTATGCCCAAACACCCTAATTTGTCAGGGTTTTGCAACCATTTTATCCGCAGGGAGAGTATTGGTGTACAGTTCCCTGTGGCCTACAGGTGGCGCTCCAGTTGTTGAGGAACCGGAGTTTGAGAGACCGGAGGATGCTGTTTCGGTCTTTACGGAGTGCTCGCTCCCACCGCCCAAGAGGAAGGACGGCTATGTTACAGCTTCCTGCGGCCGTGGTGGAGTCACACCCCAGCGCTTGCCCGGATCGGATGCTTCCGTGGGAAAACGTTCCGGACGTCCCACTTCGGCTACAAGCCGAGGTAAGCCGGGGAAAGGGACCTTGGCTGAGGTCCGAAGAATCAGGAATGCTTGGGTCAGGGATCCCAGGGCCCTTGAACTGGTTAGAGGCGGTGATTCATCATCTATCCGGAGTTACCTGCCGGCGGAGGAATGTGATACCTCCGACCTGGAGTCAGTCTCTGATCCAGGGGATGATGTGGCCATTGATGAGTTGTTTGAGCGGAAGGGTTGGGATAAGATGCCCCTGTCCTCGTCCCAAGGGAAAGAGGACTCACCCATGTTTACTGGGGATACCACACCCCGGGTGGAGGCCCCGGAGCCTGAGGAGGAGTCTGTCCCACTGTCTACCCTTCCACCATCAGAGATGCCTGCACCTGTTGCCGAGGTGTCCAGAGTGTCACTACGGGCCCCCATAACTGGTCCGGAGGCAGTGAAAGTGCCTCGACACCCAGATACCATAGTTTTGCCAGCGACGGGAGATCGAGCGACCATGCCGCTATTGTCTCGGTTACAGAGGTTGTTCAACCAAAGAGTTGCAAGCAAGTACGGATGGGAATACCCGTACTTACCAAAATAACTTTTATTTGAGGTAGAGGTCCATAGATGTCGATGGTACGCGGATTTTGTATGGACTCACTTGAAGGTACCCCAGGTCCGGAGGTACTATTCTTGTTCTGCTGCAGTTACCAAATGTTTCAAAGACTGTAAGGAGTCCTGGATGCTGGGAAGGCATATACATGCCGATAAGGTGGTTGTTTGCAGGAAAGAAAAGGACAATGCAGAATACCACATAGACACGCTTGATAAGAACTGGAAGCCATTGGTATTGCCAGACCCGCAATACTATTTTTAGAGACTGAATTCTTGTGTTGCCTTTTTGCTTTAAACTGGAGTGTACTCTCCTGGGGCCAAGAACTCTGACCCTTGCATAGGTTTTTTTTTCTACTTACTGGAAGAGCGGGAGCAGTTTTTTTTTCTCCCTCTCACAGTATCAAAAGACAGAGACTTTTGGGGTAGAATAGCTTAGAGAAAGGGCCAAAGGAGAAGAAGCAGGAAGATTTACCCTTGGAAGAAAGAAGACATTTTCCTAACAGGTGTCTTGACGGTGGCGCTTCCACTAGGTTACATTGCAGTTCAAATGCAACTTACTTTTAGAAGGGAGAGGTTTTTCTCTCGGGGAGAATCTCTTTATTCTAATGTACATAGTTTAGAATGTAAATTATTTGTTGTGTGTTTTCTTCCTCTACAGGAGGACGCCGAGCAAACCACTGAGAATGGGGTGGGTTTAGCTATTGTAGATGGGAGGAGAATGTGAATCATAAATGTGTTTATGTGACATTGAGAATGTGATGTACACATGTGTTTTCTTTGCTCTTCTTTCACCTCTGCATTTACCTCCCTTTTCCCCATATTCAGATTCCGGCACAATCTAACTTTTTTTCTTTTGTTCTCCAAATTGTTTTTTTTAGTTTCTGGAATGGGCCTATGTTGACTCAGGCTTGAGAGGCATAGGTTTGCTCCAGACACTGGGGACCAGTGTCCATTAGTGGGGGGAGTATGTAGCGGGGTGCTAAATTTAGGGGAAGTGTTTGACTGGTAGTTATGCCCAAACACCATAATTTGTCAGGGTTTTGCAACCATTTTATACACAGGGAGAGTATTGGTGTACAGTTCCCTGTGGCCTACAGGTGGTGCTGCCATAGTAGGCTAGGGTTGAACCACTAGTACATGGCTGTGCTTTTTGTGTCCCCTCTTGGCAAACGTACGGTAGGGCGGGGTTAACCTGCTGTGCATGCTGGGGGAGGAGATAAAAGGGGCAGACGCTGCCTGTTTGGGGTTGTGGTTAGTCGGTGGGGTCCTACCCCAGGTTCTTGTTCCAGTCCACCCTGGGCGCCCTAGGCCCAGGAGCGGGTGTTCTCTGTTCCTGTTCCATCCTGGACACCTTTAGTCCCAGGGTGAGGTACTACACTGCTGTTCCTGTCCGTCCTGGGTGCGTGGACTCGGGAATTGCAGCAAAGGCCTGGGCCCAGCACCTTTGGCTGGAGCCCATCGGGGATCAAGGAATCTCAGGGTGCCATCTTGTGAGGGGACCCGTATCTGAGTAGAGGAGGCCGGGTGAGGAACCGCTCCGAAGGACTGATGCGGTAGTCACGTGAAGGAAAGGGTCCTGGTAACTCTCCGGAGGGATGTCTTCTCCCTAAGCCAAGGCCAAGTTCACCAGGTCTGTGATAGAGGCCTTGAGTAAAGCGTGAGTGTCATTTGGCTGCTAGTCTTGTCCTAAATAGACTATCCATTTGAGGCTGAGTCTGTTCGAGAAGCTGAACAGTGAAGTGACTGAGATTGTGCCTGGACCTCTCCCCACATCTTGTGCTGTCCCTTTTCTTGCTCCAACCTTTGTTCCTATCAAGAGACTGTTATTTGCTAAGAGAAGAAATAAACTCTCTGTTGGAGTTACAGCGAGTGTGGACATTCTATTCACTGGGGGAAACAAGTACTCAAATCTGTAATCCACAGAGGTGAGAAAACATTTTCTGGCTCGACTGTGAAATGACCCACCAACAACACCGCTCAACCTCTTAATACAGGAGGGTACGGGCTTCTGGCATGGTGTGCCCCTTCTTCCTGCGAAGAGCTGAAGAACAAGGCAGGTAAAAGGGGGTCTGTGCGCTACTTATATAAGGCAAAATGTTTGTGTATAAAAACCATTATAAGGAGAAAAGGAGAAACTGCAGTCCATTGATCTTTCCAAAGAATGGCTGTGCGGGTGGGGGGGGGGTTCAGTATAAGTCTGACCATTGGAGGACAGCAGGCTGTGCCCTCAACACAGCCAGAAAACTGACCATGCTTTTAAGGATGTGCTCTCATGCCTTGTGTGGTCAGTTTGAAATAGGAGAGCAGGGGAAGGGGCAGGATCACAAGCTATTTCACACAAAGGCAGCAATAGAAAGAGAACAGTATACTTTTCAATAATAAGTACATGGTACAACAGACACCTGTCAGGAATATGAATTGTTGGGTCAACATATTCTTTAAAGAAGCTGCCTTCAGAGAAATAGAAAGGCTGAGTTTACAAAATGTATCCTTATTGATTCACTATTACTTTCTGAGTCCTGAGCTAAAAATGTATACTGACAAGGAAAATCAGAAGTCTGTATCTGTAGACTTGTTCGAGATTCAAAATACTGAAGCTCAAAAAGGAAACTTTTTTCTTTTTTGCAGAATTAAAGGTCAGCAAGGGCATCCACCAAGTTTCTCTTTAAGGAAACCTATGTTAGAACATGGGAGCTGTTTTTTTGAAAGCTTTGGGGTCACCATTGTTATTGTGTCTTCATTATATAGGTATGGAAATCATGAAGGTTGTTAGGGTTTCTGCATGTATTGCTGTTGGAAAGAAATTACATAGCTGTTTTGTATTTTAAAAAAAATAAAATAAGCAGTGTCTATCACTTTAAGCACTGTAGCTACTCTTCCCATTCTACTATCAGTATATTTCTGTTGTACCCAGGGATCTGCGGGTCTATTAAATATGTTTCAGAGCCCATCCAAATTTTTGTATTGTGATAACAATCACATAAAAGTATGTGTTTACATACATGACCACACTGCATAGCAATGTACCTGCTATATGTGCATTGTGGTGACATTCATCATGAATGGCACCCCAACACACTCTACAGTAGAGTGCACGAATGTCGCAATGCAGTGCACCCCATCACAATGCACCATAACAGAAATCTTCAGTGTAAATGAGCCCTTCCATATATGCTGTACCCCAACAGTAATCTGGTGTGAAGTATATTCATTAAAGCAGAGGTCCGGCGGTAAAATAAAAAAAAAATCAAAAGTCAGCAGCTACAAACCACTTGAGCTGATGACTTTTAATAAGCACACTTACCTGTCCAGGTTGCCCGAGATGTCGGTCGCCCGAGGCCGATCCGTCTCTCAGACTGGGTCCCGGCACCACCATCCTCACTAAGGGAAACAGGCAGTGAAGCCTTGCGGCTTCACTGCCCGTTTCCTACTGCGCATGAGCGAGTCGCGCAGCTCTTTGTGAATGGGCACACCGTCCTGTGTGTCCCAGAAGGCAGCTCGCCTCCATTTCCCAGGAGGCAACATGAGGAGGAGAACACAGAACCTCACCGCGGACGAGGAAGAGGCAGATTAGGATGATCTGCCTAGCAACAGCCATTTCTGGTAAGTATATAAAATGTTTTTATTATTTTTTTTAAACCTTTTTGGCTATATTTTTTTTTTTTTAGGGTGGACCTCCACTTTAAAGTGTGCATGCCTGATTACAAGAAAAAATAAATAAAATATGAAATCATTAATCAATAAACAAATCCCATCTTCCCGACATGTGCCTGTCAATGTAGTGGGCACAGTGGCCAAAGAGGGAGGGAGCTCACTGATAAAAGAGTGTCCAAAATGGACTAACTGACCTCAGTGTCCAGCCCCGACAGATTCATGTACCTGTCACAAATAGGTACATGAACTGTCTGCAAACACCAACAATTTCATTGCAGCGTCCAACAGAATATCTACCACCCTTTATGAATTCCCCCAGTGTTTTTATTTATGAGATCTCTATTCATCCAGCAACTATGCCACAGGAGGATTTTTTTTTCATGTTTCGCATCTTAACATTCCAAGGTGGTTTTGCATATTTCTTACATGAAGTATTTTTTGCAGTATGTATGTTTTTAGCAATAGTAGAAGCATTCCAAAAGATTTGTACTGAGCAAAAAGCACTCAGAGCATGCCCAGAGTAAGCAAGCAATATTGTAATCACTTAATCTACAGAGAATACACAGTAGGCACATTTAAGTTCATCCGGATATGCAGTCCAGATTCTATTCTCTATACTTCCTTATAGGAATATATTCAATATGACTTTAGCTATACCAAATGTTTGATTTTATTGCATACTATATGAGGAAGTACCTTCTTTAACAGAGGCATGTGTTGATTAACAAAAGATTTTTTTTTAATTAGGTGTATTAATTAGAAAGGAGAGTTGCTAGCAGTGTCTGAAAAAGTCCCATGCTGACAGCACTTGACTAGGGAAATCACAAAGAGACCCAATTTTGTATTAAATAATCAAAATGAAAAATAACAAAGAAAAACTGTTCATAACATAAAACATGTAATTAATCTACATTAGATAGAAAAGTAAGGTTCTACTAAGTGAACTTCAAAAGATAGCATTTATATGTACCTACTGTAAAATTAAAACATTTTAGAATGTTTGGAGAGAGTAGGGAAGGGTTAAAACCCTTGTAAGGTTTTTTTTTTTTTTTTATCACTTTATACATTATTTAGCTCTACATGACCACTGGACAAAAAAAGGGTGAGAAATCCAATTTTTCAGTTTTCAAGAGATTAGGAGGTGAGGGGAAATCAGTTCTGGTGGGATCTTTAGTTTCAACCATAACTGATTGAGAGGGGATTTCCTCTTACTTACTAAAAGGAAGTGACAGGAATTTTAACCAGTCACCAATGGCATACCTTGTGTATTTTAAACAAGAGCCATATTATTTTTGGCATGAAAAGCAAAACAAAATGCAAGGATTTAATAGTCGTACATGAAACATGGAGATAATAAAGGCATGCTAGTCCACCCTGACAAAAAGTTAGGATAAGACAAGCATGCTTTGATAGCCACAGGCCTATAGGTGACTTCATTGTAGTTAAATAAACCTGTAAACAGTGGCGACAGGCAGCAAATAGGCAATAATTACAATACAGAAGCAGAAAACATTGCATTTATCACCACATGGGCTGAGTAAGATGAGATGAAGTTGGTTTGCCCTCATTACGTGGTGCCCCTCAGTCCCTCACTTCCTGGTCAGCCACTAACTGTCTGTGTATTCTCAGACTTATATATATATGGAAAGGAATTGTGCAAACCTAAACAACATACAGTGTAATTGATATGACCCTTGTAATATACAGTACATGTAAATAATATTAGTCCAACACTCAGTGAAAATCAAACAATAAAGGTAATCAGATAAAACGTGTGATTATGCGGTATTATTTATAAGTCCTGAAGATAAAGCTGTAAATCAAGTGATGATAAATGTTCATATAAACTTCTGATGCAGCGCCTTGATATCTGCAATATCAGCTAGAAGCTGTTTTTATTATCCCAGCGGAGAAATATAAAGCCAGATGGCCTCTTACTGGACAAGATGGACCCCAAATTATAAGGGTCAGACATGCCTGACATACACAGTGATCACCTGTCGCGGCTCCGGCCAATCACAGAGCCGGAGCCAGCGATACCCGGAAGTAACTCCGGGAGCGACGTCGCCAGCCTGAGCGGGGTATGAGGACAGCTGCGGGGGCTTTGATCTAAGGTAAGTACCTCATAATGAGCTAGTATGCTATGCCTACCAGCTCATTATGCCTTTGACTTGCAGGTTATTTTTTATTTAGTTTTTTGTTCTGTGGCTTTACAACCACTTTAATGATTACCTTTAGTACACTCACTGGTATGGTAGTATTGCCCAGTATTCCCTAAATTGTTGGTCCACTGGTTTGCTCCACTAGAACAATGGCTTTATGCCAGGTCTGTAACATTCGTTTCTTGGCTTACCTGGGTACAGGTCCCCACAAATCCTAGGTGTTTTTTTAATGATGTACAACAAAACAGTGCAGGTTTTGGAGCCTGAGCTACCTTGTACCTTAAAGCAATTATAAAAATGAATCGTTGGCTACAAATTAAAAGGGTAATGCAATACCTAAAATACTATTTCACAAAATGGATTGTTTGTTACTGGCAATTATACACTCATAATAATTGTTTTCTAAGCCAGTGTTTCTCAACTCCAGTCCTCAAGGCGCCCCAACAGGTCACGTTTTCAGAATTTCCCTCAGATGAAATGGCTGAGGTAATTACTAAGGAAGTGAAATTGATCAAATCACTTGTGCAAAATAATGGAAAGCCTGAAAACATGACCTGTTGGTGCGCCTTGAGGACTGGAGTTGAGAAACACTGTTCTAAGCTGAAGTCATAAAAGGTTTATTCTTCTGTACCTTTATTTCACAAGAATCGCTATTTGGAAACATAATGTATCATAGTCTGCCAGGTCACATGGTTGTCCTTATTTTTTTGGTTCCTTATAGATTTCCTGTGTATTGTATAACAACATACAGTATAGACAGACACATATAAGTAACAATTATTTTATTTCAACCCAGAACAGCACACCCCTTACTCAGGACAAGATACTTCAAGCTTGTTTGGGCAGAGACAGCCTTATGCAATATCACACCGGGAACTTGTCACATGTAGCAGCTAGTAGGTGCCTTGGGATTGTCTAATTTCACATATCTAAATTAACAGGGTGTGGAACAAAACAGATTGTTTAAGGTGAAAGATTCTGTGGTTGTTGTCTGGGTGAGACATTCTTCATTACAGAGCACAAAATGAGTAATTCTGCTGTCTGGAAGAGTCTGAATTATGCTATACAACACACCTTTTCATAACCTGGCTTACCTTTTATGCATATACTTAGTGCAATGGTATTAAAGCGATAAAAGACAAACAAAACATTCTGTTTGTAAGCGATACAGAAAGCCATGATCATCACATGCTATTTATACACGGTAACTTAAGCAAAGCAACATTTACTTTGATTTTCAATTCTACAACATAATAACATAATTATGTTTTTTGACATTTTAAAATGTAAATTTTTAAAAGAAAGAAGCCAGGACAAATATGTTTTAGCCATAACACTTTTGTCTTGTTTATGGGAACATAACAGGTTTTTCTAAAATCACCACCCACTGATACTTACCTTTTCCGCAGTATCCCAGTGCCCTGGTACCAAAATTCAAAAACAAAATGTAATATATTATAGCTCACCAGTCACCAGTCTTAGATTTAGTGTCTACCACTGTTTTCCTGAAATTCTCCCTTTATTAATACCTTAATGATGCTGATTGTAATACATTTGCTCTTTTAGGATGACACTTATTTTGTTGTACATTTATGGAAGGAGCAGCTTTGTCACCCTAAGCTGCTCACTTGCATTTTGGATTTCAGGCTGACAGCATGTGTCTATAGGCTAAACCTAAGGAGGAGCCAGGTCCATGATATTATTAAAGGATGTGTACCTGCACATAGTATATGAGTGAATGAAGAAGAGGCCTCCAGAAGAAGAGCCGTGTGAACTTCAGGGATAAAAAAATGAGTATAACAACTCATTATTGAAACTAAAAAAAGTTTAGTAGCCCATCAGTTTTAAACCATATGCAAGCTTTTTTTTTTGCATAGGGCTCAGTAATGCTTTAAATCTTTAAATAGGCTATCCTATCCTCTATTCAGTCCACCATGAATGCTGCTGCCAGACTCATCCATCTACAAACCACTCAGCATCTTCTAACCCTCTCTGCCAATCCCTCCATTGGCTGCCACTCACCCAACAAATGAAATACTAACAATGACTTACAGAGCCATCCACAACTTGGCCTCTAGCTACATCACCAACCTAATCTCAAAATACCAACTAAATCGCTTTCTTCGTACCTCCTGCTCTCTAGCTCCCGTGTCACCTCCTCCCATGCTTGCCTCCAGGACTTCTCCTGAGCCTCTCCCATCCTTTGGAATTCCCTACCCCAATCTGTCCGATTATCTCCTACTTTATACACTTTTAGGAGATCCCTGAAAACTTTTCTCTTCAGAGAAGCCTATCCGGCCTCCACATAACAACTGTACATTCATATTCTTCATCAGCTCATTCCCCACAGTTATTACCCTTTGTATCACTTGACCCTCCCTCCTAGATTTTACGTTTTAATGGGCATGGCCCTCTTAATTCCTCTTGTATTAAACTGTATTGTAACTGTACTGTTTGCCCTAATGTGGTAAAGCGTTGCACAAACTGTTGGTGCTTTATAAATCCTGTAAAATAATAATAATAACCTGCATGCTCTGAGATTTTCCTCTCAATCCCTGAGTTGCTGACCCAGAAAAAACAGCTAGTAGTACAGTATGTACATAGCATTGACTGGACTTTGACTTTAATTACAGGAATTTTTGAAAACAAGAAAAACAAAGCAGGCCTGACCTGAAAATATATAAGTGCACTTGTGATTGTTTATCTTACCTTGAATACTACCTTATAAATCAGCTCATCTTACAAAATATTGTGTGCTATGTTGAAACTATGAATATTGTCTAAGGGAAAGTACCATGATTCAGAAAAACAAGCTTTTGTTTGCTCCATTACTAGCATCGATAGACAAATCTGCTTGGGTTCGAATCAAGGGCGGGTTTGGCAAACAGGTCCAAAAACCCACAAATTGTAATCTCCTTGTAATCCCGAACACTGGGGTGTCAGCGGGAACTCCAAACTGACATGGGACAACAGGTCCCGCGAACCATCATAAGGGCCATCTAACTCGGCAACACAGTTACAGGTAATCCTTGATAGATGTATTACCAGGAGTAAACACAGTTCTGAACTCGCATTGTGTGAAAAAAATCATTGTATGTTTCCAGCAGTTCCCTCAGCCGAGGTAGAGCGATTGGCAATCTTCAGGTGCATCAATCTTCAGCCGCCGCAGGTCTCTGAGTTTGGCGGAGCGCGTTTGCATTGGCGTCTAGCCAGTCTGAGGCTTCAGCAGGGTGTTCAAAAAAATGAGCCTGGCCCCGCAGGATGACTCTGAGTTTTGTTGGGTAAAGCATAGCATAGGGTGCCTGCAACTTCTGTAGGCGTTTTTTAATCTCAATGAAACGCGCGCGGCTCTTCTGAACAGCAGCTGAAAAGTCAGGGTAAAATGAGACCCACGTGTCATTATACTGAATATTTCTCTTCTCCCTGGCAAGCCTTGGTATAATTTCTCTGTCCCTGTAGTTCAGCAGGTGGGCCAGTATCGGGCGAGGAGGATTGCCCGAAGGGAGAGGGCTGGGTTTCTCTAATCAGCATGGGGAGTTTATTTTCTCACAGAGACTGTACATTTATTCACTGCTCTCAGGATGGCAGCTAGTGTAGGCTGCTCTCCCCCTCCACACGGGGTCCTCAGCCTCCTCCAGAGAGTTAGAGCCTCCCTCCGCCTGAGCCATCATGGTGCCTGCTCCCTGCTCTCTCTCCTCCCCCTCCATGTCAGTATCACTGTGTGCAGCACACTCATCCAGGGGCTGCATGCCATGCCTGATTTCTCAGTCATTTTCTGGGCATAGTACCGCATATCTTTGGGGGGATCTCCGGTGCTGTCCTTGGGGTATTTCAGCTGTTTACTCATCCCCTCGTTTGCCTTCTCTGCGCCGCGCGCCTTCTGTGTGGATGGCGGAGTGGCACCATTTTGGTGATTCAGCCGCGGGCCTTCTCCTCTCTGTCCACGGGTCATCATAACCTCTGGAGGCACTGGGGAAGTCAGCGGAGTGTAGAGGAGACATTCCGAGGCTAGGATGGCAAAAAAACGGGCATTTTAAGGTGCCGCAAACCGGATTAAATCAGGATCAAGCCGGGAGCTCTGTGAAGAAGCATCTGCTTACATGCCGCGCTGGCCACGCCCCCCCCCCCAAACCCACAAATTGTGAACTTTAATGTAAACCCTTTTGAAGTCAATGGGAGGAGAATCTTTAAAGGATAATAGACAGGGTATAGTCAAAAGAAGGCATGAGAGCTGGGCAATGAAAAGGGGACATGTACCAATGCAATAAAAATGTTTTGAAATATTCTGCAAGGAACAGTTCCTTTTATAAGGCTTAAACTGAAACATTTTAAAATACACAATATCCTTAAATAATATGCTTGGGGAATGTTTTAAATCTGCCTGTGAAGTGGCTCATCTGTAGGATGTACAAACAGAAGTGACATTTACAAAGAAAAAAAATGACCATTTAAATTGCCATCTGTTAAATTACATTTCTGGGTGCTTTATTCTGTTTGTAAATAAAGCGGCCAGGAATCCCCTTCATCTGTACCAGACCTTTATCCCAGATGAGGGTCTGGTATTGACTGTAAGGAGGAACCCACATAAAAGGGAAATATCATTTAGCAGCCGGCTAAATTATAAATTGTATTTTTGTTTCTTTGTAAATGCTTTCATAGATACTACAGTGCACCACTTCAAAGCAGGCTTAAGGCATGTTATTCAAAAGGCTGCAGAGTAGACCATTATCCACCGAGCTAGGGAGAGCCCTACATAACTTTTTGTCGTAAAGGCACATTGGATGTTATGGTGCACCATAACAAACAATGACCCTGCAGCTGCTGGCATCCTAGAAACCAATGATGTCATCAGTTGATTAGACGACCCGTCAGAATTTGTAACGGAAGTGACGTTCCGTCGCCACCATCTTGCTACACCCCGCACTCCTCCACAGTAACGATACAACAAGAAGGGAGCAAGCGGACATCTTGTTACACCCTCTGGAGTTTTGCATTTCACAGTTATTTTTAACAGGAAACGGAGCATATATGGTGAAATACAGAATTTAGAAATCCCTCAGACTGTTTACATGTTGAATTATAAAAGCTGCTTCTAAAATTCAACATCTAAACAGTCCGGATTTCTAAATACTGTATTTCACCTTATAAGCTCAGTTTACTGTTAAAAATAAAAGTGAAATGCAAAACTCTGGTGGGTGTAACAAGATGTCTGCTTTCCCCATTCTCGGTGTATAAATACAATTTAGGAGTGCGGGGTGTAGCAAGATGGCGGCGACAGAATGTCACTTCCATTACCAATTCTGACGGGTCGCCATTTCTGAGGGAACAACGGCACACTCGCTGAAGCAATGGCATGTGCTGATGAGGTCAGCAGATACAGCGGATATCAACTAAACCGTGCAGGTTTAGGAGATATCCAGGGTAGCTACAGTTAAGCCTTTTTATAGGCTTACCTGTAGCAAAAAGTGGTTGTAAATGGTTTACAACCACTTTAAAGTGTTAAGCCTAGTACACACGGCCGGGAATCTCGTCAGGAAAAAACCTGACGTTTTTCCTGACGAGATTCTTGACAAGAATCTTGTGCCGGCCGAGTGTACACACGTACGATTCAAAAGAATCGCCGTTCTTTTGAATGGCACAAACGCGATGACATCATCAATTACGACAAGCATGCGCTCGTCACATTCGATGCTGTCACCGCCATCTTGCTTCACCCTACCTATGCCTTAGAAGCTACCGTGCATGCGTCAAAGTCATTTCGAGCATGTGGACAGGTAAGTATACACACGCTCGGGTTTCTCGTCGGGAAACAGGTCGTCAAGAATCCCGACGAGAAAATAGAGAACAGGATCTCTATTTTTCTCGTTGAGATTCTGGGCAGATTTCCCAACGAGAAACCTGAGAGCGTCGTACACAAGCGCAGTTTTCTCGGCAAGAAACGACAAGAAAACAGCTGGGAGAGCTTTCTTGCCAAGAAAACCGCTCGTGTACGAGGCTTCAGAGTTAAAATCAGCTATGTCTAGATTGTGTCAAAGAATAAAACAGATTGAAGTTAGAGGAGGTGCTAGACACTGATGCCAGAGGTATCTTTAAAAACCAAAAGCAGGAAAAGTCAGGAATGACAGTGAAGTCAGGACAGGTAGAGTTTAGGTAAAGCCAGGCAAGCAGGTTCGTCAAAAAGTAAATCTGTGAACAGAAACAAGAGCTGAACCCATGAGCTAAGAAACGATTCAACAACTTTGTAAAAAGAGGCCTGATCATCTTGAGCATGGGAAATCATTTAGTAAAGTACTAGAGGTTATTTACGTACAAAGTAATGGCCAATAAAGAACGTGAAAGTGTGTTTAATTGAAATGCCCAATAATGTGAAAGAAAAATTTGAAATGAACTCCAGTAAGCAATAAAATACTTTACATTAGTGTGCACCCCCTCCCTTTCCACCCAATACATTCACAAGTTGTTGCTTGTTTAGTCTACAGGGAATAATGCGGCACCAGTGATCTTTCAAGTTTCTGCTCCATGCCCTAGACATTATCAAGTACAATACAGGACCAGCTGTGGCTACTGGTCCTACATTGTACATGGTGACATTAATGAGAAGGTATTGCTAGCATTTAATTAACTGATTGAAGTGAACATGTCATTAGCTCAGTTATTATGATCACTTTGCAAAGTGTAGAGTCTCTTCTCCCTTAGCAAGTCAACTCCATTCTCATCCAGCTCATATGAGCACTTAAAGTGGTTGTAAACCCTTAAAAAAAAAACCCTGCAAGACAAAGGCATAATGAGCTAGTATGCATAGCAGAGGTCCTCGACCCCCCTCCGGCCGCGGACATCTCTCCCGGAGCTTACTTCCGTGTATTGTGGCTCCGGTGCTGTGATTGGCCGCGATTGGATGCGTGTGGGAGCCACCGGTAACGGCACGTCTAATTGAAGCAATGGCACAACATGCCATTGCTTCAGTGCGCATGTGCCGATCACTTCAGCACATGTAGACACAGGGGGATATTTCCTAAGCCGTGCAGGTTTAGGAGATATCCAGGGTAGCTACAGGTAAGCCTTAATATAGGCTTACCTGTAGCATAAAGTGTGTTGTAAGGGTTTACAACCACTTTAACAGTATTACATAATAGAGATTTATAGTTCAGATAAATGTAAACAGCAACACTGTTCTTTGACTTGTTTTCACATTGAGAAGCTGAGAGGAGGCCAAGCAACTGTCAGACTTAAAATTATATTAAAGTCTTGTTTTTTTCATTAAAAATAACAAACATGTTATACTTACCTCCTCTGTGAAGTGGTTTTGCACAGAGCAGCCCTGATCCTCCTCTTCTCGGGTCCCTCGCCGGCACTCCTGGCCCTCTCCCCTGCCAAGTGCCTCCACAGTAAGCGGCTTGCTATAGAGGCACCCTAGCCGAGCCGCAGCTCTGTGTATCCATTCAGACACAGAGCCATGGCTCGGCCCCACCCCGCCCCCTCTCTCTCCTCATTAGCTCACTGGCTCACTGACTTTGAACCAATGGTGCCCGCTGCTGTCTCAGCAAATGAGGGAGAGTCCCCGGACAGCTGAGGCTCTTGTACAGCATCACTGGATCAAGATGGGGCTTAGGTAAGTATTAGGGGGGCTGAGATTGGCTCACACGAAAGGCTTTTTACTTAATGCATAGAATGCATTAAGATAAAAAACTTTCTGCCTTTAGAACCACTTTAAGGTGGCCTATGATCGTGCCTATTAATCTAAGGTGTCAGACGTAGAAAGTGAGTTAGGCTAAATAAGAGGGCAGATATATCTCTGATACATCAAGGGTCCCATGAGTTCAGATTTTTCATTCTATTTTATAAAGTCCATAAAGTCAAGTATAAAATGCAGAAACGTATAAAGACTGGGCTCTCTTCAAAACCTATCAGGAAGGTCTCCCATGGATCTCTTTAACAAAAACATGTTAGTGTCTCTTTAATTAATCATTTATTGCCTTTAGACACTAAATAAATTAAATTTATATATGGCACAGAAATTATGAATTTATGGAAACTGATATTAAAGAACGAATTTAATCAGGTGTAGATCAACGTAAGAGTTCATTTTTTTATCATTACAAACTACAGTGTTAATTGCTGACGTATCACCTGGTGAACCAATTTACTCTATGAACAGGCAAATTCCTTATAGGTTCATGTGTGGCTACATTTTTAGAGAAGCCTGGGTTTCGCCCTACAGTCCAGCTCCCTACCCTATTGGCAATGTTTAAGAAAACCTTCTGGACTAGAGTTGAGCGGACACCTGGATGTTCGGGTTCGACGGGTTCGGCCGAACTTCGCAAAAAAGTTTGAGTTCGGGACCCAAACTTGACCCGAACTTGACCCCGAACCCCATTGAGGTCAATGGGGACCCGAACTTTTGAGGACTAAAATGGCTCTAAAAAAGTAATGGAAAGGGCTAGAGGGCTGCAAATGGCAGCAAAATGTTGTTAAGAGAAAATGCTCTGCAAACAAATGTGGAAAGGGAAACAATTAAAATAACATAAAATACATAAAAATAAAAAATAATAATCTTGACCTAGAAGGACGAGGCCATATGGAGTTGCCACCTCATCCCTTTAAACCCGAACACATATGAATTACACAGGTTCTGATGCTAATTAAATGCAGATAAGGCACCAAGTGAGTTTAATTACCACCTTAATCAGCCACATAACCTGTGGAATTCATATGTGTTTGGTTTTAAAGGGATGAGGTGGCAACCCTATATGGAGTAGGAGGTTGAGGAGGTAGCGGTGGATGTGGCGGTGTAGGTGGAAGCGGCGGTGGAGGAGGACGAGGTAGCCAACACTGGTTTTTGTTTAAAAAAAAATATTTTTTTTAATTAGGGTACACCCCAAAAGAGCGAGAAACATCAAAAAAACAACAATGGCTGGGTAAGGCCGGTATACATGTCTGTTCTGCACAAGTTACGGACAAGTCCTGTGGGATCCATGCCTGGTTCATTTTAATGAACGTGAGCTTGTCCACATTGGCTCTGGACAGGCGGCTGCGCTTGTCTGCGATAACGCCCCCTGCCGTGCTAAATACACGTTCAGATAATACACTGGCTGCAGGGCAGGCCAGCACCTCCAAGGTGTAAAGGGCAAGCTCAGGCCATGTGCCCAATTTGGAGACCCAGAAGTTGAAGGGGGCAGACCCGTCATTCAGTACGTGTAGGTGTGTGCACACATACTGCTCCACCATGTTGGTGAAATGCTGCCTCCTGCTAAGATGTTCCATATCAGCTGTTGGTGCTGGTTGTTGTGGCATGCTGACAAAGCTTTTCCACATTTGGATGGCTCGCCTGGAAGAGTAGTGGCGGCTGGGCACAACGTACTGTGGGACAGCCAATGCCATCAGGCTTTTAAAACTCTGCGTCTCCACCAGACGAAATGATAGCATTTCAAAGGCCAGGAATTTTGAAATGCTGGCATTCAGGGCCAGGGATCGTGGGTGGGAAGGGGGGTACTTCCTCTTCCGCTCCAATGTTTGGGAGATAGAGAGCTGAACGCTTCCATGGGACATTGTGGAGATGGTTGGTGACCCAGGTGGTAGTGTTGCTGGCAGATCCTCTGTTTGCGGGGTGGCAGGTACCACTGTCACTACAGAGGTGGATGAAGAGGCCGAGACTGCAGCAGAAGAGGAAGCAGGAGGAGCCAGAGACCTTTCTTGGTTTTTGAGGTGTCTACTCCACTGCAGCTCGTGCTTTGCACTTAGATGCCTGGTCATGCAGGTTATGCTCAGGTTGAGAACGTTTATGCCTCGCTTCAGGCTCTGATTGCACAGCGTGCAAACCACTCATGTCTTGTCATCAGCACATTGTCTGAAGAACTGCCACGCTAGGGAACTCCTTGGACCTGGCTTTGGTGTGCTCGGTCCCTTGCTGCATTGGGCAGTAGCAGGCGTACTGTCTAGGGGATGGACGCTCCGCTTTTGCACCCTGCTCCCTCTTCTGCTGTGCTGGTGGCTCTGTGCGACCACCGCCTCTTCCTCCGAACTACACAGGTCACCTGCATGATGTTGATTCCATGTGGGGTCGTGGACCTCATCGTCCTCCACATCATCTTCCACCCAGTCTTCACCCCTGCCCTCCTTGTCGGTCTGCACAATTGCGAAAGCAGCAGCAGTTGGCACCTGTGTTTCATCATCATCCGAGACGTGCTGCGATGGTCCTCCCATGTACTCATCTTGAAATATAAGTGGTTGGGCATCGGTGCACTCAATCTCTTTCACTTCTGGGGCAGGGTTAGGTGGATGGCCCTGGGAAACCCTGCTAACAGAGTCATCAAAAAGCAGAAGAGACTGCTGCATGATTTGGGGCTCAGACTGCTTGGCTGATTTGCAAGGGGGTGAGGTGAAAGACTGATGGACATCGGCTGCAGGTGCCAACTCTGATCTTTCAGCAGGAGACTGGGTGGGAGACAATGTGAAGGAACTGGAGGCACTGTCAGCAACCCAATCTACTATCGCCTGTACTTCTCCTGGCCTCAAAATTCGTAGAGCCGCATTAGACCCGACCAAATACCGCTGCAGGCTCTGTCGCCTACTCGCACCTGAGGAAGGTGTTTCACTTGTGCGTGTAGCTGGCACAGATCTGCCACGTCCTCTCCCTGCAACAGGAGCTCCACCAGCAGCACCACGACCGGGGCCACGTCCCTTTGACGTTCTCCTCATATTCTTTTTTTTTTTAATAACACAATAAAACAGTATCTATAGTGTGTATCTCACACGTACAGTAGATATGCAGAAAACGCACCAAAAAATAAATTATTTGCCCTAAATAATTTTTGGGGGAATTGCACAATAGAACAGTATGTAAAGGGTGTATCTCACAAGTACAGCAGATATGCAGAAAACGCACCAAATTTTTTTTATTTGCCCTAAATATATTTTTTTTTGAATAGCACAATAGAACAGTATGTAAAGGGTGTATCTCACACGTACAGCAGATATGCAGAAAATGCGCCAAAATTTTTCTATTTGACCTAAATAGTTTTTTTTGGAAAAGCACAATAGAACAGTATCTAAAGGGTGTATCTCATACGTATAGCAGATATGCAGAAAACGCACCAAATTTTTTTTATTTGCCCCCAATTTTTTTTTTTTTGAATAGCACAATAGAACAGTATGTAAAGGGTGTATCTCACACGTACAGCAGATATGCAGAAAACACACCAAAAAATGTATTTGCCCTAAATATTTTTTTTTTAATAGCACAATAGAACAGTATGTATGTAAAGGGTGTATCTCACACGTACAGCAGATATGCAGAAGACGCACCAAAAAAATGTATTTGCCCTAAATAATTTTTTGGGGAATAGCACAATAGGAGAACAGTATCTAAAGGGTGTATCTCACAGTAACATGTGCAGTGCTGGTGCACTGAGCTTGCAAAAAATGCCCGCCGACGTCAACCTATCTAACAGACGAATAAAAGTTAGGTTTTCTCTGGCACTGGGCTCAGGGCAGGGTAAAATGTTTGTGCACTGCACCCACACAACACAATCAAGTTAGATCGCTGAGTAATTTGATTTCTGAATCAGGACTCCTATCTAATTCTCTCCCTAAAAAGCAGCAGACAGCAACGTTTCCCTACACTTTCTAAAGCAGAGTAATTTGATTTCTGAATCAGGAGGACTCCTATCTAATTCTCTCCCTAAAAAGCAGCAGCAGCAGCAGCAGCAACCTTTCCCTACACTAACTGATGCAGAGTGACGTGCTGTGCTATGTGCCTCTAGCTTATATAGAGTCTGGGTCACATGCTGCACTGGCCAATCACAGTCATGCCATTAGTAGGCATGGCTGTGATGGCTTCTAAGGGCACATGAGTTAAACAAATGTTGATTGGCTGCCCTGCAGCGTGCCATTACATTGCCGAACACCGAACCCGAACCCGAACATACAGTAAATTGGGGTACCAAAAATCAAAAAGTCCGGTACGACTTCGCTCAACCCTATTCTGGACCTTTAGCTAGTACATAAAAGTGAGATCTTCATCAGATGCCACTTGATTGCTGACTGGAGATGTTTGGTACAGATGCAAGCTCTCCTAATAAAGTTGTAGAGGACCCCTTTGAACCCTTGCTCTAGTTCATTAAACACAAGGTTAGATGGTAAAAATCTATTTGTTGAGGCAAATAACACTGCCTACTTACTCTGAATTATCAGTGAAGTGGATTTTGATCACTACTACTCCAAATCGTTTTCTACTCATCGATGCAAGGAAGAGTTTAAAATGAAAAGTGATACCAGTAATGTTTAAATTTGCAGTTCTTTTATGTGATCTTGTACAAATTACTTAAATAATGGAAAATCTGCTGCACAGGAGGGCTCTCACAATTCTTGTTCCTCAAAAGACAATTCAGTTTAAAAATTTGTCTATCACATTTATGTCATACATATGATAGAAAAGAAGCAAATCAATACTTTGCTCCCAGTTGTTTATGGTAGATACATAATCTTCATCAAATCAAGTCACGTAACATAGATAACCATTACAATTGGTAGAAATCCAGACAGCCATTATCAGTATGAACACTCTGGTTATTCCACTAAAATCATTAAAGCAAAACTGGGCTTCCTTCCCTGATTATCACTGTTGGTTTCACTTAGCTTTCTTTCCTGTGATTGCTTTCATACGGGCTTGATTTACAAAAAACATTTTATATCAAATAGAAGATTACAGCAAGTAGGCGAGACAGGCTGCAATGCTCTCCAATTACAATAATTGCATCCACTGATCTGACTATATTTCCTTCCTCTTTAATTTTGTGGTATAATGTTCAGATTGGTGCTACACGCTATCCAGTATGTGGTTTGCCTTTTTATTTCCAGTTCTTGTTATATAATTCAGATTGCAATAATAATAAAATAACTATGAAGGATATCAAGGATATTTGATCTCTATTTTGAAATAAACTACAACATATAAATCATCCATTTGGAAATAGGAATCCATTATAATAATGTTGCAGTGACTGAGCAACAGGCTGTAAACTTAAGCCGTGTACACACGATCGGTTTTACAGATGAAAACAGTCCGTTGGACTGTTTTCATCGGACGAACCGTTCGTGTGTGGGCCCCATCGGACTTTTTCCCATCAGTGTAAAAAAATAGAACATGTTTTAAATTTTTCCGATGGAAAAAAAAAAACGATAGCAAATTCCGATCGTGTGTGGAACTCCATCGGAGAAAAAACCCATGCATGCTCAGACTGAATTAGGAGATGGGAGATAGCACATTTGTCATGCTGTAAAGGACTGAAAAGCACGGAGACTGAAAAGCACGAATCGGCTAACACCAAACTTTTACTAACACGCGGTAACACAAAATCAGCAAAAGCAGCCCAAAGGGTGGCGCCATTGGATTTGAACTTCCCATTTATAGTGCCGTCGTACGTGTTGTACGTCACAGGGATGGTGTATAGGCAAGACTGATAGAAGTAAGCTTCATCGGTATTCCGATGGAAAAATCCATTGGATTTGATTCCATCAGAAATCCGATCGTGTGTACAGGGCTTAACAGTACTTTTTTTGTGTTCATTAATTTATGTCTTTGTAATTATGTCACATAAATATAGCATATACATTTTTGAAGCATATTTTATGAGTGTGATAAAAAAAAAACAATTTGATAAGGGTTCTGTTAAAAAAATTCCCTGACTCACATTGAAAATGGGTCCATGCAGTAATCATTACTCTCTATGGCCAGACCCAGTCTACAGAACAACACATGTGCAGCACTTTGAGGAAAGAAAGGAGTGCTAGACCTTCATTTGACCTTGACAGGCGTGGCAGTATATAGCGTGATTCCTTCACAGCAGTAGAATTGTGTGCTATCAAGGTTTTTGCTCTTGTTGCCCTGGGGTGGGGTGTAGGGGGAGGGGGGGTTATATTACACCTGTACCTCACTAATACAAATAAAACAAATGGTGTTTAACTAGTTACGGAGCGCCGCCGCAGTTGGCTCCCCTGCGGGAATCCCCGCCGTTGTATGTCAGGCGCATACACAGCGATTTGCAGGCGTGCACGCGCCGCTGAAGGCCCATTCACAAGCAGGGGAGCCAACAAGCGGGTCCGGCAGACTCGATGTCTGCCGGCCACCCACGATCGCTCTAGAGACAGAACGGGCATCTGTCACTGTAAACAAACAGATCTCCGTTCTGTCAGGGGGTGAAAGAGAGATCGTCTGTTCCTAGTGATTAATAATAGCGATCGCTCTCCTTCTCCAGTCAGTCCAGCCCCCATACAGTTAGAAACACCTCCTGGGGGAACATACTTACCCCTTGATCGCCCCCTAGTGTTAACCTCTTCCCTGCCAGTGATATTTATACAGTAATCAGTGGCTATTTTTAACTCTGATCGCTGTATAAATGTCAATGGTCCCAAAAAAGTGTCAAAAGTGTCCGATCTGTCCGCCACAATGTCGCAGTCCCGCTAAAAATTGCAGATCACTGGCATTACTAGTAAAAAATAAAGAAATAATAAAAATGCCATAAATATATCCCTTATTTTGTAGACGCTATAACTTTTGCGCAAACCAATCAATATACGCTTATTGCATTTTTTTAAAATCAAAAATATGTAGAAGAATACATATTGGCCTAAACTGAGGAAGAAATTCGTTTTTTTAAAAATTTTGGGGGGATATTTATTGTAGCAAAAAGTAAAAAATATTGTTAGTTTTTTTTTCAAAATTGTCGCTCTTTTTTTGTTTATAGCACAAAAATAAAAAGGTCAGGAAGCTCTATTTGTGGGAAAAAAAGGACATAAATTTTTCTTGGGTACAGTGTCGCTTGACCGCGCAATTGTCATTTAAAGCGACGCAGTGCCGTATCGCAAAAAATGGCCTGGTCATTAAGGTGGCAAATCTTCCGGTCCTTAAGTGGTTAAACGAAAACCACATACTCATCAGTATGGAGAAATACAAACTATCTAGAATAATGTAAATTAGAGGGGTTTGAGTCTTGGCGCGCACTGGGAATCCATTATATCGCACAGTTATATAAAGATAGTACCTTTAGAACATTTCAGGATCTCCAGACAATGTACCCACAACCCTCTCATGATTTTTTTCAGTATTTACAGTTGCTTGCTACACGCTGTACAGTCTCAGTTTAAAGATAAAAAACCTAAGATACAGAATATGTCACTTATAGATATATTTGCTAAGTCACGGGTTAGAAAGGGCCTTATTTATATATATATATATATATATATATATATATATATATATATATATATATATATATATATGAAAAAAGGGAAGTAGAGAAAAAAGGGATTTTAACGGTACAATAGTAGATCATGTAGTAAGGAAATCGCATATGCCCGACATGTTTCGCTTAACAAAGCTTCCTCAGGGGTATGCGAAGACAATCCATGCTAATCATTATAACTGTGCAAATATAGAAAAAACACAGAATTACACATAGGAAACAATTCACAATATCAGTAGAAAAAGGGGGAAGACTACAAAAATGTTTATAACACCATATAGGGTCATATTGTGGTGCTGGGCCTTTATAAGTGATGCTTACCCCAACGCTCATGCTGTTTGGTGGTGTGTTTTGGACAGCATGAGTGTTGGGGTAATCATCACTTATGTGTAATTCTGTGTTTTTTCTATCTTTGCACAGTTATAATGATTAGCATGGATTGTCTTTGCATACCCCTGAGGAAGCTTTGTTAAGCAAAACATGTCGGGCATATGCGATTTCCTTCATTTGGTTTGACTGTAACCTGCTATATCATGACCACTATTTGCTTATAATATGCTCACTGATGTATCTAATCCACATAGGATCATTTAAAAAATTTTTTTTATATCTATTTAATAAAATGTAAGTTTTTGTATAAAAACAAACTCTTTCTCATTACTACATGATCTACTATTGCACCGTTAAAATCCCTTTTTTCTCTACTTCCCTTTTTCATAAATATTTCTATATGGGATGTGGTGCCTATCTTTTGGGGTGTTTCGCCTGTGATTGGACAAAATGAATATGATATTTTATATATAGCCACTTGATTGGACAATAGCAGAGGAAAGTCGCCTACCCGGGTAGAAGGGATTGGGAAAAAGATCTAGGTGCACTGCCAGATGAAATATGGGAGTATATATTAGAACAGGTACCCATGGTGTCTGTATAACCCCAACGTAGTTTATCTCAGCTATTTATAATCCAAAGAGCGTATAGGACTCAACTTAAACTGTATAAGTGGGGTAGGCGTGATACATCGGACTGCCCGAGGTGCTCGAGATCCCCTGCAGATTTACTGCATATGTTGTGGAAATGTCCTAAATTATTTAGATACTGGCAGAGTTTGGTAGATACCGTTAATTGTGTTTATCAAACCCGCATAGAAATGGACCCTAAGGTGTGTATACTGGGCTATTTAGAAAAGGAAAGATATTTAATGGAAGTAAAAATACCTATTAATAGGTTGCTATTTATAGCCCCAAAAAAATTATAGCTCTATAGTGGGTGTCTTCTGGTGCACCCACATATGAGGAATGGAGGTTACAAGTTATTTATGCCTTTTTAAAAGAAAGACAGATATATCAGAGTAGGGGTTTGCTAGATAAAATCCCAAAAATGTGGGAACCATGGATAGTAGCACCTGGCTTGGCGCCTTTGTCCATAATACCCAAAGGTACTATAGATAGATTATGCTTAAAGCATTTGTTAACCCCAAAAAATAAAATAAAGATACTGTTCCTTTAAAGAATGTTATACAGCAAAGTGCTTGTGCTGTGTCATTTAGCCCCCTGTAACACCTGTAATACCTGACTGATCCTGCCTGGCTATGCCATCCTCTTTGCAAACTGAACACAGTGTATGAGGGCTGAGCCCTGACACTGTGGTCAGTTTACGTGCCTCCATCATCCTCAGCCCTGCTATCTATGCTCTCCCCCCCTCCCTTCCTTCCTGCCTGTCAGCTCATGACAGTGCCCACCCCCGCTACTCCTGCTGCTCAAATAACTTTCAAATCTTCATACCATCCCCTCTGTGTTCTAATCCTGTGTGCCCCTGTGTGAGTGATTTATAGAAAAGTCTACTATACCTCATTTCACAGCTCTTCTCAGCAAACACATGACCGGCTGTCTCTCTCTCTCCTCTCCCCTCCTCTCCTCTCCCGAGTGATGTCAGCGGGGGAATCTCGGCCCTGCCCGCTGCATCTGTCAGATGGGGAGAGAAGAAAGTCAGCCGATCATGTGATTGCTGAGAAGAGCTGTGAAATGAGGTATAGCTGGCTTTTTTTTTTTTAAATCACTCACACAGAGGCACACAGGATTAGAACACAGAGGGGATGGTATGAAAAAAAAAATGGGGGGTCTTCTATGCTAAATTTCTGCTTCTGTTTATGTGACAAGCAGTATGGACCTGTATTATTGTTGGTCCATGTGCCCATGTTTATCAGTGTAGTTGTATACAGGTGCTTCCCCATCTCCTGCAATATTGGCTGGATGCCAGCCTGTGACCAAATGTGTCCTGGGTGACATTGCATCTAGAAGCTTGCAGGTGTAGACTGAGCAGTCCCCAGATTCTGATTGGCCATTATCATTGTCAATCAGATGCTCACACTCCAGTCACAAGACAAATGTAAAATTAGGTGCTCAGCTGTCTGCTCCCTCTCTGCAGGGCTCTGCAGCAAGAAAAGGAAGACATAGACTGGCATACAACATACATGTTCTATAGTGAGTGCTGAGAAGGAGGAGTGATGAATCTTATGGAATTTTTGGGTCTGGGATGCTCTTCCCCTTATTCCTGTGGGCTCTGTGTCTCCCTACTCCTGCATTCTGTGTGCTTCCCCATGTTCTCTGTGTCCCCCCTATCCTTTGCGCTCTGTCCGTGCACCCTCCCTAGTCTTTGGGCTCTGTCCTTCCTTCCCAGTTCTGTTGACTCTGTATTCCCTCATACAGGCTCTGTGTTCCCCCAATCCTGTGGATTCTGTGCCCCCCCCAGTTGTGTGGGCTCTGTATCCTCCCTAGTATTTTGGAATATGTGTCCCCCTCCCCAGCCTTTCGAGCTCTCTCCCTTCTCCCAAGTCCTGTGATCTCTGTGCCCCCCTCCAGTGTTGTGGGATCTGCCCCCCCAGTCCTACTGACTCTGTTTCCCCTTCCCGAGGCTTCAGTCTCTGTGTGCCCCTTCCCAGTATTGCAGTCTCTGTGTTTCCTCTCCAAAGACCTGAGACCTCTGTGTCCCTCCTTTACAGCACTTCAGTCTCTGTGACCCCCCCTCCCCAAGTTCTGTGGCTCCATGCTCCCCATGCCAAGTGCTGTGGGCTCTTTGTCCCCCTTTCCACAGCCCTGCAAGCTCTGTGTCTCCTTCCCACTCCTGCAGTTTCTGTGTCTGTTTGTTTCCCAGCACTCAATGCCAGCCCGGCCGCATTTCTGTGCCAGTCCATACCTCCAAACTTTTTTGGGATGGGAATGAGGGACACCTATCAGAAAAAGTATGTAGGTATAGGACACACCCCTTGCCATGCCCCTTTAAAGGAGAATTGTACAAAAAACAAGATTGGTTAAACCCACAAGTGCTTTTTCTTTTACCACTACTATTCCTTTATATTGGCTTTTGGAATTTACAAATGCAACAATTTTTAAAATGGATGAAAGGTTTAGTGCTAGAAAACACTTTTTGATAGTTAAAAAGTGCATTTTATATACATCTATATAGATCAGACCAAAATGAGGGACAAATGAGGAGGAATGAGGGACAGAGGGAGAGCCCCTCAAAATCAGGGACAGTTGGAAGCTATGCCAGTCTCCTTTCCACACTGTCTTTTCTCACCCTCCCTGTCTCTGTTTTAATTTTCAGCTCATTTGTTCCCTCCACCCTTCTGGATGTTTTTATCACATTGCATACCATCCTCTCAACCATCTCAGTTTCTGCTGGACTGCCCTGGGATTAAAAATTTGAGGGTCCTGTGGACCCACCACGTGTCCCATCACTTGGTGTTGGAATGCTCATTTCAGCATCTGGTGCCTGTAAATTGCCAGGCCTTGTACCAAGCCAGTGTTCATTCAGGAAAGTGGGTAGTTGTCTAATTCCATTTTCTGCTTCTGATCATGTGACAAACATATCACATGACAGTGCAACATATCATACTTCTGTGTGACATTATACCACTGTCCAGCTGGCATCCAGAACCAGTATTTTGGAAGCCCCATTGCTGCACAGACCTGTATTGATGTTGAATCAAAAAAACAAAAATATTTCGCACTAGACCCCTATGTATAATATGAACTGCTGCAACCAAGATCCTGGAAATGTGGATGAATTGGAAATGTCTTTGGGACACACTGTTTGTGAGACTTCCGCTGTGGATGATACAATACAGGCTGTCTGAGATCTCTGTAATCCAGATCCATGTGTTCTGGTAAGAGGCCATTCGTTTACACTTTGGAGCACTTTTGCCACATTGGAGCACCTTTAGACTGATTTGAATTATGAAGCACTAAACACTTTTGGCACTTCTTTAATGGACTTTATGTACATTTATATGTTCGAATTATTATTTTTTTGTCTCTGTATATGTTTGCAATTTGCATTTATTATCATCACTTAAAGTGGTTGTAAACCCCGCTGTGCTTTTTTTTTTTTTTTATACAACTTGCAAAACAAAGACATAATGAGCTAGTATGCATAGCATATTAGCTCATTATGAATCACTTACCTGAGATCTAAGCCCCAGCAGCGGTGCTCGGACACCTCCGTCGCCGCCGCCATCTTGCTCCCCTCTGCCTTCCTTGTATCGCTGGTCCGGCGCTGTGATTGGCCCTGGAGCGGCGATGACGTCACACGCATGCGCGCTCGGGCCAGCTAACTCCATTCAGAAATCCGGCTACTAAGCCGGCCCGCTAGTGCGCATGCGCGTGACGTCAGCGGCGCCGGTTTTAAATGCAAATATCTCCTTAACCGTGTAGGTTAAGGAGATTTTTCATGCACCTACAGGTAAGCCTTAATCTAGGCTTACCTGTAGGTGTTTGTTTACAAAGTGGGTTTACAACCACTTTAAACTTTACTGTTTCATAGATGGAATTGTGTATAGCCAGATCAACTTAAGGTGGCATATCACATTTATTGGATTTAAAGGAACAGTACACTATTTGCACTAGCACTGTATTGCTTTTCATATGACTGCTTTGGTGTTGTCAGATTGATTTTTAAAAGAACAGAGCACCTTTTGTGTTTATTCTTTCTGTATTGATGTTGGCCAGGAAGCCAATGTGTAATGAGGGACTGACTGCAGTCTGAGCTGGTGGTAATGCTTGGAGGGGATCTGCTGGCCAGGATGGAGGATTTACCTAACAGGCTGGATGCTCTGGGATAAAAGGAAACCTCCATCTTTTACAGGATGTTCTGTGATTTACCTGCCATATACAGCACCATCACGCTGTTGTGCCACATGAATGGAGACCCTGCCATTGATGCCCACCTGTCTCTAACATAGGCACAACGGCAGCATTTTGTTGCTGCATTTTATTATTCAGACACATATATTGTCACAAAACCTAAACCTGGAACTTGTTTGGCTGGGCTTCTCCTATGGATCACAGGAGTGCAATTTGTTTTGCACTTCTGTGTCCTGCTTTCTGCACAGAGCGGACTGAAGTCCGCTCTCTGCTGAGGTCACAGGAATCAGTCCAGGCACCAAGTCATCACGACAATGGGAGTCTGGATCCGAAAGGTACCGCCCGTCTCAGCCTGTCAGCAAGCCACTGAGAGCCTGAGATGGCTGCTCCCCGTCCCTCTACAGCTCAGCGCTCCAGTGAGCGAGAAGGGAGAAGATCAGAGAACTGTGACTGACATTTAGAAGCTCTCTGATCACAGAGCTCTGAAAACTGAGCGATTAGCGTGTTCGATCGCTCAGTTCTCAGTGCAGAGGCGCAGAGGAACAGATGCAGCATTGCACCGATGCTGCATCCACCTAGGTAAGTATGAATGGAGAAAAAAAAAGAAACTCATACTTCTCTTTTAATATTTTTCCACCTTTACATATATTTACACATATCACACTGCAAAAAAAGCGCAAAATTGAAAAAAAAATTACACTTTAATTCACTTGTAAATAACTTTGCAAAGCTTTGTACCAAAATCATAATGTTAGTGTTGTTTTAAACAGTTACAGGACAAATTACCGAATAAAACGCACACTTTTTTATGTGCAGTAACACTATTTATGTTTAAACTAACACTGCTCAAAAAAAAAAGAGAAAATGCCTTTTCTTTAGTTTTATTACGTTTAATTGTCTAATGCCCTGTACACACGATCGGAATTTACGATGGGATAAAATCCGATGGAATTTTCCGTCGGAATTCCGTTCAAGCTGTCTTGTATACACACTGTCAGACCAAATTCCGACCGTCCAAAACGCGGTGACGTAAAACACTACGACGAGCCGAGAAAAATTAAGTTCAGTGCTTCCGAGCATGCATCGACTTGATTCTGAGCATGCGTGTTTTTTTCTCCATCGGAGTTCCACACAGACGATCGGACTTTCCGATAGGAATTCTTTCCATCGGAAAAAAATAAAACATGTTCTATTTCTAAACTCTGATGGAAAAAAGTCCGATGGGGCCCACACAAGATCGGAATATCCGATGAAAGAATTCCGTCTGACTTTTTTCATTGGAAATTCCGATCGTGTATGTAGCGGGGTCTTTAAATTTAGTTGGGGTACACCTGGGTGGTAGTATGACCCAGGTGTGTAATTGTGAGAGGTTTTGGACCCCTTTGTATTCGTGGAGGATTGGGTGGTGTATTATTCTCCTTGGCCTGTGGGTGGCGGTGTACCTACGGGCTCAAGGTAGAATCACTGCCACAGTGCTACCCTTTTTGTCCCTTTCCGGAGATGGTATGGCTGGGGCGGGGAACCCGCCGTGGTGTCGATGGGAGGAGATAAAAGGGGGAGACGCCCTCGCCACGAGGTCTTCGAGGATCTTCTCTTCACGCACCCAGGCACCTTAGGCCTGGGTGCGGGCGGTTCGGAGTTCTGGCCTAGGAGCCTTAGGCCTGACCGGAATGGAGTTGGAGTCCATCCCAGGCACCTTCAGCCTGGGGTGAGGTACTAGATCGTAGGCCTGGGGCCCAGTAACTTCGACTGGGTCCCGCAAGGGCGAAGTGATCCGAGGGTCCCCGAGGTGGACGGGACCCGCATCTGAGGTGAGGAGGCCGGGGAGGTCACCCGTCCGGAGACCCGGAGCAGCATCAACCCGGTGACGGATGGGCCTCCGGTAACTCCCTTAGAGGGACATCTTCCCCTGATAGGGGCCACAGCGATGAGAAGGTACTCCTAAATACGTTCTCTTGAGTTGCTGGTAGAGACTCACAA
The DNA here is from genome assembly GCA_029206835.1 of Rana muscosa. Taxonomy (NCBI): domain Eukaryota; kingdom Metazoa; phylum Chordata; class Amphibia; order Anura; family Ranidae; genus Rana; species Rana muscosa. The sequence goes on along the minus strand of CM055122.1, from coordinate 1,104,578,993 downwards.
GTTCCATGTTCTGTGCTAATCAAGGCTATGATAACCGCTGGTGAAATCACAGTGGTTTAGGTTGAAATTAGAATAGTGCCTTGACCTGCTCATCCCACCGTATCAGGCTGTTAAAACATTCCAACCAGTTGGCTACAGAAGCATTGTTTATTGTGGAGCTTACAATAAAGCAAAAGTTGGACCGTGATCGGTGTGTGGACTCTGGTTAATGGGAGCAAAGGAGGGTGCCAGCATAGCAGGACTGAGTTTCATAACTAAAGCACATTGGCCCGAGGAAGATACTGATACTGGCCTTCACCTCACCCACAGCTATGGGGAGGACATGAGCTGTAGCTTATCTCACCCTGTCGTGTGACATACCCCTAGAAAAAAGAGATGGGGTGAGGCCGCTACACGTGGGGGCTCGTCCGGGATGAAATGTGTATTGACTTTGAAATTTGAAATGGCTGTGTCTGGACTTTGCTGCCCAGAGGAGTGCCGAGCAGGTCGGCCATGTGAGCGGCCAAAGTGCGTCCCTGTGCTCGAAGTCGTGGAAATGACCCCAAGACGGGAAAGGCCCACGCAGAAAGAGCGGGAAGAGGGAGAAGTCCAGCCGTGTGAAGTACTACATGTGGGGACTTTTGCTGCACTGCGCCATGAGGCACCCCGTGACAGCGCAATTTGTGGGCGGAGACTGGAGAAATGGATTCAAAATAGTACAGCGCTAAGATTCAAATTTAGAGAGATAGCTACTGAACGTAGCTCAAATATGTGATGAACTGAAACACAGTGAATATATAAATCAATACATAGAGTTCATGAACAGTCCATTCCAATGGGTGATCTCTGATGGGAGTTATCCTCCATGGGAATTGAGGAACATACCCCTATGGGTGAATGTAGGATAACTACAAAAAGCTTGCTATCGCTGTACCCCACATTGCTTTTATTACTTTTTACCATTTTGTGATCACTTTTATTTGTCTCTATGTCTGTAAAGACAAAATTTATTCAATAAACCTTGATTGGTTATATTGACCTGCACCATCTGGAGTTTTCTTTTTCTCCCACCCTTGCGTCTATTTTTGGAACGTTTTGGAGCCTGCAACGATTGGAGGGATCACCACCATGTGAGCTGATCATTCATCACCCTGCTGGAATCGGTCCTAGGCATCCAGGATATTCAGTTCCACCTTCCGGTCACGGCGACCACCAAGCCTGATTGACTCACTGTCATACGACAGGTGTGTCCACCGGTTCCGGTAAGAGTGCCCGACTGTATCTACTGTGCTCTTCTTCTTTTTGTGTTTCCACCATCAACATTTGGGTCCTTTGATCCTTCCATGCTGTGGCGGTGTGTTCCATGAATAGACATCCCTTTCAACACACACATGTTATTTTGGACTATTTTCTACACATTATTTTTGTAGTTATCCTACATTCACCCATAGGGGTATGTTCCTCAATTCCCATGGAGGATAACTCCCATCAGAGATCACCCATTGGAATGGACTGTTCATGAACTCTGTGTATTGATTCATATATTCACTGTGTTTCAGTTCATCACATATTTGAGCTACGTTCAGTAGCTATCTCTCTAAATTTGAATCTTAGCGCTGTACTATTTTGAATCCATTTTGTTTTTTGCTTTGTTTGTTTGAGTATCAGCAGCTTTTATTATCATTTTTGGTTTAGCGCAGTTTTTCCACTTATATATATTTTTTACGGAGACTGGAGAAAGCCCGCGAAAACGTGCAGGTCGTGGGAGGAGTCTGGTCACGTGAGGAGATACACGTGGAGACTCCGGCGCGTGGTCAGTGCGTGATGGAGCAGCAGATAGTCGGGATGGCCTCAAGCTCCTCGTGGATTCCGGTTCCCTACCCCACGAAGATGACTGCTTTTGCTGCTCCCCTTACAGACACGGGGATAAGACTCAGGCCCCGAGGGCAGTAGGATTTGTACTCATGCAGAGACACGGAGGTCCTCGGCGTGATCTGTCCCGGATGCTCGGGACTGGTGGTCCACCTGAAGCCATTTGGGCATTGCGAAGCATGCAAGGAGTTCCTGTTCGAGGTGGAGCCATCCACAGTAAGGCCCCGGGCCCTTCACCTCAACAGCCTCACAGGTACCACTACTCCGGAAGGGGAGATCCAGGCCTTTGCGGAGGTCTCCGTACGTACTGACCAGGGCGACGTGACTGCCCAACCAGAGACTGAGAGAGAAAAATCAGAGGATGCTGCTTCGGTCACCACAGATTCCCTGCTCCCACCTCCGAAGAGGAAAGTTGGCCTGGTGCAGGCCTCCTGTGGTCGTGGTCGAGTTTCACCCTGTCGCTTGCCGGGCCTGGATGGGTCCGGTTGGAAGAGTCCTGGACATCCCAGTTCTACAAAAGGTCAAGGTGAGCCAGGGGCTGGGACTGTGGTGGTGGTTGGAGGTGTTGGGAGTCCGCAGTTGGTGAAGCCCGCAAGGGAGGGTAGTTCCACGTCTACTAGAGACTACCTTCCCGCCGAGATGTATGACACCTCCGACCTGGAATCGCTGTCAGACTGCGGGGATGACGGGGAAATAGATGAACTGTTTCACCGGAAGGGCTGAGACAAACGCCTGTTACCCATGCTACGTGAACCGCAGGATTCCCCTATGTCTATAGGAGACAGCACGCCCCGGGTGCAGGCCCTGGAGCTTACGAGGAAGTCTAGTCCTCCGGCCAACTTTCCACATTCCACAACATCACCCGTTTTGGTAGCGGGGATGCAGTGTGCTTCATTGCGGGCACCGAGAGCGAAGCTGCCCGAGGTAGTGAAAGTACCTCGGCACCCGGAGGCCATCGTTCAACCAGGAGAAGGTGAGCGGGATGCCATGTCTCCTTTGGCCAGATTGCAAAGACTTTTATCCCAGAGAGTCGCCCGTGAGTACGGATGGGAATATCCCTACTTGCCTCGGGACTTACTTTACGAAGTTGAGGTCCTGCGACAGAGATGGTACGACGAATTCGTTTGGGAAAAACTCAAAGTGCCTCATGCCCGGCGATACTTGTCCTGTTCGCCACCAGTGTCGAAAAAGTTCAAAGACTGCAGAGCAGACTGGATGTTGGGGCGCCACATTTATGCGGACAAGGTGCTTATCTGCCGGAAGGATAAAGAGGATGTCAACTATTCGATTGAGGTTTTCGATAAGCACCTAAAGCCTTTGTTTTTGCCTGACCCGAAGTTCTATCTGTGAGAAGAGACTCACTTGTTTTCCCTGCAGTTTCTGGAAATGTCCTTGCCGGAACATTTGAACTGTACCCTGGGTTTTTATTTGAGTTTGTTTTTCTACTCTTTGGAGGAATGAGAACAGTTTTTGTTGTTCGTTCTCTCTTCTTCCAGACATCAAGGACAGAGACTTTTTGGGGGTAGAATCAGTGTAGGGACGCAGGAAGAAAGAAGACTTCACCAAGTGTCATTACCGCGGCACTGTCACCAGGTGGCAGTGTTGCGCAACGGTTGTTGGAATTCTACACTTGCATTACTTTGCCATTGAAGCGAATGGGTTTCTCGGGTGATATACTCATTCGTTTCAAGTCAACACACAATGTTAGGATGTTTCTCTGTGTTTTTTTTTTTTATTTCCCTCATGCAGGAGATTCGTCCGTCAAGACTACTGAGTATGGGGTGGTTCTTAGACAGTGACGGGAGGGATTGTATATGTGTAAATGTTCAAATGGTTTTATGAAAAAGTTTTTTTTGTTATATTCCCCTTCCCCTTGAGCAGGTCTTGGCACAAACAGGGTTTAAAATTTTTAGGGATAGCCTCTGGGGCTCACTTTATGTCACCACTCCTTGGGAGACATGGGTGTGCACCTGACGCTGGGGACCAGCGTCAAATCACAGGGGGGAGTATGCAGCGGGGTCTTTAAATTTAGTTGGGGTACACCTGGGTGGTAGTATGACCCAGGTGTGTAATTGTGAGAGGTTTTGGACCCCTTTGTATTCGTGGAGGATTGGGTGGTGTATTATTCTCCTTGGCCTGTGGGTGGCGGTGTACCTACGGGCTCAAGGTAGAATCACTGCCACAGTGCTACCCTTTTTGTCCCTTTCCGGAGATGGTACGGCTGGGGCGGGGAACCCGCTGTGGTGTCGATGGGAGGAGATAAAAGGGGGAGACGCCCTCGCCACGAGGTCTTCGAGGATCTTCTCTTCACGCACCCAGGCACCTTAGGCCTGGGTGCGGGCGGTTCGGAGTTCCGGCCTAGGCGCCCTAGACCTGACCGGAATGGAGTTGGAGTCCATCCCAGGCACCTTCAGCCTGGGGTGAGGTACTAGATCGTAGGCCTGGGGCCCAGTAACTTCGACTGGGTCCCGCAAGGGCGAAGTGATCCGAGGGTCCCCGAGGTGCACGGGACCCGCATCTGAGGTGAGGAGGCCGGGAAGGTCACCCGTCCGGAGACCCGGAGCAGCATCAACCCGGTGACGGATGGGCCTCCGGTAACTCCCTTAGAAGGACATCATCCCTTGATAGGGGCCACAGCGCAGCGAAGGTACTCCTAAATACGTTCTCTTGAGTTAGTGGTAGAGACTCACAAGTTCCATGTTCTGTGCTAATCAAGGCTATGATAACCGCTGGTGAAATCACAGTGGTTTAGGTTGAAATTAGGATAGTGCCTCGACCTGCTCATCCCACCGTATCAGGCTGTTAAAACGTTCCAACCAGTTGGCTACAGAAGCATTATTTATTGTGGAGCTTACAATAAAGCAAAAGTTGGACCGTGATCGGTGTGTGGACTCTGGTTAATGGGAGCAAAGGAGGGTACCAGCATAGCAGGACTGAGTTTCATAACTAAAGTACATTGGCCCGAGGAAGATACTGATACTGGCCTTCACCTCACCCACAGCTATGGGGAGGACATGGGCCGTAGCGCATCTCACCCTGTCGTGTGACATACCCCTAGAAAAAAGAGATGGGGTGAGGCCGCTACATGTGTACAAGGCATTAGGATTGCGGAAAAATATTATTGTTGCAGGACAATATTCACAAAAAGAAAGCCTTGCTTGTCCTTAAAAAATTAATGAAAAAATTATCGCTGATAAATAGGCTCATAGCATAAATTTGAAAATTGCTCTGGATCTTAAGGGGTAAATAGGTGTGAGAGCCAAAGTGGTTAAATGTAAACAAGGCAGAGCTCTATTCTGACAAGCAGGAAGTGATGGATTTTGTGTCCCTGCAAGCAGGAAATTAAATCTTTCACTTCTCTGAGTAAAAGCAGCACATATAGTACAGTAAAACACTGGCTGGGCACAAAATTAACTCTTTGATCACCCTACATGTTTAACCCCTTCCCAGCCAGTGTCATTAGTACAGTGACAGTGCATATGTTTAGCACTGATCACTGTATTAGTGTCACTGGTTCCCGCAAAGTGTCAAAAGTGTCAGTTAGTGTCTGCCGCAATATCGCAATTCTGCTATAAGTTGCTGGTCGCTGCCATTACTAGTATAAAAAATAAAAATGAAAAATAAATTCCAGTATATATACCATAGATTGCAAACGCTATAACTTTTGCTTAAACCAATCAATATACGCTTATTGGGATTGTTTTTACCAAAGAATACCTATTGGCCTAAATTTATAAATAAACTAGATTTTTTTTGATTTTTTTTTAATTGGATATGTTTTATAACAGAAAGTAAAAAAATAATTGTTTTATTTTTTCCAAAATTTACGGTCTTTTTTGTTTATAGTGCAAAAAATAAAAAACTCAGTGGTGATCAAATGCCACCAAAAGAAAGCTCTCTCTGTGGGAAAAAATTATATAAATAAATAATTAAATATAAATACATTTTATTTGGGTACAGCTCTGCGTGACCGTGCAATTATCAGTTAAAGTAACGCAGTGCCATCTCGCAAAAAAAAAAAAAAAACGGCCTGGTCATTAAGGGGGGTAAATCTTCTGGAGGTCAAGTGGTTAATTATGTTGTATTAAAATTTTCCTCACTTCATCAATTGTAACCTAATTTTAGTTATTTTTTCAGTTGGTTGGGTAAAATTTGCTCTGCTAAATAAAACATTTTTTAATGTGGAAGGGGGTTTTCCTAGACTAGATTACATTTTGTGTTTCACTAATGTACTATAAGCCCTGGTTCACACTGGTGCGATTTACAAATCTCATGTTTTGAGTGCGATTTGGCACTCCGATTTCTTTCCCAGTCACTTCTGATATTGTTCCGATTTCTTTTGTATTTGTTTACAATTTCTGGAGCCTACTTGCGATTTGCAGATAGTATGATTTGTACTTATTCCAATGAAAAGCAAGCAGACAGATCAGCTGTTTTCATACACATAGCAGCGCTGGCAGGGTTAAAAAAAAAAAAGTCCTGCTCCAAACTCCTCACGAAAACACCAACTAGGGGAGGGGACAGACCAGCTGAAGCTGCAATAACATCACAAAAAAAAAAAAAGGACTGCTCCAAATTGCACTGATATAAACAGTATTGCGATTTCAGCTCGATTTACACTCTATTGTTAAATCGACCTGAAATCGCAAAAAAGTAATACAAAAACCTTTTGGAAATCGCTAGTGTCTTGTGTCACACCAATTAGCACATTTCCATTGAAATCCATGGGGTGCGACTTCAGGTACGATTTTGAAATCGCATGACGCACTTGAAATCGCACTAGTGCGAACCAGGGCTAAACCTAACAAAATACATATTAAATCATGTTTTGGTCCTGATCACTAACAAACTCAATTGTGTAATTTTATATAAAATACTTGTATGTTTTCTTTTGGGTGTCATAATATATTTTGTTACATGTGAACAGCAGGTAGAAAACATGTTATGCAGGAAGAGGTGTTTAGAATAAGTAAGTAAACTGTTTAAAAAATACATGCATGTGAATTAATAGTATAAAATGACTAAAATGATGAAAGAAATGCGCCTCAGGATACAGATATCCCATAAACAAACCAGCAAACGAATAGCATGAATATGCATAATACATTACCTAACTGTATACAATATAATACTCATTTGAGTGCATTTTATGTTAGTAAGTGAGAAAAATGTAATCAGTGAAGTACAGCTTTAAAATATTATAAATATATTGTGAATGTATGATAGGTTCATTTATATCTTTAAATATACAAGCACCAGCAAGCATAAAAAGTTGGAACTGACAACGCTGTATATTAATGTTGAATATTAAATAGCCAGTTGATCCAAAGAACAATCATTTTTTTGATATATAAAATTACATTAGAATCAAGATCAAGCTCCATAGAAGACAATGTAGACATGCTGACAATTAACTGTAATTGTAGATAAAGTCTGACATGACTGATAGTTTACACTGCATTATTTAGAAAATGTCAATAGTGTATGCATTACTTTAATTTTGTTAAGGTGCTGAGCTGTTCTAATGTCGTGAGTAATGAAAAAAAAAACTTTTACATTTTCAATGAAAAAGCAAACCTGTCAAACACCTAGACAATTCAAACTGAGCCTATGATGAAAAATGCATAAGCATCAATTACTTTCAGTGAAAGGCACATGTCTAAACAATCAACAAATAGGTAGCTGAAATGATATACAAATTTAAGCTTGTCCTTCAAAAGTTGACACTAGCCCTGTCCTCTCCATCCTGAGATGTTCTATTGTTCATTTAAAATATATGTAAACTACTATCCATGTAAAATCGTCAGTTTAACCTCTTCGTAACCACACTATAGCCGAATGGCAGCTACAGCGCAGGCCTTAATTGTCGGGAGGGCGTCAATAGACATCCTCCCGTGCATGAGCCGCCTGCACACCCCCTGCTTGGTGCGTTCTGGGATCACTGAGTCAATAAGACTCGGCTGATCACATCTCAGAGTAAGGGGCCAATCCCGGCCCCTTACCACGTGATCAGCTGTCAGCCAATGACAGCTGATCACGTGATGTAAACAAAAGATTGGTAATCTGTTTTTTTTCTGCTCACGCTGACAGCATGAGCAGAAAAGAAAAATAAATCACTGCCTTCTGTCAAAGGGACAGCGGTCCCAAACAGTGAGAGCCACTGCTGCCTCATTTGTGCCCACCAGTGCCGCTTGCTAGTGCCCACCAGTGCCACCTGCCAGTGCATATCAGTGCCATCAATCAGTGCCCACCAGTGCCCACCAGTGCCACCTACCAGTACCCACCAGTGCCACCTATCAACGCCAACCAGTTCCACCTATTAATGCCCATCAGTACTGCCAATCAGTGCCCATCAGTGCCTCATCATCAGTGCCACCTATCAGTGCTGCCTATCAGTGTCACCTACCAGTGCACATTAGTGCACATCAGTGCCCATCAGTGACACCTATCAGTGCCACCTATACGTGTCCTCCAGTGCCACCTATCAGTGCCATTCAGTGCCACCCATCAGTGCCACTTATCAGTGCCCATCAGTGCCACCTATCAGTGCCCAACAATGCCACCTCATCGGTGCCCACCAGTGCTACCTATCAGTGTCCATTAATGCCACCTTATCAGTGCTCATCAGTGCAGCCTCATCAGCGCACATTAATGAAGGAGAAAAATTACCTGTTACCTGTTTGCAAAATTTTATAACAAACTATAAAACGTTTTTTTTTTTTTCAAAATTGTCAAACTTCTTTTGTTTTTTTAGCAAAAAATAAAAGACCCAGCAGTGATTAAATACTATCAAATGAAATCTCTATTTGTAGGAAAAACAAAGTTTAGACTATACTGTGTTAGTTTCCCTCAGAGATAAACTATTTGTTCCTGCACAACTTTGCTCTGCCAAGTTTTCTCACTGTCTCTCAGCTTTCATAGATTCTGGTGCTGCTAGCAATTTCATTGATAGGGACCTAGTTAGTGGTGGCTGGTGCTCAAAATGTTTAGGGGGGCACAGACAAACTAAAAAAATTGCAACCAATGTGCCCATCAAATCAAGCCACTGTGCGCATCAAACGCAGCCACTGTGCCCATCAAACGCAGCCACTGTGCCCATCAATTACAGCCAATGTGCAATCAAACGCAGCCACTGTGCCCATCAAACACAGCCACTGTGCAATCAAACGCAGCCACTGTGCCCATCAATTGCAGCCACTGTGCAATCAAACCCAGCCACTGTGCCCATCAATTGCAGTCACTGTGCAATCAAACGCAGCCACTGTGCCCATCAATGACAGCCACTGTGTGCATCAAATGCAGCCACTGTGCAATCAAAAGCAGCCACTGTGTCATCAAACGCAGCCACTGTGTCATCAAACGCAGCCACTGTAACCATCAAACTCAGCCACTGTACATTAAAACGCAGCCACTGTGCCCATCAAACTCAGCCACTGTACAATAAAACGCAGCCACTGTGCCCATCAAATGCAGCCACTGTGCCCATCAAACGCTGCCACTGTGCCCATCAAATGCTGCCATTGTGCCCATCAAACGCTGCCACTGTGCCCATCAAATGCTGCCACTGTGCCCATCCAAATGCTGCCACTGTGCCCATCAAATGCTGCCACTGTGCCCCATCTAATAGTGCCACTGTGACCCCCCCCACCCGCTCGCCATCTGCCCGGCACTTACCCTGCCTCGGGGGCAGGTCAGGCAGCATGCAGGTGATGGTGGCGAGTGGTGGGACCTTGCAGCGGGTCAGACAGGCGGTTCAGTGTTAGGAAAGCGAATATTCATTCGATTTTCTAACACACCTGGGTGGGCTTGTAGCGCAACGCAATGCTTTGCGTCACGAGTCCACCTTTTTTGAAGCCTATTAGAGCCTATGGCTCTAATCAGGTGCTTCAAAAACACCCCCCCACTGCAATTCAGGCGCCCGGCATCCAAAAAGGGGCCAGACACCTGAATGGGGGGTGGCGGAGACGGCCATGGATAGATTCATGCAATGCATGAATCTATCCATTATACACAGAGGGGGGTGGCTGGAGACAGGGGATGGCCCCCATGCACCCTTAATGGATGAACCGCCACTGCACCTAGCACACCGTCTACAGATTTGGTGACTAAGGTACACAGACCCTTTTCAGTCTTAGTTGTTAACTCTCCCTTGTCCATGGGCCTGGTCACCTTGTCCACTGTACCTATTACTCTGACCATTAGGGCATTTCATAGGGAGAGAATTAGCTTATACTTAAACTCATCTCCTGCCTATCCCCTTATCTTAGGGTATCCCTGGCTTAAACTTCACAACCCACACATAGACTGTGCTACAGAGGAGATTAGGTCCTGGTTCCATACCTGCATCCAGAATTGCATTAAAACTGCTGATCAGTTGCCCATTTATAACTCTTGTGTGGCCAGTACCAGTCATGTGCCTTTATTACAGTCCTATTCAGATCCTAATCTTGACAATGTTTCCAAATGTGACTCCAGTTTACTTAACCATGTGCCTTTATATGACTCTGTTATAGCAAAAAGACGCTGACAAGTCTATTGAATTCTCTACAGGTCACCTCTCCAGCCAATTGCCACAGTCTGAATCCTCTCCTCCTAGAAGCCAAACTTATGCATTGTCTCGTAGCCTTGAGTCCTGTTTGGAAACTTTCTCTAAGTTCTCAGAAATCAAGCCCCCTGGATTACCCCTACCTTTGCCTGTCACTAAACTCCCTTGGACACACAGCCAGGCTAACTTGTCCGCAAGTTCCGCAGTCGCTACACCTGGCGATGCGATTCAGGTAGTCGCTACACCTGGCGATGCTATTCAGGCAGTTGCTACACCTAGCGATGCGGCCCAGTCGGACACTGCATCAGTTATGCCAGTCCAGCCCATGCCTATTGAGCTGACTGCTTTTTCTTATTCAGGACTTTCTGTAACCTGGCCTCACTCTACTTCTACTACACCCATTCTAACCGGTCTAAGAGGTTCAATCCATCCTTTGGATAAACTGCCTCATTCGGCCAGGTGGGGCTTTCAACATTTTTTCAGGGCTCTCTACATTCTGCTTGTGTTTCAGCTATCTGGCTTGACTCCTGTGACACGTCCCCTGCTAACCAACCTGACCTCATGGATCCATGGACCTCCGCCCAGTCTGATGGTCCTGTGCTGGATGTCCAGCTTGTCTTTGAGGGTCCGGGGGCCCCTCCTCAGAGGGAAGATAATGTCAGGATCACTTAAGTGCTCCTGCTTCTCATTCCAGCATCAGGGTTTTCGCTATTGCATTCTCCCTTTCTGTGTCCACCTGCAAGGTGATTGATATGGTTAGTCACCTGTTATAAGCAAGCCAAATGTTCTGTCCCTTGCTTGTGATAGAGTCAGTGATACCTGCGTTGTTCCTGATCGAGCCCCCCATTTGTCTGCCCTGTTTTGCTAGTTTGGATTTCCCTGTGTATGACCTGTATGGAATATTGGACTTTTCCCTGAACTCGTCGTGTTTGATGACCTGCAACTACAGGAGGCACCAAGCTCCCTGGGACACAGTGAATTGTCTGGCGGTCCTTCTCCTGATTGAGCAGCGGATGCTCTGGACTTTACAGATCTTTTCTATGCTGTGATCCTCCCAACCCCTGACAAGCGCTATCCTTTTCTTTACATATAAATTGTCATTTGTCAAATAAACTGGTTGGTCATGTTTAATGTTACACTTAGAGTAGCGCTCTGTGTTTTGTTTTGATCCATGCAGAGATTCCTTCACAGCTTCATGGAGCTGCCTGCCGAGTGCTGCTTTGCTTTGTTTGTGCCCCATGATTATCATCACTTGGACTACTTACTTGCTTTTGCTCATTTACTCTGCTATCACCCCATCCTTTGTACCATCTACTATAGGCTGCACAGGAGGTTACAGGAGTTAGATATCAAGGCAAATTCAAATATTATCTTAATTTTTTTAATTAAAGAAGAACTCTGGGCATAAATAAATAAAATACATAACATGCCTAACCCCCCTTCCTTCTTTTTATGCTGATGCAGAATATAATGCTTGTTTTACCAGTGGATCATTTAATAGAGAATAATAATTGCCTTACTCCATGGATCAGCCTCAGCACACAATCCATTCCACTGCACTCAAGCACTGGAACGTGGGCAAGCACTCCTACATCATCATGTACAATGCAAGACCAGAGGGGGCAAGAAAAGTGTCTTTAGGTGCAAGTCATCACAACCACAAACAGGAATAATGTGGAATTGATTAAAGTAAGGTAAATATTCTTCTCTATTAGACTATTGACTACTTTCTTTGTATTTTGGTTTTTGCTAAACTGTCTGTCAAAAAAGGCCTCTTTGTAACACAACAGTTTCTCTGGATGTTCAGGACAACACTAGCTTTTTCAGATAATCTAAGACCAAAGTAGATAAAGCCATAATCAATTATTTGAATAATAAAAAAATAAAAAAAGCTTGATTTTAAACTTTAGACTTATATGTGTAGGGTATGGTATCAATTTCCACATATTGTTAGTAAAAATATACAGCATCTACATGTCTGGTTCAGATGCATTTTCAATGACACAAAATAATTTTATTTACAGACTTTTTGGAACAGTAAACAGCAAGATTTTAGAGAATTTGTATGACGCACATAAATCTCTTAGTTGTCATTTAGATCAAATTGACTTAATTACTTAGACTATGACAGAAGACAACCTTGAAATGATACAGAAGATTTAAAAGAAAGATATGAAAAAGACAGCTCAAAACATGCAAACCTTATTGCATTTTGATGGTATTCCAAATAGAATAAATGTCTGACTTTCCTTATTCCTCTATGCATGCTTACACATTTTAGTATAGTGCAAAAATAACCAACGTAGATTCAAATTCCACCTAATATTTCTTTGAAAAACTTTTTTTTCAGATATTTATTACTGAGACAGTGACATTTTCTTGAATTTGAGGAATATACTGTCTGTTTCAAACTTGTGTTAGTTTATTAGGCTTGATCAATAAACTACTGCAAAGAAAATGTATATTATGCAAAGTGCATGAGCCATAGGAATAATGTCAACACCAGTAAACCAAAATCTGATTAGCTGCTATAGGTTACTGCACATCATTATAACACGTACAGCCTTAATAAATAACCTGATGATAATTTAGGTCATTCTTATGACGTGAAATAAACATAACATCAGTGCTCAGGTGCTATAAAGACTTAGAGAGGGATCTTGGCTGAAGACAAGGCATCTTGTTCCCTGTTCAGATCCATATGGTGCCAAGGGTCCACTGACGGCTTTGCAGCCCTCTTCAGACTGGGGAGCTATTCTATTATAGACAGACAAAAAAAGTGTGTACAACCTTGTATATTTCCTCAGACACCATTTACTATTAAAATACAGACAAATACTCACAAAACTGTTAAGATCACAAGTGTATTAAAAAAAATCCAAAAACGGGGTCTCTTTGCACCTCAGAGCTAACCTCAGAGCTAACTTGCTTACCTACCTGTTTACTTTAACGAAGAATTCCAACTTTTCTTCTCCAAAACAACAGATGCATTGTGCATGTAAATGAACCACAACCCTGTTGTCAATTTGTGTGTAACTTACCTCCTTCAGCTGTATAGAGCAGGTTTCTGTGTCTGTGATGTCACTTCTCCTCCTGGCTGATTTTCTAAGTTTTCTGACTTCATGTTTCCTACCTCTTCCAGTCCTGAAACTACATGTCCCATTATCCTTTGAGCCTCTGTAGTTTCAGAACATGCTTGTACCAGATGGGCTATAGAAGGTTATTATGATGGTGGTTCCTTCATATGTAAATTAATTACTTCACAGAGGGCAGGGCTTTGGTCAGGCAGGATCTGGGGGTGGGATTCTCCCTTTTGACGCTGGTCGGCATATTTAACTGGAGAGGACTGAATTCTAATTGTGATCCATTAAATCCTGCCCAGCAGCCACACTGCTAGCTTTCAGAACAGGCTGTGTATATTATATGAAGGTGTTTCCTTCTTGAATAATGCTGTGATCTGTGAGGCGTGAAGGAAGTTACATCATTTGCAGAGTCTGAAAGACTCAAAAAAGAGGTATGTTATAGAATCTAGCTGCTGCAGGAAGTGCCTGTAAAAGGGACATAGTCTATCAGCAAGATAGACAGAGAGTCACATGATACAAAACCACAACTAAACCCAGATTATCAGGGGATCTGCAGACAACAGAGCAACATGGTACAGAGGTATGATCTATGCTGGGATTGATCATTCCATTCAGCTCTAGTGAAAAGAAAGTTGGAATTCAGCTTTAGGTATTCTTGGTCCAAAACCTACTAGCAAAAGGTCCTTCCCTTTTTCCATAAGCTTGGCAGAAATTCACTAGATACTTTAACCCAGTGGTCGTCAACCCCCGGTCCCCGGCCCACTATCGGGCCGTGGCCCTTCTGCAGTCGGGCCGCGGGTGCGGGTGGCCCTCAAGAGACATGCTGGGCTGCCGGCATGAGAGCGCTGGGTGAAGAAGCAAGCGGCCAAGCAGAGATATCATCTCTCTCCGCCCCCTGCATCACCGCTCTTCCGCCCTCAAAGCCAGTGCTCTGTCTCAGTGTCGGAGGGAGCAGAGAGATGACATCATCTCACACTGCCCGCCCCGCATCGCCGCTCTCCTGCGGCTCCTGTGAGAACTTCCTGAGATTCCTTGTTCAGCGGCGCAGATTGCCTGCCCCCCCCCCCGGACAGCTAATCAGGAATAGCAGAAGGGTGGAGCGAGAGAGACACCCGAAGGAGTCCTGAACCCTCCCTCTGCCAGGTGAGACCGGCTGCAGCAAGACGAGGGAGACACCCTGCTACATCCAGAGGGGCGATCCCACAGAGATGTGACATCATCAGTTACAGGTGAGCTGTGTGTGGGAGTACAGGTGAGGTGTGCAGGGACTTGTAGTTCACCCCCTCAGCTGTCTGCCTGATATACCACAAGGGGCGCTCCACTCACTCCGCATCTGGTGACAGGCAATGTGGCAGGTGGCATGGCAAGTGACATTCCACATTTGGTGACAGGCAACGTGGCAGGTGGCAAGTGACATTCCACATCTGGTGACAGGCAACATGGCAGGTGGCAATCCACATCATGTGGCAGGTGATGTGGCAAGTGACATTCCGCATCTTGTGGCAGTAAGCGTGGCAGGTGATGTGGCAAGTGACATTCCGCATCTGGTGACAGGCAACGTGGCAAGTGACAATCCACATCTTGTGGCAGTAAGCGTGGCAGGTGATGTGGCAAGTGACTATCCACATCTGGTAGCAGGCGACAGTGGCAAGTGACACGCTCAGGGCTCCCACTGATTCTACATTATGGTGAGTTGAACTATTTCATTTATTACTACAATGAAACAATAGAAATAATGCGCTTCAATCACCCTGACACAATATTAAGCATGGTGCCGTGATGATTGAAGCGCCGCTAACACCAGCCATTGCCCGCAAAAAATCGTAACCCCCCCGGTCCTTGGCACAATTTTCTTCCACGCAGCCGGTCCCCGGTGCCAAAAAGGTTGGGGACCACTGCTTTAATCCATTGAGAACAGCAGTCAACAGGCACAGCAGACCAAACTACATTTTTTTAGATTTGTTCAATGATGACAAATCATCAAATATTGCACTAAAGATACATTTGTGCACGTGTAGGCATAAATGCAAGCCAAAACATGTCCTGATAGCTATATACTAGCAAATTCCCCTATGAACGGCCACCAGAACATCATGGCTCTTCAGCCTGTACTGGACGATACGTTATCGTCCAAATGCAGAAGTGACTTCATATGTCAGGGCAGGAACCTCCCATGCTCTTTTCTGGTAGGGAAATTAATGATTGACAGGAAGAGAGATAACTTTAAATAAAAAGCTAAATAGATAGCGCCTCTTGTTCCCTCAGCAAAAAGCAATAAATAGAGTTGTGCATATTGCTCACCATTGAGCACTCAGCTGGAATGTCTTCTGACATATAAGAGCCCTACACTGTCCCAAACTCATCTGCTGATTGTCTATGCACATAAAGCATATTTCCTGTCAAAAGGAGTCAAATGACCCACTATGGTCCTTATATCTCCTGGCTGCTGATGATGTAAAAACCCCATATGTCATATTGCTGGTCATGTTGCTTGACACTTAACTGTTCTAGATACAAAATTACTTTTTTTACACAATGAGACATTCTAAAAAAACAACTATTGCAGATGCAAATGACAATTCTTAAAAAAAAAAAAACTATAAAACAAAAAAACAAAGGTGTAGATCTATATGTAAACAATACCGTGTATAAATAAATAAATACATAAATAAATAAGCTTACAATGTGTATAAGTACATATTTGTGTACACATATCCACTCTACCCATAAAAAGCCTATGAGCATATGTACACCTATTGAGCAGAACAGACTGGAAAGATGTATATAATAAATATTATATATATTAATATGTGCCGGGATTTTACCTCCCCAGGGCCTTCCACTGCAATTAAGGAGTGGCCGGTGGCAGCAGTGTTAATTTTGGCAGCAAATTTTGATTTTGTTTTAGTCTAAAGCCCTGTATACACGATCGGATTTCCTATGGTTTTTAAACCGATTGATTTTTCCATCGGAAAACCGATGAAGCTGACTTCCATCAGTCTTGCCTACACACCATCAGTCCAAAAACCGACCGTTCCAAACGCTGTGACGTAAAACACTCCGATGAGCCGAGAAAAATTAAGTTCAATGCTTCTGAGCATGCGTCGACTTGATTCTGAGCATGCGTGGGTTTTTTATCCGATGGAGTTCCCCACAGACGATAGTAATTTGCTATCGGTTTTTTAACCATCGGATAAATTTAAAACATGTTCTATTTTTAAACACCGATGGAAAAAAGACCGATGGGGCCCATACACGATCGGTTTGTCCGATGAAAAAAGTCCATCGGACTGTTTTCATCGGTAAAACCTATCGTGTGTACAGGGCTTTAGTCTTTTGACTAAAATGCCATTTTAGTTTAAGTCGTATTTTGTCATCTCAATTGTTTTAAAGTGGTATTAAGTTAGTCAACTAAAATCTTTTAGTCGGTTTTAGTCGACAAAATTAACACTGGGTGGCAGTGCTTCTTCAGTGCATCCGAGCGAGAAATGTATAAATTAAGCCAGATTCTTATTGTAAATCTGCCTTGTTTAGCATTGACTTACTGTGTGACTGAACTGATAAATGCCCCCTATATTTGTTCATTCTATGCCTCCTCACTGGAAGATCTTGTAATACCAGTTATGATACTGTTCTGTGAATATTATATGGTCGAATGCAAACAGTGGTTTTATTTAGCATTCTCAAGATCCATGTGATGGGATGTCTCAATATTTTTTTATTTTATTTAATTAGAATGTTATTTTTAGCGACTGAAAAAATATATATAAAACTAAAGAATAATTAAATACTTCTAGATGACAAGTTGTAAATCACTTCTGAAGTGGAAAATTAAAGGTATGTTGTTTTGCAACACTCAGATACTACCTATCATTTAGAGTTGGTACGAGTTTAGTGACTCATCAGGGCATTTTGAAATGATTTACTTTGTTCTCTGGAAATGTTAAAAACATAATAATAAAGAGGTTCATCTCACATTACCACAGGTGGCTGTAAAACTAGCTCTGCAGGAATGTCTCCCAAGCATTTATCTGGCAGATAAAGGAGAAGGAGACAGCTAAGTTGTAGACAGTAACTAATTTTGTCAGTCTACTCTTACCATATTTTCTTGCTTCAAATATAAGTTAGATAAGAGAAAACCACTTGAAAGTAAAAAAAAAAAAAAAAATAGTTGTTACGTTAGCTTGTTTTTATTAATGGGCAAGTGTGTTTGGAATAATATTTTTTTTTAATTTAGTAATATCAATACATTTTTAAATAATAACATTTTTGAATATTATTTCATCCTATCATTTCATTTGTGACTAGTTTTAAAACCTGCCACTTAAAAAAAAAAAAATCATCAAAGGGAATACGTGGAAAGAATATATTATATACTCCCTGCTGGAAAACCAACACTGGGAGTGTTTCTCTCCTGAGTCACCCTCAGCTCTTACTGGTTCCTTATGCTGTGTTCTAATTTACTGCAGGAGAGAGTAGTGATGTGAAGGTCAACAGGAGGAACTGGTGTGAGCAGTAGGGGAACCAAGAGAAGTTTCTGTGGACTCCAGGAAACCAATTAAAAGACAATACTATTGTAGTAAGAATTACATATAATAATGAGGCTCAAGATCAGGCATAGGTAGATACAATACATTTTGTGAACCTTTTGAATCCAGTTCTGTGCAACTGAGCAGCATTCAGTGGCATGGGCATCAGAAGTATTCAATCTTTTCTTTTCAGGTATGTTCTTGGCTGAAATATTTTTATGATGTGATGAGTCTCTTCAATACACGTTAAATCTCTCCCCAACTTGACTATTTTTAATGTAAGTGTTGTAAATGTTGTTAAGTCCTACCGCCTTGAGAAACTGAAAGAGAGTTAGGCTGGGTTCACACTATACGACACGACTTTCATCCTACTTTGCTCTGCGACATCTGTCCTACATTGGTCCGACATTGGTCCGACATTGGTCCGACATCCATCCGACATTCATGAACAGGATACTACTTTGATCCGACATTGTGCTAGTCTGACTTGTCCTTTGACCAATCAAAACAATCCCAGGGTGAGATAAATTCCTTTTACTGCTGCTGTAATCACCATGTCGGATGTCAAATGTCGGATGGTTAGGACAAGGATCCTACTTTGATCCGACATTAATGATATTCAATGGGCTGAAGTAGGATCAAAGTCGGACAGAAGTAGTACAGGGAGCATTTTTAATGTCGGACCGACTTGTGTCGGACCAGTTAAGACGGCTCTCATAGGGATTCATTGATTTTCACACGTCATGCGACATGATCTCCTAATGTCGGAGCGTTTGTCGGACAAGTGTAAACCAGGCCTCAGTAGATATTTTACATTTAATGAGTAGTAAAAAATCCATAGATAAATATAAAATTTTGTGAAAAATAGAAAAAATCAAATATGATGCAGTCTGTCAATATCAATAACACAGCAATGTTGGTTTTTATGAGTCCAACCTGTAATATTATTTTCTATACCTGTTGATCCTGACAGTAAATCTGTTATATTTCTACTTCTTTTTACAAGATGACAACATTTCGTAACAAATGTTCATTCTATAATTAACCACTTCCCTACTGGGCACTTAAACCCCCTTCCTGCCCAAGCCATTTTCCAGCTTTCAGCGCTGTCACACTTTGAATGACAATTGCGCGGTCGTACGACGCTGTACCCAAACGAAATTTGTGTCCTTTTTTTCCCACAAATAGAGATTTCTTTTGGTGGTACTTGATAACCTCTGTGGTTTTTATTTTTTGTGCTATAAACAAAAGAAGAGCAACAAGTTTGAAAAAAAAAAACACATTGGGGCTGATTTACGAAACGTTTGCGCCATGAGTATTGGCGCATCTGCGTGCGCAATGGCTGTTTTGGTATTTACAAAACATTAGCGCCGGTAGCGCAGCCCTATTTCCCATTTACTATAGTGTTGTCGGCGGACGGGAGGAGGTGCTCAGTGCGCCACTATGGACCTGGCGCACGGCATGTTAAACACTAAATATAAAGAAGCTGGAAGTGAGAATATAATGGGGGTGACATGGAGTGATGTGAGGAAGTGTAGTAACACCGGCCCAAATAACAAACATGGCCAAAATTGAGTGAGAAAGTAACTTTTTCAAAACCAGCCCGCTGCGCCGGCAAGTACGATTCGAGCTGCGGGAGTTTTTTTTAGCTCAGCGAGGGAATTTCAATGGTTCAAATGCGCCGGGACACTGCGCCGGCAAAATCTTAGTAAATGTCAAGTCACCTAAGTCAATTTGCATAAGTTGAACAGGCGCAGCTATGAACTTTCCATTGCGCCAGCAAAATGACATTTCTAAAGGAAAAAAAAAGGCATTTAAAAGCAGCCGCGGCTATAATGAATTGTCGGCTCCCGGCAATATAGAGAAAAGTCATAGAAAGTCATTGCTAACCAAAAAAAAAAGCGTGGGGGTCCCCCCAAATTCCATAACCAGGCCCTTTAGGTCTGGAATGGATATTAAGGGGAACCCCGCTGCAAATTTCTTAAAAAAAATTATGTGGGGTTCCCCCTAAATATCCATACCAGGCCCTTGAGATCTGGCATGGATTTTAAGGGGAACTCCACCCCAAATTTTAAAAAAAAATGTCGTGGAGTCCCCCCAAAAATCCACACCAGACCCTTTATCCGAGCACGTAACCTGGCCGGCCGCAGGGGAAGAGGGGGGGACGAGAGAGCAGCCCCCCTCCCTCTTGAACCGTACCAGGCCACATGCCCTCAACATGGGGAGGATGTCCCCATGTTGATGGGGACAAGGGCCTCATCCCCACAACCCTTGCCCGGTGGTTGTGGGGGTCTGCGGGCAGGGGGTTTATCGGAATCTGGAAGACCCCTTTAACAAAGGGGACCCCCAGATCCCGCCCCCCCCTATGTGAAATGGTAATGGGGTACAAATATACCCCTACCATTTCACAAGGAAAGTGTAAAAAATGTAAAAAATTACAAGAGCCAGTTTTTCTTCCATCTTCTTCTTCTTCCATCTTCTTCTTTTCTCCATTCGGGTTTCTTCCTCCATCTTCCTCTTCATTTTTATCTTCATCTTCCATCTTCCTTCGGTCTTCTCGTCCGCATCTTGCCCCGGCGTCTTCCCTTCTTCTTTCTTCTCCGGCCGCTCCGTTTGAATTGGAGCTTGCCGCTGTGCGACGCTTCAGTTCTCCACTTGGTCCGCTGCCCCCCTGTGGCTCTGCCCCCCTCTGACACCACGGGGAAAGTCCCCGTGAAATCCATGTGCGTCAGAGGGGGGCGGGGTCACTGGGTGTAAGCGGACCCAGAGGGGAACTGAAGAACTGAAGCGTCGCACAGCGGGAACCTCCAATTCAAACGGAGCGGCCGGAGAAGAAAGAAGAAGGGAAGACGCCGGCGCAAGATGCGGACGAGAACACCGAAGGAAGAAGGAAGATGAAGATGAAGATGGAGGAAGAAACCCGAATGGAGAAAAGAAGAGGATGGAAGAAGATGGAAGAAGAAGATGGAGGAAGATGGAAGAAGAAGATGGAAGAAGATGGAAGAAGAAGATGGAAGAAGAAGATGGAAGAAGAAGATGGAAGAAGAAGATGGAAGAAGAAGATGGAAGAAGAAGATGGAAGAAGAAGATGGAAGAAGAAGATGGAAGAAAGGAAAAGACATTAAGGCCCCTTTCACACGGAGGTCCGTTCAGGTCCGCCTGTCAGTTTTTTAGGCGGACCTGAAACGGATCCTCCATGCACCCCTATGGAAGCACGGATGTCAGCGGAGACATGTCCGCTGACATCCGCTCCGCTCCGAAAAAGTGTGACGGAGGAAAATCCTATTTTTCCTTCCGTCGGCGGAGCGGATCGGATGACAACGGACTCTACGGTCCGTCGTCATCCGATCCCCCCATAGGGGAGAGCGGCGCTTTGACAGGGCGGTCCCTGCACAGTGTGCGGGGACCGCCCAGTCATCCGTCGGCTCAGCGGGGATCAACGGAGCGATCCCCGCTGAGCAAGCGGAGCTTCACGGGGCGGATCTGCACGGATCCGCCCCATGTGAAAGGACCCTAATAAAGGAATTGTCAAAAACCGGCTCTTGTAATTTTTTACACTTTCTTTGTGAAATGGTAGGGGTACATTTGTACCCCATTACCATTTCACATAGGGGGGGTGGCGGGATCTGGGGGTCCCCTTTGTTAAAGGGGTCTTCCAGATTCCGATAAGCCCCCTGCCCGCAGACCCCCACAACCACCGGGCAAGGGTTGTGGGGATGAGGCCCTTGTCCCCATCAACATGGGGACATCCTCCCCATGTTGAGGGCATGTGGCCTGGTACGGTTCAGGAGGGAGGGGGGGCCGCTCTCGTCCCCCCCTCTTTTCCTGCGGCTGGCCAGGTTATGTTCTCGGATAAAGGGTCTGGTGTGGATTTTTAGGGGGACTCCACGCCATTTTTTTTAAAATTTGGGGTGGAGTTCCCCTTAAAATCCATGCCAGATCTGAAGGGTCTGGTATGGATATTTGGGGGGAACCCCACATCATTTTTATTAAAAATTTGCAGCGGGGTTCCCCTTAATATCCATTCCAGACCTGAAGGGCCTGGTTATGGAATTTGGGGGACCCCCACGCATTTTTTTTTTGGGTTAGCAAAGACTTTCAATGACTTTTATCTGTATTGACGGGAACCAGCAATTCATTACAGCCGCAAGGACATTTAAATTACTATTATTTTACTTTAGAAATGTCATTTTGCTCTCCAACTGTTATAAACATGGAAAACATGTGCTACTTTACAGGCATACTATAGACACCCCCCGGGTATGATGGGTATGGTCATGCTGCATTTTTTAGGTACAAAACTGTACTGGACCCCAGTAAAACACATCAAAAACGCAACGGAACGTACCAAAAATGCACTAGAATGCACCGCAACGCACCTAAATGCACCAAAGACGCACTGCAACACACTTGTCCTAAGTGAAAAGAGGGGGAAAAAAACACTGGACTGCATCAAAAACGCATCAAAAATGCACTGGAATGTGTCAAAAACGCGCATGCAGAAAAGCACCTGGAACGCACCCAGACTGCGTTTCTATAGTGTGAACTAGGGCCAGTTCACACCATAGAAACACAATCCGGATGCGTTCCAGGTGCTTTTCTGCATGCACGTTTTTCATGCGTTCCAGTGCATTTTTGGTACGTTTTTGATGCAGTCCAGTGCTTTTTTTTCCCCCCCTCTTTTTTATTAACCATAGATAAGGACAAGTGTGTTCCAGTGCGTTTTTGTTGCATTTAGGTGTGTTCCTGTGAGTTCCAGTGCGTTTATGATGCGTTTTGATGCGTTCCAGTACAGTCCAGTGCAGGTAAAATGCAGCATGTTCTAGACATATGCACACTGAAATATTTTGTTTCGGAATTTCGTTTTCGTCCGAAAAATAAATTTATTTAGTTACTCCCGAAATTCGTTTTTATTTATTTCGTTTTTCGTTACAAATTGCATTCGTCCGAAAATCTGAATTAATTAAGGTCGAATCTGTCATTGAAGGCTTATGGTGTCTGTCGAATGTTCAAAGAAGATTCGACGGAGCAGTGAAACTGTACGACGCTGCAATCATACATTTCCGGTCGAATGTTCCGCCCACAAGCTATAGAAGAATTCTAATGTTGTATGACTAGTAATAATTATATTTATTCATTACTATTACTAGTCAACCAACATTAGAATTCTTCTATAGCCTATGGGAGGATGCATTTGACCGGAAATGTACGATTGCAGCGTCATACAGTTTTGCTGCACCGTCGAATCTTCTAACTTTCGATGCTTTGTCGAATCTTCGTCATTCTAGCTATTTTACTGCTCCTCCTCTTTGGTTACAATCAGCCAATAACATTCATCATCAACTTTATTTTTATTTTACTTCCCCCACCCAATTCCAGCAGTGATCTTTTCTCTCTATGTCAAATCTTTTCTCTCTATAATAACAAATCTTTTCTCTCCTATGTCGAATCTTTTCTCTCCTATGTCGAATCTTTTCTCTCCTATGTCGAATCTTTTCTCTCCTATGTCGAATCTTTTCTCTCCTATGTCGAATCTTTCTCTCCTATGTCGAATCTTTTCTCTCTATAATGTCGAATCTTTTCTCTCCTATGTAGAATAATCTTGGACTAATAGAGTTAAGGTTAGGCACATTCGACCACAGGTTCGATAGACACAGATTGTTATTGTCAGCGTCACGTCGAATCTCCTATCTATATCGAACTGTTGTAGCAACGAAAACGAAAATAAAGCATTTGTTTATGTCGGATCTTTCGGTTTTCGGATTCTGTGCTTTCGTTTTCGTTTGTTAAAACGATAACGAAAATAGCTGAAATTCGGACGAAAATGCATTCGGACGAAAACGAATGCACATGTCTAGCATGTTCTACTTTTTTGGTGGAACTGGAACGCACTGGAACAAACACTGCCATTTAGAACCATATAACCAACTTTCCATGCATTTTGGATGCATAAAAAACGCAATGCATTGCATGTGGTGTGAAATGGCCCTTAAGCAATTTGGCATATTTAAAGGCACTTCTCTTTGTTTTGTTTTTGTTGTTTTCCAAATTGGTGACATTGATATATGTCTCTTAGGGTGGGACCTGGGCCCCCATTTTAAGGCCAATAACTAGAAGATAAGCCAGCCAAGTGGGGACTAGCAAAATTAACAAGTCAGTTCCCATAGACTGCAATGGTATTTGTTGGTGGGGGGGGAGGGGTGATTGTCCCATCTCTAATTTTGTAGCATGCTGGATGATGTGCTTAATTTTGGATGGGAGGAGGGGGGGTTATTTTTTGCTAGCTACATTGGTGTTGTTCTGCACATGCCCAGCCAGTTAGTTTTTTTTGCGTGCTTTTTGTGTGTGAACAGCGCCTGGATATTTCTGGGCATGCTCACTTAGAGAGTGTTTTTATGGGTTAGTAATTGAAGGACATCCTTAACAGGTGTAGCCACTTTGAATTTCAGTCTCTACATTGAGTGAACTTGCATTTTGGGTGTTTCATGGACTGTGCATGTGTTTTCAATTGCCTCATTAGCTCACAAACCTATGTTATATAAAGCTCACAAGGAGCATTCGTTCACTTGCCCTGAGAAGAGGCGTGTGTGTGTGTGTGTGTGTGTGTGTGTGTGGGGGGGGGAGCAAAATGTACATGTTGGTGTCCTTATCGAGTTTGTAACACATGTATTTTATTTGTTATGTCTTTGCAAAACAGGTGATTGGTTAACTTTTGTGGATTGTATATTTTTTGTCTGGGGGAAATGTTCCCCTGAAATAATTCTGATGTTGTTAATCTGTGTTGTTTGTTCACTTAGATTTAATTGTCTGCTGCCTTTTTTTTTGGGCCAAAAGTTTCTCAAGATGTTGAGTCTGTAACTGTTTCAAATTGACCATGTTTTTTATTTTGCCTTCCCTTTTATTTTGTTGACCAATAAAATTGATGCAAAGTTTTGATGTTTGTTTTGTGTTTTCTTTGCAACAAATCTGACAGCTGATTGGCATGTCAAAACAAAACAGGTGTGATTTGTCTAATCTGGTGCCTTCATGCTAGCATATGCATGTATTGTGTGCTGCCATGGAGCGTCACCAGGAAATGAAATACAGAGCGGTAAGTATTCAATTTTCCTTTTTTACTGCAGTGGTTCTCAGCCTCAGTCCTCAAGTACCCCCAACAGGACATGTTTTGTGAATTTATCTTATCGAGAATAGCTGTCCAAAAATCAAAATCATTGACTGTGATTTAAAGCACATGTACAAGATGAAGAAAAACCTGCAAACATGGCCTGTTGGGGGTACTTGAGAAGCACTGATTTAGAGCACTGCACTTAAAAATAGCTCAAGGCCATACAATTCTAATTGTGGGCAATTTGAGGGAAACTAAGTAAGTGTTAGAACCCCTGCGTGTGTGTTTTTTTTAAATTTTTATTTTTATTTTTTTGTAGTTTGGCCTTTGTGTCTCCTTTTCTTAAAATTGGCTTCACTTCCTGTCACACAGCTAAACAGGAAGTGAAGGTAAAACCCTACCAATGTCTTTTCTTGGGGACACACAGATCAATCTAACTAGTGTCCCCATTGAGCAAATTGCACTCTAGCACTTTGTTGTGTACACCCCAAATCAATGTATAGTTTGGGGTTTAGTAAAGACAAATCCACTCTGCAGTAAAAGTGTAGCTGCTGAAAATCTGAGGGAAAGTACTGGTGATTGGCTGTTCCAATCATGTAAAAGCAAAGATGGTGTATTTTTTTGGCTTGCATGTCCCCCTCAGATATACAGCAAGTGCACTTGTAGTGCAAAGTAGATTTGCCTTTAGTAAATAAACCCCAAAGTCCAAAATACCTAATAATTTGGGGTGTACCCCGCAATATGCTGGAGTGCAATGTGCATAATGGGGAAAGTATTTAGACTGACCTATGTGTCCCCAAGGAAAGACATTGTTAGGGATTTTCCCTCACTTCCTGTGTGGCTATGTGACAGGAAGTGAATTATTTGGAAGGATAAAGTGGCCAAATTATTTAGTTTAACTTTTCAAAGACTCATTCCTAAGTTGAATTGTGATGCATGTCAATGGCCCATTTAGACCCTCTTTAATCACTTGAGATCAGCGCTATAACTGATCGACGGCCACAGCATGGTCCTCAATTGCCGGGAGTCCGTCAATAAACGTCCTTCCCTTTGCGCGCGCTGTGGTCACAGAGTCACTGAGACTCAGGTGATGACAGATCCGAGTAAGGGGCCCGATCCCTGCCCTTTACCATGTGATCAGCTGTCAGCAAATGACAGCTGATCACGTGATGTAAACAAAAGCTGGGTAATGGTTTTTGTTTTCTCCTTGTGCTGACAGCGTGAGCATAAAAAAAAGGCAATCACCGGCTTATGTGCAAGGGACATGGGGCCCGAAGAGGAAGAGGCAATTCTGCATCATCTGTGACAATTAGTAGCCCCTGCCAGTGCCACCTATCAATGCCCACCACTGGTGCCAATCAGTGGCACCTAGCAGTGCTGCCTATCAGTGCCCATCACTGCCAACTATCATTGCCACCTAGCAGTGCCACTTCTCACTGCCCACCAGTGCCAAATAGCAATGCCACCTCTCAGTGCCCACCCTTGCCACCTTATTGGTGCCCATCAGTGCAGTCTCATCAGTGTACATCAATGAAGAAGAAAAATTACCTTTTTTAAAAATATTAACCAGTTTCCTACCGCCCACCGTCAAATGACATCCTTGGCTTTGGGCGGTGACATCTGAATGATGCCTGCAGTTGCAGGCATCATTCAGATATCATTCTTTTCAGCCGGCGATTCTTTGCACAGTAAAAACGATCATAGTGGCAGCTCCGCCGCTTGATTGTTCTTATAGGCGGGGGAGGGGACGTTCACCCCCCCCTCTTGCCGCCATCCCGTGCTTCTCCGGGCTCTCCCGTGCCATCTGGGGCTCGGAGAACGATTTGGAGATGACTGGTGACCAGATGGTCATCAGTCATCTCTATGACCGTCGGAGGCGCGGGCACGACGTTATGACATCGCGCCGTGTTCCCGTATGTTAACCAAGCCGTGATCTCGGCTGTCAGCATGGGATTGGTGATTTTTTTTTTTGACCAATATCATGCTTTCCAGCCTGGAGGAGAGATGCGGGGTCTTATTGACCCCGCATCTCTCCATAAAGAGGACCTGTCACACACATTCCTATTACAAGGGATGTTTACATTCCTTGTAATAGGAATAAAAGTGATCCAAAAGAATAAAAAAAATTAAAAAAGGAGTAAGAAATACAAAAAAGTAAAAAAACAAAATAAAAAAAATAAGCAAAAATACGAAAAAATGCCCATGTCCCCGGTAGCTCGCGCTCAGAAGTGAACACACACGTAAGTCCCGCCCACATATGTAAACGCCGTTCAAACCACACGTGAGTTATTGCTGCGTGCGTTAGAACGAGTGCAACAATTCTAGCACTAGACCTTCTCTGTAATGCCAAAATGGTAACGTGTAAAAAAAATTAAACCATCGCCTAGGGAGATTTTTAATTACTGAAGTTTGGTGTCATGCCATGAGTATGCGCAATTTTAAAGCGTGACGTGTTAGGTATCTATTTACTCAGCATAACAACATCTTTCACATTATACCAAAAAATTGGCTGTAACTTTACTGTTTTGTAATATTTTTAGCAAACAAAAGGCGTTTGAAAATTTATTGCGCGAATACCGAGCGAGATAAAAATTTGCAATGACCGCCATCTTATTCCCTAGGGTGTCTGCTCCAAAAACATAGCATTTGGTGTTTAGAAGTAATTTTATAGCCATAAATTTATGATTTTTACATGAAGGAGAGAAGTGCCAGAATAGGCCCAGTGCTGAAGTGGGTAAAATATCAATTTTTTTTTTTTTTAAACTCGGTCTTTTGTATTTATAGAAAAAAAATTTAAATAAAACACAAAAGTGATCAAATAGCACCAAATGCAAGCTCTATTTGTGTGCCAACAAATAAAACATTTTCATTGGGTTACAGTGTTGTATGAGCGCGCAATTGTCATTAAAAGTGCATCAGCGCTGAAATGTGAAACTTGGTCTGGGCAGTGCGCAAGTGGTTAATATAAGGCTACATGCACACAGACGTTTTTCAAGCCGCTTGTTTGAGCGTTTTTTGCAGCTTAAAAACATCTCTCCATGTTAGCCTATGGCCTCATGGCCACCATGGCGTTTTTGAGCTGTAAATGGCATAGGCGTTTTTAGGCCCCATGTAGACGGGACGCTGGTGCAAAGTGTTCTGAACTAAGGTTGAAAGTGGCGTTTAGAAAGGCGCGCTTTGTGGCGTTTGCATGCCGTGTTTTACCACATTTGTGTGTATATGATAAGGAGCCAAAAAAGAAGAGAGATTCGCCCTTGGGACTTTGAGTGAGGTGAGCACTGTTAGGCCAATAAAAAAAATCGCAAGAATAATTGCAGTGTATATTTATTCAGGTAAAAAGCAGTACATACATTAATGTCATGAACATGGGCCAATTCATACAAAATACAAGACCAATATAAATTAGGTAAAATGATATTGCGAGTATCTGACAGTAATTATGTAAACACATGGCATCAAAAGTAACCCGACGCGTTTCGCGAGGCTTGGCTCGCTCTTCAGGGGTGGATGCACGTAGTGTACCTAAAATGAGAGTGATATAGTATAAAGCATGATATGAAGGCACAGGGGGGGGGGCCTTGAATATGGAAAACCCCATACTCACCACTGGACATTGCCAAAGGACAGCGGGGGTGAAGCTCAAACGGCGGCAGCGACTGTCTCACCAGGGAGTTGAGGAGGCGGAGCCAAACAAAGCTCCAAATCGGAGTCAAACGGAAGGAAGGCCCAGCATGGATGGAATAGGTGTAACCCCAAGAGTGTCAGTGAATCCAAGAGGAATGTTGGCTCTAAATATAAATATGTATATTGAATAATTAAAATATGGGAGTATACGAGTATATGGTAACATATGTGTCTTTGCATGTATAAAAGACATGAGCCAAGAATGGTTAGAGTATGGAGACTGAGGGGGAGAGTGAAAAAATACCAGATTGACTAGTATGATTAAGGAAAGTTCAGAGAGGAAAGTAATGAGTGAAAGAGAGTGTAAATGGAATGAAATACAGGTGTGTGATGAGGACTGTGATGAGAAAACAAGTTGCATATAAATGCTTGCAGCGAGTAATATATAAACATATAAAAGTATACCTTGGTGAAGTAGGTCTAAGAGTAGTAAATTCCAAGGGAAGGACCTGCACTTGTGTGTCTGTCCTCAGTGAAAGAAAGCAAACAATGAGATCCATGCTGTGCAAACCTCCAATATATACCCCTGAAGGGGCCCGAGAGGCTCCGCCCCCAACACCATGTGCAAATGACCAGCAAACGAGTGCCTAAACCCACCAACCATCAAGAAGGCGGTGTGTGAGGCAAGACACTCCCAGGACCATCTTGATGGTAGTAATGCCTGCCCTGATAAGGAGCCGCCCTAAGCTCAAAAAACAGTATTATTTACGATTTTAGCTATTTAGTGAGACCAGAGTGATATCAGCAGCTGAGAGCAGCAGTGTAGTTGTATTTAGCGTGTCACTTGCCACATCACTTGCCACAAGTTCTGGATTGTCCACTTGCCATGTCAGCTGCCCCAAGTTGTGGATTGTTCACAATGCAATGGAAGCAATTTCATTTATATATATATATATATATATATATATATATATATATATATATATATATTTTTTTTTTTTTTTTTGGTTTTTCCTCATTTGCCATAAATTTGGAGTTTATCAATGTAAAAAAATAGGTCACCTTTAAAAACGCTTCTAAACTAAAATGCGGCTAAACGCTGGTACCGCGTCTGAAACGTGTAAATCTTTGGCATCTGAAGGCATTTTGAGGGTTTGTGAAAAACGATTTTAAACGCAACTGCAGATTTTTTTTGCCAGGCCAAAAACAGTGTTTTGGATGTAATAGAATTCAATGGACCCGCATCCAAAACGCAAGTACCGCAATTTTGCGGCGATTTTTTGTTTTACCTGTTTATAGCTGGTTGTTAAAGGAAATGTAAAAAAAAAAAAAAAAAAGATAAAAAAAAAAAAAAAAACAGCGTGGGGTCCCCCCCCAGGTCCATACCAGGCCCTTGGGTCTAGTATGGATTCAAAGGTGACCCCCCCCAAAAAATAAAAAAAAACTGGCGTGGGGGTCCCCCCAGAATCCATACCAGGCCCTTCAGGTCTGGCATGTATTTTAAGGGGAACCCCGCGCCAAAAAACAAAAAAATTTGCGTGGGGTCCCCTAAAAATACACACCAGACCCTTTTTCCGAGCACTCAACCTGGCAGGCCACAGGGGAAAAGGGGGGACGAGAGAGCGGCCCCCCTCTCTACTGAACCCTACCAGGCCGCATGCCCTCAACATGGGGGGTTTGGTGCTTCGGGGCAGGGGGGGCGACCTGCGGCCCCCCCCACCCCATAGCACCCTGCCCCCATGTTGATGGGGACAAGGGCCTCTTCCCGACAACCCTGGCCATTGGTTGTCGGGGTCTGCGGGCGGGGGGGCTTATCGGAATCCAGGAGCCCCCTTTAATAAGGGGGACCCCAGATACCTGCCCCCACCCTATGTGAATGAGTATGGGGTACATCGTACCCCTACCCATTCACCTGGTGGCAAAATAAGTCAATAAAAAAAGACAACACAGGTTTGAAAAGTAATTTATTGGGCAGCTCCGGGGGTCTTTCTGCCGGGCCCCCGCTATCTTCTGCTAGCTCTTTTGCTAGCGGGGGTCCCGGGCTTCCTCGCCGTCTTCGGGGGTCTTTCTGCCGGGCCCCCGCTATCTTCTGCTAGCTCTTTTGCTAGTGGGGGTCCCGGGCTTCCTCGCCATCTTCGGGGGTCTTTCTGCCGGGCCTCCTTCCTCGCCGTCTTCTTCCGACTTCGGGGGTCTCTTGTTCTGTTCTCCGGTTGTTCTCCCGCTCTCCGATGCCTTCTCCACGATCTCCGGTTCTTTCTGCCGGACGCCCCGCTATCTTCTGCCAGCTCTTTTGCTAGTGGGGGCCGGTCTTCTTTGTCGCCTTCTTCCCTCTTCTCTTCGCCCGATGTTGCCTTGTCGCTGCCCACCGCTGCAATGATCTGTCCGAGCAGCGGTGCCACTTTTATTGGCATGGGGCGTGGTCACCGGGTGATGCCACCGCTGACCCGCCCCCGTATGATGTCACAGTCCCGGGGAATGATGGGACTGTGACGTGAAACGGGGGCGGGGTCAGCGGTGGCATCACCCGGTGACCACGCCCCATGCCAATAAAAGTGGCACCGCTGCTCGGACAGCTCATTGCAGTGGTGGACAGCGACGAGGCAACATCGGGCGAAGAGAAGAGGGAAGAAGGCGACGAAGAAGACTGGCCCCTGCTAGCAAAAGAGCTGCGAGAAGATAGCGGGGCACCCGGCAGAAGGCAGAAAGAACCGGAGATCGTGGAGAAGGCACCGGAGAAGAACCGGAGAACAGAACAAGAGACCCCCGAAGTCGGAAGAAGACGGCGAGGAAGCCCGGGACCCCCGCTAGCAAAAGAGCTGGCAGAAGATAGCGGGGGCCCGGCAAAAAGACCCCCGAAGATGGCGAGGAAGCCCGGGACCCCCGCTAGCAAAAGAGCTAGCAGAAGATAGCGGGGGGCCCGGCAGAAAGACCCCCGAAGACAGCGAGGAAGCCTGGGACCCCCGCTAGCAAAAGAGCTAGCAGAAGATAGCGGGGGCCCAGCAGAAAGACCCCCGAAGTCAGAAGAAGACGGCGAGGAAGCCCAGGACCCCCGCTAGCAAAAGAGCTAGCAGAAGATAGCGGGGGCCCGGCAGAAAGACCCCCGAAGATGGTGAGGAAGCCCGGGACCCCCGCTAGCAAAAGAGCTAGCAGAAGATAGCGGGGGGCCCGGCAGAAAGACCCCCGAAGACAGCGAGGAAGCCTGGGACCCCCGCTAGCAAAAGAGCTAGCAGAAGATAGCGGGGGCCCGGCAGAAAGACCCCCGAAGTCAGAAGAAGACCCCCGGAGCTGCCCAATAAATTACTTTTCAAACCTGTGTTGTCTTTTTTTATTGACTTATTTTGCCACCAGGTGAATGGGTAGGGGTACGATGTACCCCATACTCATTCACATAGGGTGGGGGGCCGGCATCTGGGGGCCCCCTTTTTAAATGGGGCTCCCGGATTCCGAAAAGCCCCCCGCCCGCATACCCCAACAACCAACGGCCAGGGTTGTCGGGAAGAGGCCCTTGTCCCCATCAACATGGGGGCAGGGTGCTTTGGGGTGGGGGGGCCGCAGGTCGCCCCCCTGCCCCGAAGCACCAAACCCCCATGTTGAGGGCATGCGGCCTGGTACGGTTCAGGAGGGAGGGGGGCCGCTCTCTCGTCCCCCCCTTTTCCCCTGCGGCCTGCCAGGTTGCGTGCTCGGATAAGGGTCTGGTTTGGATTTTGGGGGGACCCCCACGCTGTTTTTTGGCTTAAGGGGGTTCACCTTAAAATCCAGACCAGACCTAAGGGTCTCGTTTGGATTTTGGGGGGGACCCCCACGCCGTTTTTCGGCTTAGGGGGTTTACCTTAGAATCCAGACCAGACCTAAGGGCCTGGTATGCTCCTGAAGGGGAACCCATGCCGGTTTTTCATTAAAATTTGGCCTGGAGTTCCCCTTCATGATTCATACCAAACATGATGGGACAGCGAGGCTGCCGAGGACCAGCGCGATGACATCGCGCTGGACCCATTTTCGGACAGCTAGTCGTCTCTAGGACACGACTTGAGCGGCTGCTTCACGCTCAGGTCGTGTCCAGGTCGCCTCGCAAAGTCGCGCTGTCCCTGTGTCAGCTGGCACACGAGTCGCCCGCAAGTCGGATCCGACTTCCCGGGCGACCTCTATTCAAATCAATGGGCTCCCATAGGGAACCATTCATTTTCAATAGAGCGCCGCTGACATTTCTATTTACTATAACAGTGCGCCGCTGCTTCCTGCGCCCAGTGAAGGAGTTATCCGGCGCACCAATTAAGGTTAGAAGCAGCGCAGTGCACTGTTATTAGTAAATCAGCCCCAATATGTTTTACTTTTTGCTATAATAAATATCCATTTTTTTATTTTTATTTTCCTCAGTTTAGGCCGATACATATTCTTCTACATATTTTTGGTAAAAAAAAATCGCAATAAGTGTATATTGATTGGTGTCAGGGATCGGATGGGAGACTGAATTGACGAGGTCGGCCTCTCTTATATCTCCTGTCCTGGCTCCGCTGGAGGTGAGACAGAGGAAGCCGAAGGACAAGAGGGACACGAGTGCCTGGAGCAGGAGGTCCCGGGAGAACAGTTTGGCAGGGTTCAGCAGACTGGAGTAGGCTGTGATGTGCTGAGCAGGAGCTGGTAACAGCCAGGCAGGTAGCCGGGGGTTAACAGCAACCAGGAGCAAAGACAGGAGCAAGGTCTCAGGAAAAGCCAGGTTCATCAGCAGGTGGGCAGCGAGGTACAAGATCATAGACAGAGCCAGAGTTGGGAACGGAGCCGGGTCAGAGATGGACATCAGTACAGGAACAAGGTCAAGAGCAAGCTGGGTCAAAATACTGGGGAGACACACAGGATCAGAGCAGGATTCAGAAACACAACTGAGGTCAGTCAGCAAA
This sequence comes from Rana muscosa, assembly GCA_029206835.1. Taxonomy (NCBI): domain Eukaryota; kingdom Metazoa; phylum Chordata; class Amphibia; order Anura; family Ranidae; genus Rana; species Rana muscosa. The sequence goes on along the minus strand of CM055122.1, from coordinate 1,104,545,361 downwards.
GCACAAGAGCCCAGACTCCCTTTAAATAGGCTGTCTGGCGCCAAAGGAGAATTAGGCCTGTGCTTGCGCGCCCGTGCGCACGCATTCGCGCATGCACACCCGCGAATGCAGGTTCTGGCGCGCATGCGTGCGCCTGTTTGCCATTCTATGGCAAAGACTATGTGCTTGTGCACGTCTGTGTGCAAAACGTCTCACAGGAATTCCCTGACATTGCCCCCCCCCTTAGGGGCAGCCTCCGGATGCCCACAAGAGACCGTTTTTCGGGGATAAGCTGGAGGTAGGCCTGTATCAACCGGGGGGCATGAACATTAGAGGCTGGTTCCCAGGAATTGTCCTCAGGGCCATAACCCTTCTATTTAATGAGGAACTGAGTCTGACCACCCCTCTTCCTACAGTCCAGAACAGCCTCAACCTCGTATTCTTCACTTCCTTCAACCAGTAGTGGGGCAGGGGCTTCAGTGCCACGATTTGGGAAGGGGTTAGAGACCATAGGCTTGAGCAGCGAAATGTGGAACACAGGATGAATCTTTAAACTGTTTGGCAAGGATAATTCAAAAGCCACAGGATTGATCCGTTTTTTAATTGAAAAAGGACCCAAGAATTTTGGGCCAAGTTTCTTCGAAGGGCATTTCAATCTTAAGTTAGCTGTGGGCAGAAAAACTCTGTCTCCTGGCTTCAAGTTCAGGTTCCCTCTTCTCTTCCTATCAAAAAATTTCTTGTTAGCCGCCTGTGACTTTAGGATAGTCTTTCGCAAGAGCAGATTATTGGTGTTGAAAAAGTCCAGTCTCTCTTGCACAGCTGGTACAGAAGACTCCTTGGGTACATCGGGTAGAAAGGAAGGGTGATACCCATAGTTAACGTAGAAGGGTGACTGTTTGATTGCCGAATAGGGATGAGCTTCGAGTTTGAGTCGAACTCATGTTCGACTCGAACATTGCCTGTTCGCCCGTTTGCCGAACAGCGAACAAATTGGGGTGTTCGCGGCAAATTCGAAAAGTCTATGGGAAAAATCTAAAGTGCTAATTATAAAGGCTTATATGCAAGTTATTGTCATAAAAAGTGTTTGGGGACCCTGGTCCTGCCCCAGGGGACATGTATCAATGCAAAAAAAAGTTTTTAAAAACGGCCGTTTTTTCCCGTGCTTAGAACGGTCCCTGCATAAAATGTCATTTTTGAAGGAAAAAAAGTCATTTAAAACTCACTCGCGGCTATTAATGAATTGTCGGCTCCCGGCAATACATACAAAAGTCATTGATAAAAAAAAAAAAAGCGTGGGGGTCCCCCAGAATTCAATTACCAGGCCCTTCAGGTCTGGTATAGATATTAAGGGGAACCCCACCGCTAATTTAAAAAAAAAATGCGTGCGGTTCCCCCAAATATCCATACCAGGCCCTTCAGATCTGGCATGGATTTTAATGGGAACTCCACCCCAAATTTAAAACAAAATGGCGTGGAGTCCACCCAAAAATCCATACCAGACCCTTATCCGAGCACGCAACCTGGCAGGCCGCAGGAAAAGAGGGGGGGACGAGAGAGCGCCCCCCCTCCTGAACCGTACCAGGCCACATGCCCTCAACATGGGGAGGATGTCCCCATGTTGATGGGGACAAGGGCCTCATCCCCACAACCCTTGCCCGGTGGTTGTGGGGGTCTGCGAGTGAGGGGCTTATCGGAATCTGGAAGACCCCTTTCACAAAGGGGACCCCCAGATCCCGGCCCCCCCTATGTGAATTGGTAAGGGGTACATTGTACCCCTACCATTTCACTAAGAAAGTGTCAAAAAATTACAAAAAAAACACACAAACACCTTGGAAAAGTCCTTTATTAAAAAGAAAAAAAACAACCATTCCAGCGGTGAAATCCAGTGTCCCACAGCGAACCGATGTCCAGCGCTGTCCGTCATTGGCTGAGCCTGAGCGGACCTGATGGGGAACTTCCTCCGCAGTCTATTCCATGTATAGACCCGCCCCTTCTAAAGTTCCCCATCAGGTCCGCTCAGCCAATGACTCAGTGTAAGGCTGAGGACCTGATGCGGAACATGAGAAGGGGTGGGTCTATACATGTATTACACAGTGAGGGAAGTTCCCCATCAGGTCCGCCCCCTCGGTATGTCAGACCGCGCCTACGTCATTGGCCTGAGCGGGGAACTTCCTTCACTGTGTAATTTAAATTTACACAGTGAAGGAAGTTCCCCATCAGGTCCGCTCAGGCCAATGACGTAGGCATTCTTCGTGAAATGGTAGGGGTACAATGTACCCCTTAACAATTCACATAGGGGGGGCCGGGATCTGGGGGTCCCCTTTGTTAAAGGGGTCTTCCAGATTCCGATAAGCCCCCCACCCGCAGACCCCCACAACCACCGGGCAAGGGTTGTGGGGATGAGGCCCTTGTCCCCAACAACATGGGGACATCCTCCCCATGTTGAGGGCATGTGGCCTGGTATGGTTCAGGAGGGGGGGCGCTCTCTCATCCCCCTCTTTTCCTGCGGCCTGCCAGGTTGCGTGCTCGGATAAGGGTCTGGTATGGATTTTTGGGGGGACACGCCATTTTTTTTTAATTTGGGGTGGAGTTCCCCTTAAAATCCATGCCAGATCTGAAGGGCCTGGTAATTGAATTCTGGGGGACCCCCACACTTTTTTTTTTTATCAATGACTTTTGTATGTATTGCCGGGAGCCGACAATTCATTAATAGCCGCAAGTGAGTTTTAAGTGACTTTTTTTCCTTCAAAAATGACATTTTATGCAGGGACAGTTCTAACTTAGAACTGTCCCTGCATAAAATGTCATTTTTGAAGGAAAAAAAGTCATTTAAAACTCACTCGCGGCTATTAATGAATTGTCGGCTTCCGGCAATACATACAAAAGTCATTGATAAAATAAAAAAAATGACGTAGGCGCGGTCTGACATACCGAGGGGGCGGACCTGATGGGGAACTTCCCTCACTGTGTAATACATGTATAGACCCGCCCCTTCTCATGTTCCGCATCAGGTCCTCAGCCTTACACTGAGTCATTGGCTGAGCGGACCTGATGGGGAACTTTAGAAGGGGCGAGTCTATACATGTGATAGACTGCGGAGGGAGTTCCCCATCAGGTCCGCTCAGGCTCAGCCAATGACGGACAGCGCTGGACATTGGATCGCCGCGGGACACTGGATTTCACCGCTGGAATGTTTTTTTTTTGTTTTTTTTTGTTTTTTTTTCTTTTTAATAAAGGACTTTTCCAAGGTGTTTGTGTGGTTTTTTTTACATTTTTTGACACTTTCTTCGTGAAATGGTAGGGGTACAATGTACCCCTTACCAATTCACATAGGGGGGGCCGGGATCTGGGGGTCCCCTTTGTTAAAGGGGTCTTCCAGATTCCGATAAGCCCCTCACCCGCAGACCCCCACAACCACCGGGCAAGGGTTGTGGGGATGAGGCCCTTGTCCCCATCAACATGGGGACATCCTCCCCATGTTGAGGGCATGTGGCCTGGTACGGTTCAGTAGTGGGGGGGCGCTCTCTCGTCCCCCCTCTTTTCCTGCGGCCTACCAGGTTGCGTGCTCGGATAAGGGTCTGGTATGGATTTTTGGGTGACTCCACGCCATTTTTTTTTTAATTTGGGGTGGAGTTCCCCTTAAAATCCATGACAGATCTGAAGGGCCTGGTATGGATATTTGGGGGAACCGCACGCATTTTTTTTTTTTACATTTGCGGCGGGGTTCCCCATAATATCTATACCAGACCTGAAGGGCCTGGTAATTGAATTCTGGGGGACCCCCACGCTTTTTTTTTATCAATGACTTTTGTATGTATTGCCGGGAGCCGACAATTCATTAATAGCCGCGAGTGAGTTTTAAATGACTTTTTTTCCTTCAAAAATGACATTTTATGCAGGGACAGTTCTAAGCACGGGAAACATGCGCCACTTTACATGCATATCATACACACCCCCTAGGTACGAAATTTAAAGGAATGTTTCACTTTTTTTTTTTCATTTTAAGCATTATTAAAATGACTGCTCCCGTAAAAACGTCAATTTTTAAAACTTTTTTTTGCATTGATACATGTCCCTTGGGGCAGGACCCGGGTCCCCAAACACTTTTTAGGACAATAACTTGCATATAAGCCTTTATAATTAGCACTTTAGATTTCGAACGTTCGAGTCTATTGTATTTAATAGGGTTCTAAAGTTGACGCAAACATTCTGTCTGTTCGCAGGTTCTGGTGCGAACCGAACAGGGGGGTGTTCGGCTCATCCCTGTTGCCGAATGAACGGAATTATTATACGCAAATTCCACCAAGGGGAGTAGAGACACCCAATCATCCTGAGAGAAGGATGAGAAACATCTTAAGTATTGCTCCAAGGACTGATTTGTCCTTTCGGTCTGACCGTTGGTCTGCGGTGATAAGCAGACGAAAAGCATAGTTCAATCTTCAAAGCTTTACATAGGGCCCTCCAAAATTTGGAGGTAAACTGTACTCCACGTTCTGAGGTCATGTTTGCTGGGATGCCATGCAATCTTACAATCTCCTTAATAAATACAGAAGCGGTTTCAGAGGCAGAGGGGGGTTCCTTTCAAAGATACAAAATGAGCCATTTTTGAAAAACGATCCACTATAACAAAGATAGTGGTGAATCCTTCAGACAGGGGGAGTTCCACAATAAAATCCAAGGAAATCATGTTCCAAGGTTTTTCAGGTACAGGAAGAGATTCTAACAATCCCCAGGTCTTGGCATGATCAGACTTGTTTCTGAGACATACGGAGAAGGACCTGACATAATCTCTACAATCCTTCAATAAATCAGGCCACCAACAGGAACGGGACACTAGGTCAGAGGTTTTGTGAATTCCAAAGTGCCCGGCAAGGGGGTGGTCATGGCATTTCTTGAGGATGTGGACCCTAAATTGCTCAGGAATAAAAATTTGCTCCTTGTGGAAGAAGAGTTTATCTCTTGGTTGAAGGTGCAGATCCAGAGGAGGAGGATGATTAGCAACTGTCTCCTTGATTTGGGACATCACATCTGCGTGTAGGAGTAGAAAGTTCTTGGCAGGTAAGATAGTGTCAGGTTCAGGAAGTGGGGTTGATTCAGAGAACATGCGTGAGAGCGCATCGGGTTTACCGTTTTTGGATCCGGGGCGGAAGGTGAGATGAAAAGTGAAACGTGAAAAGAATAGTGCCCATCTGGCTTGTCGGGGTCTTAGGCGCTTGGCAGTTCTTAAATATTCCAAGTTTTTATAATCAGTGAAAATAAGGATAGGATGCGCAGCCCCTTCCAACTGATAGCGCCATTCCTCTAGGGTGGCCTTGATAGCTAGTAGTTCACGAATCCCCACGTCATAATTCTTTTCAGAAGAGTTCAGTTTCCTAGAGAAGAAGGCAATTGGATGAAGTAAGGATTTAGCCCCCTGTCTTTGAGATAGAATAGCCCCAACTGCCGTTTCAGAAGCGTCTACCTCGAGTACGTAGGCCAGAGCAGGGACAGGGTGTCTTAGAATGGGGGCAGAGGTGAACAAGGTCTTTAATTTTTCAAAAGCATCCTGAGCCTCAGGGGTCCATTTGAAAGAAACATGCTGTTTAGTTAACTGGGTGACAGGAGCAATGATGCCGGAAAAGTTTTTAATAAATTTCCTGTAAAAATTGGCAAAGCCTACAAAATGTTGGATGGCTTTCTTGTCCTCAGGAGCAGGCCAATCAAGCACAGCGGCAACTTTCTGCGGGTCCATAGAGATGCCTTCTGCAGAAATAACAAGTCCTAAGAATTGGATAGAAGATCTTTCAAAGTCGCATTTCTCAGCTTTAGCGTAAAGATGGTGTTGTCGCAGTCTTTCAAGTACTTTCTTTACATGACCCCTGTGAAGATCAAGAGAGCTGGAGAATATAAGAATATCGTCCAAGTAGACGATAATGAACAGATCTAAGTAGTCCCAGAAGATGTCATTGACCAAATGTTGAAATGTGGCAGGGGCATTGCAGAGGCCAAATGGCATGACAAGATATTTATAGTGCCCAATGCGTGTTCGGAATGCGGTCTTCCATTCGTCCCCGTTACGAATTCTGACTAAGTTGTATGCACCCCTCAGATCTAGTTTAGAAAACACTTGTGCCCCTCGCAATCTTTGGAAAAGTTCTGGGATTAGAGGAAGTGGATACCGATTCTTAACCGTTATTTTAAGATCTCGATAATCCACACAGGGTCTGAGAGTATGGTCCTTCTTTTCGACGAAGAAGATGCCTGCCCCTGCAGGAGATGTGGAATGTCGGATGAAGCCTTTCTCCAAATTTTCGTCAATGTAGTGACGGAGGGCTTCTAATTCGGGCTCAGAAAGAGGGTAGATACAGCCAAACGGAATCTCAGCTCCGGGCAACAGTTCTATGGGGTAATCATAGGCCCGGTGAGGAGGGAGAGAGTCTGCATTCTTCTTGTTGAAAACATCGAGAAAGTCGTGGTAAACTGCAGGAACAAGTTTTGAGGTTTCCGGATCAGGCTGGATGGCCAGGAGAGGTGTAGTGGTGCGTACCTCATGCGGAACACAGTGTACCAGACAGTAAGGTGAAGAGAAAAGGACCTCTCCTGTAAGCCAGTTGATGCTGGGATTGTGTGCCTTCAGCCAGAGCATACCCAAGATGATGGGGAACATGGGTGACGAGATGACGTCTAGACGTAGGAACTCTCGATGACTGGCAGAAGAAAGGCAGAGGATGGGGACCGTTTCTTGTGTTACTGGGCCAGACTTGATACCGGAGCCATCAGCGAGGTTTACCACAAACCCTTGTTTCTTAGTACAAAGAGGGAGGTTGTCCCGGGTTTCGAAACCAGAGTCCACAAAGCAGCTGCAGGCACCAGAGTCTATGATTGCAGAGACAGAAAGGGTTTTCTCAGCAAGCTGTAGGTAGCAAGGAAGGGTTAGGTGGACCCGATCAGGTCCGGGTGGATGCATAGTGTGGATCCAGTTGGTAGGAGATTTGTGTGGTCGTACTGGACAGCTTTGCAGATAGTGACCGATATCACCACAGTAGAGACAGAGGTTAGAGTGCTGGCGACGAAGGCGTTCGGCTGCAGACAGAGGGGACCTCCAAAAAAAATTCAGAGAAGGAGCCCGGGGTGAGCTAGTCATGCCACTGGAAAGACAGGTAATGGCGTTCTTGGTTCTGTGATGAGTAGGGATGAGCTTCGTGTTCGAGTCGAACATACGTTCGACTCGAACATTGGCTGTTCGATCGTTCGACGAAGATCGAACGATTTGGGCCGTTCGCGCCAAATTCGAGTGACGCGAACGGCCCACAATGCACTACGCCATCGCAGTGTCATCCAGGCGCTGTGATTGGCCAAGCATGCACTGTGACCCCGCATGCTTGGCCAATCACAGCGCCGGCAGCGAGGAGAGCAATGATTGGCCACAGGCAGGATGCCTGTGGCCAATTATTGCTGAGGGTGTTTAGTACACGCCCCACACTATAAAAGGCCGCCAGCACGGCGGCCTAGTGTAGTGTGTTCCGGAGCAGGGATAGAGTAGCATAGGCAGGGACAGTGACTGTTATTTCTTTCTTGCTTAACCTGGATTCCTTTAGTTTAGGGAAAGAGAAGGATAGGTAGGGAGAGTGTCAGTGTGTTTTGTGCTTCTGCTATAGTGTGCTTAAAAAAAACATTTATTCTAGGGACAGAAAACTCTAGGTAGGGACAGTGTCAGTTTCTTTCACTCTGCAAGTCCTTGTTTCCAGGGACCTGTAAGGACAGTGAGTTAATTGTCCTTGTGCTATATTGTGCTTAAAAAAAACATTTATTCTAGGGACAGAAAACTCTAGGTAGGGACAGTGTCAGTTTCTTTCACTCTGCAAGTCCTTGTTTCCAGGGACCTGTAAGGACAGTGAGTTAATTGTCCTTGTGCTATATTGTGATTAAAAAAAACATTTATTCTAGGGACAGAAAACTCTAGGTAGGGACAGTGTCAGTTTCTTTCACTCTGCAAGTCCTTGTTTCCAGGGACCTGTAAGGACAGTGAGTTAATTTTCCTTGTGCTATATTGTGATTAAAAAAAACATTTTTTCTAGGGACAGAAAACTGTAGGTAGGGAGAGTGTTTTTTTTCTTTCACTCTGCAAGTCCTTGTTTCCAGGGACCTGTAAGGACAGTGAGTTAATTGTCCTTGTGCTATATTGTGCTTAAAAAAAACATTTATTCTAGGGACAGAAAACTCTAGGTAGGGACAGTGTCAGTTTCTTTCACTCTGCAAGTCCTTGTTTCCAGGGACCTGTAAGGACAGTGAGTTAATTGTCCTTGTGCTATATTGTGATTAAAAAAAACATTTATTCTAGGGACAGAAAACTCTAGGTAGGGACAGTGTCAGTTTCTTTCACTCTGCAAGTCCTTGTTTCCAGGGACCTGTAAGGACAGTGAGTTAATTTTCCTTGTGCTATATTGTGATTAAAAAAAACATTTTTTCTAGGGACAGAAAACTGTAGGTAGGGAGAGTGTTTTTTTTCTTTCACTCTGCAAGTCCTTGTTTCCAGGGACCTGTAAGGACAGTGAGTTAATTGTCCTTGTGCTATATTGTGCTTAAAAAAAACATTTATTCTAGGGACAGAAAACTCTAGGTAGGGACAGTGTCAGTTTCTTTCACTCTGCAAGTCCTTGTTTCCAGGGACCTGTAAGGACAGTGAGTTAATTTTCCTTGTGCTATATTGTGATTAAAAAAAACATTTATTCTAGGGACAGAAAACTCTAGGTAGGGACAGTGTCAGTTTCTTTCACTCTGCAAGTCCTTGTTTCCAGGGACCTGTAAGGACAGTGAGTTAATTTTCCTTGTGCTATATTGTGATTAAAAAAAACATTTATTCTAGGGACAGAAAACTCTAGGTAGGGACAGTGTCAGTTTCTTTCACTCTGCAAGTCCTTGTTTCCAGGGACCTGTAAGGACAGTGAGTTAATTTTCCTTGTGCTATATTGTGATTAAAAAAAACATTTATTCTAGGGACAGAAAACTCTAGGTAGGGACAGTGTCAGTTTCTTTCACTCTGCAAGTCCTTGTTTCCAGGGACCTGTAAGGACAGTGAGTTAATTTTCCTTGTGCTATATTGTGATTAAAAAAAACATTTTTTCTAGGGACAGAAAACTGTAGGTAGGGAGAGTGTTTTTTTTCTTTCACTCTGCAAGTCCTTGTTTCCAGGGACCTGTAAGGACAGTGAGTTAATTGTCCTTGTGCTATATTGTGCTTAAAAAAACATTTATTCTAGGGACAGAAAACTCTAGGTAGGGACAGTGTCAGTTTCTTTCACTCTGCAAGTCCTTGTTTCCAGGGACCTGTAAGGACAGTGAGTTAATTTTCCTTGTGCTATATTGTGATTAAAAAAAACATTTTTTCTAGGGACAGAAAACTGTAGGTAGGGAGAGTGTTTTTTTTCTTTCACTCTGCAAGTCCTTGTTTCCAGGGACCTGTAAGGACAGTGAGTTAATTGTCCTTGTGCTATATTGTGCTTAAAAAAAACATTTATTCTAGGGACAGAAAACTCTAGGTAGGGACAGTGTCAGTTTCTTTCACTCTGCAAGTCCTTGTTTCCAGGGACCTGTAAGGACAGTGAGTTAATTTTCCTTGTGCTATATTGTGATTAAAAAAAACATTTTTTCTAGGGACAGAAAACTGTAGGTAGGGAGAGTGTTTTTTTTCTTTCACTCTGCAAGTCCTTGTTTCCAGGGACCTGTAAGGACAGTGAGTTAATTGTCCTTGTGCTATATTGTGCTTAAAAAAAACATTTATTCTAGGGACAGAAAACTCTAGGTAGGGACAGTGTCAGTTTCTTTCACTCTGCAAGTCCTTGTTTCCAGGGACCTGTAAGGACAGTGAGTTAATTGTCCTTGTGCTATATTGTGATTAAAAAAAACATTTATTCTAGGGACAGAAAACTCTAGGTAGGGACAGTGTCAGTTTCTTTCACTCTGCAAGTCCTTGTTTCCAGGGACCTGTAAGGACAGTGAGTTAATTTTCCTTGTGCTATATTGTGATTAAAAAAAACATTTTTTCTAGGGACAGAAAACTGTAGGTAGGGAGAGTGTTTTTTTTCTTTCACTCTGCAAGTCCTTGTTTCCAGGGACCTGTAAGGACAGTGAGTTAATTGTCCTTGTGCTATATTGTGCTTAAAAAAAACATTTATTCTAGGGACAGAAAACTCTAGGTAGGGACAGTGTCAGTTTCTTTCACTCTGCAAGTCCTTGTTTCCAGGGACCTGTAAGGACAGTGAGTTAATTTTCCTTGTGCTATATTGTGATTAAAAAAAACATTTATTCTAGGGACAGAAAACTCTAGGTAGGGACAGTGTCAGTTTCTTTCACTCTGCAAGTCCTTGTTTCCAGGGACCTGTAAGGACAGTGAGTTAATTTTCCTTGTGCTATATTGTGATTAAAAAAAACATTTATTCTAGGGACAGAAAACTCTAGGTAGGGACAGTGTCAGTTTCTTTCACTCTGCAAGTCCTTGTTTCCAGGGACCTGTAAGGACAGTGAGTTAATTTTCCTTGTGCTATATTGTGATTAAAAAAAACATTTTTTCTAGGGACAGAAAACTGTAGGTAGGGAGAGTGTTTTTTTTCTTTCACTCTGCAAGTCCTTGTTTCCAGGGACCTGTAAGGACAGTGAGTTAATTTTCCTTGTGCTATATTGTGATTAAAAAAAACATTTTTTCTAGGGACAGAAAACTCTAGGTAGGGAGAGTGTTTTTTTTCTTTCACTCTGCAAGTCCTTGTTTCCAGGGACCTGTAAGGACAGTGAGTTAATTGTCCTTGTGCTATATTGTGCTTAAAAAAAACATTTTTTCTAGGGACAGAAAACTCTAGGTAGGGAGAGTGTTTTTTTTTTTTCACTCTGCAAGTCCTTGTTTCCAGGGACCTGTAAGGACAGTGAGTTAATTGTCCTTGTGCTATATTGTGCTTAAAAAAAACATTTATTCTAGGGACAGAAAACTCTAGGTAGGGACAGTGTCAGTTTCTTTCACTCTGCAAGTCCTTGTTTCCAGGGACCTGTAAGGACAGTGAGTTAATTTTCCTTGTGCTATATTGTGATTAAAAAAAACATTTATTCTAGGGACAGAAAACTCTAGGTAGGGAGAGTGTTTTTTTTCTTTCACTCTGCAAGTCCTTGTTTCCAGGGACCTGTAAGGACAGTGAGTTAATTGTCCTTGTGCTATATTGTGCTTAAAAAAAACATTTTTTCTAGGGACAGAAAACTGTAGGTAGGGAGAGTGTTTTTTTTTTTTCACTCTGCAAGTCCTTGTTTCCAGGGACCTGTAAGGACAGTGAGTTAATTGTCCTTGTGCTATATTGTGCTTAAAAAAAACATTTATTCTAGGGACAGAAAACTCTAGGTAGGGACAGTGTCAGTTTCTTTCACTCTGCAAGTCCTTGTTTCCAGGGACCTGTAAGGACAGTGAGTTAATTTTCCTTGTGCTATATTGTGATTAAAAAAAACATTTTTTCTAGGGACAGAAAACTGTAGGTAGGGAGAGTGTTTTTTTTCTTTCACTCTGCAAGTCCTTGTTTCCAGGGACCTGTAAGGACAGTGAGTTAATTGTCCTTGTGCTATATTGTGCTTAAAAAAAACATTTATTCTAGGGACAGAAAACTCTAGGTAGGGACAGTGTCAGTTTCTTTCACTCTGCAAGTCCTTGTTTCCAGGGACCTGTAAGGACAGTGAGTTAATTTTCCTTGTGCTATATTGTGATTAAAAAAAACATTTTTTCTAGGGACAGAAAACTGTAGGTAGGGAGAGTGTTTTTTTTCTTTCACTCTGCAAGTCCTTGTTTCCAGGGACCTGTAAGGACAGTGAGTTAATTTTCCTTGTGCTATATTGTGATTAAAAAAAACATTTTTTCTAGGGACAGAAAACTGTAGGTAGGGAGAGTGTTTTTTTTCTTTCACTCTGCAAGTCCTTGTTTCCAGGGACCTGTAAGGACAGTGAGTTAATTGTCCTTGTGCTATATTGTGCTTAAAAAAAACATTTTTTCTAGGGACAGAAAACTGTAGGTAGGGAGAGTGTTTTTTTTTTTTCACTCTGCAAGTCCTTGTTTCCAGGGACCTGTAAGGACAGTGAGTTAATTGTCCTTGTGCTATATTGTGCTTAAAAAAAACATTTATTCTAGGGACAGAAAACTCTAGGTAGGGACAGTGTCAGTTTCTTTCACTCTGCAAGTCCTTGTTTCCAGGGACCTGGAGAGACATTGAGTGAATTGTCCTTGTGCTATATTGTGATTAAAAAAAACATTTATTCTAGGGACAGAAAACTCTAGGTAGGGACAGTGTCAGTTTCTTTCACTGTGAAAGTCCTTGTTTCAAGGGACAGAGAAGGACACCTGAAGGTAGCCCTTATTGCTTTTTTCCCATCTCCCTGCAGGCCATCTATTAGAATGTCTGGAAGGCAAACAAGGAGAGGCAGACAGTCAGGAGGCAATAAAAGAGGGCAAGCAGGCTCTGTGTCTGGGGGCAACAGTGCTGGTCGTGGACGCGGTGCATTGTCATCAGCACATGGCCATGGGACACGCTTGTCCTTCTTTTCGGCAGCTGGACATGTTGAGCCACATCATGCCGAAGACTTGGTAGAGTGGATGACCAAGCCCTCCTCCTCCTCCTCATCCTCTCTCACCCAGGCTCAGGGTACTGGAAAAGCAGCTGCCAAAGCGTCGTCTTCCCTGGTATCAATGTCAGACAAATCATCAGTCACTCCTTCCCTAGACCCACCATGTCCTCCTCCTGAGGAGTCCCCCGAACTGTTTCAGCACAGTGTTGGGTACATGCTCCAGGAGGATGCCCAGCGTTTCGAAGGGTCTGATGATGAAACCCAGCTAGAGGAAGGCAGTAGCGTGAGAGCAGACAGAGGGGATGCTCAAGAAGGACACCAATCTGGCAGTCATGTTCCAGCAGCTGCAGCATACTGCCAGATTGGCTCCAGTGATGAGGAGGGAGGGGATGATGAGGTCAATGACTCCACGTGGGTGCCTAATAGGAGAGAGGAGGAGGAGGAGGATGAGGAGGAGGCACATCTCCAACGAGGCAGGATGCCCTTTGGTGGCCAGCGTAAGGGCAGTACACCGACGGAATCACACCGCAGAGCTCCGCCTGTGCAGGGCGCTGCCTCTGCCCGTCATTCAAAAAGTTCTTTGGTGTGGGCCTTTTTTGAGGCTAGTGCATCAGATCGCACAGCTGCTGTTTGCAACATATGTCTCAAGCGTATATCGCGTGGCCAAAACATCAGCCGCTTGGGTACCACATGCCTGACCAGACATATGTTGACCTGCCATGCAGCTCGTTGGCAAGCCTACCTCAAAGACCCACACCAAAGAACCAAGCGGACCTCTCCTTGCACCGCATCAGCTGGGATCTCCAACCCCACTATAACTTCAGTCCTCTCTGAAACATGCACTGAGAGGAATGAAGGTGTAGAATTAGGTGTGTCACAGCCAAGTACTTGCGCCCACTCTGCTAGCAGTACACCGACGTCCGATTCTAGCAGGCAAATTTCCCTGCCCCAGCTGCTGGACCGTCGAAAGAAGTTCACTCCCAGCCATCCACATGCCCAGCGGTTGAATGCTAGCTTGGCTAAATTGCTAGCGCTTCAACTGCTGCCTTTTCAGTTGGTAGACTCGGCCCCCTTCCGTGAGTTTGTGCAATGTGCGGTTCCTCAGTGGCAGGTTCCCAAACGCCACTTTTTCTCACGGAAGGCTATTCCGGCTCTCTACCGGCATGTGGAAGGCAATGTCTTGGCCTCGCTGGACAGGGCGGTCAGCGGTAAGGTGCATATTACCGCTGACTCATGGTCCAGCAGGCATGGACAGGGACGTTACCTTTCTTTCACGGCCCATTGGGTCACTCTTTTGGCAGCTGGGAAGGATTCAGGACAAGGTGCAGTAGTGTTGGAGGTTGTCCCACCGCCACGCCTCCAAAATGCTACTACTGGTTGTGACACACCTCTCTCCTCCACCCCCTCCTCTTCTTCTTCCTCCATGGCCTCTTCCTGTGGTTTGTCCTATGAACCAGCGGTGCTCCGTAGCCGTTCACGGGGCTACGCAAGTACGCAGGCAAAAAGATGCCATGCCGTGCTTGCGCTGGTGTGTTTGGGGGACAGAAGCCACACTGGGGCAGAGGTCCTGTCTGCTCTGCAGGGCCAGGCCGAGAGGTGGTTGACGCCACGCCAGCTTAAGCCAGGAATGGTGGTTTGCGACAATGGCACCAACCTCCTCTCCGCCCTCCGACAGGGACAACTGACCCATGTGCCCTGTGTGGCTCACGTCCTTAACCTGGTGGTGCAGCGCTTCTTGGGCAGGTACCCGGGCTTACAGGATGTCCTGAGGCAGGCCAGGAAAGTCTGTGTGCATTTCCGCAGATCTTATAATGCCAGTGCTCGCCTGGCTGAGCTGCAAAAGGAGTTGAACCTGCCCAAGAACCGCCTTATATGTGACATGCCCACCAGGTGGAACTCAACGTTGGCCATGCTGCAGCGGCTGCACACGCAGCAGAGGGCCATCAATGAGTACCTGTGCGACTACGGCACCAGGACAGGGTCAGGGGAGCTTGGTTTTTTTTCTCCACGCCAGTGGGGCATGATCAGGGATGCATGCACTGTCCTGGCACCATTTGAGGAGGCCACGAGGATGGTGAGCAGTGACAGTGCATGCATCAGTGACACTGTACCTCTTGTCCACCTGTTGGAGCACACGCTGCGTGGAATAATGGACAGGGCACTTGAGGCAGAACAGAGGCAGGAAGAGGAGGACTTCCTTGCCTCTCAAGGCCCCCTTTACCCAGACAGTGTTCCTTCTGTCCCACCCATCGCACAGGAAGAGGAGGAGGAGGAGGAGGAGGAGGAGGAGGAGGAGGAGGATTGTGTCAGCATGGAGGTGGAGGCTGGCACTCAGCATCATCAGCAGCAGTCTTTTAGGGATGATTTACAGTCCCAAGAAACCAGTGGACTTGTACGTGGCTGGGAGGAGGTGGCTGCGGATCATGTCGTCCTTAGTGACCCAGAGGACTCCGGAGCGAATGCCTCAGCAAACCTACGCTGCATGGCCTCCCTGATCCTGCAAAGTCTGCGGAAGGATCCTCGTATTCTTCGGATCAAGGAGAGGGACCATTACTGGCTGGCCACTCTCCTTGATCCACGGTACAAGGGTAAGGTTGCGGACCTTATGTTACCGTCGCAGAGGGAGCAGAGGATGAGACAACTCCGGGAGGCCTTGCAGAAAGGTCTGTGCAACGCGTTCCCAGAGACTGGGAGGTTGCAAACTCCTGGTCCTGGACAACGAGTTGCTGAGGCTTCGGCCAGTCAAAGAAGGAGCGGTGGGGAAGGTGGCCGTCTGACCGATGCGTTCAGACAATTCTTTAGTCCGCAGCCCCAAAGTATGATCGGTTCCAGCAACCATCGCCAGCGTCTGATAAACATGGTGCAGGAATATCTAGGGGCAAGGTCAGACTTGGACACCTTCCCCACCGAAAATCCTCTGGCTTACTGGGTCTTGAGGATGGATCACTGGCCAGAGCTTGCACAGTATGCAATTGAGCTACTGGCCTGTCCTGCATCCAGCGTTCTTTCGGAACGCACATTCAGTGCTGCTGGAGGATTTGTCACGGATCACAGGGTGCGCCTGTCCACCGACTCGGTTGATCGACTGACTTTCATCAAGATGAACCAGTCTTGGATCACCACCAGCTACCACACACCTGATGCTGATATAACAGACTAATTGATTTTAAAATGTCACATCCCTTCAAGACTGATGCTGATGCTGAGTGCCTGTGCTGTTATGTTGACTGGCTATCCTCCTCCTCCGAGTCCTCAATGATACGATTGATGATGATAGCTTGGAAGATCATTTTTGTTTATGGGTGCCGCCACCAGTGCCTAACGCCCAATTTTTCAGCCCCTGTTTAACAGGGGCGTGTAATTACAATTTTTGAAGCAATACTTTGCAACAGGGCTCATTGCTGTGCTCCAAGTACAGTATCTGTGAGGAGTTGCAGTGTTGTGCCACCAGTGCCTAAGGCCCAATTTTTCAGCCCCTGTTTAACAGGGGCGTGTCATTACAATTTTTGAAGCAATACTTTGCAACAGGGCTCATTGCTGTGCTCCAAGTACAGTATCTGTGAAGGGTTGCAGTGTTGTGCCACCAGTGCCTAAGGCCCAATTTTTCAGCCCCTGTTCAACAGGGGCATGTAATTACAATTCTTGATCTAATAATTCACAGCAGGGCCCATTGCTGCACCCACCAAGAGTAACTGTCAGTGCTTACAGTGTTGTGGCACCAGCACCACCATCAAAGGCCCAATTTTTACTACCACTGTTCAACAATTATATGTAATTAAAATTCCTGATATAATAGTTGACAGCAGGGCGTTCCAGCACCAACCAAGAGTAACTGTGAGTGCTTACAGTGTTGTGCCAACACCAACAACTAAGGGGCCTATTTCTGCAGAGTATATACGGCAGGTCCCTACTTTCAAACATCCAACTTACAAACGACTCCTACTTGCAAACGCAAGAAGACAACAGGAAGTGAGAGGAAATCTACCACTAGGAAGGAAAATTCTCTCCTGTAAGAATAAATATGGGAGAAAGGTGTCTCCTCTGTACTGATGCTTTATCAGCAATCCTTGTTTCAAGAAAAACACCACATTTCAAAAACAGTTGTCATTAGGACGGAAAGTGAGGTGAAATGTTCTGAACAGGGGCACAGACAGCAAAACAAATGTTACAGGGGTGATAACCCTTACCTATGTTTTCCAAAAAGTTTAAAAATAGATTTTTGGTCTGGAGCTACACTTCAACAATGTACCTGTTCAAAATTACAAACAGATTCTACATAAGAACAAACCTACAGTCCCTGTCTTGTATGCACCGCCTGTATACGGCTGTTCAGAGTATATAGGGCCTTTTTTATTTTATGTGCGGGGTTCCCCTTAATATCCATACAAGACCCAAAGGGGCTGGTAATGGGCTGGGGTAGGGGGGGGGTCATGGGGTAGCTATGCCATTTTTCTTAAAGATTTTCATCCATATTACCGGGACCAGACATTACATTAAAGCCGCAAGCAGTTTTAAATGGCTTTTTTTTCCTTTAGAAGTGTCATTTTGTGCAGGGACAGTTCTAAACACGGGAAACACGTGGCACTTCACAGGCATACTTTAGACACCCCCCAGGTACGATATTTAAAGGAATATTTGACTTTTTTTTTTTCACTTTATGCATCATTAAAATGACTGCTCCCGGAAAACGACCGTTTTTAAAACTTATTTTTGCATTGATACATGTCCCCTGGTGCAGAACCCGGGTTCCCAAACCCTTTTTAGGACAATAACATGCATAATAGTTTTTATAATTAGCACTTTAGAATTCGAACGTTCGCATCCATTGTATTTAATAGGGTTCTAATGTTCGTTCGAACTTTCGGTCCGTTCGCGGGTTCTGGTGCGAACCGAACCCGGGGGTGTTCGGCTCATCACTAGTGATGAGGAGAGTCTCTGTGGGTCCTCTCTGACTGGCGTTCCCGTAACCGTCGGTCAATCAAAATGACAAGTTTAATCAGGTCCTCCAGAACCGAGGGTACATCCACTCTGGCAAGTTCATCTTTAATAGAGTCAGATAGACCAAGACGGAACTGGTAATGAAGGGCTGCTTGATTCCATTCGGTATCGGTACTCCAGAGGTGAAAATCGGTTACGTAATCCTCTACAGGTCTCTGACCCTGCTGTAGTTTGCTGAGTTCTTGTTCGGCAGTCTATCTACAGAAGGGGTCAGCGTACAGCTGGGACATGGCAGAGAAAAAAGAGTCCATAGAGGCTAGAGCTAGGTCAAGCTGCTCACGAAGCTGAAAGCCCCAGGATTGGGGCTCATCCAGGAGGAGGTAGATAACAAATCCCACCCTGACATCTTGCGTGGAGAGGAGAGAAAAATAAAGTTTGCATGCATTACGAAAAGTCCGAAATTTCCTGCGATCTCCAGAAAAGCGTTCGGGGACAGGCACTCGGGGTTCAAAAATAGGGTAGGTTCCACTGGATGTGTAGGCCTCCGTCTGAGTGGCTACATCTTTAGCAGGAGAGGAATCTAAAAGTGGCAAAGTCACTGTGTCTGTTGATAATTGATATTCCATGCGACTTAGATCTGCTTGCAACTTTTGTACGATGTGTATTAGTGCAGCAATTGATTGTGAAAAGTCCTTAGATGGAGAGGCCTCTCTTTCAGACTCCATTATTGGCTGACTTATACTGTCAGGGATCAGATGGGAGACTGAATTGACGAGGTCGGCCTCTCTTATATCTCCTGTCCTGGCTCCGCTGGAGGTGAGACAGAGGAAGCCGAAGGACCAGAGGGACACGAGTGCCTGGAGCAGGAGGTCCCGGGAGAACAGTTTGGCAGGGTTCAGCAGACTGGAGTAGGCTGTGATGTGCTGAGCAGGAGCAGGTGACAGCCAGGCAGATAGCCGGGGGTTAACAGCAACCAGGAGCAAAGACAGGAGCAAGGTCTCAGGAATAGCCAGGTTCGTCAGCAGGCGGGCAGCGAGGTACAAGATCATAGACAGAGCCAGAGTCGGGAACGGAGCCGGGTCAGAGATGGACATCAGTACAGGAACAAGGTCAAGAGCAAGCCGGGTCAAAATACTGGGGAGACACACAGGATCAGAGCAGGATTCAGGAACACAGCTGAGGTCAGCCAGCAAAGCACAAGATCCCAGACTCCCTTTAAATAGGCTGTCTGGCGCCAAAGGAGAATTAGGCTTGTGCGTGTGCGCCCGTGTGCGCGCGAATGCGGGTTCTGACGCGCATGCGTGCGCCTGTTTGCCATTCTATGGCAAAGATTATGTGCTTGTGCACGTCTGTGTGCAAAACATCTCACAGGATCTCCCTGACAATTGGTTTGCGCAAAAGTTATAGCGTCTACAAAATAGGGCATAGATTTATAGCATTTCTTTTTACTAGTAATGGCGGCGATCAGCGATTTTTATCGTGACTGCGATATTGCGGCGGACACATCGGACACTTTTGACACATTTTTGGGACCATTCACATTTATACAGCGATCTGTGCTATAAAAATGCATTGATTACTGTATAAACATGACTGGCAGGGAAGGGGTTAACACTAGGGGGCAAGGAAGGGGTTAAATGTGTTCCCTATTAATGATTCTTACTGTGGGGGGAGGGGACTGACTGGGGGAGGTGACCGATGGTTGTCTCTATGTACAAGGGACACACCATCCGTCTCCTCTCCCTGACAGGACGTGGATCTGTGTGTTTACACACACAGATCCACGGTCCTGCTCGGTTACTGGGCAATTGCGGGTGCCCGGCGGCCATTGCGGCTGCCGGGCACGCGCATCGGTCCCCAGTGACGCGGCGCGCGCCCCGCCGGTGACACGGCGCGCATGCCCCCTAGTGGATTTTAAAGGCGCAACGTCATATGACGTCCGCCCAGAATAACAGTGTCTTCCTGCCGCCGTCATTTGACGGCGGCCGGTTGACAACTGGCTAAAATACTGCTGTGTTGTTACTATTAGAATAGGGTGGTTTTAGACAGACATGTTTTGTTATATGGACTTAGCATAAGTTGAAAACGAGTTATAGAACAGCTCTAGCTAATAATTTTTTTGCAGTTACAGCAACAGTTTTTCTTCTTTTAAAAATACAGCTTAAACAATATAAAATAAAATGGACTGCTGTAAGCCCCCCTGTCAGTATCAATTTGTCCCAACCCCTGTTACTGTCACTTTTGCTGGACAACTTGGTTTGCATGTATTATGGAGAAATATTTCTAAAAAGTCTTTCCTACATTGAATACTATAATTAAAAGGTTTTAACCCCATACAGTTAACAGAATACAATGTTTTTCACTATAGCGGACAATTACAAAACTATGACTAGGACAGAATAAACTTTTAACAGCTGGTATTTTCAGTCGTGATCAAGTATCTGAATTTGTATCTTTCCTAGCTGAAAGTAACAGTTTATATGGCAAAAAACTGTAGGACTAGGAGGACACACATTGGTGGGCTCATGCGAGTGGTGGGCTCATGCATCTGTGATGAGGAGCCTCTTCCTAAAACCTGCAGCCTGGAAAGTCCAGATGTCAAGCTGGATGACAGGTTAGATGAGGAAGTGGAAACCAACAAGATGGTAGAGGGCTTCACTGGGATGCAAAGCAGACAGGAAGTGATGTCATTGGCATGTCAGGGGGCGGGGTTATGCATTTCAAGCCCACCCAAGCCTTTTTCTCAAGTTAATAGTTAGCTTGAGATAGAGGCTTGGGCGGCCTTGCAATGCATAGCTCCTACACCCTGATTTGCCAATGACATCACTTCCTGTCTGCTTTGCATCCCACAGAAGCCCCCTGCCAACTTGTTGGTTTCCACTTTCCCATCTAACCTGTCATTCAGCTTGACATCTGGACTTTCCGAGCCGCAGGTTGTAGAAAGAGGCTCCTCATCCCAGATGTGTGAGCCCACTACTCGTGGATTACATACAAAAAGTGCCATTTCTTCTCATGTTAGTTGCCAATTTACTAGTATTTCTTAGTACATTTAATGTTGTACCTAGTTTGGTGCCCTCCAAGCCCCTAGAGTGTTCTCTAGGTCCTGCAGATGTATCCATCCATCCACCCAGTATTTCTATCCGGGTCTGATGTTCCTTGTTGTTGTGAGACTGTCCACCAGAAACCCTTATTATGTGATGATCCTGATTATAACTGTCACAGTGTAAGTTGCCATTTGTCTTTTCACCACAATAAAATCTATTAATATAATATACTACACTCAGATTTTACACTGCTGTTCTTCTTATCTGTTTGCCTAGAGGTACTTCAGTCTCTTCTGAGGTGCTGTATCTGGGGCATTGAGATCAGTGGAAAGTTTTCCTGAGCACTCCAGTTGGACTTTTTGCTGTTTTGCATAGACATTTTATGTACACACTTATTGTGCCTTATACCATTACCAGTGGCGTCTAAAGGTTTCATATTTAGGGGCGGCAGGGTCAAAAGTAGGAGGGCCAACTATAAAATGCAATTTTATATATATATATATATATATATATATATATCCTGGGACCCTTTACTACGATCCCACAACAGGCCCTTTCACATGTTCTGCATTGAGCTCCCTTCCTACTATACTGGGGCCCCCCAGGGTGGCAGAAAACAAGAGATATATGTCACCAGCACACCAAGAAAATATAAGGGTCCAAAGCAGTGGGAGAACTATCAGGGTTGCAAAGGTTGTCTTGTCACCGGGCCCTGGTGTTCTGCCACTGTGGGGTTCCCCAGCTGTCCTGTCCCTGCTATTGACAGCGCTGGTCTGGCATCTGTCTCCTTGGCAGTCTATTGGGACCTAGTGCTGGTGACATTATGGGTGCATGCAAGGGAAGGCTGGCAATATTGGTTATAGAGAGCCGAGCCCCCAGCTGGTCATATAGCAGCAGTAATGCTGTATAACCTTCTCTGTTGACATGCTGATCGGGATGTGATCCTAGTGATGCTTTTAGTCAGATCTAAAAAACACAGTATTTATTAGCATCAAGAGTACAACCACATATATATAATCAATCATATGTTCAGCAGCCATGTGGGCTCTATGCCTGTAAAGTGTGGGCTTTGATCAATAAAATCACTGATATTTAACACTAAGATTTGACTAGGAGCATCACCTGGATTGCATCACGATCAGCATGTCAGAGAAGGCTCCACTGCTGCTAAGCAACCTGCAGGGAGCACAACTGTCTACAACCAATAGAGATGGGCTCGGGTGTGTTTGAAATCCCACATGCCTAATCCCGCCAGGAAGCCGACACTCCACAGTGCTAATCACAGCCAGTGAGACATTTCCTGATCTGTGCAGCTGCGGACCGGGAAATGTCTCACTGCCTGTGATTAGTACTGTGCAGTAGACATGTGCACACTGAAATATTTCGTTTCGGAATTTCGTTTTCGTTCGAAAAATAAATTTATTTAGTTACTCCCGAAATTCGTTTTTATTTATTTAGTTTTTCGTTAAAAATTGCATTCGTCCGAAAATCCGAAATAATTAAGGTTGAATCTGTCATTGAAGGCTTATATGGTGTGTGTGTGTTCTAAGAAGATTCGACGGAGCAGCTAAACTATTCGACGCAGCAATCATACATTTCCGGTCGAATGTTCCGCCTACAAGCTAGCTATAGTAGAATTCTAATGTTGTATGACTAGTAATAATTATATTTATTAGTCATTCAACATTAGAATTTTTCTATAGCCCATGAGCGGATGCATTTAACCGGAAATGTACGATTGCAGGCAGCATCGTACAGTGAGTTTAACTGCACCGTTGAATCAATTTAGAACTTTTGACAGACACCATAAGCCACAGATTCGACGTTTGTATGTTTTTCGATGCTTTGTCGAATCTTCGTCGAATCTTCGTCGTTCATGTTGAATGGATGGTCTATCCCAACAGTCAGCTAACTACTTTCACATTCGTTTGTGCACGTCCTCCGACGTTGTGTCAGTGTCGGATAATATGGCGACCCATTTCGACCACATGGAGGACGTTCCTGGGCCTTCTATGGAGGCAGCAGCAGCAACATCCCATTCCCCATCATCCAAAAAGCGGCGCTTGGGGACACAAGCTGCAACCAGCAGGAAGCGTAACCTTATGTGGACTCACATTGAGTCCCAGGTCCTTGTAAAGGAAACGCTTCCTTACTGGATACAGCTGTGTGGCCCCCGCTCCAGGGATACCACTCAGGAGTGGAAGCGGGAGAAGTGGGAGGAGATCTCCAAAAAAGTTGAAGGGATGTATCGCCATCGGCGTGACCCGACTGCCTGTCGGAAAAAATTCAGCGACATTAAGCGGTAAGTAACATGTCTGATTATTATTTTTTTTACATTTTAACCACTTCAGCCCCGGAGGATTTGACTGCCAAATGACCAGGCCACTTTTTGCGATTCGGCACTGCGTTCTTTTTTTCCCCACAAATAGAGATTTCTTTTGGTGGTATTTGATAATCTCTGCGTTTTTTTTTTTTTGCGCTATAAACAAAAAAAGAGCGACAATTGTGAAAAAAACCACAATTATTTTTTTACTTTTTGCTATAATAAATATCCCCAAAAAATATATAAAAAAACAAATTTTTTCCTCAGTTTAGGCCGATACGTATTCTTCTACATATTTTTGGTAACAAAAATTGCAATAAGCGTTTATTGATTGGTTTGCGCAAAAGTTATAGCGTCTACAAAATAGGGATAGTTTTATAGCATTTTTATTATTATTTTTTTTTACTAGTAATGGCGGCGATCAGCGATGTTTATCGTGACTGTGACATTATGGCGGACACATCGGACACTTTTGATGCCATTTTGTGACCATTGTCATTTATACAACAATCAGTGCTCTAAAAATGTACTGATTTTACACCATACACAGTTCACACAAGCGCATAATTAGAAAGGTGGACTGGACATCTATATTTTATCAGCACAATCCCAATCCTTTCTTTTATATTTTATTGTGCACCAAAAAAGCATACGTTTTTCTTAAAATAAATTTGGTTAATAAAAAAATGTGCAAATCTTGTGCTACGTGAAAAAATGCGCCTAATCCAAAAATTCCATTTGCATTGTTTCATTCTACGGGTTCATTCTACATTTGTTTCATGTGTTGATGTAATTTTCAGATTACAATTGTAGTTTAATTATGGAACCTGTTTCTCTTCTCTTTTTGTTTTGCAGTTCCATAGCGTGTAAACGCCGGCAGTTGGGGCGCAGAGGGAAGCAGGTGCCTCTCCTCCCCCATGAGGCAGAGCTTTTAGCGGGTATAGGGGAGGATGAGATCACCCATCTCCTGGCTCATCAGGGTTGGTGTCAGCATTGCATTGTGCAGGACATTTTTTTTGTCAAGCATCCGACATTTACCATATTGTGTTTGATTTTATTTAAAGATCGCATCCAGTCCCAGCGCCGCCGGAGGTGGAGGGCGGAGGAGCAGGAGTCCTCCATGTCATCAACGCCCAGTAAGTAGTGTAGTAGTGACACTAATACAGTGGGTCCTTTTCCATTTGTCCAGCCTTCCATTGTTGATTCCAGTGTCATTGCTTCTCGCTCAAGCAGTGAC
Organism: Rana muscosa; assembly: GCA_029206835.1. Lineage (NCBI taxonomy): Eukaryota > Metazoa > Chordata > Amphibia > Anura > Ranidae > Rana > Rana muscosa. Next base: position 1,104,521,274 of record CM055122.1, on the reverse strand, counting down.
AGGTAGAGCCTCTGCAACCTTCTGTCAGGTAACGCAACCGCTTGCGTAACTTACGCAATCTGACAGAACGTCACTGCTCTGAACTGAGGCACCTGATCAGTGGCGGTGCACCTAGCACTCGCCGCTGGAACCAGGACAGGTAAGTGCCTCGTTTTTTTTTTTAGAGATTTTTTCTAAATGGTTGAATGCATGTCCCTGCCTTGTAGATAAACGTTAGTGACCTGACCTGTATTGCCATGCTAATGGATAATTAATTTTATCTATATACAGTATTTATTTATAGTAATTTGAAGCTTGAACATTGTAACGTTCATCATTTCTCCTTTATATTAAATAGGTGTCATCCAATCAGAGGGGGAGACTCAGGAGGAGGAGGCTGAGGCGGCAACGCCCACATGTAAGTTAGTATAATCTTGCTGGTGTCTGCTGAGTGATCATACATGTTTCAATGTTCTTGTACTAATGTGTGAGATTGTTGTACACTGCAGATTGTAATGTTCTTTTCTATATTAATCATAATCAACAGCTGCTGAGGCTGAGCAGGAGGTGGAGGAGACCTGCACTGTAGAGGCTGCTGGGGATGCGGAAGCTGGTGAACAGCCAGACGCGGCAGATCCAGGGAGTAAGTATAACTTTTTTTGTATTTTCCAGGCAAATATAGTATTTTAAATATGAAATGCTGATGGCAAACCTTGTCTAGAAATGGTTGTGATTTATTCTCCAAGGCTTCGGTTTAGCTGGAATTATTAATTATTAGTCCCCCTTGCAGCTGATTCCAGTCTTCCCGTTAGCGTGACCTGTGCTTGTTATTTCCTCAATGTCACTTCCCTGATCACGCCAGCTTCTTGCTGCAGTTCAGGTTCCCAGTCTGAGCCAATCACTGTTAATCATCGTGAATAACACAGCAGGCTGGAAGGGGTGTGTCAGACAAGAATCTCCAGCTATTGGCTGGCAGTCCCTGGACATGGTCAATCTCCGGCATGCCCCTAATTCATGCATTAACACTTTCCTCATGATGTCTGGTGCCTCCTCTTTGGCATCATCTAAAGCAGGGGTCTCCAAACTGCAGCCCGAGGGCCAGATGTGGCCCTTTGGTAGCTTTTATCCGGCCCTTGGGGCACTAATTCTCCCACTCACACCAACAATGGGGCATTTTTTTCTTCTATGGATACTAATGATGGGATACTATTCCTCCTACTAATAGGGGCACCACTCCTATTGACCACCAACCCTGAGGCCATATTTATTCTCACTGATGATGGGCCCATGACATTTTCTGCCCCTGTTGGCCACAATCCGGCCCCCCTAGAGTCTGAAGGAAAATAAACTGGCCCTTTTTTTGAAAAGTTTGGAGACCCCTGATATAAAGCAAAAAATTGTAAATGACCTTGTAGATCTTTGTGCAGGCAAATATCTATAAGAAGTTGAGTCTTGCATAGGTCTTGAAGGCTCAGGGAGAGACCAGACCACTGCAGTAGCAGAGGGGAGCAGATGAAGCACCGGATATCGAAGGTTCAGTAATTGTAAATTCTCTGTTATACCTCCTAGCCTAGACCAGGAGTGAGTAACCTACCTAGCCTAGAACAGAAGTGGGGCTTATTCAATCAGTGGCTATATAAAATTATCAACTTTAAAAAGTAGCCTGCTATATTTTATTAAACAACTTTTTGTTAGGTCATCCCTAATGCAATGGCTTGAATGGCTTCTCTTTGGTGAGTGTAATGTTAATAGCTGGTATAGCTGATATGTTTTTCTGCAAGTGCAACTGATCTTCCATATTTGCGACAGTCAATCAGTCTGGATGAGGTAGAGTAGTTAGTGGTCAGTGTGACGGATCTCAGATACCCCAGGTGGGAACATCCGCCAGACCTGTGTCTCCTGTCCTCCAAATGCACCTGCAGCCTGCAGATTCGCCATAACCAGCCCTTAACCCCTCAATCACGAGACAATCCACACAGGTGTTGATTGTTAAACATGCAGAGCATCAACAGTTTATTAAATCCAAAACATACACTTTTACACACAGTTAGGGACACTCGCCTTAGCCTTGTCATAGAGGGGGGGTAGGGGACAAGGAAGAACCAATGGGAACTGAACATTGAAACAGAGACTACAGTTAAACATAAAGGGATTATGGTAAGCAGGCAGCCCTTCAATACACATCCCCTGCGGAGAGATGTCTGCAGTCCAGACCATTGTCTATGTGCCATGAACCAACACAATTAAGCACAGCAACAAGAGGGGGGATGGGGGGGGGGAGAAGGGATGTAGCATTACATTACATTTTCTCAATACCAGCTTTCCCCAAGTCTCTCAGTCTCTTCTGGGCCATAATCTGTGGGTAAGAGGCCAGCCCTCAGTCCCTTCCAAAACACACAGTGACAGTGGGTTCTGTCACAGTCAGCACTTAGGCATCCAATACACCTTAAGATTTTCTCAAGCCGGCCATGCGACCAAGCGGATAAAATCTTTGGGAGATTCTCCTTTACACTGCTCGATGTGTAGAGGGGAATCCCTTTGTACTCTGACCGGGGAGGACACTCAGCTCCGCCCCGGTCAGAGTACAGTAAAGTACTACACCTTCCTGCACAGCTCAGCAAACCTGGGATGACGCAGCAAATTGACACAGACACCACTATCTCCTACACACAAATTGATTAGGTGCATCTCACTGAATATCAAAAATGGAAAACTGGTATGTAGAAGTGAAAACATCTCAAAATGTTACATGATTGTCTACAAGCGTTTTGAGATAATTGTCTTTATATAATGTTAGGGTGAAGAAGTCATGTGTATTGTATTATCTATCTAATGTATTTTCTTTTCTTTACAGGTGAAGTCTTCATCCTTCACCTCCACCCGGTGGACGAAGGCCTGGACCTGCCCGCGTCTGGTGATTGTCCTTCCTCCCCAGCGGTTTCTCTGGCGCATGTTCTCCTCCACCCTTCACTATCCCCCCACCTGGACACACCCATTAGTGCCTCCTCCCCAGTGCGTCCTGGTGAGGATTCTCCAGCCGCTCCAGTACACATCCCCCCTCCAGAGCCACATGTGAATGCGTATCTGCGACGCATTGTGGAGGTCCAAGAGAAACAATATGCCGAAACCAGGAGGCTATGTCACTCTTTGGCCCTCCACAATCGCCGGCAGCTCCGTCACTATGTGGCTCTGGAGAGGTACCAACGCAGCCTTAGGAGCCAACTGGAGGCTACTAGGTACCTCGGTGAACAGATGGCTGGCATCAATATGTCCCTACAGCGACTGGTCACCAGGTTGGGGGGAGAATATTTTTTCCTAATTTTTATTTTTTATTTTTTTTTATGTTAAAAATAAAAATGTTTTTGTTCAGAACTAATTGTTTTCTTGAATCTTGCTTTCCTTGTTAGGTTCATTAATCATTATGTGATGTTTATCTAAATGAACTAGTCCATTTATTGTTACTAACTTACTAGAGGCCTTATAATTGTCTTTTCTACATTTAACCATCAGGCTGAACTTAGAAAATTTAAGAGATTTCTTTCTACACTATTTCAATGTGCAAAGGGTAATTCCATTTATCTTGTGTCCAGTCACGCCGTTCAGCTTTCCCCCCACCAGAATACTAGGGATGAGCCGAACACCCCCCGGTTCGGTTCGCACCAGAACCCGCGAACGGACCGAAAGTTCGCAAGAACGTTAGAACCCTATTAAATACAATGGATGCGAACGTTCTAAATCTAAAGTGCTAATTATCCACTTGTCCCCCACCCACTGTCAATAGACGGCGGGCGGAGGATACTCTCGTTCTGGGAGGACGTCATATGACGTCCTCCCTTTAAAACGAGCTAGGAGGCGCGCGCGCGCGCCCGCCGCGTTCACAAGGCCCCGGTGCGCGTGCCCGGCGGCCGCGATTGCCGCCGGGCACCCGCGATTGCCCGGGAAACGAGCAGGAAAGTGGATCTCTGTGTGTAAACACAGAGATCCACGTCCTGTGAGGGAGAGGGGACCGATGGTGTGTCCCTTGTACATAGGGACAACCATCGGTCACCTCCCCCAGTCAGTCCCCTCCCCCCACAGTAAGAACACTTTGAGGGAACATATTTAACCCCTTCCCGCCCCCTAGTGGTTAACCCCTTCCCTGCCAATCACATTTATACAGTAATCAATGCATTTTTATAGCAGGGATCGCTGTATAAATGTGAATGGTCCCAAAAATGTGTCAAAAGTGTCCGATGTGTCCGCCGCAATATTGCAGTCACAATAAAAAATCGCAGATCGCCGCCATTACTAATAAAAAAAAAAAAAAATGCTATAAATCTATCCCCTATTTTGTAGACGCTATAACTTTTGCGCAAACCAATCAATACGCGCTTATTGCGATTTTTTTTTTTACCAAAAATATGTAGAAGAATACGTATCGGCCTAAACTGAGGAAAATTTTATAAAAAAAAAAAAATGGGTATTTATTATAGCAAAAAGTAAAAAATAGTGTTTTTTTTCCATGTCGCACGACCGCGCAATTGTCATTCAAAATGTGACAGCGCTGAAAGCTGAAAAATGGCCTGGGCAGGAAGGGGGTTTTCGTGCACAGTAGAGAAGTGGTTATAATGACTAATATGCATGTTATTGTCCTAAAAAGGGGTTGGGAACCCGGGTTCTCCCCCAGGGGACATGTATCAATGGAAAACGAAGTTTTAAAAACGGCCGTTTTTCGGGAGCAGTCATTTTAATGATGCATAAAGTGAGAAAAAAAAAGTCAAATATTCCTTTATATATCGTACCTGGGGGGTGTCTAAAGTATGCCTGTGAAGTGGCATGTGTTTCCCGTGTTTAGAACTGTCCCTGCACAAAATGACATTTGTAAAGGAAAAAAAGCCATTTAAAACTGCTTGCGGCTTTAATGTAATGTCTGGTCCCGGTAATATGGATGAAAATCTTTAAGAAAAATGGCATGGCTACCCCATCACCCCCCCCCCCCCCTACCCCAGCCCATTACCAGCCCCTTTGGGTCTTGTATGGATATTAAGGGGAACCCCGCACACAAAATAAAAAAGGCCCTATATACTCTGAACAAGTAGAATCTGTTTGTAATTTTGAACAGTAATATTATAGAACAGCAATGACGGGTATATACAGGTGTATACTGTGCCACTAACTCCTGCAGATGCCTGTATTTGAGAACAGCAATGACGGATATACAGGTGTATACTGTGCAGAAGGCTCAGCAAAAATGACACTGACACTGTCCCCTGCCTATACTTCTCTGTCCCTGTACCAACACACTGTAAATGCACAAGGTTTAGCAAAGAATATCACTGACACTGTCCCTGCCTATCCTTCTCTGTCCCTGTACCAACACACTGTAAATGCACAAGGTTTAGCAAAGAATATCACTGACACTGTCCCTGCCTATCCTTCTCTCTCCCTGCACGCCAACACACTACACAAGGCCGCCGCGCTGGCGGGCTTTTATAGTGTGGGGCGTGTACTAAACCCCCCTGAGCTATAATTGGCCACAGGCATCCTGCCTGTGGCCAATTATGGCTCTCCTCACTGCCGGCGCTGTGATTGGCCAAGCATGCGGGGTCACAGTGCATGCTTGGCCAATCACAGCGCCGGGATTGCACTGCGATGGCGCAGTGTATTGTGGGCCGTTCGCGTCACTCAAATTTGTCGCGAACGGCCCAAAACGTTCTATCTTCGGCGAACGATCGAACAGCCGATGTTCGAGTCAAACGTATGCTCGACTCGAACACGAAGCTCATCCCTACAGAATACACAGCAGATAGTAACAGCAGGGGTTAACCATACAGTCCTCAACAGTTCACAGGGCATAGGTTGCAGGCTTGCAATCATGAGGGCAACAGTTAACCGGACAGAGGTTCCCAGGCGAGCGCAATCACAAGGGGCAACAGTTCAAAGGGCAGTCATCATTTCCAGGGCTTGAGTAACATGGCAGCAGGGTAGATTACTCACACTGGTGACTTCGGACAATTGCAGATGGTCATGAAACAGGTGGAGGATCAGAGAGGGCCCTGGTGTCCCCAGGGTCAGAGATGGCAAATGGGAGGGGTCCTGGGCATCTGGATGCAGTTCAGCAGTGACCAACTAGTCTATCTTGCATAGAATCACGTTTCCAGCTGTATGCTTCTTTGTTCTATGTTGTGTTGGTAACAAATTCTGATCCTTGAGTTGACAGTCTCTCCATCAAGAGGAACTGTCATGCTGTTGAGGTCATCTTTAATCATTGTCTCTTATTTCCAGACCATCATACAAAAATGGTTAAATTAGCACACGTTGCTTTTTGTATTTACAAAGACAGCAACACGTGAGCAGTAGCACCACGTCAAGGCTTCAACCCTTGCTACTGTCCATTCACACAACATTCATTCATACAATCACGCACACTCTAGTCACTCTACACAACACTCATTACAAAAAAGGGTGATGGAAGGAATAAAGGGAAAAATTTGGATTGCTTAAAACAATATAATTCTATTTAAATCTTGGGGTCACACTAAAGACAACTGCTATTGTCAAGTGGTAAGTGGTAAGAAAAAAAAAAGTATTTTCCTCAACATTTGGATGGTTCCTCTGAGTCCCATCTATCTTCACATGGTAATAATGATTCAGGTCTCACAAGTTAAGGGTAGGGTAACCAAGCTTGGGGAGGTTAAATTTCAGGAAAGTTATTTGTTCCATCAAATGGGGTGTCAGTTGTGCACGGTGTGGATTAAGGATGTTCCCAGTAATAGAGAAAACTCTCTCACTTTGCACAGTGGTTGGAGGACAGGATAGTAGTTGCTGGGCAACCAGACAAAGACCAGGCCACAAACTTTTCTTACTATCCCAATAGGTCAAAGGGTCCTCTGAAGGAAGCAAAGGTGCTTCATATAGGTAGGCCCTGACCATTTCAGAGGCACTGCTCTCTTCTCGATTACCTGTTGCTTGACCTGCATCCACCAGATTGTCAAGTGCCTCTACCCAACATGCAGATGCTCCACTTGGTTGATTTTGAGTGATGGTGCCAGGTCTTGGAATAGCAGACATGGCAGGTGAATCTTCCAAACTGGCCTCATCCGGCAAACATCTCTGTTGCTGCAAATTACGGACCCTTTCAATCAATTTTTCTTTCCAGTAGGAGAGGCTGTTGTCTCTGAGTGCCAGTTTACCTTTGATCCTGGGATCACATAGGGAAGCCAGCATGAGTTCAGGGCTTTTGCGGACACGATCATTTAGCCGATCTTTTAAGTTGGCTTGTAGTTTTCTGATGAAAGACGCTACATCGGCATGAAGTGGGCTGCCACAAAGAGGCTCACTGTTTTCTAGGAACGATCCCATCTTATCTATGAGATAGGTAAACAAGGGTATGACCTGTCCTAGGCTGGCATTGCTCTGACTCAAGATTTCCGTCACATTCCGAAAGGGTTTTAAGACAGAAACGAGCTGCCCAATTATACACCAGTCATCACGTCCCAGTGTGGAATCAATCCCAATGCTGTGGCGGGATGATAGATTGTGGATGGCTGTCTTTTGCTCCAAAATGCGTTCCAGCATTTCCAGGGTATAGTTCCACCGGGTGCTGACATCTTGTTTCAGTCGATGTATGGGGAGCCCTGATTGTTCTTGCTCCTCCCTCAACAGTTGACTAGCCCCTACACTGCGGTGGAAATGCCCTGCAATCTTCCTGCAAAGGTCCAAGATTTGAGCAATCTTGTTGTTTTTCTCCACTGGGATTGCACCCTTGACCACTAAATGCAGTATGTGTGCAGAACAGCGGACACCGACAAAAGATCCATCTTGGAGCGCTTTAACCATGTTTGAACCTCCGTCTGTCACTATGAACCCAACAGAAACATTGGTGACTGCCAGCTCTCCAAACCAATTGGCCAACATTGATCTAATTGCTCGCAATATGTTGGCAGAGCTGTGTTTGTCATCACGGACTTCTGTGTGGAGCAGGAAAGCTTGATAACCCTGCTGGTCTTGCGCTGCAGACCGTCCTGATGAAGTTTGAACACTTACACTAGTGCCACCACCAACAGGCACAGTGGCCTGCCACCAGTGTGCAGTCAAAGACAGGAAAGCGTGTTGACCGCTGGGAGCTGTCCACAAATCAGTGGTCAAATGAATTGTCTGACCCTCGGCTTTGGCCATTTTTTCCTTCAATACTGCAACGCACGAATGGTATAGTGCTGGAATAATCTTTCTGCTGAAAGTTGTTCGTGCAGGAACAACGTATCGTGGAGCAAGGGCATGCATGAGCTGTTTAAACGGCTCCCCTTCAATCATGCGAAAAGAGGCTCCTCCAACAGCAATGAATTGGCCAATGAGGCGGGTGATCTTGTTGGCCTGCTGTTTTGACATGCCCTTGGAACTAAAGCCAACAAAACTATCTAGGGTAGGCTGATGATGTCCTTGGGAGGATGAGGAGCCCGATTGGGTCTGCAGTGGAACTACTGCACGTGGACGGCTTGTCTTAAACGAACCCTCTCTATTGGCTGTGCTCTGAGTAAGTGGTGTGGTTGAAGAGGTACCACCAGTACAGTCAGAGTCCGTTATGCTGCTTCCTGCGCTACCATCTTCTTTTTCTGCCTCTGCCCGCAGTAAAGTAGAGTGGTGGTAATTTTTAATGTGTAGGTTCATACCAGCATTGGTTAAATGTCCCAACTTTTTACCCCTACTCACTTGCTTCCCACACAATTTGCACTTTGCAAAGAACCCGCCTTCCAATGTTTGAAAGTATTTCCAAACGTTGCTGCGGCGGGATGAAGCCCCTTGACCCTGTTGATCTCTAGTATGGGCTGATATAGCTGCAGCAGGTAGCACACCAGTGGTGGAAGCTGTTGCCACTACAGTTACACTTGGTGAACTAGTGCTAATGGCAGGGGTGCTGGGGAGGTCGGTGTTATCATAACAGGATTCTTCCTCTATAATAACAGAGGGAGAAGGGGAGTTAGCAGCAGATGAAAAAAGTGAACTGCTCCCTGTCCTACTCCTCACAGAAAATCCCTCTTGCACTTTCTCTAAGTCATGCTGTAACTCTTGTGGGGTAAGACTGTATAAAATGTCTGCAGTGGTTGGGGAAAGAGGAGCATCACATTCAAAATCATTCTCTTGGGGCAATGAAGAAAACGTCTCACACTCTGTCTCTGCTGATGTCTCCCTCAATTGCTTCTTTGGGGAGCTGGGCAGTGGCACTGGCAGTGGCACTGGCAGTGTCATTGGTGGTGGTGATTGTATCGGCAACTCCACTTGTTTTATACTATGTTTCTTGCCTATCCCATAAAAATAGGAAGCCATGACACCTGTAGAAGAAGGTGCTGCACTGGCAGTGGAAGCGGCAGCAGATGTTGGTGGTCTGGCAGGAGGAAAACTAATAGTAGAACTGGTGGTGGTGGAACTAGCTTTGCTGGTGGCAGTGGTGGTGACATCCATTGTTGTGGATAGCATGTTTGTGGCGGCAGAAGTGTCAGAGACACTAGTAGCAGAGACCTTGCCACTTTTTTTAGCAAGGCATCCACCACGACCGCGACCATTACCTCTACCTGCCTTCACTTTTCTCATAGAATGGTACATTGCTGTTGCTGTATATAGTTCAAATAGAAAATGGACTGGTGATAGTGATCACTGATCAGACAGGTAACAAGATAGGGTATATAGAACTTATATAGAATCTCAATCTATAATATAGAATCTATAATAATAAACCCCCTCCCCCTCCACAACACGGGCAGCCTCTGAGGCTATCACAATACTAGCAAGTTCACTAGTAGTTCACAACACTAACACAATAGCAGCAGATTATTATGAAAAAGTGAACTTGATCTGTAGCTTGTGCTTATGCTTAATTGCTAATAATTCAGGTTCTCTGAAAAACGGACCAGCAAGATTAACTGTCTTCTGAAATGATTCAGCGTGTGTGTCTCTCTCTGCTAGCAATCGTAAGTGAAAGTAAGTTGGCTGTACATGTGTACTTAGTTCTAGCTATTTTACTGCTCCTCCTCTTTGGTTACAATCAGCCAATAACATTCATCATCATCATTATTTTTATTTTACTTCCCCCACCCAATTCCAGCAGCAAATTATCTTTTTTCCCTATATCGAATCTTTTCTCTCTATAATGTCGAATCTATTCTCTATAATGTCGAATCTATTCTCTCTATAATGTCGAATCCTTTCTCTCTATGTCGAATCTTTTCTCTCTATGTCGAATCTTTTCTCTCTATGTAGATTAATCTTGGAAGTTAAGGTTAGGCACAGTCGACCACAGGTTCGATAGATACAGATTGTTATTGTTAGCGTCGTGTCGAATCTCCTATCTATATCGAACTGTTGTCGCAACGAAAACGAAAATAAAGCATTTGTTTATGTCGGATCTTTCGGTTTTCGTATTCTGTGCTTTCGTTTTCGTTTGTTAAAACGATAACGAAAATACCTGAAATTCGGACGAAAATGCATTCGGACGAAAATGAATGCACATGTCTACTGTGCAGTGTGGGCTTCCTGGCAGGCTCTGACATGTGGAATTTTGAACATGCCAAAACCATCTCTAACAACAAATTGTGCTGGCCCTCCTGTACATCAGCCCCATAAAGTAACCAGCACTGGGTTCCAATATGCTGCCGCTGCTGCCATGGGGACAGAGACCAGCACTGTGAATAGTCTGGAGAGGACAGCAACTCTGGTTGTTCCAGCACTGGTCCACACTGGGAGGATTCCCCCATCCACCTATAATGTGTAGATGGGGAATTGGATAATTTCTTTTTTTTTTTCATTCAACCTAATAGTTGAATGAAAAAAAGTGATCAATGTATGGGCTGCCTAAGAGCTAAGACCAGCCATAGACAGTTTAAATCTCAGCTGGTTCAGCAGGAACTGGCTGAGATTTGAACCATTAATGAGCAGATTCTCTTATGATTATCACTAGTGGTTGCTATAGCCACTAGTGATAATCACTGTTTGTTGGGAGAATACAATTGCTGGGCAGGAGGGATATTCCCCTGTCAGCACTGTCTGTGTTGATGGGGGAATCATGCAAGTTTCTTTCCTGCAATCTGTGGATGCAGGAAAGAAATTTGCACCTTATATTACCTGCCTAACTGAGAGTGATAGTAAATTGTGAATGTCTTGAAAGAACGGGAGAGGGGGAGGGAGACAGATGGGGGAGAGAAGGGATGGAGATAATGCAGTTCAGTCATTACAGTGTACTGCAGTCTGCAGTGCACACACTTACCCACGGTCCAGGCTAGAATCTCAGGCATCATTCATACACAGCCAGGAATGCTGCTGTTGTTCATATTTCCTGCCCACACATCCCCTCTCTTCAGATACAGCACACCGGGATAGTGTGGGCCGGACTGGAAGGAGGAGGAGGAGCTGTATTTCTCCCTGCTCGTATGAGAGGAGAGTGAGGGGGGTGGCTGGACTCGCTGGGCTGTGAAAGAGTGTCATAGACTGACACTCGGCTCAGCTTGCAGTCACCACTCTCGGAATTTACAGGCTGGTTCTCCTATCCTAAAGACGGGAGAAATCAGTCTGTTTTTTCAGTAACTGAGATGAAGGCTTGGGCCCCCCTCCCCCACAGTGCTCATGGAGTCCTTCCTGCAACTCGCTCTTCTCCGTGCCAATGAGGATGCAGGGGAGCGAGCAGATCAGGCGGCTGTGGTTGTGTGAGCACTCGCATTATGCAGTGTCAGCGAGCAGAGGGAGGGGGAGGAATCCCCCGCAGGAGCTATTATTATACAACTACTGCAGGTAGAAGGGAACAATAGCTTAGTCCTCTGATCCCTAGTTTTCAAACTAAAACATTGTGACATTGTAGCAAGTCACAAGGCGAGATGCTGCAGCAGGGGGCTAACCTGTGTCAAACATTTTGTGAACACAAGAACTGCACAGGCTGCAGGAATTACATGATTGTGTCATCTGTGAGCCAACATTTCATTACAGAATGGAGATGCTGATCCTGGATAGTGCCTGAACATACATGCTGATGAAGACATTGCCTGGGATAATAGTTTGATCTCTGTGAGAGATGAATAATACCTGTCAGTACCTGCCATTACTAAGAAAACATGTATATGACGACAGGTCAGATTAAAGTGATATTAAAGTCTTTCACAGAGCAGGGCAGATCCTCCTCTTCTTGGGTCCCCTGCCCCCATCTCTCCTCGTTGGCTAACTGATTTTGAGTGACAGCAGCAGCATGAGCCAATGTCTCATGGGGAGGGAGAGTCCCGGACAGCTGAGACTCTCATGCAACATCGCTGGATCGAGATGGGGCTCAGGTAAGTATTGGGGTGCTGAGTGGGGCTGCTGTACACAGAAATGTTTTAAATTAATGCATAGAACGCATTCAGACAAAAAACCCTCTGCCTTTACAACCTCTTTAAGTTTGTGGTTGTAAACCCTTATATAAACACAGTAAAGTGACTGCCCTAAGGTGATACACAGAGATGAAACAAATCCCCATACATAAATTGTATCTGTTTGTCTGCAGTCTTCTCTTCACTACACTACACTAAGGGAAGGGACCCACACCCCTTCAAACAACACACAGGAACAGAGTTGAGGCTGTTAATCACAGGCTGTATGCTGGAGCTCCCTCCCATGTCACCTTTTTCTCAAATGCCATGTACACACGATCGGATTTTCCGATGAAAAAAGTCAGATGGACTTTTTTCATCGGAAATTCCGATCGTGTGTGGGCCCCATCTGACTTTTTTCCATCAGAGTAAAAAAATAGAACATGTTTTAAATTTTTCCGATGGAAAATAATCCGATGGGAAATTCCGATCGTCTGTGTGGAATTCCATCAAAGAAAAATCCATGCATAATCAGAATCAAGTCGACGCATGCTCGGAAGCATTGAACTTCATTTTTCTCGGCTCATCGTAGTGTTTTACGTCACCGCGTTTTAGACGGTCGGAATTTAGTCTGACAGTGTGTATGCAAGACTGATGGAAGTCAGCTTCATCGGAATTCCGACGAAAAATTCCATCAGATTTTATTCCATTGGAAATCCGATCGTGTGTACAGGGCATTAGTGTCAGGAAAACAAATAAACAAAATGAATTTCGAAAACAAATTAAACAAATGAAATTAATTTAACTAAACAAATTTATGTAAGTAACAAATCGAAACAAAACAAACACATTTTTTCGTTCTGCACGAGTCTACTTTAAAGTGGTTGTAAAGGCAGAAGGTTTTTCATCTTAATGCATTCTATGCATTAAGATAACAAGCCTTCTGTGTGCAGGAGCCCCCTTCACCCCCCCCCCTTAAAACATGCCTGAGGTCCATCTAGATCCAGCAATGTTGCACTAGAGACTTGGCTGTCCAGGACTCCCCTCCTCATTGGCTGAGACAACAGCGCAGCGCCATTGGTTCCCGCTGCTGTCAATCAAAGTCAGTGAGCCAATGAGGAAAGAAAGGGGGCAGGGATGGGTTGCAGCTCCATGTCTGAATGGACACAGAGAGCTTCGGCCCGGGTGCCCCCATAACAAGCTGCTTGCTGTCGGGGTACTCAACAGGAGGAAGGGGCCAGGAGCACCGAAGCGGGACCCGAGAAGAAGAGGATCTGGGCTGCTCTGTGCAAAACTGCTACACAGAGCAGGTAAGTATAGCATGTTTGTTATTTTTAATGGAAAAAAAAGAGAATTTAGTGCCACTTTAAATTGCCTATCCTATGTACTGCTGCATCCTTAGCACTGCCATGTGGCAAATGAATAATATACACGTCTGAATTTTTGCCTGAATTCGGAACCTGAAATGCAACCAAAGACGCACTGGACCCTTTTCCAATGTGGACCACGGCCGCCCCGGAGCTGTGTGAACCGGCTCCTTCGAGAGCTGGTCACACTCTCCTGTCATGCGAATTGGATGCGGGGAAACTGCATCCAAATCGCATCAGTGTGAACCCAGCCTTAATGTTGTTGCCTTATGAGTTCATGTGAAATCTCCATTAATATTGGTAAAATAATTGTAATTATGAATATATTTCATTTAGATTTGTATCTAAGTAGGTGTGTGACATAGCTTCACAGAAGGCCCTGTTATACAGAAGATTTGGTGCCTAAGCTTGTGTATTTGTTCTTTATTCTACAAATATTCACTTCAAAGGATCACTGATTCCCTTGTTTAGATATGCAATGAAGGCGGCCAGTCGTCATCAATACTTACCTTCTATGAAAAGGTCAAGTTAAATCTCCCGCTCTAAATAGTCTGTGCCAAGGATTTGCATTAAAGGGGTCTGACTTTTGCAAAGTATAGGGATTGGAGATGTAGCCAATCCTTAACCAGGAATGGGGAGACCCACCAATCAGAGCCACGCCATGCCAACCAATGAGGCACCGGCCTGTAATGATATACACAGATTAGATGGGAGGGGATACAACACTCTATGGTAGAGCAGTCACTAGAATGGAACCTTGGTGGGCAGTAGCATGGTAATGGTAACTATGGGAAATCTCCCTGGTACTTGTATCTAGGGATGAGCCGTACACCCCCCGGTTCGGTTCGCAGCAGAACATGCGAACAGGCAAAAAATTTGTTCGAACACACAAACACCGTTAAAGTCTATGGGACACGAACATGAAAAATCAAAAGGAGCAGTGATTTTAATAATGCTTAAAGTGAAACAATAAAAATGAAATATTCCTTTAAATTTCCTACCTGGGGTGTGTCTATAGCAGTGTTTCTCAACTCCAGTCCTCAAGGCGCCCCAACAGGTCATGTTTTCAGGCTTTCAATTATTTTTCACAGGTGATTTGATCCGTTTCACTGCCTTAGTAATTACCACAGCGGTTTCATCTGAGGGAAATCCAGAAAACATGACCTGTTGGGGCGCCTTGAGGACTGGAGTTGAGAAACACTGGTCTATAGTATGCCTGTAAAATAGCACATGTTTCCCATGTTTATAACAGTCCCTGCACAAAATGACATTTCTAAAGGAAAAAAAAAAGGCATGGGGTTCCCCCAAAAATCCATACCAGACCCTTATCCGAGCATGCAACATGGCAGGCCGCAAGAAAAGAGGGGGGTACGAGAAAACGCCCCCCTCCTGAACCGTACCAGGCCACATGCCCCATGTTGATGGGGACAAGGGCCTCATCCCCACAACCCTTGACCGGTGATTGTGGAGGTCTGCGGGCGGGGGGCTTATCGGAATCTGGAAGGCCCCTTGTGAATTGGTAACGGGGTACCATTTCACAAAAAAAGTGTCAAAAATTTTAAAAACCACAGTACACAGCTTGGGACAAATCCTTTATTAACCACTTCAATACCAGGCACTTTCACCCCTTCCCGCCCAGGACAATTTTCAGCTTTCAGCTCTATCGCACTTTGAATGACAATTGCGCGGTCATGCTACACTGTACACAAACAAAATTTTTATCATTTTGTTCCCACAAATAGAGATTTCTTTTGGTGGTATTTGATCACCTCTGCGGTTTTTATTTTTTGCTAAACAAACAAAAACAAACTGGAAAAAAACTTTTTTCTTTGTTTCGGTTATAAAATTTTGTTTTCTCCTTCACTGACAGGCACTGATGAGGCGGCACCGATGGGCACTGATGAGGCTGCACTGATGGGCACTGATGAGGATGCACTGATATGTAGAATTAATGGGCACTGATAGGCGGCACTGATATACAGCACTGATGGGCACCAATAGGCGGCAATGATATGCAGCACTGATGGGCACTGATAGGTGGCACTGATGGGCACTGATAGGCAACACTGATGGGCACTGACTGGCGGCTGTGATGGGCACTGACAGGCGGCTGTGATAGGCACTGACAGGCAGCACTGATTGGCAGATAGGTGGTACTGATTGGCACTGACAGGTGGCACTGATGGGCAGCACTGATGTTGAGGTACTGACAGTTTTACTACTGGGCATTGAGATGGGCACTGACTGGCACTCTGGTGGGCACTGATTAGCACTGATATGGGCACTGGTTGGCACTTTGATGGGCACTGTGAGCTGTGTTTTTATGGGGCACTGACTGACAGCTTATGGGCGCTTATGGGCACTTTAAAATGTGTTGTGGCACATCTGAGGGGGCTGTGTGCTGATTATCAGCACAGACCCCCCCTTTGACAGGGATAGCCGCTGATCGGCTCTCCATGTCAGCGTGAACCGAGAAATGCCGTTTACCGTCACTTCCTGGTTCAGGCGATGATCAGCTGTGATTGGTCACAGATGATCACGTGGTAAGAAGCCTCTGACAGAGGCTTCTTAATATGATCGGAGATGCGGGGTGTCAGACTGACACGCCGCACTCGCAATCACTGAGCTGCGCGCCCCTACGGGTGCGCGCCGGCATGTTATCCTGCTGGACATCAATAGACGTCCAGTCAGGATAACAGAACCACTTCCCGGACGTCATTCTGCATACGGCGGGCAAGAAGTGGTTAAAAAGAAAAAGAAAAGAGAAAAAAAAATTCCAGCGATGTAATCCATTCTCGATCTCCATTGATGTAAATCCATTCTCGATCTCCAGCGATGATACGAAGAAAAAAAAAACGATGCCGACACGATCCTGCCTCCATGTGGGATTTCCCATTGCGTCAGAGGGGGGCGGGGTCACCTGTACATGTCACTGGGTAACCCCGTGTTTCCCCGTTGCATCAGAGGGGGGCGGGGTCACCCACGCACGTAACTGGTGGCCCCGCTCTCAGCTATATAAGAGCTGTCAGGCTGGAGAGCGTCATTGGTCGGCTGCCTCCCATGGAGGCAGGATCGTGTCGGTGTCGTTGTTTTTTTTTTTTTCTTCGCATCATCACTGGAGATCGAGAATAGATTACATTGCTGGAATTTTTTTTCTCTTTTTTTTTTCTTTTTAATAAAGGACTTGTCCCAAGCTGTGTACGGTGGTTTTTAACATTTTTGACACTTTTTTTGTGAAATGGTAGGGGTACATTGTACTCTGTTACCAATTCACATAGGGTAGGGGGCATGTTGAAGGCATGTGGCCTGGTACGGTTCAGGGGCGGGGCGCTCTCTCGTCCCCCCTCTTTTCCTGCGGCCTGACAGGTTGTGTGCTCGGATAAGGGTCTGGTATGGATTTTTGGGGGGAAGCCCACGTCATTTTTTTTATTTTTTTGGCGCGGGGTTTCCCTTAAAGTCCATACTAGACCTGAAGGGTCTGGTATGGATGTTGAAGGGGACCCCTATGCCATTTAAAAAAAAAAATTGGCGCAAGGTCCCCCTTAAAATCTATACCAGACCTGAAGGGCCTGATATGGAATTTGGGGGGACCCCCACGCATTTTTTTTTAAATTTTGGTTCGGGACCCAAAGGGCCTGGTAATGGACTGGGGGGGGGGACCCATGCCGTTTTTTTCAATGACTTTTATCTGTATTGCCGGGACCCGACAATTCATTATAGTCGCAAGTAGTTTTAAATGACTTTTTTTCCTTTAGAAATGTCATTTTGTGCAGGGAATGTTATAAACACGGGAAACATGCGTTACTTTACAGGCATACTATAGACACCCCCCAGGTACAAAATTTAAAGGAATATTTCGCTTTTATTGTTTCACTGCTCCCGAAAAAAAACGGCATTGATACATGTCCCCTGGGGCAGGACCCAGGTCCCAAAACACTTTTTATGACAATAACTTGCGTATTAACCTTTAAAATTGGCACTTTTTATTTCTCCCATAGACTTTTTAAGGGTGTTCCGCAGCTTTCGAATTTGCCACGAACACCCCAAATTGTTCGCTATTTGTTGAACGGGCGAACAGCCAATGTTCGAGTCAAACTCATGTTCGACCCGAACATAAAGCTCATCACTACTTGTATTTAAATGTTTGTCTTCTGACTTTTCTGTCCTGTTATTTTGTAGATTAATGTTCTGAGTATTATACTCTGTATTCCTTCATGTAATCCGTGATTTTTACCCTTTTCCTGTACAATAGATAGATTTCTGTTCATTAGTTTAGGCCTTTGGCCTCGTACACACGGCCGAGATTCTCGTTGAAAAAAACATGTCGTTTTTTTCGACGAGATTCTTGGACAAGAAACTTGTCCCGGCCGAGTGTACACACGCTCGTTTCAAAGAACCCGCGGTTCTTTGAAAGGAGTGTACGTGGTGACGTCATCGACTACGTCGAGCATGCGCTCGTCACATTCTATGCCGTCGCCGCCATCTTGGTATACCCTACGTATGCCTAGGAAGCTACCGCGCATGCGTCAAATTCATTTCGAACATGCGCGGGCTTCCAGGCGGACAGGTAAGTGTACACACACTCACTTTTCTCGTCGAGAAACATGCCGAGGAGAATCTCGACGAGAAAATAGAGAGCAGGTCGAGGTTTCTTGTCGGTTTTCTCGACGAGAA
The DNA here is from genome assembly GCA_029206835.1 of Rana muscosa. Lineage (NCBI taxonomy): Eukaryota > Metazoa > Chordata > Amphibia > Anura > Ranidae > Rana > Rana muscosa. Next base: position 1,104,502,949 of record CM055122.1, on the reverse strand, counting down.
ACCCGCTAGCAGCGTACACACGACCGATTTTCTCGGCAAGACCTCTCTGCCAGCAAGTTTCTTGCTGGTTCTTGCCGAGAAAATCGGTCGTGTGTACGAGGCCTTTCTTACTATAAATCAATACATTTTTGTTATTGTGTTAAAGCTTTCACTCATGGTCAAAGAACTCTCATTAACCCAAATCAGATCTGAGAGATATTAAATCTCAAATCTAACTTATGGGTAACAATGTATAATGGGATATATACTGTATATACTCGAGTATAAGCCAAGCTTTTCAGCCCTTTTTTTTGGGCTGAAAGTCCCCCCCCCCCCGGCTTATACTCGAGTCAGCGAAATTTTTACATTGAAAATAGTACCTGTAAAGAAGTTGCGGCTGCAGTGTCCATCGTTCAAATTCCGCGGTCTCTTCCTGTTCCTTCCGTGATAGGCGATTCTCATCAGACACTCTCCGCCTATCACGAATGTTCTCTCATCCTCAGTTTCCCAGCAGACGTCTGTGATTGGCGGAACACTGAGGATGAGAGAATGATCGTGATAGGCGGAGAGTGTCTGATGAGAATCGCCTATCACGGAAGGAACATAAAGAGACCGCGGAATTTGAACGATGGACGCCGCAGCCGCAACTTCTTTACAGGTACTATTTACAATGTAAAATTATAGGATAGGAAACAGTGAGCTAGGGAACAGCGAGCTAGGGAACAGTGAGGATAGGAAACAGTGAGGATAGGAACAGTAAGGATAGGGAACAGTGAGGATAGGGAACAGTGAGGATAGGGAACAGTGAGGATAGGAACAGTAAGGATGGGAACAGTAAGGATGGGAACAGTGAGGATAGGGAACAGTGAGGATGGGAACAGTAAGGATGGGAACAGTGAGGCATTGTTGACCCTCGGCTTATACTCGAGTCAGTAAGTTTTCCCAGTTTTTTGTGGCAACATTAGGTACCTCGGCTTATACTCGAGTCGGCTTATACTCGAGTATATACGGTAACTGGGTTTATTTAGTGCAAATAGCTTTAGCAGCTTGCTTAGTGCAATAAGTCATAGCAACTCACCAGATTTCAGGTCACTGTCCTCACATCAGAACAGAACCCCAGTGTTTTGCTACTCCTTGCACCTTGTTCTTTTCATGACCTTATTCGAAAATATACCAGATATGTACTGTATACTATATTATACATAATATAAATGTAATGAATAAAAAAAAATGTTGAACTTTGCCTGCTTGTCTACAATATTTCCCCTAAAAAGAGGACAATGGTAACATTATTCTGTTAGAGTACATCTGAGACGACCTTTCCAATATTATTTTAAATTGATGTAATCTGTGTAAATGCTATGGGAATATTTAACATTAAGACAGAATGATTGTGAACATTACAAATATGCAGTTTTAGCCCAAAGTATCAACTAGATATAGATGGATATTTCATAAAAAGCAAATGGCCTTTACTAAGCTCTGGTGCCTTTGTTGGCTAAATGGTCAGTATAAATTTTACAGATTCATCACATTCAGGATGACTGACCTAGTTATAACTGAGCAAATAGATTCTGGAACAAAATGTATCATCTTTGGGTTTAATGCAATTGAAACCTCTAATACACACTGAAAAATAAATACGCTGAATAGAAAACACAGATCATCGCACAGCATTGCCACATACAGCAGGTTCATTTTTAATGCACTAAACATTGGGCTGGGAACAACATTCTGTGATCATGACCTCTTCTGAGTAAAGTTGAACTCAAACAAACAGCAAAATTCAGAAATAAATCAAATATAATGGAGCTGGTTTACTAGCCAAAAGATATGTTTGTTTGGCTTTTTTTTTGCCTATCCAGTTCATATACTGTATGTGCACAGCACTGTCTAGCGGGGCAGGAGACCTTTTGCTGCAATTAAGAAAAACAGGTCTTGTACTTCCCTACAGCCTGTTATTGGAAAGTGACATGAGAAGCAGCACACCGAATAGCTCACGCCGATGACCACCGGGCAGCCGCGATTGCTCCACACAGAGACAGTGAGCGGCCGGGATCGCTTCGGGAGCGATCCGTGATGAGGGGGCCGCCAATCGATTCTGGCCACCCCCTCGCGATCGTTCCCGGCGAATCAAATGCTTCCTCTGCCTGTGTAATGTTTACACAGGCAGGAGGAAGTGATGTCATCTCTCCTGCGGCGCTCACATATACCGAGCGCCGCATTAGAGAATACACACAGGTTAGTGCACATAACAGCACACTGACACCACACACATAGGCACACATTCGCCCCCCCCAGACACCCCCAGATCACCCCCCAGATCACCCCCCAGCCCCCAGTCACAGTGTCACTGATTGCAGTGACCATTTAATTACTTATCACTGCAATCGGTGACATTTGTGACTAAAAGTGTCAGGTTTAGGTCCAGTGTAGCCCCCTAACCCCCCCATAATAAAGGTTTAACCCCTTGATCGCCCCCAGGTAACCCTTTCACCGCTGTCACTAAGCGATCATTTTTCTAAACGCTGTCTAGGTGTTGGTGATGCCGATAGGTAGCCAGTTATTTTTTTTAGGTTCGCCGCAGGTTTTTATAGCGTCGGGTACCCCCATATATTACCTAATAAAGGTTTAACCCCTTGATAGCCCCCCAGGTAACCCTTTCACCCCCTTTTGCCAGTGTCATTAAGCGATCATTTTTCTGATCGCTGTCTTAGTGTCGGTGATGCCGATAGGTAGCCAGTTATTTTTTTTAGGTTCGCCGCAGGTTTTTATAGCGTCAGGTACCCCCATATATTACCTAATAAAGGTTTAACCCCTTGATCGCCCCCCCAGCTAACCCTTTCACCCCCTTTTGCCAGTGTCACTAAGCAATCGTTTTTCTGATCGCTGTCCTAGTGTCGGTGATGCCGATAGGTAGCCAGTTATTTTTTTTAGGTTCGCCGCAGGTTTTTATAGCGTCAGGTACCCCCATATATTACCTAATAAAGGTTTAACCCCTTGATCGCCCCCCAGCTAACCCTTTCACCCCCTTTTGCCAGTGTCACCAAGCGATCGTTTTTTCTGATCGCTGTCTTAGTGTCGGTGATGCCGATAGGTAGCCAGTTATTTTTTTTAGGTTCGCCGCAGGTTTTTATAGCGTCAGGTACCCCCATATATTATCTAATAAAGGTTTTAACCCCCTAATTGCCCCTAGTTAACCCTTTCACCAGTGATCACCGTATAAGTGTTACTGGTGACACTGGTTAGCCAGTTAGTTATTTTGTTATTTAGGTTCCCCGTCAGGTTTTTATATAGCGTGAGGTACCCCCATATATTACCTAATAAAGGTTTAACCCCCTGATTGCCCCTAGTTAACCCTTTCACCAGTGATCACCATATAAGTGTTACGGGTGACGCTGGTTAGTTAGTTTGCTTTTTATAGTGTCAGGGCACCCGCCGTATATAACCCAATAAAGGTTTAACCCCCTGATCGCCCAGCGGGTGATATCAATTGGGTTTTAGTGTCAAAGAGGGTCTGCGTCGCCCCAGGCAGCATCAGGTTAGTGCCAGGAACGCTAACACCCACGCGTGAAGCATACACCTCCCTTAGTGGTATAGTATCTGAACAGATCAATATCTGATCTGATCAGATCTATACTAGCGTCCCCAGCAGTTTAGGGTTCCCAAAAATGCAGTGTTAGCGGGATCAGCCCAGATACCTGCTAGCACCTGCGTTTTGCCCCTCCGTCCAGTCCAGGCCACCCAAGTGCAGTATTGATCGATCACTGTCACTTACAAAACACAACACACATAACTGCAGCGTTCGCAGAGACAGGCCTGATCCCTGCGACTCCAGTGCTGTAGGAGGTGATTTCACCACCACAGTTAAAAAAAAAGAGCATATATGCCAAAGCATGGGGGCAGCAGGGGCGGAGGAGCGATTTTGCTCCTAATGCCGCGTACATACGGTCAAAATTCTGACGGAGGCTTGCCCGTAGAAAAGTCTGACCGTGTGTACGTGGCATAACATTTGCGGGAGGATGCCCCCATGCTTCAGCATATATAAATGGTGTATGTATGCCCATCATTAGAAGTGGGTGAATGAAGGGTGGTATTCTAATGGTGGGCATACCCACCGATCAATCTCTTTTTTTCGTTCAGCCAACAGGCTGCATGAAAAAAAAGATTACAATACATGTCCAACAAGGACCAGCAATGTACTGGTATGTTGCTGGACTTTGGTTATACCAGATTGATGCCTGCGGGTTTAGGTATCATCTTGGTATCATTCTTTTCAGCCAGCGGCCGACTTTCATGTAAGAGCAATCCTAGCGCCTAATTAGCCTCTGGACTGCTTTTACAAGCAGTGGGAGGGAATGTCCCCCCCCGGATATAAAACGCGCCATTGGGAAATTGGGAAAGAATTTTATCACACCGATCTTGGTGTGGTCAGATGCTTTGAGGGCAGAGGAACAATCTTGGGTCCAATAGACCCCAGTTTTTTCAAAAAAAGAGTACCTGTCACTACCTATTGCTATCATAGGGGATATTTACATTCCCTGAGATAACAATAAAATGATAAAAAAATATATGGAAAGAACAGTTTAAAAATAAAAGAAAAAAGCAAAATTAATAATAATTAAAAAAAAGCACTACTGTTCCGCCCTGCTCTTGCGCAATGGCGAACGCAAGCGTCAGTCTGGCGTCATATGTAAACAGCAATTGCATCATGCATGTGAGGTATCACCGCGAAGGTCAGATCAAGGGCAGTCATTTTAGCAGTAGACCTCCTCGGTAAATCTAACGTGGTACCCTGTAAAAAGCTTTTAAAGGCTTTTAAAAATGTATGTAGTTTGTCGCCACTGCGCGTTTGTGCGAAATTTTAAAGCATGTCGTGTTTGGTATCTATGTACTCGGCCTAAGATCATCTTTTTTATTTCATCAAACATTTGGGCAATATAGTGTGTTTTAGTGCATTAAAATTAAAAAAAGTGTATTTTTTCCCCAAAAAATGCGTTTGAAAAATCGCTGCGCAAATACTGTGTGGAAAAAAAATGCAACACCCACCATTTTAATCTGTAGGGCCTTTGCTTTAAAAAATATGTAATGTTTGGGGGTTCAACATAATTTCCATGCAAAAAAAAAAAATGTTTTCATGTAAACAAAAAGTGTCAGAAAGGGCTTTGTCTTCAAGTGGTTAGAAGAGTGGATGTAAGCTTCCTAATGTTGTGTATAAAATGCCAGGACAGTTCAAAACCCCCCCCAAATGACCCCATTTTGGAAAGAAGACACCCCAAGCTATATACTGAGAGGCATGTCGAGTCCATGGAATATTTTATATGTTGACACAAGTTGCGGAAATAAGACAATTTTTTTTTATTTTTTTTATTTTTTTGCACAAAGTTGTTACTAAATGATATATTGCTCAAACATGCCATGGGCATATGTGGAATTACACCCCAAAATACATTCTGTTGCTTCTCCTGAGTAAGGGGATACCACATGTGTGAGACTTTTTGGGAGCCTAGCCGCGTACGGGACCCCAAAAACCAAGCACCGCCTTCAGGCTTTCTAAGGGTATAAATTTTTGATTTCACTCCTCACTGCCTATCACAGTTTCGGAGGCCATGGAATGCCCAGATGGCACAAAACCCCCCCAAATGACCCCATTTTGGAAAGTAGACACCCCAAGCTATTTGCTGAGATGTATTGTGAGCATTTTGCAGATCTCACTTTTTGTCACAAAGTTTTGAAAATTAAAAAAAAAAATATATATATATATTTTATTTCTTCATTTTCAAAAACAAATGAGAGCTGTAAAATACGATTTTTGTTCAGTTATCTGTATTGATATATTACTTTTGGCTACAATAGCCCCTTGATGTTGCATTCATTTAACTGCATGTCATTATGGAGATTGTGTTTTATTAAGCGTTTTCCAATCTCCCTTGACATCGCTAGTCACATAGGATGCAGCATAATGTATTTACAACTATCTTCTCCTTGTCCATAAATAGAAGATATATTGTACACCTATTGTGTGCCTTTGTCTACTTTCTCCCATATGCGATGTCAGGCAATTGACAGTTATATGGTCACAGATCGTGATACTATTTTTATGTTTTTTTAATTATTACTCTAATCACTCAGGCGACAGTGTCCAGCGCCTGTCATCTGTTGCCGAGGACGCTGATTGGTGTTAGCTCTATGAGCATGGTAATTTAAAGATCGCGTGTACGTCGTCACGTTACGCCCTCTTTTGAAGTCAGATGACGAAACGCGTCAGGGCGTAACCACTGCTACACGCGACCCGGAAGTGACGATTGCGCTCCAAGGCTGCGCTCCACCGTCCATTGCGTCCATTCGGAAGTGTCAGCAGGATCTGAAAGGACACACACACGCTCCGTGTGAAGGCTGGATATGGTGATAGCGCCCTCTGGGGCCATTCTTTGCTCATTTTTCTGCTTGTTATTGTATGTAGTTTGATTAAGGGGTCTCCTGCTGTATGGGAAACTGGTTTTAAATAAACAGGATTACACTATTGGTTTGCTATTTTCTGTTATTTTATGACCTGCATTGGAGCCCATTTCACTGGTGGACCCTGCTGAGAAGTGACGAGCCACAACAGAGTAGCTGATGTACCATTTTCACTTAAGGCCCATATATATTATGTTTCTGGTGAGTGTGAACCCCTAAGAGGATTATGCATCACGCGGTGGATTGCAATTGAAGTCTTTGGTGGTGGAAGGTGCTCACATGGACCATTGTTGATGCTCACCGTATTTTTCTCTGAACTGGCTGTTTGTCACATTACTACGTTTGGACTTCTTTCAGTGGTTTTTCCACGGGTCTATTTTTAGTTTAAATTTTAGCGCTGTTTTGTGTAAATTAATTATTCAGATACTCAATCTGTTTTATTCTTTTACCATCTTTTTCATTGTTTATATTTTTAAACAGCTGCTTAGTTTTAAAGTGTTTTGAAAGAAATGTTTTATTTTATTTAACTATATTTCTGCTGCTGCTAACTTAGTAGGTTTGAACTGGCGCTAACTGTGTGTTACTTTGGGCCTTGATATACACACCTCCTCTCCATATATATATATATATATATATATATATATATAAAACACCTTCCGAAATTTGAATTTCGTACAGAATGAAATCGAATTTGAATACAAAATATTAGAATAGAATAGAAAAGAATAGCATAAAAAAAAAACAATAAAACTGAACAAAAAAAAATATATAATATATATATCTGTGTATATACCATCTTCCGAAATTCGAATTTCGTATAGAATGAATTTGAATTTGAATACAAAAGATTAGAATAGAAAATAATAAACTAAAAAAACATATATTATATTTTATTCTATTCTGTTCTATTGTTTTTCTATTCTATTCTATTATTTTCTATTTTCTATTCTGTTCTGATCTTTTCTATTCTAATTCAAAATCATTCTAACCCTAACCCTAACCCTAATCCTATTATATATATATATATATAACCATTTTCCGAAATTTGAATTTTGTATGGAATGAATTTGAATTTGAATAGAAAAGATTAGAATAGAAAATAATAGAAAATAATAGAAAAACAATAGAACAGAATAGAATAAAATATAATTAATATATATATTCTATATATATATATATATAAAACACCTTCCGAAATTCGAATTTCATATAGAAAGGATTAGAACAGAAAATAATAGTAAAGAATAAACTAGAAAAACATATATTAGAACAGAATAGAATAAAATATAATATATGTTTTTCTAGTTTATTCTTTTTGATTATTTTCTGTTCTAATCTTTTCTATTCAAATTCGATTTCATTCTATAAGAAATTAGAATTTCGGAAAATGGTTTTATATATAATATATATATATATATAAACCATTTTCCGAAATTCAAATTTTGTATAGAATGAATTTAAATTTGAATAGAAAAGATTAGAATAGAAAATAATAGAAAACAATAGACTAGAAAAACAATAGAACAGAATAGAATAAAATATAATATATATATTATATTTTATTCTATACTGTTCTATTTTTTTCTCGTCTATTCTTTTCTACTCTATTCTAATCTTTTCTATTTAAATTCAAATTCATTGTATATGAAATTCGAATTTCAGAAGATGGTTTCATATATATATATATATATATATATATATATATATATATATATATATATATTATTTTTTCTATGCTGTTCTATTGTTTTTCTATGTTATTCTTTTCTATTATTTTCTATTTTATTCTAATCTTTTCTATTCAAATGCAAATTCATTCTATATGAAATTCAAATTTTGGAAGATGGCTTCCGAAATTCGAATTATTTTGAATTTGAATTGAAAAGATTAGAATAGAAAATAATAGAAAAGAATAGCATAGAAAAACAATAGAACAGCATAGAAAAAATATTATATATATTATATTTTTTTCTATTCCGTTCTATTGTTTTTCTATGCTATTCCTTTCTATTTTTTCTATTCTAATCTTTTCTATTCAAATTTTAGAGATTTCTGAAAGTCTGAAATTCTAATTTAGTATAGAATGAATTTTAATTAGAGTAGAAAATAATAGAAAAGAATAAATAAGAAAAACAATGGAACAGAATAGAATAAAATATAATATATATCATATTTTATTCTATTCTATTGTTTTTCTAGTCTATTTTTTTTATTATTTTCTATTATTTTATTCAAATTCATTCTATACAAAATTTGAATTTTGGAAAATGGTTTTATATATATATATATATATATATATATATATATAATCAAATTCTAATAGAATAGACTAGAATAGAAAAAATCAATAGAACAGAATAGAAAAAAATATATAAAAACCATCTTCTAAGATTCGAATTTGGTACAGAATGAATTTGAATAGAAAAAGATTAGAATAGAATATATTATATTTTTTCTATTCTGTTCTATTTATTTTCTATGCTATTCTTTTCTATTATTTTCTATTCTGTTCTAATCTTTTCTATTGGAATTCGATTTCATTCAATACGAAATTCGAATTTCACAAGACTTTAAATATAAATATATATATCTATATATCTATCAGAAAAAAAAATCTGTTCTATGCTATTGTTTTTCTATGCTATTCTTTTCTAGTATTTTCGATTCTATCCTAATCTTTTCTATTCAAATTAGAGTTCATTCTATACGAATTTCGAATTTCGGAAATGGTTATATATAGTTTAGTTCAAATGCGGTAGAATTATTTCGAATTTTATGTTTTTCTTCGAATTCGGTAGATTTTTTTTCGAATGCAGTAGAATTTTTTTCGAATGCGGTAGAATTTTTTCGAATGCGGTAGAATTTTTTTCGAATTCGAATATGAAACAAAACGAATCCCGAAAACGAATGTAACAAATGCAACGAATTTAACAAAACAAATTTAGTTAAATAACGAATCGGAACTAAACTAAACAAAACAAATTTTTTCATCCTGCACATGTCTAAAGCTGACCAGGCAGCACACAGCATCCCTGGGTGGATCAGTGTCCCTACCTCTTGGCCTCAGCGCCCTGTGGCACCTCTCCATCTCGACAGGTGCATCTGGTGGTCTACCCAGGAGGGTGTTGAATATAGCCCAGACCACAGCATGCAACTGGGGGCCCTCAACGGACACTGGAATTCCTCTGATACAGAGGTTACGCTTGCGGCCCCAAATGTCGGGGTCCTCCATATGTCTGTGCATGTCCATGAGATGTTGTCCATGTACACTGACTGCCTGCTGTACCTGGTGTATGGCCGCACCAAGTGTCATGGCCGCCGACTCCACATGCTCCACACGTGAGGCCACTGCCTTAAGCTCCGTTTTCAGGTCTGCAATAGCTGCCGTTAGTGTGCTCTTGATGTCCAGGGCTACACTCTGGAGATCCGCCAGGCATAAGAAGGGAGAGGTGCGTGAGGAGGACGAGCCCATCTGGGAGACTGCAGGGGTGTCAGCCGCAGCCGCGTAGCCTGTTAAACTACAGTCCGCGGCTCGGCTTGAGATGTGGCCTGTGAGTCTGTGTGCTGAGTGCGGAACATCGCCGGAATGTTCCTACTCAGCTGGGTAGACGGGTGGCTGAGTGGCTCCTACTCATTTTGCCGCTTGTGGGGTGAGGTTTAGCTGCTGCTGAAGGCTTACTTGGAACTCTGGATTACAGAGCTCTCTCTCTAGTCAGCCATCTCGCTCCGGTGCCAGGCCACGCCCCCGCCATAACGTTTTTACTCCCTCCGACTACTGACACTAGAGCAATTTTTTCTCCCATCTAAAGTCAGCTCATTTTTGCCTCCCATCAATTACACTGAGAATGTTTCTTCCAGGGGCCATTTTTTTTTCTCCCACTGAACAAAAACACTAAGCATTTTTTTCCCACTAACCAATGACATAGGACATTTTTCTCCCACTGACCAATGACGTAGGACATTTTTCTACCACTGACCAATGACATCAGATGTTTTTCTCCCACTGACCAATATCTCCAAGCACTTGTCTTCCACTGACCACCAACATTTCGGCATTTTTTTCCTCACAGTGACACCAGTGATGCTGGGACATTTTTCCTTTCCATGAACTGACAATGTGTTGCAGTGCTGTATTTATTAGTGTACTGTATATCACTGTAACTAGTGTTGATTGGCTTTGATTTACAAGAAAAATAGAGACAATACAGAAAATATACTGTATATCCTATTTTTTGCAACGTGCAATACTTGCATTGGTTTATTACTGTGGTTTTATAAATCTCTGTGTTGAAGGCATGTGACCTGGTGTGGTTTAGGAGGGGGGCACTCATTTCCTGATCTCGCTGGCTGCATGCTCTGATAAGGGTCTGGTATGGATTTTAGGGGACTCCATGCCGTTTTTATTTTGGCTTGGGGTTCACCCTAAAGACCATACCAGACTCAAAGGGCCTGGTATGGATTGGGGAAACCCCCACACTGTTTTTTTTTATGCTGGCACTGGATGGTTTAACTGTTTAACTACTTCAGGGCATTTTCACCCCCTTCCTGCCCAGACCAATTTTTAGTTTTCAGCGCTGTCGCACTTTGCATGACAATTGCGCAGTCATGCAACACTGTACCCAAATTAAATCTTTAAGAAGAGCGACAATTTTGAAAAAAACACAATATTTTTTACTTTTTGATTTAATAAATATCACAATTTCTTTAAAAAAATTTTTTTTTCCTCAGTTTAGGCCAATATGTATTCTTCTACATAATTTTGGTAAAACAAATCGCAATAAGCGTATATTGATTGGTTTGCGCAAAAGTTATAGTGTCTACAAAATAGGGGATAGATTTATTGCATTTTTATATATTTTAATTTTTTTACTAGTAATGGCGGCGATCTACGATTTTTATTGTGACCGTGACATTGCGACGGACATATCGGACACTTTTGACACATTTTTGGGACCATTCACATTTATACAGTGATTAGTGCTATAAAACTGCACTGATTACTGTGTAATTGTGACTGACAGGGAAGGGGTTAACACTAGGGGGATATCAAGGGGTTAAATATGTTCCCTAGGGAGTGATTCTAATAAGGGGAGGAGACTGATCTGTTTTCCTCTGTACTGGGAACACGCATTGGTCTCCTCACGCGCACCAGGTCCCGAGCGATGCGGCAGGCGTGCGCACATGCCCAGATGGCCGGTAAGCCCAGGACGTCATATGACGTCCACCCAGGAATTGGAGATCCCTCCTGTGGACGTCATATTACAATAGCCCAGTATTGAAGTGGTTAAATACAGCTGTCAGCAGGGAATTTCATTGACAGCTGATGAATCATTGGTTGTTAAGGACACTGCGGTGGCAGGCCACCTGCTCCTTGACAACCAGCTATTCTTCACAATGAATTCAAATGGATTTAAAATTTTCAATTTAAATTTGATTTAAATTCTTCAAATTCATTGAAGAAAAAAATGTAATCCGGTTGAATTAAAAAAAGAAAACACATTTTGTTATGAATGCAATGAAATTAAATTATTAACTTAACATGAGCCAAAATGAAACAAAACTATTTTTTTGTTCTGCACATGTCTCCTTTCTGACACTAGGATTCAAGACTTAAATCTAATGTTGTGTCACAGACTTGCGCATTTTGGCGAAAAGAGGGTGCACTGTGTTCAGTATGACCCCAATTTTTTATACACAGTTTGGAGTTCATCGGACCTCCTTATTGCCACACCAACACTTTACAGACACTTAAATGGTGTTCTATTGAGACAACCTTAAAAAGCTTACCAAGTCTATATAGCGTTTGAATTTTCTGTTTTACAGGGGTTAATCTGCAATTTCCAGGGTGTAAAGATCTGGAGAAAGTGTTGCAAAATGAATGCAGTGTAAATACTTGGCAAACATATTCGAAAGCATCTGGAGTTTTGAGCACCGAACAAGGTTTGGATTCTAATGTCCATGTAAATGAGTCCTACCAGGCAGACATATATTGACCTCCTTCTGACCTGCATCAAAGCATCACATCTGTCAAAGCTGCATCAACTTGCTTCAATGTTCTTTTGCTGTCCCTTTGACCTATAGGCCCCTTTCACACTGGGGCATTTTTCATGCGGTTTAGCGCTAATAATAGCGCTATTATACCGCATGAAAAATTCCTGCCCTGTAGCCTTCAATGTGAAAGCCCGAAGGCTTTCACACTGAAGCGGTGCGCTAGCAGGACCGCTCCAAAAGTCCTGCTAGCCGCATCTTTACAGCGGTAAAGGAGCGGTGTGTTCACCGCTCCTTTACCGCCCTCAAACCGCGGCAATAGCCGCGGTTTGCGGGCGGTATTAACCCTTTTTCGGCCGCTAGCGGGGGTTAAATTCACCCCCCTAGCGACCGCATACCACGGTAAGAACAACGGTATAGCAGCGCTGCAAATCGCGCTGCTATACCGCCACTGCACCTGCCCGCCCCAGTGTGAAAGGGGCCTTATGATATGAACAAAAACCCAATGACATTGACGCTAAAAAATTTGATCTAAGCCTAAAAAGTAGAGTATATGCACATTTTACTTCCGAATATGGAGTACAGCAAAACCAGGAATCAGTTTTTGCAAATACCTGCAGAGGACCTAAATCCAACTTCACATAAGAAAATTAAGTGGTTGAGATGGATTAGTTTTGATCCAAAGTTAATGTCTTTAAAGTGGAAGTAAACCCTCCTATCATTTTTAGCCAAAGAAGCTGCCATCTTGGCCTCTGTTTAATCTTCAACTGCCACGATGCTGCACATGTGATCAGGTATGACACCAGCCATTGGATAGTTTGTCAGTTTGGTTGAGAGCACAAGCAATGTGACAGTTAGCATTCCTGGCATGCCTATAATGTAACAGTTTTTTTAAACTGTTAAATTAATAGGTTTGCTTCCACTTTAACAGGACTCATAGAAGATAAACTTTATCAGAGACAGCTTCATTGCTCCAGTCCAAAATCTTTATGAAATTCTGTTTTTGTTTCCAGACAGTGCATCAAATAACGACAAAGCAACACAAGTACATCATTTTACGTGCTATTTATTGTAGAGATTTGCCTTGAATTCACTAACAGTTTTAACATGCTGTGTGCCAGAACAGGATTGTCAGGCTTCCTCATTCTTCAGAAACTTTTAAAGACAAATCAATAGCATGTCACTTATGTTACTAAACATGTACACAGCTTTAGTTTTTGTGCTTATTTGTATTTATGACCTACTTATACTATCATTTTGCAGTATAGAGAATAAGTGGGTCATTTTCAGCAGCATACACACATTGGTACAGAATGTACCCACATAGATGTGTCACTTACTATCATGCTCCAGTTCACTGCCTCTGTATCACTTTAAAAGTGTATCAGTCTGTTCACAAAGAGATTGGAGACATGGTTCAACGGTGCATGTAGGAGTTACATTTAGTAATAATAAAATTTGTATTTCACCTTGTATATTTCTGAAGCTAACATGAAAAGAAACCGTTTTTAGTGTAGATTTGATAAAAATCATTAAACTGACAATCAATCATCATGTCAAAAAAAACATGATGTAACCAAAATGTACTAACATAAATACAGTATCTCACCCCTCACATTTTTGTAAATATTTTATTATACCTTTTCATGTGACAACACTGAAGAAATTACACTTTGCTACAATGTAAAGTATTGAGTGTACAGTTTGTATAACAGTGTAAATTTGCTGTCCCCTCAAATTAACTCAACACACATCCATTAATATCTAAACCGCTGGCAACAAAAGTGAGTACACCCCTAAGTGAAAATGTCCAAATTGGGCCCAAAGTGTCAATATTTTGTGTGGCCACCATTATTTTCCAGCACTGCCTTAACCCTCTTGGGCATGGAGTTCACCAGAGCTTCACAGGTTGCCACTGGAGTCCTCTTTCACTTCTCCATGATGATATCATGAAGCTGGTGGATGTTAGAGACCTTGAGCTCTTCCACCCTCCTGTGGGATGCCCCACAGATGCTCAATAGAGTTTAGGTCTGGAGGACTGCTTGGCCAGTGCATCAGCTTTACCCTCAGCTTCTTTAGTAAGGCAGCAGTCATCTTAGAGGTGTGTTTGGGGTCGTTATCATGTTGGAATACTGCCGTGTGGCCCAGTCTCCGAAGGGGGGGATCATCCCCGGCTTCAGTATGTCACAGTACATGTTGGCATTCATGGTTCCCTCAATGAACTGTAGCTCCCCAGTGTCGGCAGCACTCATGCAGCCAAAGACCATGACACTCCCACCACCATGCTTGACTGAAGGCAAGTTACACTTGTCTTTGTACTCCTGGTTGCCACCACACATGCTTGGCACCATCTGAACCAAATAAGTTTATCTTGGTCTCATCAGACCACAGAACATGGTTCCAGTAATACATGTCCTTAGTCTGCTTGTCTTCAGCCAGCTGTTTGCAGGCTTTCTTGTGCATCATCTTTAGAAGAGGCTTCCTTCTGGGACGACAGCCATGCAGACCAATTTGATGCAGTGTGCGGAGTATGGTCTGAGCACTGACAGGCTGACCCCCACCTCTTCAGCAATTCTGGCAGCACTCATACATCTATTTCCCAAAGACAACCTCCGGATATGACGCTGAGCATATGCACTCAACTTCTTTGGTCAACCATGGCGAGGCCTGTTGTGAGTGGAATCTGTCCTGTTAACCACTTAACGACCGCCCACTGTAATTATACGTCGGCAGAATGGCACAGACAGGCAGAATCACGTATATGTACGTGATCGCCTTTGTATAGTTGGGGGCTCACTGTACAGTGAGCGGTGGTTAAGTGTTCGGGAGCGATCCGGCATGAGGGGACGGCCGTTCGATTCCGGCCACCCCCTCTCGATCGCTCCCGGCGAATGAGAGAGCTTCCCCTGCCTGTGTAATGTAAACACAGGCAGAGGAAGTGATGTCATCTCTCCTCGTGTCGGTCTTTTCGATCCGGCGCGAGGAGAGAAGACATCACACAGTAATTGCACCAACAGTCCACTGACACCAGTACACGTAGGCACACTTACACCCCCCAGTCACCCCCAGATCACCCCCCAGATCACCCCCAGTACCCCCAGTCACAGTGCACCGTTTGCAGTGATCATTTTTTTTACTGATCACTGCAATCAGTGTCATTTGTGACTGTAAAAATTTGCAGGGCAGTTAGGATTAGGCCCCTTTAGGTCCAGGGTAGCCCCCTAACCCCCCTAATAAAGGTTTAACCCCTTGATTGCCCCCCAGGTAACCCTTTCACCCCCTAACGCCAGCGTCACTAAGCAATCGTTTTTCCGATCGCTTTTTTCTTGTCGCTGGTGCCCTAGATAGCCAGTTAATTATTTTTAGGTTCGCCGCAGGTTTTTATTAGCGTCAGGTACCCCCATATATTATTTTAACCCCCTGATTGCCCCTAGAGTTAACCCTTTCACCAGTGATCACCGTATAAGCGTCACTGGTGACACTGGTTACCCAGTTAGTTATTTAGGTAACCCATCAGGTTTTTATATAGCGTCGGGTACCCCCATATTTAACCTAATAAAGGTTTTAACCCCCTGATTGCCCCTAGTTAACCCTTTCACCAGTGATCACCATATAAAGGTTACAGGTGACGCTGGTTGGTTAGTTTGCTTTTTATAGCATCAGGGCAACCGCCGTATATAAACCAATAAAGGTTTAACCCCCTGATCGCCCGGCGGCTAATATCAATTAGGTTTTAGCGCCAGAGAGGGTCTGCGTCGCCCCAGGCAGCGTCAGGTAAGTGCCAGTAACGCTAACACCCACGCGCAAAGCATACACCTCCCTTAGTGGTATAGTATCTGATCAGATCTATACTAGCGTCCCCAGCGGTTTAGGGTTCCCAAAAACGCAGTGTTAGCGGGATCAGCCCAGATACCTGCTAGCACCTGCGTTTAGCCCCTCCGCCCAGCCCAGCCCAGCCCAGCCCACCCAAGTGCAGTATCGATCGATCACTGTCACTTACCAAGCACAACACACATAACTGCAGCGTTCGCAGAGACAGTCCTGATCCCTGCGATCGCTAACAGTTTTTTTTGGTAGCGTTTGATACATTTGAAGACAGTCAGGTGCTTTTTTTACCTGTGAATCTTACTAGTGTACCCCTAAATTTAGAGCCCAAAATGGCAAGACGAAGGTACACTAGTAAGGAGGCCTATGAGATTCTGAGCATGACAGATAGTGAAGAGGAGGTCACGCATCTGTCAGATTCAGGCTCAGAATATCTTCCCATAGAAGACAGTGACGTCAGCGGCCCCACGTCAGATAGCTCTGACGACGAAGATGAGGTCCCTGCTAAGGTCAGGCGTACCCGATCCCGATCTTCTGAGGTTGTTGAGGAGCAAGAACCGCAGGTCTCTCGTATCATGGAGCAGAGTAGTACTAGCGCCGCTATTCCTTCTGGTGAATTGGCAAGCACCAGCGGCCTAGTACAGCCTGGGCGTACATCCAGCACTGCAGTATCACGTGGTGACGTGGCGAGTCCCATAAGTGCAGTTCAAGCTGGCGAGGTGGCAAGCACAAGTAGTGTCCCGCTGCCACCAAGAAGACAAAGGCAGGCCCGTCGTGCCCATAGTGCCCTTCCTGCAGAATTTGCCTATCCTGATTGGGTCCCCACCACTTCTGCAAAACCCGTACTTCCCCCATTCACTGCCCAACCCGGTATTAAGGTGGAAACAGCTGATTTTATGCCAATTGATTTTTATTTGCTGTTTTTCATGGAAGATCTCTATAGATCTATTGTGGACCAGAGTAATTTGTATGCTGGTCAATTCATCGCCGCTAACCCCCAGTTGCCTAAAATTGCCAAAGATTGGAAACCAATTACGGTTTCCGACTTTAAGACCTTTCTGGGCCTTTCCCTCAACATGGGCACACATAAATTCCCGTCATTGCGTGCTTATTGGTCCACACACCCAATTGACCACATGCCCGTGTTCTCTGCCTCCATGCCCAGGACACGATACGAGCAGATTTTGCGGTTCATGCACTTCAACGACAATGAACTTTGTCATCCACGTGGGGACCCTGAATACGACCGGCTCTATAAAATTCGGCCCCTCATAAACCACTTCAACGAACGTTTTGCAGCCTTGTTTATTCCCGATCAAGTTGTCTGCGTTGATGAGTCCCTGATTAAATTTTCTGCCCGCTTGTCTTTCAAGCAGTACCTTCCCAGCAAGTGTGTCAGATACGGGGTCAAGCTCTACAAGTTCTGTGACAGGACAACAGGCTATGTATTGAACTTTACGGTTTATGAGGGAAAAGATAGTCAGGTTGAGTCGGTCAACTGCCCGGATTACATAGGGAGCACTGGCAAGATAGTGTGGAACTTGGTGTCACCCTTATTCGGAAAGGGGTACCACTTGTTTGTGGACAATTATTACACGAGCGTGCCACTGTTTAGTCACTTGTTTGATCATCAGATTGGAGCATGTGGCACCGTGCGACCTAATCGCCGGGGCTTTCCCCAGCGGCTTGTAGAAGCCCGTCTTAGGCTGGGGGAGAGAGCCTGCTTGAAGTGTAATAACTTGCTCGCTATGAAGTGGAGGGACAATAAGAATGTTTTCCTTCTTACCTCCCTTCATGCAGACACGACAGTCCAAATTCGTACGGCGACTGGTGTTGTGGAGAAACCCATCTGTGTCCACGAATATAACCAAAATATGGGAGGGGTGGACCTCAACGACCAGTTGTTGGCGCCGTATCTAATTGACGGTAAGGCGAGACGCTGGTACAAAAAAGTGTCTCTATCCTTATTCCAATTGGCTTTGCTGAACGCTCATGTGCTATACAGAGCTTCAGGCGGGACGTTATCTCTTCTAAAATTCCAGAATGAGATAGTCACAGAACTCCTGTATCCAGGCGGTTCTGCACCTCACCATTCCCAACCAAATGCAGTAAGCCGGCTGCATGAGAGGCATTATCCGTATGCCCTCGAGAGTACCCCTACCCAACGAACCCCACAAAAAAGATGTCGTGTCTGTAGCAAGCGCGGATTTAGGCGTGACACCCGTGTTTTTTGTCCACTCTGTCCTGACAAACCTGGTCTTTGCCTTGGTGAATGTTTTGAACGCTACCACTCAAAAGTGAAGTTTTAGCGTAGGGTACAGCATTTCACAGACTAGGACACACTTACACAGGGTCTCCCAAGATGCCATTACATTTTGAGAGACCCGAACCATTACAGTTGTTAAAGTTACAAAAAAAAGTGTAAAAAAGAAAAAAAAAACGTAAAAAAAAAAACACAAAAAAAAATAAAAGAAAAAAAACAAAAATAGTTGTCGTTTTATTGTTCTCTCTCTCTCTCTCTCTCTCTCTATTTTCTCCTCTATTGTTCTGCTCTTTTTTACTGTATTCTATTCTGCAATGTTTTATCATGCTTGCTTTTCAGGTATGTAATTTTTTGTTTTCAGGTACGCCATTCAGTTGCAGCGCGGATCTATTTATCTTGATAGAAACAGCGTTTGCTCCCACGATACATAAAGCCGTGACTCCAACGCTGTAGGAGGTGATTTCACCACCACAGTTAAAAAAAAGAGCATATATGCCGAAGCATGGGGGCAGCAGGGGCGGAGGAGCGATTTTGCTCCTAATGCCGCGTATATACGGTCGAAATTCCGAAGGAGGCTTGCCCATGGAAAGGTCCGACCGTGTGTACGTGGCATAACCTTTTATGCCGCGTACATACAGTCGAAATTCCGACGGAGGCTTGCCCGTGGAAAAGTCCGACCGTGTGTACGTGGCATAACCTTTTATGCCGCGTACATACGGTCGAAATTCCGACGGAGTCTTGCCCGTGGAAAAGTCCGACCGTGTGTACGCGGCATAACTTTTTTTCGGGAGGATGCCCCCATGCTTCGGCATATATATATTTTAGGTTGCGTTAAAAAAATGTTTTATTATTTACTAGGTTTTGTTTTGGTATTTGCTTTGCAGGTATGGTATGGTAAGGTCTTACTGTTGTACTGTAATGTTACTTTGTTTTAATGTTAACCATCATTTGCTTAGCAGGTACGCCATTCAGTTGCATCGCGGATTTATTTATCTTGACAGCAACAGCGTTTGCTCCCACGATACATAAAGCCGTGATTCCAGCGCTGTAGGAGGTGATTTCACCACCACAGTTAAAAAAAAGAGCATATATGCCGAAGCATGGGGGCAGCAGGGGCGGAGGAGCGATTTTGTTCCTAATGCCGCGTATATACGGTCGAAATTCCGACGGAGGCTTGCCCGTGGAAAAGTCTGACCGTGTGTACGCGGCATAACTTTTTTGCGGGAGGATGCCCCCATGCTTCGGCATATATGCCCATCATTAGAAGTGGGTGGATGAAGGGAGGTATTTTAATGGTGGGCATACCCACCGATCAATCTCTTTTTTTAGTTCAGCCAACAGGCTGCATGAAAAAAAAGATTACAATACATGTCCAACAAGGACCAGCAACGTACTGGTATGTTGCTGGACTTTGAATGTTTATACCAGAATGATGCCTGCGGGTTTAGGTATCATCTTGGTATCATTCTTTTCAGCCAGTGGCCGGCTTTCATGTAAAAGCAATTCTAGCAGATAATTAGCCTCTAGACTGCTTTTACAAGCAGTGGGAGGGAATGTCCCCCCCGGATATAAACAGCGCCATTGGGAAATTGGGAAAGCATTTTATCACACCGATCTTGGTGTGGTCAGATGCTTTGAGGGCAGAGGAGAGATCTAGGGTCTAACCCCCCAATTTTTTTCAAAAAAAGAGTACCTGTCACTACTTATTGCTATCATAGGGGATATTTACATTCCCTGAGATAACAAAAAAATGGTAAAAAAATAAAAAATATGGAAGGAACAGTTTAAAAATAAAATAAAAAAGCAAAATAAATTATAAAAAAAAAAAAAAAAAAAAGCACCGCTGTCCCTCCCTGCTCTTGCGCAAAGGCGAACGCAAGCGTCGGTCTAGCGTCATATGTAAACAGCAATTGCATCATGCATGTGAGGTATCACCGCAAAGGTCAGATCGAGGGCAGTAATTTTAGCAGTAGACCTCCTCTGTAAATCTAACGTGGTAACCTGTAAAGGCTTTTAAATGCTTTTAAAAATGAATGTAGTTTGTCGCCGCTGTGCGTTTGTGCGCAATTTTAAAGCATGTCGTGTTTGGTATCTATGTATTCAGCCTAAGATCATCTTTTTTATTTCATCAAACATTTGGGCAATATAGTGTTTTTTAGTGCATTAAAAATAAAAAAAGTGTGTTTTTCCCCCAAAAAATGCGTTTGAAAAATCGCTGCGCAAATACTGTGTGGAAAAAAAAATGCAACACCCACTATTTTAATCTGTAGGGCCTTTTCTTTAAAAAAATATATAATGTTTGGGGGTTCAACATAATTTTCTTGCAAAAAAAAAATGTTTTCATGTAAACAAAAAGTGTCAGAAAGGGCTTTGTCTTCAAGTGGTTAGAAGAGTGGATGATGTGTGACATAAGCTTCCTAATGTTGTGCATAAAATGCCAGGACAGTTCAAAACCCCCCCAAATGACCCCATTTTGGAAAGTAGACACCTCAAGCTATTTGCTGAGAGGCATGTTGAGCCCATTGAATATTTTTTTTGTCCCAAGTGATTGAATAATGACAAAAAGGAAAAAAATTAAATAAAAAATTTACAAAAAGTTGTCACTAAATTATGTATTGCTCAAACATGCCATGGTTATATGTGGAATTGCACCCCAAAAAACATTTTGTTTCTTCTCCTGAGTACGGGGATACCGAATGTGTGAGACTTTTTGGGAGCCTAGCCGCGTACAGGACCCCAAAAACCAAGCACCGCCTTCAGGATTTCTATGGGTGTAAATTTTTGATTTCACTCCTCACTGCCTATCACAGTTTCGGAGGCCATGGAATGCTCAGATGGCACAAACCCCCCCAAATGACCCCATTTTGGAAAGTAGACACCCCAAGCTATTTGCTGAGAGGTATGTTGAGTATTTTGCAGATCTCGCTTTTTGTCACAAAGTTTTGAAAATTGAAAAAATAAAAATAAAAATAAAAATGTCTTTCTTCATTTTCAAAAACAAATGAGAGCTGTAAAATACTCACCATGCCTCTCAGCAAATATCTTGGGGTGTCTACTTTCCGAAATGGGGTCATTTGTTGGGGTTTTGGGCTATCTTGGCATTTTATGGCCTTCAAAACTGTGATAGGTAGTGAGGAGTGAAATCAAAAATTTGTGCCCTTAGAAATCCTGAAGGCAGTGCTTGGTTTTCAGGGCCCCGTACGTGGCTAGGCTCTCAAAAAGTCCCACACATGTGGTATCCCCGTACTCAGGAGAAGCAGCAAAATGTATTTTGGGGTGCAATTCCACATATAACCATGGCATGTTTGAGCAATATATCATTTAGTGACAACTTTTTGTGCATTTTTTTTTCTTTTTTGTCATTATTCAATCATTTGGGACAAAAAAAAAATATTCAATGGGCTCAACATGCCTCTCAGCAAATAGCTTGGGGTGTCTACTTTACAAAATGGGGTCATTTGGGGGGGGTTTGTGCCATCTTGGCATTTTATGGCCTTCAAAACTGTGATAGGTAGTGATAGGTAGTGAGGAGTGAAATCAAAAATTTATGCCCTTAGAAACCTTGAAGGCGGTGCTTGGTTTTTGGGGTCCCGTACGCGGCTAGGGTCCAAAAAAGTCCCACACATGTGGTATCCCCATACTCAGGAGAAGCAGCAGAATGTATTTTGGGGTGTAATTTCACATATGCCCATGGCATGTGTGAGCAATATATCATTTAGTGACAACTTTGTGCAAAAAAAAAAAAGTTTGTCATATTCCCGCAACTTGTGTCAAAATATAAAATATTCCATGGACTGAACATGCCTCTCAGTAAATAGCTTGGGGTGTCTACTTTCCAAAATGGGGTCATTTGGGGGGGGGGGTTTGTGCTATTTTGGCATTTTATGGCCTTCAAAACTGTGATAGGTAGTGAGGAGTGAAATCAAAAATTTACACCCTTAGAAATCCTGAAGGCGGTGCTTGGTTTTTGGGGCCCCGTACGCAGCTAGGCTCCCAAAAAGTCCCACACATGTGGTATCCCCGTACTCAGGAGAAGCAGCAGAATGTATTTTGGGGTGCAATTCCACATATAACCATGGCATGTTTGAGCAATATATCATTTAGTGACAACTTTTTGTACATTTTTTTTTCTTTTTGTCATTATTCAATCATTTGGGACAAAAAAAAAAATATTCAATGGGCTCAACATGCCTCTCAGCAAATAGCTTGGGGTGTCTACTTTCCAAAATGGGGTCATTTGGGGGGGTTTTGTGCCATCTTGGCATTTTATGGCATTCAAAACTGTGATAGGTAGTGATAGGTAGTGAGGAGTGAAATCAAAAATGTATGCCCTTAGAAACCTTGAAGACGGTGCTTGGTTTTTGGGGTCCCGTACGCGGCTAGGCTCCCAAAAAGTCCCACACATGTGGTATCCCCATACTCAGGAGAAGCAGCAGAATGTATTTTGGGGTGTAATTTCACATATGCCTATGGCATGTGTGAGCAATATATCATTTAGTGACAACTTTGTGCAAAAAAAAAAAAGTTTGTCATATTCCCGCAACTTGTGGCAAAATATAAAATATTCCATGGACTGAACATGCCTCTCAGTAAATAGCTTGGGGTGTCTACTTTCCAAAATGGGGTCATTTGGGGGGTTTGTGCTATTTTGGCATTTTATGGCCTTCGAAACTGTGATAGGTAGTGAGGAGTGAAATCAAAAATTTGCGCCCTTAGAAATCCTGAAGGCGGTGCTTGGTTTCCGGGGTCCCGTACGTGGCTAGGCTCCCAAAAAGTCCCACACATGTGGTATCCCCGTACTCAGGAGAAGCAGCAGAATGTATTTTGGGGTGCAATTCCACATATAACCATGGCATGTGTGAGCAATATATCATTTAGTGACAACTTTTTGTAATTTTTTTTTGTCATTATTCAATCACTTGGGACAAAAAAAAAATATTCAATGGGCTCAACATGCCTCTCAGCAATTTCATTGGGGTGTCTACTTTCCAAAATGGGGTCATTTGGGGGGGTTTTGTACTGCCCTGCCATTTTAGCACCTCAAGAATTGAGATAGGCAGTCATAAATTTAAAGCTGTGTAAATTCCAGAAAATGTACCCTAGTTTGTAAACGCTATAACTTTTGCGCAAACCAATAAATATACGCTTATTGACATTTTTTTACTAAAGACATGTGGCTGAATACATTTTGGCCTAAATGTATGACTAAAATTGAGTTTATTCGATTTTTCTTATAACAAAAAGTAGAAAATATCTTTTTTTTTCAAAATTTTCGGTCTTTTTCCGTTTATATCGCAAAAAATAAAAATCGCAGAGGCAATCAAAGACCATTAAAAGAAAGCTATATTTGTGGGAAGAAAAGGACACAAATTTTGTTTGGGTACAACATTGCATGTCCGCACAATTTTCAGTTAAAGCAGCGCAGTGCAAAATTCTGAAATCACCTCTGGTCCTCTAGCTACCAAATGGTCCGGGGCTTAAGTGGTTAAACCACTGTATGGTTTTGGCCACTGTGTTGCAGCTCAGTTTCATGGTCTTGGCAATATTCTTATAGCCTAAGCCATCTTTATGTAGAGCAACAATTCTTTTTTTCAGATCCTCAGAGAGTTCTTTGCCATGAGGTGCCATGTTGAACTTCCAGTGACCAGTATCAGAGAGTGAGAGCGACAACACCAAATTTATCACACCTGTTCCGCATTCACACCTGAGACCTTGTAACACTAATGGGTCACATGACACCGGGGAGGGAAAATGGCTAATTGGGCCCAATTTGGACATTTTCACTTAGGGGTGTACTCACTTTTGTTGCCAGCAGTTTAGACATTAATGGCTTTTTGTTGAGTTATTCTGAAGGGACAGCAAATTTATATTGTTATACAGGCTGTACACTCACTACTTTACATTGTAGCAAAGTGGCATTTCTTCAGTGTTGTCACATGAAAAGATATAATAAAAGATTTGAGGGGTGTACTCACTTTTGTCAGAAATCTGAATACACAAGAAATTCAGCTCAATAGGATGTAAGAATAAAATGTATTCTCATTGCCCAAGGCCTAGCAGTAACATCATCATGCCGGTGTGGTCTGGCGGAGCTGTTTGTGTTTTACGCTTGTGCTATTTCTACTCCTGTGAGAATATGGCATACATTTTATTAAAAGTGGTCTTGATATACTACACCAGGGATATGCAATTAGCGGACCTCCAGCTGTTGCCAAACTACAAGTCCCATGAGGCATAGCGAGTCTCTGACAGCATCCAGCATGACACCCAGAGGCAGAGGCATGATGGGACTTGTAGTCTTGCAACAGCTGGAGGTCCGCTAATTGCATATCCCTGTGCTACACTATGAGGTCTTCTCCTCTCCTTCCTCTTGTCTGAGATCAATCTGTATATGGTTTATTGATTGTTTTGGGTACCCTACATGCTTGAAGAAAATTTGAGCCATGAGATTTGATGATTATATTACAAGAGGTGTCAGACCTCTGTAATGTGGGGTCTTGGGCTCTGGTAAGCCAGCTATATTGGTGAAGGACGCTTGATGTCACAAGTGGATATATTTATAAGTGTCACTACTTCATCTTTATGAGGACTATTTATATAATTTTGAATGGTTAACATGTAATTAACAGCGCGAAACATTAAGAGTGTATATTGGTTTAATACCTGAGTATTTGGGGTATCTGTGAGTGTTGCTTTTTGCATTATTTGCTTATTTTTGCTTTGATTTGCATTGAATTGTTTTACACATAATTTACAACACTAAGCCCAGTTATTGTTTTTTTTTAGTACAGTGTCCCTTTAGGGACACTGCACTACTTTGGTGACAGTATGTAAAATAAATAAATGCATTACATACTGTCATAAGTCAGTATCAATCACTGCCACCCACTCAGTGCCTCTAATCCCCACTGCACCATTTGCAGTGTCCCTGATAACCACCACAACAGTTAGACCCCTTTCACATGGCTGGGTTGGTGAGGCCGCCAATTTCCTGTATCATGAATCTGTGGATTCTTTCTGCTGGAATGACTGGCTTATGCCATCAGCAGTAGCTGCTCAGCCCCACAGTAGGGTGACCACATTTCCAAACTACCATTCGGGGAAACCCTCCCTTCCCAAAAATCAGCTTGTGCTGTAACCAATCACAGCACAGTGATTGGACACAAGAGGTCGGGATTTATGATTTCTCCAATCACAAGCAGGGGGCGGGGATTGTGCGCCTCCAGGCATTCCTGGCCAGGACAAGTACTGTCAGTGAGTAAAGCGGTGATGTGGCGGCCTTTTTTGGGGGCATCAGATTGGCCCAGGGGGTGGCTGTGTTAGTTTCATTCCGGGACACTGTATTGTCCTGGAATGAAGGTGTCCGGGACAGACCTGCAAAATGCGGGACTGACCCGGGCAATCCGGGACACGTGGTCACCCTATTCCACAGTCAGCTGTGTCCAGGCTCTCACATCTTTCCAAAATAGCAACTAACCACTCTGTGTGTGGCTACATGCTGCTGATCACATAACCCTGTCATCCCAGCAGCAAAAATCCACAGATTCTTGCCTCAGGAATCCAGCGGTTACACCAACCCAGCCGTGTAAAAGAGCTTTACAGTGTTCCTGATCACTGCCACACCAGTTACAGTGTCCCTAATCCCAGCCACAGCAGTCACAGCATTCCTAAAAAAATGCCGTAGCAATCAGTGTCACCATAAAGACTTGTTCACATGTGTGATGCTCTCTGGAGAGCCATCAATATTCAGATCACTCTTCAGAGAGTATTTGACAGGCAGTGAGGAGGCATTGTATTGCCTCCTCACCACCTGCTTTAACCCCTTGGACCCCACAAAAGCAACCAGGGCCGGACTGGTCTACCGAGATACCGGGAAAATTCCTGGTAGGCCGCCTGCACTCAGTGCCCTGGGGCTGCTTTTGCCTGCTGTCAGTCAAATACAAAGCACTGCAGCGGCGGGCCACAGCCACGCCCGCCATCGACGCCGCACTTTCTAATTATGCAGGGGTGGAGCGCCTGCACTCAGTGCCCTGGGGCCGCTTTTATCTAGCTGTCATGTTGTCACAAAGCAGCGGCTGGCCGGCGGGTTGCGGCCGCCATGATCACCGCCGCACTTTCCTTCTCATCTGATCCGTCTGTGGACTCAGAGAGACAGTGATCATGTGCCTGAGGGCCGGGGAGGAGCCGAGCAGGAGAACGTCAAAACGCCGTGGTGGCGGTGCTGCCGTGCTGCTGCCCCTTCCAAGTTGTTCCATCGGCCCGTGCAGCGCCAGCAGCACCGCCCACAATGTCTCAGTGTGCAGGCCGGGTCATGAGTGAGGAGGGCATAGGAGAAGTGAACGGCGTCGGCCGCCTTTTGAGCATGGAGCACAAGAATTAAGGTGAAATAAATTGCAATCTCAGTATTTGAATCTCTCTCTCACCATTGCACGGTGCACCCCCCGGCCCCCCCTCCTCTCTCTGTCACCTACCTTTGCTGCCCCTGCAAATTGTAATTTGTATAATAATCTCTCTCTCTCAGCAGGCATTGCATGGTGCCCCCCCTCAGCATGGTGCCCCCCTCTCTGTCACTGTTGCTGCCCCTGCAAATTGTAATCTGTATAATAATCTCAGAGAAAGGGGGGGGTGCACCATGCAATGGTGAGAGAGAGATTATTGTACAGATTACAATTTGCAGGGGCAGCAAAGGTGTCAGAGGGGGGGGGGTTGTAACCATGCAATGGTGAGAGTCTCTCACCATTGCATGGTGCACCCCCCTCTCTGTCACCTTTGCTGCCCATGGAAATTGTAATCTGTATAATCTCTCTCTCTCACCATTGCATGGTGCACGTGCACCCCCCTCTCTGTCACCTTTGCTACCCCTCTCTGTCACCGTTGCACCCCCCTCTCTCTCACCGTTGCACCCCCCTCTCTCTCACCGTTGCACCCCCTCTCTCTCACCGTTGCACCCCCTCTCTCTCTCAACGTTGCACCCCCTCTCTCTCACCATTGCACCCCCCTCTCTCTCACCATTGCACCCCCACTCTCTCTCTCTCACAGTTGCACCCCCTCTCTCTCTCTCACCGTTGCACCCCCTCTCTCTCTCACCATTGTACCCCCTCTCTCTCTCACCGTTGCACCCCCTCTCTCTCTCACCGTTGCACCCCCTTTCTCTCTCACCATTGCACCCCCCTCTCTGGCTCTCTCATGGATTTTTTTTTTTAAAGCAGGTAAAAATAAATGTGCATTTATAATTGTTTTGGCCTGCAGAGCATTGCACCCCCTTTCTCTCTCACCATTGCACCCCCTCTCTCACACCATTGCACCTCCTCTCTCTCTCTCACCATTGCAGCCCCCTCTCTCTCTCACACGATTGCACCCCCTCTCTCTCTCTCGTGGATTTCCTTTTTTTTTTGGTAAAAATAAATGTGCATTTACAATTGTTTTGGCCTTTGGCATTTACAATTCTCTCTCCCTCTCCCTCTCCCTCTCCCTCCCCCTCTCTCTCCCCCTCTCTCCCCCTCTCTCCCCCCTCATTGCATTTATTATTATTTTTTGCCTGCAGAGCATTGCACCCGGTTGTATTTCCCCTGGGTGGGGAAATACCACCATGTTGTACATTATATGTCCCTATACACTGTGTGCCCTATAAAAAGGAGGTGGGAATTAAGAGACAGAGTAAACACCTCCTAAATTTTGATACACCAGACATGTGTAAAGGGCAATGGTATGCAGGCATTTTTTTTTGTGTGCATTGTAATGCGCATACACTGAGCGATGTACACTCTGGCCTCAAGATGGGAGGGCTTCTAGGAACACTGTAACTCCTGTCTCAGCGCATGTGCAGGATTTACGTCATCCTGAACTTGATGTGTCTCTGGATTGCTTTTCAGTGGTGTTATCTGGGACGGTGGCCAGTTTGGGGAGATGCACCAGGTCCTGTGGTGGAGGAGTCTCCTCATGTATTAGACAGTGTGACAGTCCAGCAGTGTGAGTAAATAAAGTAACCCTGAGCCAACCTAAGGAACCATTTGGATCATGTTAAAATTTACAATATTTTTTGGTGTAGATGTCATAATTTGTGTCTGATTTGTCTGTGAATACCTAAGGCTTGGTTCACACTGATGAAAATTGGATGCGGCTTTCCCCTCATCCAATTCGCATTACATGAGAACGTGACCTTTCTATCTTTCCACATATCTCCAGGGCGGATTGCACAAGGGTCCTGTATCAGGACCGAATTCAGGCAAAATTTTGGCCTGATTCATCTCTGAAACGGAGAACAGGGACGCACCGGACCCCTGCTGTGAGCCGCACCCATCTTAGATGTGAACCCAGCCTGAACAGACTATTGGGATATTAATGGAGTACTCCAGTTACAGATCATTTTGCCATACCTAACAAGAATATGCATAACAAATGCATCTGCATGTTGTTTGAAGGTACACTGAAGTGTTGGCTGGGGTACACATAGGCATTTCTTCTTTTAGACATTATCAAAAGGCCAAATGTGTACATCTTGCTATCTATTCAGAGCTTCATTAGCATAATCTGCAGCTATAGTCCAGAATACTTTCAGTGCCATGACTTAGTCTTAGGCCCCTTTCACACGATCAGTCCGCTCGGATCTGCCTGTGCGTTTTTCAGGCAGATCCGAGTGGGCCACACCACCCATTGACTTGTATGGGCAGGCGGATGTCATTGTAGATGTGTCCGCTGACACCTGCCTGTTATCCAACCCAACTGGATCCACTCAAAACAGACAGATGGCGATAGGTTTGGCATCCGTCCAACGGATCAGATCGGATGAAAACAGACATGCTGTCCGCTTTCATCTGATCTCCCCATAGAGATCAGTGGAGCTCTGACAGGTCCATCTCTGCACAGTGAGCAGAGACGAACCTGTCATCCACCTGCTCAGCGGGGATCAACGGAGCGATCCCCGCTGAGCAAAGCGGAGTCCGTACATGGACACGCCCGTGTGAAAGGGGCCTAAATATCAGTATTGAAGGGGAAAGGGAGGCGATGAGTAAGGAATGGGGAAAAGGGGAAGGGTATGGGAGAGATCGTCTCCACCGCCATGAATTCCAGCATGCCCAAATGTGTGAAAACTCTTCCATCTCCATGATTTTACAGATGCATTTAAGCTATTTAGAAATGGTTGGGGTGTGGGATGATCCAATTTACTGGAATGCACAGTTTAGCAGCGTTGATCATGAGTATAACCAGCAGGGTGGATTTGATTTAAATCATAAATAATAAAGAGCAACTGTCATCTCTGACCTGCTGTTGGCTCCTCCCATTCACTTTAATGGAATGGCTGGTGATGCAGCAGTGACACAACAAGGTAAGGGACGTGGCATCAGCAGGTGAGTGGACGCCCGCTAACGGGCACTGCCATGATGGATATGAAATGATAGGTGCTCTTTAAATGTAAGGACTTATTCTTGCTGGTAGTTAGAATATTTAATATTTGCAAACAAAACGAATATAAGCTGTCAGGTTAGTAAAAAAGCGATATCAGAACCGATTCAATCATACAGTTTGTAATGTATATAGATTTGCAAAACAATGGGATAAAGGAATATTCCTGAACTTTGTTCATAGTTACTATGACATCAATGCAGTGCATGTAAGGCCCCTTTCACACTGAGGCGCTTTGCAGGCGCTATTGCGCTCTAAATAGCGCCTGCAATGCGCCCCAAAAAAGCCTCTCAATACTATCCAATGTGAAAGCCCGAGGGCATTCACACTGGAGCGTTGCGCTTGCAGGAGGCTCAAAAAACTCCTGCAAGCCACATCTTTGAGGCGCAATAGGAGCGCTAAAAATAGCGCTCCTATAGCGCCCCTGCCCATTGAAATCAATGGGGTAGCGCCTCTAATACGCCCGCAAAACGCCTCAAAGAGGCGTTATTGCGGGCGTTTTTAACCCTTTTTCGGCCGCTAGCGGGGGTTAAAATACCCCCGCTAGCGCCCGCAAATCGTGGCAAAAAAAACGGTATAGCGGCGCTAAAAAAAGCGCCGCTATACCGCCAGCGCATCCAGCACCTCAGTGTGAAAGTAGCCTTAACTTAACTTGCAGAGTTTGTATTCATTGAATGTTACCAAAAATGAAAATATTGCAGAATTGTACAGCCTCATGCGACACAACTAAGCTCGATTCCATGCTGAATAAACTAAATAATTAATGCATCTTAAATAGAAAACTATATTTTAGATAATTGCTTACTCCGAGAGCATTTTATTAAAATAAATTTGATTAAAAAAATATATATTTTTAAAATCATTGATTTTTATCCACCCTGATAACCAGGGACTTACGGTAAGACTGTACAGGTGTAGTGAAGTGATGGAGGATAAACTGGGCTGGAGTGTATTCCAGGGGGTAGGTGGAGATTTGTGTCGTTATTTCGTGAACCTGTGACCAGAAAGGTTGTATTAGTGAACATGACCACCAAATATGTGGTAGTGATCCAGGTTCCCTGGAGCATCTCCAGCAAGTGTTGGGGGTGTCTGGGTGTTATTTATTAAGCATAATAGGTGTGTGATAACATCTAGTGAGGGTCTTATAGATATTCTCCTGGATCAAGACATTTAGTGATGCCTTTGGGGGCAATAGAGAAAATGCACTCCCACCTCTCCTCTGTTAGCTCCAGTTGCAATTCCCTTTCCCTTTCCCAGGCTTGACATGCTTTCCCAGATTTGTGGGAGGAGTACGTGTAAAGCATATTATGAATATTTGATAGTACGTGCTGCTGGGGTGAGGATTGGGAGCACAGAATTTCAAAGGGGGAGAGTGCCCGGGAAACCGACGAATCGCGGTTAATGTCATGTATAAAGTGGCGGATTTGGAAATATGTCCAGTTAGGGAATGAGTTATTAGATGTATTTGCTAACAGCGTTTTGATCTAGGAGAGATATAGGAAATGTGTCTCTTTTTTTTTTTTAGTGATTGAAATAGATAAGAAAGGTGAAGGTAAAAGAAAACAGAAAGGAGAAGCAGAAAAAGAACGTGAAGAAAAAAAAAAACTCTTAGAAAAAGCTGCAAACCAGTATCAAAAAGTTAGTAGCTTGTTTAAGACAGTGGCAACAAAGCATGACTTACCACCTGCATCTCCACATAAAGACAGTGATGCTATCTGTAGCACAGCAATGCCTAGCACTGTACAAGTGGATATGGATACTGATACAGGTGAAGATATTCACCACAGTATTGGACCTCCTATTGAGATAGAAACTGATGAAGAATATGAAGAAGAAATTGTGGATGAATCATTAGCAGCAGAAGAGATTCCAGAAGTAGTGGGCATTAATGAGGGCATACCTGACACAGTTGATGATAAAATGTGGTTTATCAGACCAAAATCAGAAAATTTGGATTCATTCTTCCGGTTTCATCCATGTCAACCAGATTTCCATTCTTTTAATTTGAAAAAGTTATATGAGAGGAGGGATGGAAAGAAGTGTCACTGGTTGACCTATTCACATGGACATGGTGTTTTTTTCTGCATGGTGTGTCTTGCTTTCAGTAGAAAGACAGATATCAGTGCTTTTATTGATGGTTGCTTTGATGAAAGACATATGTATCAGAGAATTGAAGAACATGAAAGAAGCAACCTCCACAATAATAGCTCTGAATCCTTCTTGATGAGATCAAAGAATATGGACATATCTAGTCATTTCTTTGAGAAACAAACAACAGCCAGAAAAGAGGAAGTGAAGAGAAAACGTGCCATCCTAGAGAGAGTGATTGACACCATCAAGCTGATTGGAAAAAGAGGTCTAAGCTATAGGGCAACAGCTGAAGCAGCATATACTTTAGATGAAAAAATTTGGACCCTAGAAATTTCCTTGAGATTTTGCTACTCCTAAAAGTTTGATCCCTTGCTGAAAAATCACCTTGATACAGTTATTAAAAAAAGTAAAAAGCAGCAACAAGGTGCAACGAGTAGCAAAGGACGTGGCGGCTTTGTTACACTCATTTCTTTCTCGTACATCACGGGACACAGAGCGACATAGTCATTACTAATGGGTTATATAGATACCGTCAGGTGCTGGCACTGGCAACTTCCAAAACCGGAAGTACCCTCCCCTATATAAGCCCCTCCCATCCGGGAGCACCTCAGTTTTTTGCCAGTGTCTAAGGTGTTGGCCAAGAAGAAACATGTGTTTTTCACTGAGCTTGCGTACAGGTTCTTTTGGGCCTCAGTAAGCTATTCCGGATCCGACCAAAAAAGCTTCATAGCTAAACGGTCGGTACCCGGGCCTTGCAGAGAAGAGCAAGGTTTTGCCTGTAATGCTTCTCTTAGGAGAGCTGGACCCTGGGATCCAGAGCTCTGGTCATACCCACGACCAAGATGTTTTCTGTGCAGGGTGCTATACAGGTCCAGGGGAGTGGAATCCTTGGGAACCCGGTCCCTGAAGGTTTGATTACAATGCCTGCCGTGATAGGTGAAGTTTGGGCTTTTGTGGACCAAACAAAGTCCTGCGGCGGGGATCAGGTAAGTGGGGGCCCCCAGGAACTTGGTTCTATTGGGGGACCCCCAAGCCTAATTTGTCTTTCTGTCTGTTACCTAATGGTATTCCCGCAAAATTCTGTGCATGCCTGTAACTACTAAAAAAAAAAAAATGTAATAATTTTTAATGGTGGTCAAGAAAAAAACATTTTTTTTTTATATATTTAATATATTAGACTGCGGTACCTGTGTTTGTCCACTAGAGGCCGCTGTGGAATGTTTTCTTGTCATGTGGACTAGTTTCTTCTCAGCAGAGCAAGTCCAGGCAGATGGTGAGTTCTCTTATGGGAAACTGCTTCCTCTGCCATGTTGCAATGCTCGTCCATCCCCCGGCCTGCGGCAAAGAGGGGCCCTGGCTCTTGTCCCTAGTTTCCATTTTTCGAAATTAGCGCCAAAGGCGCACGTGGCCGCGCGCGTGCGCGTGCACGCGCCTCTATATATAGAGGTGAGCCAGGAAAGGGGGCGGAGCCTGGGGGATGACGCTCTTTGCGCGCCGCAGCGCTTCTGCGCATGTGCGGGCGTCCCAGCATGTTAAAAATCACAATTTTGTGTGGTGAGCTGGCTATGAAGTACAGAGACAGAGCTGGCAACATTTAAAAAAGGGCATACAGCAAGCGGTTGATACAGGCATCCCCTAGAAAGGCACATTAGTAGACACCAACTGTTTCTTATAGCAGCATTTATGCTAGACTATTGTCAGTAACTGGTGTATTTCGGCTGGAATACCTCAGCTTTGTGGCTTAGGAATATGCCGTCTAAAAACTCCGGGACTAGAAATTCCAGGAGGAATAGGGGGTCTCCATCGGGCTCTGAGGATCTTGGGCATGCTTTGGCTGCACCAGTCTCCCCTGAAGAATCAGAGGTTAGTGACCGTAGAGCACCCTCAGGAGTACCTGGTACTGTGGCTGTCCTCAGTTCACCTGCTCCTGTGTATGTAACAGAGGAGGTTTTTTCCTCAGCTCTGGGAGGGCTGGAAGAGAGATTGTCAGCATTGATCGCGGTTTCCCTGTCACAGGAGAAAAGCGCCCGATCTCCGTCTCCTCCCTCAGAGTGCCTGTTAACAGAGCAACAGTCCCATACAGGGATCGACCTACCTGAAGGGGATCAGGATGAGGTCGATTCGGTTGTAGAGGAATCAACAGTGGAAGAGCCATTCTCAGCATCACATGCTGAAAGGTTATGGGTTCAGTCCCTGACTAATATGGTCCGATCAGCATTTAAAATGCCACTTGCGGAGCCATCATCCACTTCTGTCTCCTCGTTGGGGTCGCTAAAAGCTCCCCAGACTGTTTGTTCCTTTCCGATCCATCCTTTACTGGAAGGGCTCATTTACCAGGATTGGGAGCATCCTGACAAAATATTTACTCCCCCTAAGAGATTTCCGGTGGTCTATCCCATGGAGGATAAGTTCATCAGAAAATGGAAGGTCCCTACAGTGGACGCAGCCATCTCTTGTGTGAATAAATCACTGACATGTCCGGTGGATAATGTCCAAATGTTCAAGGACCCAATAGATAAAAAATTGGAGTCCTTATTAAAATCTGCTTTTTCTACAGCAGGATTGGTGACACAACCAGCAGTGGCAGCTATTGGGGTCTGCCAAGCAGTGAAGGATCAGTTGAAACAGGTCTTAAGGGACTTGCCAGATCAGCAGGCTCTTGCCCTAGCTGATCTACCTAGAGCCTTATGCTTTGCGGTGGACGCCATAAAGGATTCAATCCATCAGGCCTCCCGCCTTACGCTGTCTGTAGTACATATGCGCAGGCTTCTATGGCTCAAAAACTGGTCTGCTGAAGCTCCCTGTAAAAAATTGCTGGTCAGCTTCCCATTTCATGGTGAGCGCTTATTCGGGGAAGACCTGGACAAGTATATCCAGAGAATTTCCAGCGGTAAAAGTACACTTTTGCCGGTTAAAAATAGAGTTAGAGGTCCCTCTTTTAAGAGGCCGGCTTCTCCAGTCCCTAGGACATCGGCTGTTAAACAGTTCCGACGGCCTCCTCGGTCAAATCCCGGAGGTAAAAATCAGGGACAGTTGCAGGGTAACAAGAAGCCCTGGAGCAGGAGAGGTACAAAACCTCCCCCAAAGTCAAATGCATGAAGGGTTGCCCCCACTCAATCGGGTGGGGGGAAGACTTCAGTTGTTCACAGAGACCTGGCGGGACACGATCCGAGACAGATGGGTGCTCTCCGCAGTAAATCTGGGATACAAATTGGAGTTAAAAAACGCCCCTCCTTCCCACTTTATAAGGTCAAACGTGCCAAGGGATCCCCAGAAGAGAGGATCCCTCCTGTTGGCACTGGAACAATTATTGCTCCAAGCAGTAATTATAGAGGTTCCCCTGGAAGAATGGGGGTTCGGGTTTTACTCAAACCTCTTTACAGTTCCGAAGCCAAACGGGGACGTGAGGCCCATATTAAATCTAAAAGGGCTAAACAAATTCCTACATATCAGGACTTTCCGGATGGAGTCGATCCGATCGGTAGCCACTGCCCTACAAGGGGAGGAATGGTTAGCCTCGATCGACATCAAAGATGCTTATTTGCACATTCCCATCTTTCCAGCCCACCAAAAATTTCTACGCTTTGCGGTAGAAGGGCGCCATTTTCAGTTCAGAGCCTTACCCTTCGGTCTGGCCACAGCACCAAGAGTGTTCACAAAAATTCTGGCCCCATTATTGGCCAATCTAAGAACACGAGGTGTAACGATAATGGCATATCTAGACGACTTGTTGCTGATAGACCACTCAGTGGAAAAACTAGAAGTGGTTGTTCACGAGACAATCAAGTATCTGGAATATCACGGTTGGATTATCAACCGAGACAAGTCAGCCCTAAAACCAGTCAAAAGTCTGGAATACTTGGGGCTAAGGCTGGATTCAGACCAGAGAAAAATTTTCTTGCCTCAAGAAAAGGGGTCGTCTTTGAGAGATTTGATCCACTTAGTGGGTTCAAAAAGACAGCCATCCATACGCCTGTGCATGAGGCTGCTGGGAAAAATGGTGGCATCATTCGAAGCAGTACCCTACGGTCAATTCCATTCAAGGAAGTTGCAAAGGGCCATACTGTCAGCCTGGAACAAAAAAGTTCAGGCTCTGGACTTACCAATGTCCCTGTCCCCTTCCGTTCGCAAGAGCCTCCGCTGGTGGTTGGTTCCCCAGAATCTGGAAAGAGGGAAATCCTTCAGTCCGATTTCCTGGAAGGTGGTCACTACAGATGCCAGCCTTATAGGCTGGGGAGCAGTACTGGAGCAATGGTCTCTCCAGGGCAGATGGTCGGATGCGGAAAGGGCCCTGCCCATCAATCTCTTAGAGATACGAGCAGCCCGGTATGCCCTAGTAGCATGGACATCCAAACTCCAAGGGTCCCCTGTCAGAATTCAATCAGACAATGCCACAGCAGTGGCATATATCAATCGTCAGGGGGGCACCAGGAGTCGTGCAGCCCAAAGGGAAGTAAATTACATCCTGAGATGGGCAGAAAGATATGTCCCAGCCATATCTGCGGTATTCATTCCAGGAGTGGAGAATTGGAAGGCGGACTTTCTAAGTCGCCAACAATTATGCCCAGGGGAATGGTCCCTTCATCCCGAGGTTTTCCGGACAATATGTCAGCAGTGGGGAACACCGGATGTAGATCTGCTAGCATCCAGATTCAACACAAAAGTGGACAGGTTTGTCTCTTGGACAAGGGATCCCCTAGCTTGCGGCTCGGATGCCCTAGTGTTCCCTTGGGATCAGTTCAAGCTGATATATGCATTCCCACCGCCACAATTGTTACCTCGATTACTCCGCAGAATCAGGGTAGAAAAGAAACCAGTGATTCTGGTGGCTCCAGCGTGGCCCCGAAGAGCATGGTACGCGGAGATTGTAAAAATGTCTGTGGGGAGTCCTTGGACCCTCCCACATCATCCGGACCTGCTTTCACAAGGACCGATATACCACCCTTCCTTACCAGCCCTAGGTTTGACGGCCTGGCTATTGAAGCCCACATTCTAAAAAAGAGAGAGCTCTCTAATGCTGTGGTATCTACCGTGATCAATGCCAGGAAGCCGGTATCCAGGCAGATCTACTATAGAATCTGGAAGGCGTACATCGCCTGGTGTGAGGCCAAGAAATGGCATCCACGTAAATACGTAATAGGTAGGATTCTGGACTTCCTACAATGGGCTGTAGATAGGAAGCTTGCCTTGAGTACTATCAAGGGTCAGATTTCGGCCTTGTCAATATTTTTTCAAAGGCCCTTGGCTTCGCATTCACTAGTCAAAGCCTTTATACAAGGAGTGATGCGTATTAGTCCTCCGGTTAATATTCCCATATGTCCATGGGATCTAAACTTGGTTCTGTCGGTTTTACAGAAACAACCATTTGAACCATTACAGCATATTTCCTTGGTGCTTCTCACCAGGAAATTGATTTTTCTAGTAGCCATTTGTTCGGCTAAAAGAGTGTCGGAATTAGCAGCTATGTCCTGTAAAGAGCCATATCTGGTTATCCATAAGGACAGAGTAGTATTACGTCCTCATCCAGCCTTTCTTCCTAAGGTGGTATCGAGGTTTCATTTGAACCAAGATGTGGTTCTTCCTTCTTTTTTCCCCAAACCTACTTCGGTAGAGGAAAAGTTATTGCATTCTTTGGATGTAGTAAGAGCAGTTAAAGCTTATCTAAAAGCCACTGCTCAGATTCGCAGAACGGATACTTTGTTTATTCTGCTGGAAGGCCCCAGAAAGGGTCAGGCAGCGTCAAAATCTACTTTAGCCAAGTGGATTCGACAGGTCATAATACAAGCCTATGGCTTGAGAAGGAGACCGCCTCCGTTCAAAGTTAGAGCGCACTCCACGAGAGCAGTTGGAACTTCATGGGCAGTGCATCACCAGGCCTCCCTGGCTCAAATCTGTAAGGCCGCAACATGGTCTTCAGTACACACGTTTACTAGGTTCTACCAGGTGGACGTTAGAAGTCAGGAGGATGTCGCCTTTGGGCGCAGTGTGTTGCAGGCCGCAAAAGATCCTCATGTCTGATAGCGCTCAGCTTATATATGGTGTATCCCCCCCGCTCATTTGGCATTGCTTTAGGACATCCCATTAGTAATGACTATGTCGCTCTGTGTCCCGTGATGTACGAGAAAGAAAATAGGATTTTTATAACAGCTTACCTGTAAAATCCTTTTCTTGGAGTACATCACGGGACACAGAGCTCCCACCCCTCTTTGGGGACACTTATTGCTTTGCTACAAAACTGAGGTGCTCCCGGATGGGAGGGGCTTATATAGGGGAGGGTACTTCCGGTTTTGGAAGTTGCCAGTGCCAGCACCTGACGGTATCTATATAACCCATTAGTAATGACTATGTCGCTCTGTGTCCCGTGATGTACTCCAAGAAAAGGATTTTACAGGTAAGCTGTTATAAAAATCCTATTTTCTAAAACGACAGTGAACAATATCATCTGTGTAATTTCAACACTTTAAAAAAAAGGTATAGCCCAAGAGATCAGAGATGCTGGCATGTTCTCAATACAGCTAGATACAACGCAGGATATAAATGTCTCAGACCAGTGTTCAATTATACTTCGATATGTCACGGATGTGGTCCATGAACGTCTGGTCGCTGTGGTAAATTGCACATCCACGACAGGGAAGGCTTTGTGTGAACTGGTTTGCGATGTATTGGAATCCATGGAAATTGAAGTTACAAACTGTGTTGGGAACTCAACAGATGGAGCTTCTAATATGCAGGGGAAGTACAACGGATTCAGCACATGGCTGAGTAAAAAAGCGCCTGGCCAGATTCATGTTTGGTGTTATCCACATGTACTAAATCAGGTGATGATGGATGTCACAAAGATATCTGTTCAGGCAATATCATTGTTCGGCATGTTAAATTCATGTGTTTATCCGTGAATCCTACCTCCGGATGAATGTATGGCGGGATAAGTCTCAGGAAGAAAGATTTTGATCACTTTCTGTTATTGGAGAAACAAGATGGTGGTCCACAGATGCAGCAAGTACAAAGGTGTTTGGTTCATTTAATGATCCAAGTCGAGCCTTGTATGTAAATTTGATCCATACCATGGTAGCAATATCATGTTCTGATCATTTTAATGCTGACATAAGATACAAGGCTGGAACTTTCTTGGACTCCCTCAAGAAATTCAAAACATTTTTAACAGCACAGCTGTGCTTATTTATTTTCAAGAACACCACTCCACTATCCTTGTACCTGCAAACACAGGGTATGGATATACTGCAGGCATACCGAATGGTGTCAGAAACGGTAGACAACTTACAAGCACATGATCGTAATTCTGAAATGATTATAGATGCTGCAAAGAAGTTTGCAATCTGGGCAAATGGCAAGTTGAATACAGCTGACTGTAAAGTTGTGATTGAGGAAGACTTTCCACCAACTAAAAGAATACAACGAAAGAAAAGAATGGCTGGTGAGCTTGCAGTAGACGAACCAATCTTGTTGGCAAGTGATCAGTTCAGGGTGGAGGTATACAATGTGACCTTAGACAATATTATTAATAGTCTGCAGAGCCGATTTACAACACATGGTCAGCTATTTGCAGATTTGGCATGTTTGGATTCCAGAAATGTTGAAGATATTTTGCTACACATTCCCAACAATGCATTAGAACGACTGAGTAGTCTTGTAATTAAATTTGACTCCTTGGCAACTAAAGAGAAACTGCAAAGTGAGATACTTGATTTTTCATCAAAGTGGCAAAGATTGAAAATGTCTCTTGATGAAGAATATACTCATGCAAACAATGAAGGTCAAGATGAAGACGCCATCCATTCTCATCTTATCGCTGAAACTGAGGAACAACCATACTCAACTGTTAGTGATCAAAATGGAAAGTGCAAGACTTGTAAGAACTGTATCGCATGCTGCTACAATGTGTTACTGCGTTACAACTTATACAGTCTGGCGTATAGTTCACTTTTTAATGCATACAAATTAACACTGACACTTTCCTCTTCTCAAGTAGCATGTGAAAGGTCATTTTAAAAACTTAAATATATCTTGAACAGACTTCGAAATTCCCTCTCCCAACCACATTTGGAGGCCTTTATGCTCATGTCCATGGAAAAAATAGGATTTTTTACTCACCGTAAAATCCTTTTCTCTGAGTCCATGGACCGACACAGCTTCTCTATTGACAAAGTGGGTATTATCCATTAATTAGGAGTGACTAGGCAGAAAAACTTGTAAAAAGTGTTGCATCACACCTTCTACAGTACCGCCCAGGGGGCGGACCCTCTGGGTATAACCTCTCAGTCTGCATCTTCGCAGATCAGTTCGTCAAAAAGCAGTACAAACTTAAAAAGGAGGGGTGGGTGCTGTGTCGGTCCATGGACTCAGAGAAAAGGATTTTACGGTGAGTAAAAAATCCTATTTACTCTTTCGTCCATGGACCGACACAGCTTCTCTATTGACAAAGTGGGACGTCCCAAAGCAGTGTCAGAGAAAAAACGAGGGGTGGTAACAGCATAAAAATAAACTTCACCCCAAACACAAAACAGCACTCCTCCAACGGAGGAGCTGCAACTCTAAACAGCCGCTTGTAAAACCTTGCGGCCGAAAGAGGCATCCGAAGATGCACCTACATCAATTTTGTAGAATTTTGTGAAAGTGTGAGTGAACGACCAAGTCGCCGCTTTACATAATTGGGAAACAGACGCTTGATGTCGGAAAGCCCAAGAGGCACCTATTGCCCTGGTCGAATGCGCCGTGACCGGGAAGGGGGGCGCTTGACCCTTTAAGGCGTAAGCCTGGATTACTATCTGTCGGATCCACCTAGAGATGGTGGCCGATGAGACTGCTTGGCCCTTCTTGGGACCAGCCACCGAAACAAACAGTGAGTCTGACTTCCGGAACAGGGAAGTAGCAGATAGGTATACTCTCAAAGCTCGGACAACGTCCAAGGAATGCAACGCCGACTCCTTAGGATTCGACGGCTGAGGACACAAGGATGGAAGTACAATGTCTTCATTGAGATAAAAAGCCGAAACGACCTTTGAAAGGAAGGCTGCGGCCGCAGCACCACCTTATCCTTGTGGAAAATCAAATAGGGAGCCTTGCAGGACAAGGCTGCCAGCTCATAGACTCGTCTAACTGACGTAACAGCCACCAGAAAGACCACTTTCTGAGAAAGTGTCAACAGGGGAATATCTCTAACATTCTCAAATGGTGCCTTTTGAAGCACCGAGAGGACCAGGTTCAAGTCCCACGGAGGTAGCGGGGGACGGACCGGAGGGGTCACATGTCAAACCCCCTGCACAAATGTACTCACGAGAGAGTGAGCCGCCAGGGGTCA
Organism: Rana muscosa; assembly: GCA_029206835.1. Classification (NCBI taxonomy): domain Eukaryota; kingdom Metazoa; phylum Chordata; class Amphibia; order Anura; family Ranidae; genus Rana; species Rana muscosa. Next base: position 1,104,461,622 of record CM055122.1, on the reverse strand, counting down.
CTGAAAAAAGACAGCCAGGGCAGATATCTGTCCCTTAATCGTACTTAGGGCAAGCCCTTTGGTCCACTCCATGCTGTAAAAACAGCAGGATTCTGGAAACCAAATTGGTACGCGGATGCCATCTCATTTCCTCACACATGGAGATGTAGGCCTTCCAAGTGCGGTGATAAACCTTCCTAGAGGACAGTTTTCAAGCACTTCTCATAGTAGAGATTACTGAATCTGACAGGCCCCGGTCTCTCAGTACCTGGTTCTCAACAGCCATGCCGTTAAAGCCAATGACTGTAAAGCAGGATGGAGTATGGGACCTTGCGATAGCAGGTCCTTCCGTAGTGGTAGGCGCCAGGGGACGTCTGCTACCAGACGTACTAGATCGGCGTACCAAGGACGCTGAGGCCAATCTGGAGCGATTAGAATCATTGGAATTCCCTCTGCCTCCACTCTGCGGAGCAGAAGAGGAAGAAGCCTTAAGGGAGGGAAGGCATAGATTAGCCGATACTGACCCCACGATGCCACCAACGCGTCCGTTGCGTCTGCCCATGGGTCTCTTGACCGGGCCACAAACCTCAATACCTTCCGATTGAGTCGGGAAGCCAGAAGATCTACGTCTGGTGTGCCCCATCTTTGGCAGAGGAGTTGGAGCACCTCTGGGTGTAAGGACCATTCTCCCTGGTCCAGAATCTGGCGGCTCAGGTAGTCCGCCTGCCAGTTTTCCACACCCGGAATGTACCCGGCCGACAGTGCCGGTACGCTCCTCTCTGCCCACTTCAGGATGCAAGCAACCTCCGACGCTGCAGCTGAGCTTCTTGTTCCTCCTTGATGATTGACATATGCCACTGCTGTGGCGTTGTCTGACTGGATGCCCTTGCAGCCTCTGAGACCATTTGAAGAGGCACAGCCTGATCGCCGCGGATTTCCAGGACATTGATCGGCAGGAGGGCTTCCTCTGGGGTCCAGCGACCTTGCGCCGACTGAACACCCCAGACTCCCCCCCAACCTGTAAGGTTGGCGTCCGTTGTGATCACTATCCAGTAAACTGGAAGAAATGACTTCCCGGCCATTAGAGCCGGTGCTGTCAGCCACCATACCAGGGATCTCCTGACTAGGTGGCTCACTCGGATTTGATAATCCAGAGATGAAGGGCATCTGTTCCATCTGGACAGAACTTCCTTCTGTAACACTCGAGTGTGGTATTGAGCATATGGGAGCGCCTCGAAGGAGGCTACCATGAGGCCCAACACTCGCATGCCAGTGACGACCAATTCCTGGAAGTCAGCTGCCATACTGCAGCCCGGAGGGTCTGCAACTTCTCCACAGGGAGGAATACCTTTGCCTCTGAGGAATCCAGAATCAACCCCAGGTACACTAGGCATTGAGTGGGCACCAATACTGACCTTTGCGTGTTTAGTATCTGACAGGTAATAGACACGCTTACCTCTAATTCTGAGCTTGAAGGGGCCTTCAGTAGAAGGTCGTCCAAGTAGTCCATGATAGCGATACCCCGCTGTCTTAGAAGTGCCAGAATCGGAGCGAGCACCTTGGTGAACGTCCTGGATGCTGAGGCAAGGCCAAACGGGAGAGCCACAAACTGGTAGTGGTCCTTCCCGATAGCAAATCACAGAAACCTCTGGTGTCTGGAGTATATGGGGACATGCAGGTATGCGTCCTTGATGTCCAAGGAGGCCAGAAAGTCCCCCAGATGGAGAGCCGTGACTAAAGATCGAACCGACTCCATCCGAAATCTTTGTACTTTCACAAAGCAATTGAGGGCTCTGAGATCCAAGATTGGACGAACCCCCTCCTTCTTCGGCACAATAAACAGATTTGAGTAAAAACCCCGTTCCAGTTCCGGAACTGGAATAACTACCCCGCGTTCCCGTAGACCCTGGACCGCCCCCTACAGGGCCTCCAGATGGGTCGGTAGAAGCTGGAGATTGGAGGTGTTGAATCTGTCCGGTGGACAAGAGAGAAATTCTATCTTGTAGCCTGAGGAGATTACTTCGCAAACCCACCTGTCGGAGACTAGAGCAGTCCACTGAGTAGTGAATTTGCGAAGACGTCCCCCCACCCGAGAGCTGGGTGGGGGCGGACCATTCATGTGGACGCAGATTTGTCCGCAGGCTTGTTGGGTCTGCGGGACCAAGGACGCTTTTGTCCTTGGGCAGGCGCTTTATCGGCCTGGGGTCTTTTCCCTGTCGCCCTAGGGGGACGAAAAAACCGCTTGCGTGCAGTAAAGGAGGGCCCTTGCCCTTGGCATGGCGCCTTACCCTTGCTAATTTGGGGAAGCAAAGTGCCTTTACCTCCTGTGGCATCCTTGATGATGTCATCCAGAGAGCCCCAAAAAGTCTGTCGCCCTTAAAAGGCAGATCCAACAGGGCTTTCTTGGAAGTCTGGTCCGCAGACCAGCCTTTTAGCCAGATCAGGCTGCGTATTGCTACTGCATAAACCAAAGTTTTAGACAGCAGGGGAATAGTATTCATGTCTGACTCGCAGACAAACCTAAGGCCCTGGACCAACTGGTCGGCCATCTCGCTCCTTAACCCCTGGAGTAGCAATCTTGCCCCTTCAGTAAGTGTGTGAGACACTAGGGCCCCCGCCAATGCCGGGCGTACTGCCGAGCCTACCACTGAGTATAGGTAGCAAGCGAGTGCTTCAGCCTTCTTATCCACAGGGTCCTTAAAAACAGGAGCCCCTTCTACAGGAATTGTGGTGGCTCTATTAAGTCTGGACACCGGAGGGTCCACTATAGGGGGGAGAGGTCCATTTCTTCAGAAAACTCTCCTCAAAGGGGTACCGTACCGCAAACCTCTTTGGGCTGTAAAGACCCTCAGTGGGTTCTCCCATTCCTTGTATAAGAGTTTATCAAAAGACACACAAGGGAACACCTTAGCAGTGCGGGCAGGTCTATGAAACCCAAGTGGACCGGAGTCTCTGCTGCTTCTGCAGTATTTTCCAATTTTAGCATCTCCGGCACTGCAGTAATAAGGTCAGATACCAAAGCCGTCTCGCGTACTGACCTGGACTTTGAGTCATCCTCACTGTCCGGTCACGGTCTGCAGTCTCTGATGCGTCAGAATCTGGGCCCCGAGCCGTAGCTGGACCTGGTTCTGCACCAGAATTATCCCCAGAAGCTTGCAGGGGACAGGGCGTTTACTACCCCCTGTATTCCCGTGTGCTGCTTCCACCCTGGCAGCAAACGCCTCTAGGATTGCCGTCATAGCGTTCATAGACACCTCAGGGGCACCAGCTGCTAAATCTGGTGTTTCAGGGGAGAAGACATCTGGCTCAGATGCCATGCTGACCCTGCGCTGACACTCACAGGGCTCCAGGCAAGATATCAATAGGCCACCCTCCTGCGCTGCAGAGATGCTGGGTCACCCAGAGGACTCACCACCCTGGACCAGTACTGCTATGCTGCCGTGTGCTGCGCCTGTGATGCTGTCCCACTGCTGCTGTGTCAGTCTGCTTCTTTTATCAGCATTTCCTGTGTGAATTTTCGCACCAGTGTAATGCACCCTAGAGGCCGGAGGCTCTCGCAAAATGCTTGCCAAAAACGTCTGTATGGAAGATAATGTGGGTTCTAAGAAAATGGCCGCCGACCGAAGATAGAGGTCAAGCAGCCATAGCCCACAAAAAGATGGCCGCCGAACGGCAATATATGCATACAGGGTGGACAAACATGGCCGCCGATCAGCTGATAGGGGCCAGTGGGTGTGGCCGAACCACAGGAAGATGGCCGCCGGGCAGTCACAAGAGGCCGAACTCGGCATGGACCACCTCAAAATGGCCGCCGACAGCATGGAGGAGGAAGTACACAAACACAGGTAAGCAGAAATGACATTTCTTTTAAATGTTAGTTACAGCCAGCCCCGCTCCAGTGGAACCCCCTAGGTGACCCCCAGCAACCTTTAGCTAGAAGCCCATGGAGGAGGGAAAGGCAGGGAGAGAGGGAAGAAAGGGGCCACAACCACTTACTTGATCTCTCCAGGAATGTCCAGCTAAATCACCCAGCCGAGGCAGGGGAGTTTTACTTACCTATCCTGCATGTATTATTGTCACGTACCTGGTAGGAGTCTGATATGATGAGGTCGGCCTCTCTTGTATCTCCAGTCCAAGCCCCACTGAGGGTGGAACAGATGGTGGCTAGGGCCAGGAGGAACACGAGTGCCTGAGGAAGTTGCTTGCAGGACTTGCTGGAACAGATGTGGCTTGGAGACCCAGACAGCCGGACAGACACTGGACACAGGAACACTTGGAGGATGGGTAGAGGTTTGAGGGGAACTCCAACCCACTTGCAGGTTCTGGGAACGAAGCTCACAGGAACAGAGGTCAGGAGGATAGCCAGGGTTCAGCAACAGACAGGCGGCACGGTACAAAGGATCAATCAGAAGCAGGGTCAGTGGAAGCCGGGATCAGAAGCCAGTAATCAGGAAGTGTTTCAGAGTCCAAAGACAGAGTCAGGGAAAGCCACAGTCAGCAACGGTTATCAAGCAGCATAACAGGAACCAGGAAGTTTTCAGGACACAGCTGAAGACCAGTCAGCACTTGCTTGAGAGTCAGGACTTCCTTAAATAGATAGGAAGTCTTGTAATCAGGCTTCAGGTCACAGCTGAGGGCAGGAAGTGCTGCCTGTCCCACACTGCCGGAATACACCCGCTGGTGGACACCGGTACTACAGTCCGTGGAACATGCATTACCACCAGCAGGTGAGATCCTTGCAGACTGGCGCCAAAGGAGATTAGGGGCGCGCACCCGTGCGTGCACGTCGTCCCCGCGCATGCGCATGTGTACTAGCACTCTGGAAGGGCTGCTGCAGCCCGGGGGTGCGCGCGCCAGTATTCTGAGACTGCTGGCGAACCCGCGCCTGCGCAGGAGAGTTCCTATCAGTTCTCTTACATTGCCCCCCCCTTAGGGGCAGCCTCCGGATGCCCCTCAAGTCTCTCTTTTCCGGGTGGCGTTGAAAGAAGGCTTGTACCAGTCTTGGGGCATGAACATCAGAAGCTGGTTCCCAAGAATTTTCCTCAGGGCCGTAGCCCTTCCATTTAACAAGGAACTGCATCTGGTTACTCCTACGTCTACAGTCCAGCACGGCCTCCACTTCAAATTCCTCATTACCTTCGATGAGAATCAGAGGAGGGGTTCCAGACACCCGATCAGGGAAGGGATTAGGCGTGGTGGGTTTCAACAAAGAAACGTGGAATACTGGATGTATCTTCATGCTTTTGGGTAGCACCAATTCAAAAGCTACTGCATTGATCCTCCGCTTGACAGGAAAAGGGCCCAAAAATTTTGGACCGAGTTTCTTAGAAGGACAGCTTAACTTTAGATTTGCCGTGGACAGCCAGACTTTGTCCCCAGGTTTTAAATCCAGGTTACCCCTCTTCTTTCTGTCGAAAAACTTCTTGTTGCTAGCCTGGGTCTTGGAGATCGTCTCCTGTAAAACCTGATTGTTAGTACTGAAGAAGTCTAATCGGTCTTGCACAGCAGGTAAAGAAGACTCAACAGGTATTTCCGGCAGAAAAGAGGGATGGTACCCAAAATTGGCAAAAAAGGGTGACTGTTTGGTTGCTGAGTGGATGGTATTATTATATGAGAACTCCGCAAGCGGAAGGAGGGATAACCAATCATCTTGAGCAAAAGAGGAAAAACACCGTAGATACTGTTCAAGGGTTTGATTCGTCCTCTCAGTCTGTCCATTGGTTTGTGGGTGGTAAGCTGTAGAGAGGCAGAGTTCAATATTAAGTGCTTCGCATAGAGCCCTCCAGAATCTAGAGGTGAACTGCACCCCACGGTCGGAGATAATGCTATCAGGAATACCGTGCAATCTAACGACCTCTTTGATGAAGGCTGAGGCAGTCTCAGTAGCGGAAGGAGTTCCTTGTAAGGGTACAAAGTGCGCCATCTTGGTCAGGCGGTCTACCACGACAAAGATGGTAGTGAAGTCTTCAGACGGAGGGAGTTCTACAATAAAGTCCATTGAGATCATACTCCATGGTTTTTGAGGTATGGGAAGAGGCTCCAAGAGACCCCAAGTTTTAGTTCTGTCGGTTTTGTTTTGAAGGCATGTAATACAGGATCTAACGTAATTTTTACAGTCCTGCATTAAATCGGGCCACCAGAAGGTACGGGAGACCAGATCGGCAGTCTTGCGGATCCCGTAATGTCCTGCTAGAGGGTGGTCATGACAGCGACTCAGAATGGACACTCGAAACTGCTCCGGGACAAAGATTTGTTCCTTATGGAAGAAAAGGCCATTCCTTGATTGAAGAGCCAAGTCCTGGGAGGGTGGTTGGTTAACCACACTGGTCTTAATTTGAGATAACAGATCAGCTTGAAGAAACAAAAAATTATTGGCCGGGAGAATGGTATCAGGCTCCAAGGGACTCACAGGATCATTAAACATACGGGACAGGGCATCTGGTTTGCCATTCTTAGAACCAGGACGAAAAGTAATATGAAATGAGAAACGGGAGAAGAACAGCGCCCATCTTGCTTGTCGAGGTCTTAATCGCTTAGCTGTTCTCAAGTACTCTAGGTTCTTGTGATCCGTGAATATGAGGATTGGGTGGGCAGCACCCTCCAAGAGGTACCGCCACTCTTCAAGTGCGGCCTTGATGGCCAGCAGTTCCCGGTCTCCCACATCATAGTTCCTCTCGGAAGGATTTAATTTCTTGGAGAAAAAAGCCACAGGGTAGAGTAAGGATTTCGGGCCCTGACGTTGGGACAATATAGCCCCGACTGCACTTTCAGAAGCATCAACCTCCAATACATAGGCCAAGGATGGATCAGGGTGCTTCAGGATGGGAGCTGAGGTAAATAAAAGTTTTAACTGTTCAAAGGCCTCTTGAGCTTTTGGTGTCCAACAGAAAGGGATGTGTTGCTTAGTTAGTTGTGTGATGGGAGCGATGATACCAGAAAAGTTCTTGATGAATTTTCTGTAAAAATTAGCAAACCCCACAAACCTCTGAACAGCTTTTCTGTCTGTAGGGGCAGGCTATTCCAGAACGGAAGTAACTTTCTGCGGATCCATGGAGATACCGTCGGCAGAGATGACAAGTCCCAAGAAATTAACAGTTTGTTTCTCAAAGTCACACTTTTCGGCTTTGGCATAAAGACAGTGTTTTCGGAGTCGGGCCAGCACTTTCTTAACATGAGCTTGATGAGATTCCATGGATTCAGAGAATATCAAGATGTCATCCAAGTAGATTATGACGAATAGATCAAGATAATCCCGAAAAACGTCATTCACTAGGTGTTGAAACGTAGCTGGGGCGTTGCAGAGCCCGAATGGCATGACCAAGTACTCGAAGTGGCCAAAGCGAGTTCGAAAAGCCGTCTTCCACTCGTCCCCTTCCCTGATTCTGACGAGATTATACGCACCCCTTAAGTCTAGCTTGGAGAATATCCGTGCCCCCCGCAGCCTCTGGAAAAGTTCAGGAATTAACGGAAGGGGGTACCGGTTCTTGACTGTAACTTTGTTAAGGTCCCGGTAGTCAATGCAAGGTCTTAAGGAGTGATCCTTTTTCTCTACAAAGAAGATACCGGCACCTGCTGGTGACGTGGAGGGCCGAATGAACTTCTTTTTCAAACTCTCGTCGATATAGACACTTAAGGCTTCCAGTTCAGGTTCGGAGAGGGGATAGATCCGACCAAAAGGAATCTCCGCCCCTGGTAAGAGATCAATAGGGCAATCATAAGTCCTATGGGGTGGAAGGGTGTCCGCACCCTTCTTGTTAAATACGTCCAGGTATTCGTGGTAAGCAGCAGGAACCAGATTAATGGTTTCTGGGTCAGGCTGTAGACTCAGGAGAGGAGTGGTACTAGCAGTCCTTTCAGGGAAACAGTGCGTCTGGCAATAGCTGGAGGAAAAGGTGACGTCTCCTGTAAGCCAATCAATGTGCGGATTATGTGCCTTTAGCCAGGGAATGCCAAGAATGATGGGGAACATAGGTGAGGTTATGACATCCAACCGAAGGAATTCATGGTGACCAGAGGAGGCTTGACAGGAAATAGGTGCAGTCTCTTGTGTGACCGGGCCTGATTTAATACCAGAGCCATCGGCCAGGTGAACCCGGAATCCCTGTTTCTTGGGGCACACGGGAAGCTGGTGTAAAGAAACAAATGAGGAATCCACAAAACAGCTGCAGGCCCCTGAGTCTATTATGGCAGATACTAAGAGTGTCCTTCCGGCAACAAAAAGATTAACTGGGAGAGAGATGTGAGACCGAACCTCTCCAGAAGGATGCTCCACAGGAAGCTGACGAAGGCAGGTTTTACTGGTTTTTGCCGGGCAAGTCTGTATGAAGTGACCTACTTCTCCACAATAGAGGCATAGATTGGCATGTAATCGTCTGAGACGTTCTGCTGGGGAAAGAGGCGATCTGGGGAAACTCCTGTGGCATGTCTTATGCTGAGCCTTCTTTCCAAAAGATGTGCTCAACGGGGCAGCAGATATGCTGGGTGTAGAAGTCACAGAAAGGATTCCTTGAGTCTTTTTGTATTGCCTCTCACGTAGTCACCGTTCGATTTGGATGGCTGAGCTAATCAGTCTTTCCAAGGATATAGGAACTTCAATTCTGGCCAGTTCATCTTTGAGAGTGTCGGAAAGACCAAGCCGAAACTGATGGCGAAGAGCAGGATCGTTCCATCGAGTGTCAGCACTCAGGACACGGAAGTCAGTGATATACTCCTCAACAGGCCTTGACCCCTGTTGTAACCTGCCAAGCTTGGATTCTGCAGACTGCTGGTGGAAGGGGTCAGCATATAGCTGAGCCATAGCCGAGAAGAACGAAACTGTGGTTGCCAGAACTGGGTCATGCTGCTCCCGGAGGTGATGAGCCCAGGAGAGTGGTTCGTTCACGAGAAGGGTGATCACAAATCCCACTTTAATGTCTTCAGATCTAAAGGTCCGGGCAGCAGGGAGAAGTAGAGCTTGCAGGAGTTCCGGAAGGTTCTGAACATCGTACGATCTCCGGAAAATCGTTCGGGAATAGGCACTCTGGGTTCCGGGAGAGGAATAATTCCATGGAAGGAACTTGAATCGGTTTGAGCTGAGGGATCTGCGACAGAGGGAGAAACGCAAGCTGATGCGACTCCTATCTTGTCAGAGAGTCGCTCCTCCATGCGACTGAGATCGCTCTGTAAACTCTGCACGACATGTGTGAGTGTAGAGATTGTCTCAAACAAGTTCTCTGGTGGAGAGACCTCCCTTTCAGACTCCATCCCTGGCTGACTGGTACTGTCACGTACCTGGTAGGAGTCTGATATGATGAGGTCAGCCTCTCTTGTATCTCCAGTCCAAGCCCCACTGAGGGTGGAACAGATGGTGGCTAGGGCCAGGAGGAACACGAGTGCCTGAGGAAGTTGCTTCCAGGACTTGCTGGAACAGATGTGGCTTGGAGACCCAGACAGCCGGACAGACACTGGACACAGGAACACTTGGAGGATGGGTAGAGGTTTGAGGGGAACTCCAACCCACTTGCAGGTTCTGGGAACGAAGCTCACAGGAACAGAGGTCAGGAGGATAGCCAGGGTTCAGCAACAGACAGGCGGCACGGTACAAAGGATCAATCAGAAGCAGGGTCAGTGGAAGCCGGGATCAGAAGCCAGTAATCAGGAAGTGTTTCAGAGTCCAAAGACAGAGTCAGGGAAAGCCACAGTCAGCAACGGTTATCAAGCAGCATAACAGGAACCAGGAAGTTTTCAGGACACAGCTGAAGACCAGTCAGCACTTGCTTGAGAGTCAGGACTTCCTTAAATAGATAGGAAGTCTTGTAATCAGGCTTCAGGTCACAGCTGAGGGCAGGAAGTGCTGCCTGTCCCACACTTCCGGAATACACCCGCTGGTGGACACCGGTACTACAGTCCGTGGAACATGCATTACCACCAGCAGGTGAGATCCTTGCAGACTGGCGCCAAAGGAGATTAGGGGCGCGCACCGCGCGTGCACGTCGTCCCCGCGCACGCACATGTGTACTAGCACTCTGGAAGGGCTTCTGCAGCCCGGGGGTGCGCGCGCCAGTATTCCGAGACTGCTGGCGAACGCGCGCCTGCGCAGAAGAGTTCCTATCAGTTCTCTTACAATTATGCTGGAAGACATTCCAAACAGGTCATTGTCCGCGCACGGAAGGTGACTGTTGGCCAGGCATGCTGTGATTGGACCCAAAAGGGACGATCATATGTATGCCCTGGAGCGTGACGCTCACCGGACAGGTTGCTGCGACTCGGCCGTAAGGTCAGCCGAAGCTGAGCGGTCCGATGCAAGCCTTGGAGCGTAAGCTCACCGGCCAGGCTGCTGCGACTCGGCCGTAAGGTCAGCCGAAGCTGAGCGGTCCGATGCAGGCCCTGGAGCGTAGGCTCACCGGCCACCCGTAGAGCGATGGGCATGTCGTGGAAAACCCAGCGCGTAGCTAGGGTCGGCACACGCTCGATGGCCGAAACTGGGGAGACTACAAGGATCGAGGATCCAGCCTGTCACCCAGTCGGCAGTTGATCGAAGATCGCAGGAACAACAAATGAAAAAAATTAATAAATATATATATTTTTTTCCCCCCGGACCAATGGGCCCGAAGGGAGCCATGTCCTACTCCTTGCTAGACAGAAAAAAACTGATCTGCGAAGATGCAGACTGAGAGGTTATACCCAGAGGGTCCGCCCCCTGGGCGGTACTGTAGAAGGTGTGATGCAACACTTTTTACAAGTTTTTCTGCCTAGTCACTCCTAATTAACGGATAATACCCACTTTGTCAATAGAGAAGCTGTGTCGGTCCATGGACAAAAGAGTAAGAGGCCTTGATTGGACTAAGCAATGAAACCATCATTGATGTTCTGGCTTCGAAAAGCAGCTTGCTACAAGGGATGTTGCTTACATAACATTACAAGCATGTCTGAGAATTACAATGCTGGTTAATCTCCTATTTTTCTAAATTTTTACTGGATTAGTTATTTGTTTACAATGTTTACAAACATGTTTTTGCATATTTTATCCTCTAAAACTTTAGAAGATAGTTTGCACATTGCAACCTCCTAAAAGTTAGTAAGCACTTTTTTTAATCTACTGTTAAAGTCGTTTACTTGTTTCTAAAGCACTTTTTTTGAGTAATATTTGAACATTACTTTTTGAAAACTGTTGAGTTGCCTACCATTATATTGGTAAGTCTGAAACGTTTTTAATTTCTAAACTTGGACTGGAAAGCAAGTTAACAATATGTTTTCAAGGTATTCCGACATGTCAAAATTCTAAAAGTTTTTGTACTGTTACAGAATTAACAGCAACATATTTGCACTTTTTATTATCTCAAAAGGTTTATTGTAACTGTTGCAATATTTAATTTCCGTTAAGTTAAAAATTTTGCACTTTTTTTTTTGTGTAGTATTTATCTACTAATATTTTGTGTCTTTGTGAGTAATTTATTTATGTTAAGTTAATAAAGTTTTGAAAATGTTTATATCTTCCATATTTTGAAGTAAATTTGTTGATTATTCTTTATTCTGGCAACATCACCAGAGCAATAAGTGTACTTTTCTTGATGATTGCTCCACTTTTACCACTTTTAACTGTAATTTGCTTTTATTTATATATATATATATATATATATATATATATATATATATACGATAAGACCCCCGCCCGCAGACCCCCACAACCAACGGGCAAGGGTTGTGGGGATGAGGCCCTTGTCCCCATCAACATGGGGACATCCTCCCCATGTTGAGGGCATGTGGCCTGGATACGGTTCAGGAGGGGAGGCGCTCTCTTGTCCCACCCTCTTTTCCTGCGGCCTGTCAGGTTGTGTGCTCGGATAAGGGTCTGGTATGGATGTTTGGGGGGAACACCACGCCATTTTTTTCTTCTTTTGGCGCAGGGTTCCCCTTAATATCCATACCAGACCTGAAGGGCCTGGTATGAAATTTGGGCGGACCCATGCTGTCTTTTTCAATGACTTTTATCTGTATTGCCGGGACCCGACAATTCATTATAGCCACGAGTAGTTTTAAATGACTATTTTTCCTTTAGAAATGTCATTTTGTGCAGGGACTGTTCTAAACACGGGAAACATGCGCCACTTTACAGGCATACTATAGACACCCCCCAGGTACGTAATTTATAGGAATATTTCACTTTTATTGTTTCACTTTAAGCATTATAACTTTTTTTTTGCATTGATACAAGTCCCCTGGGACAGGACTCAGGTCCCCAAACACTTTTTATGACAATAACTTGCATATTAACCTTTAAAATTAGCACTTTTGATTTCTCCTATAGACTTTTAAAGGGTGTTCCGCGGCTTTTCGAATTTGCCGTGAACACCCCAAATTGTTTGCTATTCAGCGAACAGGCAAACAGCCAATGTTCGAGTCGAACTCATGTTTGACCCGAACATAAAGCTCATCCCTATGTAGCAACCTCACCCCTCTCACCCCTTCTCATTCATGGCTTGTCTGTCTCATCTAGGGGTTAGCACTGGGGGGAGGGATGAGATACACCACGGCCCATGTCCTCCAAAGTGTAGAGGTGAAGGCCAGAACTATCGGGTTTTGTGTATGTGTCCCAGAGTCAAATCCTCTCCTCGGATTGACTCCCCTTTGCTCCTAGTAACTAGAGTTCCACACACTGAAAAGGTCCAACTCGTATTTATTCTTCTCAATAAATAGTCATACAGCACAGACAGGTTGAGACCCATATAACACTTCAGTCTTTGTGGGGAGTAGGCCAAGGCACAATTCTTTTAGATAGAGCTAACCACTGTGGTGTCACCAATGGCGAATAGTCACTGCCACTGACTATATTGAACAGAACATGGATTACCTTTGCTAACGTAGCCCCTATCAGGGGAAGGACACCTGTTCAAGACAGTTACCGGAGGCCTCTCCGTCACCAGCAATGCTGCGCTGGACTCTCCGGAGAAGTTCCGCTCACCGGCCTCCTCGTCTCAGACACGGGCACCCAAGGAGTTAGGGCCCCCTCGGATTCCTCCACCCTCGCAGAACTCAGTCGAAGGTACTGAGCTCCAGGCCTCCGCCATAGTACCGCACCCCAGGCTAAAGGTGCCTGAGATGGACTCCATCTCCCGCTCCGGCCAGGTCAAGGGCACCTGGGCCCGGAACTCCGGAACGCCAGCACCCAGGCTGAAGGTGCTGCATCCTCCGACTCTGAACCCTGAGGTCAGGGCTTCCGCCCCTTTTATCTCCTCTCCCTTTGCGTCACAGCAGGTTCCCAGCACCACTGCACCAGCGCCAGGAAAGGACAAAAAGGGAAGCAGTCTTGCGGTGAGTGTTCAGCTCCAGCCCAGGGCGACAGCGCCACCCGCAGGCCACAGGGAACCTCACACCACCAGAGTCCTCCAAGAACCACAAAAGGGTCTCAGATTCCCTAACAATTAATGCATCTGGGCAGTGGCGTCACTAGGGTTGGTGTCACCCGGTGCAAAAAAAAATGGTGTCACCCCCCAACAACTATAGTCCCCCCTCAGTACAGACCCCCCTCCACTAACTACAGACCCCCCTCCCACAGTATAGATCCCCTCCCTCAGTACAAACCCGCTCCACTAAGTACAGACTCCCCGCCATCAATATAGACCCGCCTCCCTCAGTATGAACCTCCCCCTCAGTACAGACACCCCCACCTCAGTGCAGACTGCTCCATAAGTACAGACACCCCCACCTCAGTGCAGACCGCTCCATCAATACAGACACCCCCACCTCAGTGCAGACCCCCTCAGTTACAGACACCCCCTCAGTTACAGACCCCCCTCGTACAGACACCCCCCTCAGTACAGACACCCCCCTCAGTAACAGACCCCCCTCAGTAACAGACACCCCCTCAGTTACAGATCCCCCCTCAGTTACAGACCCCCCCTCAGTTACAGACCCCCCCTCAGTACCAGACCCCCCCTCAGTACAGACACCCCCCTCAGTACAGACACCCCCCTCAGTACCAGACCCCCCCCCTCAGTACAGACACCCCCCTCAGTACCAATCCCCCCTCAGTACAGACACCCCCCTCAGTACAGACACCTCTCTCAGTAACAGACCCTCCTCAGTAACAGACACCCCCTCAGTTATAGATCCCCCTCAGTTACAGATCCCCCCTCAGTTACAGACCCCCCCTCAGTACCAGACCCCCCCTCAGTACCAGACCCCCCCCTCAGTACAGACACCCCCCTCAGTACCAGACCCCCCCTCAGTACCAGACCCCCCCTCAGTGCAGACACCCCCTCAGTACCAGACCCCCCTCAGTACAGACACCCCCCTCAGTACCAGACCCCCCTCAGTACAGACACCCCCTCAGTACAGATACCCCCCTCAGTACAGACACCCCCCTCAGTACCAGACACCCCCCTCAGTACAGACACCCCCCTCAGTACCAGACCCCCCTCAGTACAGACACCCCCCTCAGTTACAGCCCCCCCGGTGCAAAATCCCTCTTGTGCAGACCCCAGCAGTACAGACACCCCCTCCCCCCATCAGTAAAGATGCCCCCCTTACCTTTCAGACCTCAGAACAGAGCGGCAGATACACACAGCGGTGTGTCTCTCGAGCGCGGGCTCCTCCTCCTCCTCTGTGGATGTAAACATAGAGGAGGCAGAGGGGGCGGCGGCTTCCTTCCGCTCCGCTGAGGGACACAGCCGCAGCGTGAGCCTAAGGCACAGGGCAGCGGGCGGGCGATGTCAGTGTGGCCGCTGCGCTACCCACGGGTGTCACCCCTCTGGTGGGTGTCACCCGGGTGCGGTCCGCCCCCCCGCACCTGGCTAGCAACGCTAGTGCATCTGGGTTACACTACCACCCAGATGCCTCCCCTAAATTCAAATACCCGCTACACCTACTAAATATTAGACATGTGCACATTGAAATATTTCGTAACGGAATTTCGTTTTCGTCCGAAAAATACATTTATTTAGTTACTCCCGAAATTTGTTTTTATTTATTTCGTTTTTCGTTAGAAATTGCATTAGTCCGAAAATCTGAATTAATTAAGGTTGAATCTGTCATTGAAGGCTTATGGTGTCTGTCGATTGTTCAAAGAAGATTCGACGGAGCAGTGAAACTGTACGACGCTGCAATCATACATTTCCGGTCGAATGTTCCGCCCACAAGCTATAGAAGAATTCTAATGTTGTATGACTAGTAATAATTATATTTATTCATTACTATTACTAGTCAACCAACATTAGAATTCTTCTATAGCCTATGGGCGGACGCATTTGACCGGAAATGTACAGTTGCAGCGTCGTACAGTTTTGCTGCACCGTCGAATCTTCTAACTTTCGATGCTTTGTCGAATCTTCGTCATTCTAGCTATTTTACTGCTCCTCCTCTTTGGTTACAATCAGCCAATAACATTCATCATCAACTTTATTTTTATTTTACTTCCCCCACCCAATTCCAGCAGTGATCTTTTCTCTCTATGTCAAATCTTTTCTCTCTATAATAACAAATCTTTTCTCTCCTATGTCGAATCTTTTCTCTCCTATGTCGAATCTTTTCTCTCCTATGTCGAATCTTTTCTCTCTATAGTGTCGAATCTTTTCTCTCCTATGTCGAATCTTTCTCTCCTATGTCGAATCTTTTCTCTCTATAATGTCAAATCTTTTCTCTCCTATGTCGAATCTTTCTCTCCTATGTCGATTCTTTTCTCTCTATAATGTTGAATCTTTTCTCTCCTATGTAGAATAATCTTGGACTAATAGAGTTGAGGTTAGGCACATTCGACCACAGGTTCGATAGACACAGATTGTTATTGTCAGCGTCACGTCGAATCTCCTATCTATATCGAACTGTTGTAGCAACGAAAATGAAAATAAAGCATTTGTTTATGTCGGATCTTTCGGTTTTCGGATTCTGTGCTTTCGTTTTCGTTTGTTAAAACGATAACGAAAATAGCTGAAATTCGGACGAAAATGCATTCGGACGAAAACGAATGCACATGTCTACTAAATATTATACACCGATTTGGGTTATTGTTTACCAAAGAAATGTAGCAGAATATATATTTGGCTTAAATTTATGAAGAAAGATTATTTGCAAAATTATATAACAGAAACTAAGAAAAACATATTTTTTTAAAATTTTCAGTATGTTTTGTTTATATATATATATATATATATATATATATATATATATATATATATATATATAAACAGTGGTGATTAAATACCACTACAAGAAATCTCTATCTGTCTTAAAAATTTAATTTGTATAATTTTATGTTGATAGTTGATGCATGACATGATGACATGCTGAACTTCTTAGGTTTGGCATGTAGCCCTAAAGAGGTTGTAACACCTTGCACTCTCCGCCCCCCCCTGAGCCCCCGTTTTACTTACCTGAGCCCTGAACTTCCGTGGGTGCGATCCCGCGTCGTTCTCCCCCACGGCTTTTTGGCTCTTCATTGAATAGTTTGATAGCAGCACAGCCATTGGCTCCCGATGATTGCAGATGATTAAGAAAAATTTACATATTACATCCTAAAAACTGGTACTGTTTAACATGTAACATGTTCATGAGGGTGAACCTATTCTTTAGGCCCCGTTTACATCATACATGCACAAAAAATGATGGAAAAAATGCACAGACTTGACTTGCATAGGCTTGTTCACATCATGTTCAAAGTACATATTTACTACGAATGGATTTGCAAGGACACAAAGAATACTCCATGTGCCCCGTTCACACAACAATGTTGATGTCACATTCGTTTTTTTACGCAGAAAACTGCATATACAGTATGTTGGAGATTCCTGCGCAGAACAAAATCTGCACATGATACCAGTGTTGTGCTGTGAACAGGGCACATAGAGAACAATTGTTTTCTTTGTGCCCATACAGAAACAGGGGCAGAAAAACTCACGCCTCTGCACATGGTGTGAACAAGGCCTTCAACAAATGCAATCTGATGTTTATTAATATTTTTTTTTTTTACATGACCCTCTTTTTGTATAAAAATACATCATGTTTCCTTTAGTGCTATACAAGACAATCTTCTCAGAACAGGAAACAGGATATAAAATATTCTCAGGCTGGTACAGGACACCCGGACAAATTTTCGCCTTCGACTTCCCCACTATGCTGGAGATGCGGAGCAGAACCTGGTACATTGCTACACATCTGGTGGTCCTGCTCAAAATGTTATGAATTTTGGAATGCAGTACATGAAAACATATAGAAAATAACATCTTTCACACTAGATTTCACACCCGCACAGTACTTACTACACCACACCACACTCCAAAAATTCACCTATTATAAATCGCTGGCTTTCCATCTAGTTAACGCAGACAGACGTTGTATTCCTTCCAAATGGGGCACCTCCACACTCCCTACAATAAACGACTGGTACTACCGGATCGGACAAACTGCAGAAATGGAAGAAATGATCAGTGTCGCCAATGATAACCCTTCCAAATTCACTCACACATGGGGATGCTGGATTCATTTCCAAGACTCTCTGACAAATATAACAACCTAAACGACATCCAGTCGATGAACATAAGTAATCTATCTAAACAACATTTAATGTACAATATGGAGATAGAAACAATGAGACGTCCTGACCTCCCTACCCCCCTCCCATATACAAATGAAAAGGTATTCTCATACTCACCCTTCCCTACCCCTGTATGCTATTCCCTTATCCCTTTTTCTTTACTTCCCAGTTGCTTCCACAAGGCTACTAAACCTCATCCAGCTACGCTAATTTAAATCCCGACTTGACCGAGATAAAGGTTAAAAATCAACAATCCCATATTCTGACAAGGACCAACAGAGATAACGACCAAATACCGGTAGTTCAATATCCAATTCAATATCCAAGCCCTTTAGCACTTAGAGTCGTATCTCCTCTTCTTAAAACACCACATGCTCTCCAGTTGGTCCGCACTTCCCTTTAAGTAATGCTCTTACTATGATCTATACTAGAAACTAATTTTACGTTGTATTAAGATACCTGTTTCATGGACTTTTAAGCCCGGTTCACACAGGGGCGGCACGACTTTGGGGGCGACTCGTGCAGGCGATCTCAAGACGACTTGAGAGGCGATTTGCAAAATGACTTCTGTATAGAAGTGAATGCAAGTCGCCACGAGTCGCCCCCAAAGAAGTACAGGAACCTTTTTCTAAGTCGGAGCGACTCGAGTCGCTCCTATTAGAACGGTTCCATTGAACAGCGCGGGACGCGACTCCTCAGGCGACCGAGTCGCCTGACGAGTCGCCCCTATGTGAACCGGGCTTTATTATTTACTGTTTGTAAAATATGTATGTATTTACTCAACTCAGGCTGTTTTGTCCTATTTTATTGTAAAACTCAATAAAATTCTTGAAAAAAAAAAAAAAAAGAAGAAGACAATCTTTTTTCTACATTAGTATTTTGTCAACTGCAAATGGTTTTCTCTGTAAAGAACATTTAATTGCCACAGAGCATAACCTAAGATTTCAGCAGTCATGTGATAAAGAACACCAGGATTCCCATAAAGTGCTGAACCTTTACTCAAGCCCACAGATTGATAGCTAGCATGGGCAAGGCTTCCTGTTTATGATAGATGATAAGAAAATACAATTTTCTTTGTTCCGACATACCTATAATGAACAGGTATCATCAGCACAAATGTCTGACAGTTTCCATTCCCATTTCATGGTTCGCTGACATTTAATACATGGCAGGTAAGACGGAAGCATGTCAAAATCAGGGAAAGAAAGAAACAGATAAGGGATCATCCACTGATAGATGAGATTAAATGCAGAGCAAACACAAAATGAAACACCCTCTTGAATTTTGTAACTGTGAACTTTAAAGCAGAGTCAAATAGATCTTTCAGATATAGAACTTTTACTTTATTTTGCATATACCATCAGTTTGGAATATTTTCTTCTGTTTGGATTGATGATGTTTAATGGGTTTACATATGTCTTTCAGCAGATTACTACTGACATAAAAAAAGTTTAACCTTTCTTTTAAAAAGACAGTCTACTTCCTCTACTTGTAGAATATACCTTTTATACAGCCTGCGCTGACAGCACATTTCAGGCAATCTGCCATTTCTGCCCTCTCCAGTGTTAATGTATTTTATTATTGAATTGTTTATGTTAATGTTACAATGTATATTAAAACAACATTGTTGGATTGTTTCAGTATACAGTGCAAGTGTATTAGGTTGGTTAGCCTATTACAATTGGAACAGCTACACAAGAAATATCTTTTGATTTAAATACTTTTATTATATAGTCCATTTATACCTTCCCTGCAAGACTTAACAGGATGCAGCATTCCTCATATGATAAGATATTAAAGAATGAAAAATCAAAAAACCTATGCAACTATTTATTATAAAATAGATAATTTAGGTAGTAACACAAAAATAATCATTCAGGGTTTACTATTGAATATGCATCATGGCAAAATATTACATGTATAAAAATAAAAATGTTCATTTTAATATAAGCCATAATGTTCATATGACTGTATGTTCTGTATACAGTATAATACCATAGTAACAATGCAAATACCTAAAGTGATATTAAAGCTTCAAGTTTTTTTTTTTTTTTAAATAACAAACATATCATACTGACCTCCACTGTGCAGTTCATTTTGCATAGAGTGGCCCCGATCGTTCTCTTCTGGGGTCCCACGG
Source organism: Rana muscosa (assembly GCA_029206835.1). Taxonomy (NCBI): domain Eukaryota; kingdom Metazoa; phylum Chordata; class Amphibia; order Anura; family Ranidae; genus Rana; species Rana muscosa. Next base: position 1,104,441,997 of record CM055122.1, on the reverse strand, counting down.
CGGCTCTCGCGGCTCCTCCCCGCATTAGATAACCCCCTCTGGGAAGCTCTCTCCCGAAGGGGTTACCTTGCGGGCACGTTCCTGTGTGCATAGACTGCAGAGTGTATGACTCGGCCCTGCCCCCCGGCGGCCGCATCATTAGATTTGATTGACAGCAGCGGGAGCCAATGGCTGCACTGCTATCAATCTATCTAATGAAGAGCCGAGAAGCCGCGAAGAGAATGCATAGGATGCATTAAGGTGAAAAAACACGAGGGTTTACAACCCCTTAAGTTTAACATTTTAAAAGGAAAGCTATAATTGATATTTATTATTTACACACTTTTTATTTCCTATTGAGCTTGAAAACTTGTATGTTTTTAAAGAAAACATTTATTATAATACAATGATGTAGAATTCCAGGAAATATGACAATATATTTCCTCTGCATGAATAACCTGTGTATACTACTAGAGACAATTAAGATGCCAAAAGCTTTTGAAGGAGTGGTAAAAAAAATACCAGGGTTGACTTACTAAAGGTATGAAGGTTGTTCACTTTGCAGATAAATGATCACACTGCAAAGATAATTTTGGTAAATATGGTGACCCTGTGTTTGTGATTGTGCAATCGGGTTTGAGGAAAAAATAAAACTCAGTTTTTGCTAGAACATAATTGGCTGTTTGAAGTGAACTCAGCTTCACCTATTTTACTAAGCCAAATAGTCAATTTGCAAAGAGAACAAAGAGAACTTAATTGAATTCTTTATTAATCACTTGACCTCCGAAAGGTTTTACCCTCTTCATGACCACCAGGCCATTTTTTGCTATTCAGCACTTTGTTACGTTAACTGGCAATTGATTGTTCATGCAACACTGTACACAAATGAAATTTGTATTGTTTTTTAATTTTTTGCTATAAAAATAAAAACAGACCGAAAAAAAATATTTTCTGCTTTCTTTTATAGAACACATCCAATAAAATGTCTTCATAAATTTAGGCCATATGTATTGATATGCTACACATCTTTGAAAATTGATCAATCCTGATGAACTGATGGCTTGTCTCATTTCTTAAGGCCCTAAAATGCCAGGACAGTACAAATACCCCTCAACCCCTTTTTGGAAAGTAGACAGTCTAGGGTATTTAGCAAGAGGCATGGTAAGTTTTTTTGAAGTTGTACTTTTTTGTCATATGTTATTGGAAAATGAAGATTTTTTTTTTTTTTTTGAATACCGTCACCAGTGCAGTGCAGCATCATCATGTGACTGGCAGTGGCAGTGATCAGGGATACTAACTGGTGACAGTATAAATGTATTTTTTTTTTAATTCAATTTGAACAGTTTTTTTCTTGCTGTATTATTTGTTTATTTTTTTAAGATTTTTTCTTTACATCCTGTCATCAGAGTAGTTCACTGTACCACTCTGGGAGGGGGTGGGTGATCAGGGATTTTTTGTACACTACTATTGCTTTTAACAGTGATGATCACTGTTATAAGCAATTGTTTTAGCTGTCATAAATGGTTTTCATTCATGAAAGCTTGTGGTCTGTCATTGGCTATAGCTAATCACACGGTACAGGGTGCCAATCACAGCCAGTGAACAATCAGGAGATGGAGGGGGTGGGGCCGAGCCACGGCTCCATGTGTGAATGGACACACAGAGCTGCGGGTCGGGAATGAGCCTGCTTGGGTGCCCCCACAGCAAGCTGCTTGCTGTGGGTGCACCCGGCAAGAGGGAGGAGCCAGGAGCACCAGTGTGGGACCCGATAAGAGGAGGATCTTGTCTGCTCTGTGCAAAATCACTGCCCCCAGGGCCATCTTTTCCATTGGGCACGCTGGGCAGTTGCCCGGGGGCCACACTTGCCTGGGGGGCCCACCGGCTGCCCAGCGACCCCAGTAAAAAATGGTGGGAAGCGGCGGGTCAGAATTGTGCATGCGCAGTTTGCAGAAATCGGTGAGAAGATCCGATCCTCCACGAGTGCTGCCTCTGTCTGTCCGCCGATGATGACATTAGCCACACCCGCCAGACTTAAAAAAAAAAAGCAAGAGGAGCTGAGGGTGAATGGACAGAGTAGAGTTGTCAGAGCAGACAGCACAGCATGCTTGAAGCAGAGTGTGGCGGAGTCGGACCCCTGTCGGCAGTGCCGGTTTTTGTGAGCCTGTAACCTGCCCAGCCACCAGCCAGTACAGACACGGAGTGCCCTGGTCGGTGTCGTACGGTGAGTGGCTGTCTGGCTGACTGTGCAGCTTGCACAAAGAGATCGGGGGGTGGTCTGTTGCTCTGATGTAAGTGGGAACTCTGATGTAAAGAGAAAGCAGTGGACTCTGATGTAAGAGGAAACTCTGTGCTGGCTGGGTTATAGTAACCTAGCCTTCATGTCAATGAAGAAATGTTTTTTTTTAACTTTTGTTTAACTTAAACACATTGCTAATAGCACGATCTATATGTTTATAGTTTAAATACTGACATTTGCACTGTTTTACACTGAAAACTGTAATTTTAGGTACCTTTTTGCAGTGGCATTAAAAAATGTGGTTCTGCCAGTAAATGTCATGATTTTTGTCAGTAAAAAATTCTCGTGCGTGATTGTGTAGACAGGGCCCCAGTGCACCGTATTGCCCGGGGGCCTATAATGCTCTTAAGATGACAGTGACTGCCCCTACAGTATTCTTTTCATCCCTATGCAGACAGTCCTATTGAATTTCAGTTTAGAGCTCCCAATGTGAAAGTTGTGCAGGTACACAGCCCTGAATGCACACTGTCTGCACAGTAGTGAGCACTCTATCCGTCACTCTGCTTTTTCTTTCTATCAGCAAGCTCCTTGTCAGCATATCAACTTTTTGGCTCGGTATTCTGCTTATTCCTCTTCCACTCTGAGCTCCCATGTATAGGGGACTGCAAAAGGTTAATACAAAATCAAATTTAAGGAGTGTGGAGAATAGGGCGCTCTGGATAACAAGCAGACTTTAACAAACAGTATATGACTGGCTCTTGAAATGGGATTAATACACCACAGCAGCACTTCAGAAGAGGGAAGCACACTCTATAGGAAAACCAAAGCAGAGAGGAAGGCGCTACTAAGTGCAGTAATAAAACACTTTAATTACAATGTAGGGTTCAAAAACACTTACATGATGGAAGTAAAAAACAGACATATCAATGAATCCATGACGACGGGCGGGATGCCTCCTGGGTGTAAAGACAGCTGCAGGTTGAAGTTCCACTGTGAAACATTGTGCCTCTGATCCAAGATAGAGAGTCGTGCTGTCAGGACCAGCAGGCAACGGGAAGTGACATCAGAGTGGGCGGGGGCATGTTTCAGAGCATGCTTAGTCTCTCCTTCTTCAAACCAATGGTGAATATTAAATGATGAATAAAAAGCTGCAATAATCTGTGTCTCACATATGGCTAGAGTTTGGATTTAAATTACAATAATTTTTTTGGGAATTACTGCTACAACATAAATAAACTTAAAACAATTACATTAAAGATTGTGTTTTAGTAGTTTTGTTGTATAGTGTAGTTCAGCTGCTTTCCAAGCTAAATATCTACTGTATCTATTATTGTAACGGCCATGATTAACCTTTTTTGCATTTTAAAATTATTATTTTTATGACTGAAGGCTTGCATATTTATGCATCACATCCTGAAATTTGCAGATGTTCAGGAGACTCTCTAGTACTTGTTAATTGCTTCCTTATAAGTGAAGTCATGTCTCAACAAAGTCTATTACAGATTTTGTAGCATTCTTTTCCTGAATGTGTCTTCATGATGTTTTAATTTTTACATCCATAGTTAAGGATGGCAATATATAAAGCAGACGTGTACAAAATACATAAAAAGAACATTGAAATGATCTTATTGTAACAGGCTTAATATAATCATAACCCCTTTAAAACAGGTATAACCATTTCATAATCTCACTTCCTCATTGCAATTAATACTTTAACAAAGTGCTTTTATGCCTTATATGTAAAACATATATACAACTTATAACTTATTGACCTACGCCCATTGGGTCATATTTAAAAAAAAATGTTGGTAATTTTTGCAGACCCATTTGTATTACAGATAATAATTTGAATTCATTTTAAAGCTCAACTGCACGCTCTGCCCCTGCCTCCAGTCACACATCTGATCCAATGGAGACCCATGGCATGTAAACAAGTTTTTTTTTTTATTACTCAAACTTAATTCACAATTAAAGTTAAAGTGGTTCTAAAGTTAAAAGATTTTTTACCTTAATGTATTCTATGGTAAAAAAAAACTTCTGTGTGCAGCTCCCCCTCCCCCTCAGTCCCCCTTTAAGATTACTTGACCCTGATGTGATGGACACTGTTAACGAGAGCATCATCGCTGCTCTCTTTTGCTCTCCTCACTGGTTCAGACACAGCAGGTATTGGCTCTTGCTGCTGCCAATCACAGCCAGGTAGCAGAGAGCGGGGGCAGGCTGAGCCGCACTGTGTTTGTCAATGGAAACACAGAGAGTGGCTCGGGAGTGAGCCTGCATGAGTGCCCCAATAGCAAAAGGCTTGCTATGGGAGTACTCAGCAGGGGGTTGGAGCCAGAATCGCCAGCGGGGGACCCCAGAAAAGGAGAACCAGAGATACAGTGTGCAAAACCACTGCACAGATCAGCCAAGTATAACATGTTTGTTATTAAAAAAGAAAAAAAAAATATTTATGATCACTTTAAGATACCTACTAATATCATTTTTATTATATTATTGTAACACCCGGGCCACTTTCCTCTCCCTTCTTTGGCTCACTCACAGGAGGAAAAGGCGCCCGATGCCACCATGCCCGTACCCTCTGGTTTGCAGAGGTTAGGCACACTTGTAACTTACGGGTCTTGCAGCAAGGTTCTCCTCAAAGTTGGTTCTCGTCCTTTAGGATGTAAAGGACAAGTCTCTATATCCCCAAGTAACTCCAAGGTCCACACCAGTAGCAACTCCAACGTAGAGTTTATTTTTCTTATGCATGAATAACCACAAAGTTGAGAAGAGAGAAAGGTGTTAGAAGAGCAGATCAGATTCAGACACTCCTGGTTTCTTCGCCACTCGAACCCGAGTGGGTATAGCTCACCCGGATAGTCACCCAAGGGCACTAGCAGCCGGCATGTAGCTCGAACAGTCAATCAGATTCCCTTAATGGATGCGATCGGGAGATCCCCTGCCACAGAATCTAGAGTGTCCCGAACCTCCTAATGGTCCCGTTGTTTAAATCCCTTTTCGGATGGATGACATCCCTCCAGAGAGTTACTGGGCCCCTTCCTTCACTGTGATCTCTTACCAGTCCTTTGGAACGGTCCTCCCCCAGCCCCCTCTTCCAGATGCGGGTCCTCTTGCAAGGCGGCAGCCTGGGATTCTTCCTCTCCCGAAGTGGGCTCCAGCTAAAGGTGCTGGGCCCTGAAGTTGCAGTCCCAGGACTAAAGGTGCCTGGGACTTAGGCGCATGTGGCCCCATGACCTGGAGGGCCATACACTTGAACTTGGACCGTAGGTTCTCCCTCCGGGCCTGGGCCCCGGGAATTGCTCGCTCTCTAATGGCGTCCGCCCCTTTTGTACCCTCTCCCGGCATGTACAGCGGGTAGACCACGCCCACTGCACGGCTGCCGAGAGAGGACACCCAATCGCCACTCCATCACCTGTGGTTCAGCCCTGAGTACAAGTGACAGCGCCACCCATACTTCTAAGGGGAACTGCACGCTAGGTAAAGACAGCAGCAAGGCAGAGTCCAATAAGAATTGGAAGATCCGAGCCAACTACCACTCGAATCACCCCTAAATTTAGCATAGCTGCCCCCTAAATTGAGACCCCCTGCTTCATTATTATTATTATTAATATTATTTTTTATTTTGAATAAAAGAGGGGTACAACGTATTAATGGACAGATAAATATATACAATTTTTTGCACAAGGTTAAAACAGCATTGCCCCAAACTTGCAGACTTATCGATTTTTCATCAAAAATGCACTTTTCCTAACTGATAACTATAATATTTGTGACCTTTTTTTACTCACACAATATTGGGTTCATTTGCTAAAGACACACGGGGTTGATTTACTAAAACTGGAGTGTGCTCTGCATAGAAATAAATTGGCTTTTTAGTTTTTTTTTTTTTATTGTATTGAATAAGCTGAAGTTAAAAGCTGATTGTCTACCATGCACAGCTGCCCCAGATTTTGCAGTCACCAGTTTTAGTAAATCAACCTCATAAGTTTTTCACTTTGAATACCTAATCATGTGCAATGCAAGTAAAAAAACTGAAAAACTAACAAAAAAAAAAACATTTTGGTTGCACATGATTTGCTTCACTTAATTTGCTAAGCTAAACAGTCTCCTCCATTAGTAAACACCTGTCCGCCAGAGTAGCAGTATGAGTACCTGCTTGGGCAGTCCATCATGTTCAACTTGAGGTGTCTGCATTCGTTTTTGTTTTTTTTTAAGATTTATTTGACTTTATTTTCACCTGGAGATCCAGCCAGTAAGCATTCCTTAAGTTCCTGTAACAGACCAAGCTATCCACTAAAAATGGCAGTTAGAGAATTGAGACAAACAAATTATTACTGACAGGGTTGCTTATTATGGCCAGCTTTTGTTCATTTATGTAATGTTATGTTATGTTGTGTTCCTGTAACTGCTTAAAGGGCATTCCTCTTTAATTTGTTAGTGAAGTCCATATAAGTCTTCTAGTGCACCCATCACTATACTTTCACCAGACTGACAATGCTGTGCTGACAAAACGTATCTCCAGTGCTCCTCCATCCAGATTGGAGACACCCTAGGACAGGAAGGGGGGGATTTACTAAAACTGGTGCAAACAGAATCTGGTGCAGCTGTGCATGGTAACCAATCAGCTTCCAACTTCAGCTTGTTCAATTTTGCTTTGACAATAAAACCTAGAAGCTAATTGGTTACTAGAGATGGGCCAAACACCGGTTCAGTTCGCACCAGAACAGCCGAAAAAGTTTGAACCCGAACACCAAACTCCATTGCAGTCTATGGGACCCAAACTTAAAAAATAAAAAGCCCCCATTTTGAAGGCTTATATGCAAGTTATTGGCCCTAGAAAGGGTATGGGGATCAGGTACTGCCCTGGGGGACATGTATCGATGCAAAATGTTTTTTTTTAAAACAATTGTTTTTAAAGGAGCAGTGATTTTAATGATGCTTAAATCTAAACAATAAAAAACAAAAATTCCTTTAAATATAGTCCCCTTAGTCTGCCTGTAACGTGTACTTAATGTATGGGAGTGGACGAGTGAGCACCCCCCCCCTTCCTGAACCATACCAGGCCACATGCCCTCAACATGGGAGGGTGGGTGCTTTTGGGCGGGGGTCACCTTGTCCCCATGTTGATGAGGACAAGGGCCTCTTACCAACAACCCTGAGCTGTGGTTGTAGGGGTTTTCCAGCAGGAGGTTTATCAGAAGATCCTGCACACCCCCCTTATGTGAACGAGTATCTACCCATTTACCTAAAAAAGTGTCAAAACTAAATAAAAACAGTAAACAGGTCTTTGATAATTCCTTTATTAAAAAATGTAAAAAATAAAAAAACATGTACCCCGTTGTGATGTGGATCCGACGGCCGCCACCACCGTCGGTCCCAAAAAAAAAATGCTCAGCCGTCAATGAAGGCTGACCGCCTACTGCAGGCGTTTGACAGTTCTTATATAGGTAAGGGGCAGAGCCACCGAGCACTGATCGCTGTAATAATGTCACTGGTCCCAAAATAGTGTCAAAATTGTCCGATCTGTCCCCCGCAATGTCACAGTCAAGGTAAAAATCGCAGATCGCAGCCATTACTAGTAAAAAATAAATAATTGTGTAGCGCCCCTCTACTTTGAGGGGTGCTATGTGCCTAAATGTAGGGGTTGGTCTGAGCTAGTAGCCAGGCTCAGACCGCTTTTATTGATAAGTTCTGTTATTTGTTTCTGCAGGTGTTGTACTGGTGTGCAGTTCCCTGTGGCCTGTAGGTGGCACTGCCATGACAGGTCAGGGTTGAACCACTGGTGACAGCGCTGTGCCTTAGGGTGTCCTCTCTTGGCAGTAGTACAGTGGGCGTGGTCAACCTTCTGTGCATCCCGGGAGAGGATACATAAGGGCAGATGCCGCCTGGAGTTAGTAGTTCTGGAATTCGGGTCGCGTGACCTGGCCCTCCAGGCCAGGGGTGCGCATGTGCATCGGTCCCAGGCACCTTTAGCCTGGGGCTGCAGCTTCGCCATTGGGCCCAGCACCTTTAGCTGGGGCTCATCTCTAAGAGGAGGAATCCCAGGGTGCCCGCTTTAAGAAGAAGAGACCGGGGGAGGACCTTTCTGATGGACCGGTGAGAGTTCACGGTGAAAGAGAGGCCCGGTAAACTTCTGGAGGGATTCCACTATTCATCCAAGGCCTTGTAATGTGCAGCAACTTGCACCTGTTCTTGAGTTACAAGAGCTGAGAAGTTCAGGGCTCAGACATTCTGTGGCAGAGAATCTCCCGATCGTATCTTCAAAGAAACTTAAGTGAACGCCCGAGTGTCATTCCGGATTCTAGGACCGTGAGAGGGGACTATCTGGATAAGCAGAGCCATTGGGGATTGAGTGGTGAGATTAAGTGCCGTGTGCCTGAACCTGCCTCCCTGTTCCTTTATTCTTCAACTTCAACTTTCCTATACAGTTTCCAGCATAAAGAAAATAAACCTTCCTTCATTAAGGTTTAACCTTGCCTGGACATTTGCCTTATTGGTGCACCTACAATACACCTACAATAGACTCTCCCCTACACTCTAGGGGTGAGAACCAGCTGAAGGGAGGTAACTCGCTGCAGGTCCCAACAATTGTGAACACCGCTTAACCTCTTCAAACAAGAGGGTACAGGCACATAGTACGGTGTGCCTTATCTCACAAGTGAGCCAGGTGAGAAAAAGGTCCGTGTTCTACAATAATAAAAATGCCATAAATATTTCCCCTATTTTGTAGGCGCTATAACTTTTGGCAAACTAATCAATATACGCTTATTGCAGTTTTTTTACCAGAAATATGTAGAAGATTACATATCGGCCTAAACTAAGGAAAAAAATTGGGATATTTATTATAGCAAAAAGTTAAAAATATTGTGTTTTTTGCAAAATTTACACTCTTTTTTTGTTTATAGTGCAAAAAATAAAAACCGCAGAGGTGATCAAATACCACCAAAAGAAATCTCTATTTGTGGGGAGAAAAAAATTATAAAAATGTCATACGGGTGATTGCGCATTATTTAACCACTTCAATACAGGGCATTTTCACCACCTTCCTGCCTAGGCCACTTTTCAGCTTTTACCTGTGTAGCATGACATGACCGCGTAGCTGTTATTCAAAATGTTACACAGGTGAAAGCTGAAAAGTGGCCTGGGCAGGAAGGGGATGAAAATGCTATGTATTGAAGTGGTTAAATATTGCGCAATCATGTGCCATGGGGGGGGGGTTCCCCTTAATATCCATTCCAGACCTGAAGGGCCTGGTAATTGAATTCTGGGGAACCCCCACGCTTTTTTTTATTTTTTATCAATGACTTTTGTATGTATTGCCGGGAGCCGACAATTCAATAATAGCCGCGAGTGAGTTTTAAATGACTTTTTTCTTTCAAAAATGACATTTTATGCAGGGACAGTTCTAAGCACGGGAAACATGCGCCACTTTACATGCATATCATACACACCCCCCAGGTACGAAATTTAAAGGAATATTTCACTTTTATTGTTTCACTTTAAGCATTATTAAAATCACTGCTCCCGAAAAAACGGCCGTTTTTAAAACTTTTTTTTGCATTGATACGTGTCCCCTGGGGCAGGACCCGGGTCCCCAAACACTTTTTAGGACAATAACTTGCATATAAGCCTTTATAATTAGCACTTTAGATTTCTCCCATAGATTTTTCGAATTTGCCGCGAACACCCCAATTTGTTCGCTGTTCGGCGAACAGGCAATGTTCGAGTCGAACATGAGTTCGACTCGAACTCGAAGCTCATCCATATCCAGCATGCGGCACCGTACGGACGAACCGGAAGGGCTTTCCTCAAAGCCTGGTCAACAAAAATTTGAAATCCTTCCTTTTCTTCCAGGAGGAAATCACCACTGCCCTTTTATACCCGAACGCCCCACCAGTAAACATTAGATCCGATGTGATTAGCCGACTCTCCGAGCACCACTTCCCAGATAAAATCCCTCCCAGACCAACAGGCCAAAAACGCCAGAAAAAATGCCGGGTGTGCACCAAAAGAGGAGAGAGAAGAGACACCATTTATTATTGTGCCCAATGTCCTTCAGAACCAGGCCTCTGCATAGGTGACTGCTTCCGCCGTTACTATACCAAAATAAAATATGAGTTCACTTCCTGCCATTTACAGTACCTTCACACCCCTTATGCCTCTGCTTTCTCTGTAACTGACCCTGGCTTGTTATTCGACCACGCTTCTGCCTAGCAATTCTGTTTATACCTCTGCCTGATCTGGAACTGACCCTGGACTGTTATTCGACCACGCTTCTGCCTACCGATTCTGTTTATACTTCTGCCTGATCTGGAACTGACCCTGGACTGTTATTTGACCACGCTTCTGCCTACCGATTCTGTACATACCTCTGCCTGATCTGGAACTGACCCTGGACTGTTTGACCATGCTCTTTGCCTGCCTATTGGACTGATCTTGTACCCTGCCAGTGGACTTATGGGATTCATAACACAGGGGTCTCACATATGTGAGGGGCTCCAGAATTGTTTTTCTGGATGAAGAAAACAATTGTTTTTGTTTTTCTCATTCCTAGATTAGGGTCTGGAGACTCGGAGGCTTCAAAGAGATTTGGGTGGGAGAAGCCTCTACCCCTGTCCCCATTCAGTCCTGAATGAGGCCCTACTTCTGCCTGCTGCCTGTAGGACCTATGCCATCATGCCTCTGCCTGTCGCATGAACTGACCACACCACATGGACCTGCCTACTACCAAGACCAATATTTTGGCATTGCTGACAATCTCTGCCTGCACTGACCCTGGACTGTATATGGACAGTATCCCTGCCTGCTGCCTGTACTGACTATGGACAGTATTCCTGCCTGTTGCCTAGACAATTGAATTCGCGTTTGCTGACCAAGTCACTGCCTACTGCCTGGACCAGTGCTATCCTCCTGTGGACAACTGCACCACTAAAACCACAGGTAATCTTTTGTTTACCCTTTGCTCAGCAGAAAGCATTTTGGGGTGTAATTTTTGGTATGTGCATGCTATGTGTCCCTGATGGTGTTCCTTGCATGTTGGGCCTCTGTATGTGGGCAGGCTGTATAAAAGTCTCACACATTTGGTATCGCCATACTCAGGAGGAGTAGCAGAATGTATTTTGGGGTGTCATTTTTGCTATGTACATGCTATGTGTTGGCAATATCTTATAAATGGACAACTGTGCGTAAAAAAATTGCGGTTTCATTTTTTTCCCTCATTTTCCAAAAACTTCAGGAAAAAAATGAACCGTTCAAAAGACTCATTATGCCTCATAGATTATACGTTGGGATGTTAGCTTTCCAAAATGGGGTCACTTTGTGGGCGTTTCCATTGTCCTGGTGCTCCAGGGCCTTCAAAAGTGTAATAGGTGGTTGAGAAATGAGATGTGTAATTTATGCTCCTAGAATGCCTGAAGATGCCATTTTAATATTGGGCCTCTGTATGTGGGCAGGCTGTATAAAAGTCTCACACATTTGGTATCGCCATACTCAGGAAGAGTAGCAGAATGTATTTTGGGGTGTAATTTTTGCTATGTACATGCTATGTGTTGGCAATATCTTATAAATGGACAACTTTGCGTTAAAAAAATTGCGTTTTCATTTTTTTCCCGCATTTTCCAAAAACTTCAGGAAAAAAATGAACCATTCAAAAGACTTATTATGCCTCATAGATTATACGTTGGGATGTTAGCTTTCCAAAATGGGGTCACTTTGTGGGCGTTTCCATTGTCCTGGTGCTCCAGGGCCTTCAAAAGTGTAATAGGTAGTCAACTAGTTAGATGTGTAATTTATGCTCCTAGAATACATGATGGTGCTCCCTGCATGTTGGGCCTCTGTATGTGGCCAGGCTGTGAAAAAGTCCCACACATGTGGTATCGCCATACTCAGGAGGAGTAGCAGAATGTATTTTGGGGCGTCATTTGTGGTATACACATGCCATGTGAGAGAAATAACCTATTACAATGACAATTTTGTGGAAAAATAAATAAAAAATCTTCATTTTGCAAAGAATTGTGGGAAAAAATTACAACATCAAAAACCTCACCATGCATCTTACTAAATACCTTGGAATGTCTACTTTCAAAAAAGGGGTCATTTGGGGAGTATTTGTAATTTCCTGGCTTGTTCGGGGCGTAAGAAATGAGATAGGCCACCAGTACATTAGGTGTGATCAATTGTTTATGATCCGCACCACAGTTTGTAGACTCTATAACATTTACAAAGACCAAATAATATCCACTAATTTGTGTTATTTTTACCAAAGATATGTAGCAGTATAAATTGTGGCCAAAATTTATGAAGAAAAATTAAGAATTTGCAAAATTTTATCACATAAACTAAAAAAAATGTGTTTTTTTTCAAAATTTTCCGTATTTTCTCATTCATAGCGCAAAAAATAAAAAACCCAGAGGTGATCAAATACCACCAAAAGAAAGCTCTATTTGTACGAAAAAAGGACAAAAAAATCATTTGGGTACAGTATTACATGACTGAGTAATTGTCATTCAAAGTGTGAGAGCGCTGAAAGCTGAAAATTGGTCCGGGCACGAAGGGGGTTCAGTGTCCAGTTGTCAAGTGGTTAATAAACCAAGTCCATAGTCTGACCTGAAGACAATGCTATCCTCTAGTCCTGTATATAACAAGAACTTATTTCACTTTAACATGCAATATATATATATATATATATATATATATATATATATATATAATAGGGATATTTTCCCAAGTCTTATGTACACTCCAACATTCAGTTAAGCCATGTTGTGTCCCAAAATGAAAGTGTATTTTTTTTTAATTTGTATACCATGTAGCTATAAAACTGCATGAAACTGAGCACAATTATCTGGCACTGTAAAAAAATTAAATAAAAAATTTGGTCACTGAACCATGGGTGAAGTGCTATTGCAGTGCACGTGTACATATCTTTGTTGAAGCACTAGCTGGGGCAGGAGATTCCATAGATTTTGTGCTTAGAATAGAGATTCCAATAATACGTTTTCATATGTATGCTGCCTTATTTCCTATGACAGCATTGCATATAGTTTTTTTTTTGGGTTTTTTTGATGTGCCGCTTAGCTTGACATATGCACATTGTATTGCTTAGTGAACCGGTCACATTATTTTTTATTTTAGTCTACTTTTTAGAAAGATGTTGATGTACGCATTTTGCAGTGTGCTCTATAGGAACAGAAGGCACAAATGCAGCATTCTTTGGACAACGCACATGTGCAAACTAGGATCAAGCTATTGGCACTGAACATCAGGGTACAATTAAATAGGCTCAGTGTTTGCTGTGCATTCATACATTTACATACTCATGCAATCAAATCATAGTGACTTATTTCTATCTGTAAATCAGGTCCATTGTGTAGGATTTTATCATTATATTACATTTTCAAACTTGAAACATTGGCATGAAAGGATGAGGTTGGCTGAATGCATTGCTACTTTTAGTTCAAACCATGCATCTGAGACTTTAAAGTGGAACTTTCTCTCAATCAACACTGACCTTTTTTTTTTTTTTTTTCATTCAAGTTTTAGTTTATTATCTGAATAGAGTCAGTACAATTTTTACAGAAAAAAGTACAATGTAGTATCACAGTATAAAATGCAAGCGAATAAGTCAAATAACGGTAGATCTCAAATTACAATATTACCATGTTGGAATACATCAATGCAAAGATACCATAAAAACGGAAATGTTTTAAATATATTTATCAAAAATAGGAGTAACCCCCTACCTCTACACCCCCACATTCTAACCTTCCCTTCTTCGAAAGTAAGTAGAAATGATGGCCTATTAAATATCTCAAAACATATGTATATAGTTACCAGAAGATGAGGAGAACCTCCATTCCCCCAGACACCCCTAAAGGGAACATACTGTGCCTAAGAAGGCAAGAGGAGCTCCCCCACCCCCCTCCAAAGCAACCCAAAAACTGTTTTTTTTTTTGTTTTGAGAAAACATATGACCTTAAATCGAGTATATTTAACAGAAAATATAGTAGTCTACTATAAGTTTATCTGGGTGTAAAAAATCCTTCTCAAAATAATAAATCAAAGTCAAATGTTCTGACCCTAAAATAAGAGATCGTTGTATAAACCTGAGAAATCTTAAAACAATCTAGTACAAATACCTATTGTTTATATTCCATATAACAAAAATAAATAAGAATGGGAGAAAGAGAGAAAAGAAGAGAAAAACATTTAGTGTTCAGTAGGAAAAAAAAAAGGGAAGAAGTAGAAAAAGAAAGAAAGAAAGCCTACCTGCTCAATGCAAACATCAATATTCAGCAATTGGTATTGCTAATTACTTAAGGGGTGTAGGAATTCCCAAAAATTGTATCCAAGGTTCCCATATATAATTAAATTGAGTAGATCTGTCCAATGTTGAACTAATAATTTTTTCCTGTTCCATTATCCATGTAACTTTTCTCTTCATATATAAAAGAGATACTGACATTTTTTTCCATGCTTTGGCAATGGTTATTATAGCCCCTGTAAGTATGAATAGAATCAGTTTTCTGGTAACCTTGGGAACCTGTGGTATAAATCCGTTAAGTAAAGCTATCGCTGTAGATTGATGTATTGTATATCCTGTGATTTTTCGTATAATATGGAGGATTTTATTCCAAAATCCTCTGATTTTGGGACATTCCCACCCAATATGAATCATAGATCCTAATCCCTGACAACCACTAAAACAGAGAGGGGATGAGGTGGGATACATAGCAGCTACTCTTGTAGGAACTAGGTACCATCTAGTAAAGATTTTAACATTTGCTTCTATAAGTGAAGCATTAAAAATGCCTTTAATTGATCTAATAAAATTTCCACACCAGTCCTTCAGATCCCAATCACTTTGGAGGTCCTTCTCCCAAGCCAGCATATGAGGCAGTTTAATATCGTTGGAAGCAAGCGACTTATATATAACAGAAATCCCACCTCTCCTATTAATAGCCTGTTCACATCTAACTTCATATGGCGTAGGTTCTCTAGATCCAGGATTATTTCCCCATAATTTATTAGTAAAATTAGAGATTTGAAGAAATCTTGATCTTTCAGTAGAAGAAAAATCAAGATTATCAATGAAATATTGTATAGAGAGAGGGCCTGGTCTTGAGAAAAAACGTCCAATGCGGTACACCCCCTTATCATGCCACCACTTAAAGGAACCAACATCCCCTTTTGAGATAAATAATGGATTCTGAAATAGATCAGCCAATGGTTGCAGCTTAGAGACCAAAGAAGGGAGATTCCTAAGCGAGTCCCACAAAGCTAAAGATTGTGATAGAGCAGGAGATAAAATAGAAGGTCTGTTTTTGGGAGGACACCACAATAAATTTTCCAAAGAAAATTTAGGGGATGCCAATTCTTATATACGAATCCAGTCAGGTTGTTCATTTTTGAGGTATATATCAGACAACTGTGCCAGTCTAGCAGCTTGGTAATACCACCAAAGGTTCGGAAGTCCCAAGCCTCCCTGCTCAGGGAGATTGTACAGACTGCGGGAAGAAAGGCGTGGACCTTTTCTGTTTCAAATAAATTTAAGGATTTTGCTTTGGAAGAGTTTTAGGTGAATTTTTTTAATCGGAATAGGGAGCGAGCGAAAAAGATACAACAATTTAGGTAGGAGGGTCATCTTGATCGAAATAAGTCTGCCAATCCAACTGATATTGTGTGTTCCCCAGTTGCTAAGATCAGCCTCAAGTTTCCTATACATAGGTGGATAATTAGCCTGATATAAATCTTCAAACTTTGAAGTGAGATTAATACCTAAGTATTTAAGGGAGCAAGTACTCCAACTGAATTCGTAATTATTTTGTATGTAGGAAACCACAGAGTCTGGAAGAGACACATTAAGGGCTTTAGATTTGGCCATATTAACCTTGAGACCCGATATTTTGGAGAATTTTTAAAGCAAAGAGTAAATTTCAGATAAAGAAGACGTTGGGGAAGTAATAAACAACAACAGGTCATCTGCAAATAATGCACATTTATGATTTTCTTTTTCACACTGGATCCCCCTGATATTCAGATTATTCCGGATTGCAATTGCTAATGTTTCCATCATAACAGCGAATATCAGGGGAGATAAAGGGCAACCTTGCTGAGTACCTCTACAAATCTTAATGGAGTCAGAGAATAGCCGCTGTAATCTAACTTTAGCTTCAGGTGTGGAATATAGAGCAGATAAAATGCCTAAAACTTTTGAACCAAAACCCCAGCGCTTCATGACTTCAAACATGTACGGCCAGGAAACTGAATCGAAGGCCTTTTGCAGGTCCAACGATAGGAGCATACCTTCCTGTTTTTGTTTACCTACCCATTGGGTTTGCAATATCGACACCAAATCTACCGCTCTCCTCACCTGATCTGGACCCTGTCTACCAGGGATAAATCCCACCTGATCTTTATGGATATATTGCCCAATGAAGGAAGATAACCTATTAGAGAGAATTTTGGTTAATATTTTTAAGTCATTGTTAATCAAAGAAATTGGCCTGTAATTTTCGACTAGACTGGAGTCCTTATCAGGTTTTGGAATAACGGATATATATGCCATGTTGAGCTGTTTACCTATTGGATGACCTTCAGTCAGAAAATTAAAAAATCATGAAAGATAGGGTGTCAGGGTCTCTAAGAATGTTTTATAGTAAGTAGGAGAAAAACCATCAGGTCCGGGAGCTTTATTCGTTTTCAATGTTCTAATAACTTCTGAAACTTCTGTCATAGATATGGGAGCTTCTAATTCCTCTCTATGTATATCTGCTAACGGGCAATTGTTAGCCATCTAGGAACTCCTCTATTCTATTGGAGGTAGAATGTCCTTCAAAACTATATAAATTAGAATAGAAATCTCGAAAGGCTGTCATTATATGCTGGGGGTTTAGTGTAAGAGAGCCATCAGATAATCTGATCTTGGGAAGAACTCTAGATCTGAGTCTAGGGGATAATTTATAAGCTAACATGGGACCTATCTTATCCCTCATTTGATAAAATTTGGCCCCAGACCACTTAACAGAACTATCTGCCTTCACCGTGAGAGCCAGATTCAGAGCAGCCCTAGCAGCATCTAATTTGGAGGTAGGAATACCACATGGATCCTTTTTATGTTGTTTACTCAATGCTACAAAGTCTCTTTCTAGTCTTTCCACCTCCAAAGTCTTCAATTTTTTTTGTCTAGCTGCAATCTGTATTAATTTGCCTCTGACGGTAACTTTGTGTGCCGCCCACAGAATTTCCGGAGAAACTTCCTCCCTGTCATTATGTTCAAAATATTCCTTAATCTCACGTTCAATTTCTGTGGCAATAACAGGATCCTTTAGTAATGATTGATTAAGAGTCCAATGGGATACCCTTTGAACCATACTATCACGTTTCAAAGACAGTAGAACCATAGAATGGTCTGACCATGCCACGTCTATAATAGAGGAGGCAATGGCAGAAGGGATATGTTGAGTAGAAACCATTATGTGATCTATACATGAATATGCTTGGTGGGGATTTGAAAAGTGAGTTAAATCTTTTGTTTTTGGGTTCAGCTCCCTCCATATATCTGTTAATCTGGATCTATGAAGTAGGCGAGCAATTTGTGTACTAGCCCTGGTTGGACGGATCATTTTAGTCTTTAATTGTTTAGATTTATCTAGCCCTGTATCAAATGCTATGTTGGAATCTCCTCCCATAATGATAACTCCATCCATCAATGGCTGAAGAGTTTCAAACATTTGGTTAAAGGATTTATTTTGTCCTCTATTAGGAGCATAATATGATATTAAAGTATACAACCTCCCATCTATTGTACCTTTTACCAATAGGAATCTCCCCTCTGGGTCTCCACATTCCTTCTGTAAATTAAACTTGCAGTGTTTACAAAATAAAATTGCTACTCCCCTGGTCTTATTTTCAGCTTTGGCTAGATGAAACACTGGGAAGTGGGCATGTAAAAAAGTGGGGGTGTACCGCTGTGGAAAATGGGTTTCTTGTAAAAAAACAACATCGATGTGGTGAGACCTATATTCCTGAAAGGCCTTCCGTCTCTTAATTGGGGAGTTCAACCCCTGTGTGTTATCAGTAATAACCCGAAGAGGAGAAGAAATATTATTAGTAGCAGCCATGGAAAAATAGAGTAAGATCAAGTAATTCACTGTCCCAAATAATACTCAATCTAATATAAATCCTTAATAAGAAAGAATTATTCACCAAGTTTGGATTAGCAAACTTCAAACATCCCTCCAAAAAAACTCTCATTGGCAGGTAGGCTAAGAGAAAGAAAAAGACAATAAAGAAAGAAAAGAAAAGAACAAAATCAAATTCACTCAGAAGCAATACATAGTATATCAAAAGGCCAAATAATGGCCCAGAATGAAGGGAGGAATAAGACTTCCTTCCTTCATTCAAAAAATACTCATTAGTATAGCCCATAAAAAGGGCTAAGTACCCTCCTCTCAGATCGGTAAAAAACAACCGATCTAAGAAGTGGGTGGCACACCGGCCAGTGACAGCCTCTCAAAAATTGTGAAAACATCAAACTAAAAGCGGATTCATCTTAGATAAACCCAAAGTCCATAACAGACTATATTTTGTTTTCTAAAACACCAAGAAAAAAAAAAAGGTTTCCTTTTTTTTTTCAATTGCCACCTGAGATATCAGGTAGAGAAGATAAAGTCAAAAAGGAACTTATGATCTCTTCAGGTAACAAGATTATGTTTAACTCTCCTATGTTTGACTTTGTTCCAATTAGAAGAGGTTGGGTTTATAGGAGAACGTTTGATAGAGCCTTGTTGGGCAGGTGTAGTGTCCATGTCCGGTTCCATAGAGATAATCTTCAGGTCCAGCAAAAGATGTTCACCTTCTTGGAAATTATGAACTGCATAGTGTTTGCCATTAAAGGATCATTTTAG
Source organism: Rana muscosa (assembly GCA_029206835.1). Lineage (NCBI taxonomy): Eukaryota > Metazoa > Chordata > Amphibia > Anura > Ranidae > Rana > Rana muscosa. The sequence goes on along the minus strand of CM055122.1, from coordinate 1,104,422,875 downwards.
AGCAAAAGGAAAAGACCATCTGTATTTTATGTCTTTTTTGATAAGGGACGCCAATAGAGGTTTTAGGGATCTTCTTCTTTGAATAGTATAAGGAGAAATATCAGAAAATATTTGAATAGTGGCTCCCTGGTATTGTAATAGTTCCTGTTGGTGAGATTTCTTCATTATGTCCTCCTTTATAGAATAATAATGTGGTTTAACTACCACATCCCTTGGTAAACCGTCCTTTCTAAGTGGTCCCAGTGACCTATGAGCACGGCCCAATTCCAACTTGTGAGCAGGAATAGATGGTAATAGGATTTTTATGACATCCTGTATAGCAGCATGTACATCAAGGATAGTTTCTGGCAATCCCCTGACCCTAAAATTGTCTCTCCTGGAACGGTTCTCAAGGTCATCAATTCGTGCCTATGCTGTTTCCAGCTGGTCCTGCATGAATTGTAAATGTTCAGTATTCTGGTCAGTTTTTGCCACAGTGATGTCTACCTTGTGCTCAATATTTTCAATTCTACTACCAAGGGACTGAAAGTCAGCTTTAATTTCACCAGTATTTCTTTCAGCATTTAGTGCTAATCCTTTAACCAGCATTTCTGATATTCTCGTGAATAATTCAGATACATTGAAAGTTACATCAAGAGCCTGTTCAGCCTGTGTATGTACTGGGATAGGAGCTAGTGTAGAGACCTCTATTGGGGATAAATGGATAAATTCCACAGGGTTCTCCTGTTCCGTGTATTCAGGAGAAGTGATAGAAGGACAAGTTACAGAATCAGGAGTCTGAGAAATAAAAGATATAGATGAAGGAGCCAAATGCCAAAAGATATAGATGAAGGAGCCTCAGATGAGCGTCTGAGGTACAGCGGCCATCTTGGAAAAATTCAGTTTCTCCACAGGCTTTTTAAAACGTTTTTTGCCTCTTTTAGAATATTTACCCGGCATAGACAGGTGCTCTGAAGCTTCCGCTAGTGTTGCCCGTTATTCACATGCGACAAGGGAGTCTGTAACCGCTTGTATCTCTGCTGTATGGCCGGCGGTGAGCGGAGCTCCGGTCCTAAGCTGCCATCTTAGGAGCTCCCGCGCATGCGCCTCTTCACTGACCTTTTTTAATACCTATACTGCTAGCATTAGTAAATAGATAGGAAAGTATATAATATTTACTGGTTTTAATTTTTAATTTTTTTTGCATTACTTCAGTTACTTCCTGGTTTCCAGGCCTAGGCAAACGATGTCACACATCCCAGGAATCTTCAGGAGTGGAGGAGGGGTTTTATCAGCTAAGCACACCCTCTTGTCTGCATGATCGAGCTAAAGGCCGATAGATTCCAGGAGGTAAAGACTAAGTAAATTATCCGCCCTTACACAAGATGGTCATGAAATGCTAGGGGGTGTATTTAAATGTGAATTCTCAGTAAAATAAAGCATGGAGACATGGATGGATGAGCAAGTTTGCTTTGAATATTAAAAATGAATGAAATAGCATTTTTGGTTTGTGGTGATCAGATGTAGTGTAATTCCACTTTACCCTCCCTAGTGGTATTCCCGAGTCAGGCTCGGTGTGAGATTTCAGTACCATTAGCGGTAACCCCGAGCCAGACTCAGGCTGCATCGCAGTATCCAGTGAAAGTTACTTACCTTGTTCCCTGGATCCTACGATGTCTCCCCGCTGTGTGTGCGAGCGGTCTCCTCACTCGATTCACACAGTGCCGAGCTCCGTTCCCTGCGACGTTGCGGCGCACAGGGGCGGAAATCGGTGCCAAATTCCAAAAAGTAAAAACGCAATACACATACAGTATACTGTAATCTTACAGATTACAGTACTGCATAAAAAAAATTACATACCCCCTTTGTCCCTAGTGGTCTGTCCAGTGCCCTGCATGCACTTTTATATTATAAATACAGTTTTTTTCTGCCTGGAAACTAGAGATTGTCAACCAAAAAGTGTCCCTTTACGTCAAAAGTGGTTTTAGACCAGCTAGAAAACAGCGATAATAAATTAGAATCACTTGCAGAATTGAGCGATAGCAATTTGTGGGGAAATTTGTCATCAAACACTGAAAGTAATGACAGCGACAATTCTGCAACTGAGCAAATTTCAGTGTTTTGGATTTGATTACATTATTGAATAATTTTTATTATTATTATATTATTATTTGTTATAATTAATTATAGTTATTTATTATATTATAATTTATGATTTTGTGTTTTAAACTTTATCATACCTGGGATGTCTACTAGACTCCTGTTTGGACAGATTTAATTGTGTTATTCCTAAGAATTACAGGCCTACAATGTAAAAATTTCCATGCAAAATAATTGTACCGCTTTCAGCACCTAAAATCTGACATAATCATACCACCAGGGAGGTTAAAGTGGTATTAAAGTTTTTTTTTATATAACAAACATTTTATACTATCATGCTGTGTGTAATGGTTTTGCACAGAGCAGCCCTCATCATTCTCTTCTTAGGTACCCCTTTCCTGGATCCTCCTCTTCTCCAAGTGCTCCCATAGCAAGCCACTTGCTATGGGGGCACTCGTGCATGCTCGCTCCTAAGCCCCGCTCTGTTTGTCCATAAGACACACAAAGAAGGGGGCTTGGCCCCACCTCCACTCCCTCCTCACAGGTTGTGATTTACAGCAGTGGGAACCGAACACATTTTGATCCATCCATGGCCGGCTTAAGTCTTGCACCATTTTAGCCAACAAGCGATGTAGAAAGATTAGAATCTAAGTGCTATCTTTCATTAGCTAACTTGAGTTATTAAAGCTGCAAAGTTTGAGAACCTTAGAAGTCTGAAGAAGGAACCTAAGGGTCAGAAAGCTTGCATTTTAATAACTTAGAGCGGAGTTCTACCCAAAAGTGGAACATCCGCTCATTTGTCTCCCCCCCTCCGGTGCCACATTTGGCACCTTTTGGGGAGGAGTGGATACCTGTCGTATTCTGTCCCCACTTCCAGGAGTCCGAGATGCGGAGAATTACATAACAGCTTGGCTCCCTCCTCCTTCCCCTGCCACCGGGCCAGTAGGAAAGTGCAGTGGTGTCTCACGCATGCGCAGTAGAGACCCGGTGTGAAGCCATAATGCTACACTGCTGGGTTCCCTTACCCACAATGGCGGTGGCAGCACTCAACAGCTGATGAAAACATCAGCTGCTGTGCCGACATCGCTGGACTCCAGGACAGTTAAGTGTGTATGTGTAGCTGCTGGCTTTTAATTTTTGCAGGGGTGGGCGCACCTCTGCAATATAGGGAAATAACAGCTGCGGGGTGGGCTTTTTGTTCTGGGATGGCTTCATATGACGTCGTCCCACTCTTGCCACACTTGCATGCCCGTGGGGTGTGCAGTGCGGCGATTGGCGGCATACTGTGTCCCCAGGAAATGTGTATCCCTGTTCTCGGTAAAGATCCCTTGCCGTTGCTCTTTACCCATGTGATCAGCTGTGTCCAATCACATCTAATCATATGTAAACAAGGAAATGCCAGTTATCAGCTTTCCTTTCCTCTCACTGACAGTGTGTGAGGTGAGGAGAGACGGTCAGCAGTATTTCTGCACAAGGGAGACCTGCATAGATAATCAGGGCACTGATTATCAGTGCCCTGATTATCAGTGCAGCCCAACAGTGCCCACCAGTGATGCCAGTTAGTGCCCATCAGTGATGCCAGTTAGTGCCCAGCAGTGATGCCAATCAGTGCTGCCTTTCAGTGCCCATCAGTGCCACCTATTTGTGCCACCTATTAGTGCCCATAAGTGCCACCTATCAGTGCCCATATGTGCCACCTATCAGTGCCCATCAGTGTCACCTATCAGTGCCCATCAGTGACACCTATCAGTGCTCATCAGTGCTGCATATCAGTGCCACCTATCAGGGGCCGTCAGTGCTGCATATTAGTGCCTCCTCATCATTGCCAACTCATAAGTGCCCTTCAGTGCTGTCTCATCAGCGCCCATTAGTGCAAATTATCAGTGCCCATCAGTGCACATCAGTGAAGGAGGAAAATTACTTATTTACAAAATTTTCTACCAGATACTAAGAAAAACATTTTTTTCAAAATTTTCGAACTTTTTGTTTTATTTTTTTTAGCAAAAAAAAAACAAAAACACAGTGGTGATTGAATACCACCAAAAGAAAGCGCTATCTGTCTCAAAAAAAGTGATAGAAATGTAATTTGGGTACAGCGTTGCATGACCGAGCAATTGTCATTGAAAGTGCAACAGCACTGAAAGTTAAAAATTGGCCTGGGCATGAAGGGGGTAAACATGCCTAGTATTGAAGTGGGTAAACTACAAACTGTCTGGGTAATTTTTTTTTTTTAACCACTTAACAACCACCTGCCGACAAATAACGTCGACAAGGTGGTTGCTTAACTCTGGGAGGACGTTATATAACGTCCTCCCAGAATCGCGCTCCCGCGCGCCCCCTGGGGCGCGCACACGGGAAACTCCGTGACCGCTCTGGACCCGGCGGATCACGAATCGCGGTAAATCGCCGCCGATAGCGGCCGTTTACCACGTGATCGCTCCGTCAAATGACTGAGCAATCACTTGTAAACAGACCGGCGTCATTTGATTTGATTCGATCGGTACAGTGTGAGAGGAGAGGGGAGGGAGCGGATGGCAGCAGCAGCTCTGTGGGCTGGATCTGTGACAATTGCAGTCACAGATCCAGCCATCCATCCATCCCTGCTCAGCCATCCCTGGTGCAATACCCTGCCAATACTCTGCAATACACCCTGCCAATACTCTGCAAAATACCCTGCCAATACTCTGCAAAATACTCTGCAATACCCTGGTGCAATACTCTGCAATACCCTGGCGCAATACTCTGCAATACCCTGCGCAATACTCTGCAATACCCTGCGCAATACTCTGCAATACCCTGCGCAATACTCTGCAATACCCTGCGCAATACTCTGCAATACATATAAAACAGTATCATATAAAACTAATAAAAAGTTCAGAATAAAACTGCAGCAGCGCTACGAACAAAGTTCAATTGTGCGTCTTCTATGATAATCGCTTATATAGGTGATGAGGTAGTAAATGGTGAATCTAGTTGTAATATATCCAATTCATAATCTTAGTGCTCCTTTCACCAGTAGTGTATAACACCGCGTGGGGGGATTTTTGAAAGTCCCCTTTAGGGGGCGCACTCACCAGATGTAAGATAAATAAAAGCCTAGATCAACATTCCTCCTTCAGCAATAATATAATTGGAAATTATCCTTCTCCGCCATAGACAGATGTCAAATCAGGTATGGGTATAGAAAAGATATCCTCCTCAATCTATCCTGTCTTCTTATCCTCAGTGATAGAAAAAAGGTGCCACTGGCATATATGTGGAAAAAATACAAACTACATAGGGTAGTACTGTTTGACCATTTAATAAATTTAATCCCCAGGTAATCCCTTAGTTACATATATGCGTACCACAAAGTAAAATAATACAGGCGAAAAGATAAAATGAGCGCTACAGCGCCGGACACTTGCCCCTGATGAGCGCCACGGTGTATTTCCCTCGGCACTTCCTTGTTCGGCAGGTCCTGGAGCGCATGAACGTCACTTCCGGTTTGCTGGGTTGGTTGGCCACGCCCTGACGTTTCGTCACTTCCTGACTTCCAACCAACCCAGCAAACCGGGAGTGGCACCTTTTTTCTATCACTGAGGATAAGAAGACAGGATAGATTGAGGAGGATATCTTTTCTATACCCATACCTGATTTGACATCTGTCTATGGCGGAGAAGGATAATTTCCAATTATATTATTGCTGAAGGAGGAATGTTGATCTAGGCTTTTATTTATCTTACATCTGGTGAGTGCGCCCCCTAAAGGGGACTTTCAAAAATCCCCCCACGCGGTGTTATACACTACTGGTGAAAGGAGCACTAAGATTATGAATTGGATATATTACAACTAGATTCACCATTTACTACCTCATCACCTATATAAGCGATTATCATAGAAGACGCACAATTGAACTTTGTTCGTAGCGCTGCTGCAGTTTTATTCTGAACTTTTTATTAGTTTTATATGATACTGTTTTATATGTACGCTTGATTTTTTAGCAGCTGCTGTTCTTTTATATATATGTTTTATATTTATATGCTCTTAGGTTCACATATTTATATATTTATATATATTTATATCTATTTTATACATTTTACTATTGTTTATATCCTTATGACATAACATCCACAAGCGCAGAGTGATACTAGAAAGGAGGGCCAGATTATCATTTTAGTATCTTTTTACACAATACTCTGCAATACCCTGCAAAATACTCTGCAATACCCTGCGCAATACCCTGCAAAATACTCTGCAATACCCTGCGCAATACTCTGCAATACCCTGCGCAATACTCTGCAATACCCTGCAAAATACTCTGCAATACCCTGCGCAATACTCTGCAATACCCTGCGCAATACTCTGCAATACCCTGCGCAATACTCTGCAAAATACTCTGCAATACCCTGCGCAATACTCTGCAATACCCTGCGCAATACTCTGCAATACCATGCGCAATACTCTGCAATACCCTGCGCAATACTCTGCAATACCCTGCGCAATACTCTGCAAAATACTCTGCAATACCCTGCACAATACTCTGCAATACCCTGTGCAATACTCTGCAATACCCTGTGCAATACTCTGCAATACCCTGCACAATACTCTGCAATACCCTGCACAATACTCTGCAATACCCTGCACAATACTCTGCAATACCCTGCAATACCCTGTGCAATACCCCGTGCAATACCCTGCCATACTCCGCAATACCCTGCCATAGTCCGCAATACTCCGCAATGCCCGGCAATACTCCGCAATGCCCACTTCCCGCCCGCCGGCCGTCATATGACGTCCTTGACTTTGTACGGGGATATCTGAATGATGGGTGCAGCTACAGGCATCATTCAGATATCAGCTTTTTCAGCCGGCGATTCCCTACACCATAAGAACAATCATAGCGGCTGTTCCGCTGCTTGATCATTCTTACGGGAGGCGAGAGGGGATGTCCCCCCCTCCCGCTGCCCTCCGGTGCTTCTACCGACTCACCGCTACGATCAAAGCCAGGATTGTTTTTTTTTTTTTTTTTTCAGGCTTCCCAGCCTAGAGGTGAGATGTGGGGTCTTATTGACCCCATATCTCACTGTAAAGAGGACCTGTCATGCCATATTCCTATTACAAGGGATGTTTACGTTCCTTGTAATAGGTATAAAAGTGATCAAAAAATTTTTTGGGGCGGAAAAACATGTCAAACTAAAATAAATAAAGTAAAATGAACAATAAAAAAATATATATTTTTTTTAAAGCGCCCCTGTCCCCGTGAGCTCGCATACAGAAGCGAACGCATACGTAAGTCCCGCCCACATATGAAAACGGTTTTCAAACCACACATGTGAGGTATCTCTGCAAACGTTAGAGCGAGAGCAATCATTTTGGCCTAGACCTCCTCTGTAACTAAAATCATGTAACCAGTAAAAATATTTAAAGCGTCGCCTATGGGGATTTTTTTAAGTAGCGAAGTTTGGCGCCATTCCACGATTGTGTGCAATTTTTAAGGGTGACATGTTAGGTATCTATTTACTCGGCGTAACTTCATCTTTCACATTATGCAAAAACATTGGGCTAACTTTACTGTTTTTTTTTTTTTTTAAGCACAAAACATTTTTTTTCCGTAAAAAACGCGTTAAAAAAATTGCTGCGCAAATATCGTGCGAGATAAAAAGTTGCAATGACCACCATTATATTCTCTAAGGTCTTTGCTAAAAAAACATATATAATGTTTTGGGGTTCTATGTAATTTTCTAGCAAATAAATGATGATTTTTACATGTAGGAGAGAAATGTCAGAATTGGCCTGGGTGCTCCAGAACGCCTGAAGGTGCTCCCTGCATGTTGGGCCTCTGTATGTGGCCACGCTGTGTAAAAGTCTCACACATGTGGTATCGCCATACTCGGGAGGAATAGCAGAATGTGTTTTGGGGTGTAATTTGTGGAATGCATATGCTGTGTGAGAGAAATAACCTGCTAATATGACAATTTTGTGAAAAAAAAAAGAGAAAAAAAAATCTTGATTTTGCAAAGAATTGTGGGAAAAAATGACAACTTCAAAAAACTCACAATGCCTCTTTCTGAATACCTTGGAATGTCTTCTTTCCAAAAAGGGGTCATTTGGGGGGTATTTGTACTTTTCTGGCATGTTAGGGTCTCAAGAAATGAGATCGGCCGTCAGTACTTCAGGTGTGATCAATTTTCAGATATTGGCACCATAGCTTGTGGACTCTATAACTTTCACAAAGACCAAATAATATCCACCAATTTGTACTTATTTTTACCAAAGATATGTAGCAGTATAAATTTTGGCCAAAATTTATGAAGAAAAAATAGTAATTTGCAAAATTTTAAAACAGAAACTAAAAAAAAATCATTTTTTTACAAAATTTTCAGTCTTTTTTCTCTTATAGCGCAAAAAATAAAAAACCCAACAGTGATTAAATACCACCAAAAGAAAGCTCTATTTGTGTGAAAAAAAGGACAAAAAATTCATATGGGTACAGTGTTGTATGACTGAGTAATTGTCATTCAAAATGTGAGAGCACCGAAAGCTGAAAATTGGTCTGGTTATTAAGGGGGTTTAAGTGCCCAGTGGTCAAGTGGTTAAATATACATAACAATCTTAGTTTTATTCATTTGAATTATGCTGGAAAGGCAAATTAAAAGTTAATTCACCAGAGCTCAGTAATAGATTGATCAGGGATTAAATTACTTGTGTCCCTAACAGGAAATCAAGAATCCATAAGTTGGTCTTAGGACAAGTTTGAGGATCAGGAAGAAAGAATTGAATATTGAGGACATTCGTTTCCTAATATCGGTCATCTGCTATAACATTCTCTGCAACAGAGTGCCTATTTCCAGTCTTACATAAAAAAAAAGAAGAAATAGGAATGAAGAGGGTAAAGTAATATATATTGTTTATTTTTATTATTATTTTTTCTTTATTAATTTCCAGTATATCAAAATACAAAACATTAAAAATAATTTTTATTTTATTTTTTGCAATTACATTTACTCAATCCCTCCCTCCCCCTCCACTCCCCCCTCGCCTCTCCCTATCCCTACCACCTCTCTTTATTCTTTTTAGTTCCGTACCTTCTCCCTCATCTTCCCGCCTCCCCATCTCCTACATTCCCATCATTCCAGCATATCTCCTTGTTTTCTTAAACTCTGTCCAGCTTTCCCACATATATATCAATTTTTCGATCTCATCTTCCCCACTATATCGTAAATATTCCATTCTATATGTATTTTTCACTCTTTTAATCAAATCTCCTATTGTAAGGCTTTCACTTTCTTGCCAATGTTGTGGTATCAAATATTTGGCTGCATTCATCGAGTGTGGTATCACTGTATTCTTATATTGTTTTATTTGGCTTTTTACCCCCATGGAATAGACATAGCCATGGGTCTTCAGGTATTTCTATATTTGTAATCTCCTTTACTTGTTGCAACACCTCTCTCCAAATTTTTTTGTTTTTGGACAGTCCCACCATATATGGGTAAGAGTTCCCATTACTCCCATCCTCACCAACAATATGGTGATTTCCCTGTTTGATATTTGTGTGCTTTATCTGGTGTTATATGCCATTTTGTCAGACATTTATAGTTCATTTCTATGGTTGTTAATATCTACTGCGGAGCTGTATATCATTTTTAAAATTTTTCCTAAGTGTTGTTTATTCACTCGCGTTCCTAATTCTTTTTCCCATTTTTCCAAGTATGGCATTATTTCTGGTCCAGCCATTGTCACCAATATCCTATAAATCTGGGAGATACCATTTCTTGTATTTGTTGATATACACAGATGCTCAAAGAGCAATAAATCCTCTCTGGATCTTATTGGTTGTGGTGGTGTTGCGACAAAGTGCTTTAACTGTGAATACCGCCATTCATCTATCACCAATATTTCTATCTTGTGCCTTAAAGAAGTTGTAAAGGCAAAGGTTTTTTTATCTTAATGCATTCTATGCATTAACCTCCCTGGCGGTATGATTCTGTCAGATTTTAGGTGCTGAAAGCGGTACAATTATTTTGCATGGAAATTTGACGTTTTATATTGTAGGCCTGCAATTCTTAGGAATAACTCATTTAAATCTGACCAAACCAGAGTCTAGTAGACATCCCGGGTATGATAAAGTTTGAAACACAAAATCATAATTATAATATAATAAATAACTATAAATAATTATAACAAATAATAATATAATAATAATAAAAATTATTCAATAATGTAATCAAATCAAAAACACTGAAATTTGCTCAGTTGCAGAATTGTCGCTGTCATTACTTTCAGTGTTTGATGACGAATTTCCCCACAAATCGCTATCGCTCAATTCTGCGAGTGATTCTAATTTATTATTGCTGTTTTCTAGCTGGTCTAAAACCACTTTTGACGTAAAGGGACACTTTTTGGTTGCTATGGACAATCTCCAAATTCCAGGCAGAAAAAACTGTATTTATAATATAAAAGTGCATGCAGGGCACTAAACAGACCACTAAGGACAAAGGGGATGCGTAATTTTTTTATACAGTACTGTAATCTGTAAGATTACAGTATACTGTATGTGTATTTACTTTTTTGAATTTGGCGCCGATCTCTGCCCCCGTGCGCCGCAACGTCGCAGGGAACGGAGCTCGGCGGCACTGTGTGTGAATCGAGTGAGGAGACAGCTCGCACACACTGAGGGGACACATCGCAGGATCCAGGGGACAAGGTAAGTAACTTTGCCTGGATACTGCTATGCAGCCCGAGTCTGGCTCGGGGTTACCGCTAATGGTACTGAAATTCCACCCCGAGCCTGACTCGGGAATACCGCCAGGGAGGTTAAGATAAAAAGCTTTCTGTGTGCAGCAGCCCCCCTCAGCCCCCGAACACTTACCTGATGTCCCTCTCTGTCCAGCGATATCCACGAGTGTCTTAGCCATCCAAGATTTTCCCTCCTGATTGGCTGAGACACAGCAGAGGCACAAATGGCTGCCGCTGCTGTCAATCAAAGTCAGCAAGCCAATCAGGGGAGAGAGGGGGTAGGGCCGGGTCTGGCCTCCTTGTCTGAATGGACACAGGGAGCTGGGACTCCGCTAGGGTGCCCCCATAGCAAGCTGCTTGCTGTGGGGGCACTGAACAGGAGGGATGAGCCAGGATAACAGAAAAGGGTCCCGAGAATATGAGGATCTGGGATGCTCTGTGTAAATATACAGCAACAGGCCAGGTAAGTATAACATGTTTGTTATTTTGTTATACAAACACAATGGTGATCAGAATGAGTGACAGAAAGTACTTACCAATAAATAAATAACTTAATTAACACTTGGAAATGGAAAAAGAGGTTCTACAATAAAAGCTTATCTTTTCACATACAGTGCTAAATTACTTTTTTTTTTTCTAAAGTGTTGTTTACAATATAGCAGCAGTTGGATATACAGTATATTTAAAGGTATTTCAATTCATGCACATTTATTTCATTCATTTGTTTCATTTATTTATTTATTTTTGTTCAGTTTTCATAAGCGCAGAGTTGGGAGATAATTTTATGTATATAAGTATAGTGTTTCTACAGAACTTACAAATAAAATAAATAAATAAATTATAATAATAATAATATCACCTATAGTAAGCACATAGGTGGCTCTATGGATGATTTAGATGGTTTGGGGTATTTTTGTGTGTTTATACAGCTATGAGACGCATATTATTATATGTGTATGTTGTTATTTTGTCATCCTACAGGGATTGTTTTCTCTTTTTTACTCCAAATTCTTTAAAAACAATCTTACTTTTTATACATGCACTTACTCTATTTCTGCCTCCAAAGTCCATGAGGGGTTCTTTTGTGGTATGCACTCAACCTAGCTACTCTTATCACCCATCAGTGGCGGTGCGTCCATAAGGGGCACATGTGCGCCACCTCTAGCTCCTGGCACCGCTCTATCACCATAGATAGATTCATGCACTGCATGAATTTCTATGGTCGCCGCTGACACTCCCTATTCAGGTGTCCGGCCCCTTTTTGGGCGCTGGGCACCTGAATTACAGTGTTTTTTGGAAGCACCTGATTAGAGCCGTAGGCGCCCAAAAAGGTGAACAGCGGGCGCCATGCTGGGCGCTCGCTGTTCACTCAGCATTGTGTTAGCAAAGCTTTGCTAACACTGAACCGCCTCTCAGCCAATCAGGTGCTCGGGTCTGTTACCTGTTACCTGATTGGCTGAAACATCAAGCGCTGTGATTGGACGCCTGATAGAGAGAACGGAAGAAGACATAGAGGAGCTTGGTAAGTGCCAGGCGATGCACACTGGCAGCATTTGATGGGGCACAGTAGCGGCAATTGATGGGCACACTGGCAGCATTTGATGGGGCACAGTAGCGGCAATTGATGGGCACACTGGCAGCAATTGATGGGCACACTGGCAGCAATTGATGGGCACAGTAGCGGCAATTGATGGGCGCACTGGCAGCAATTGATAGGCACACTGGCAGCAATTGATGGGTACAGTAGCTGCGTTTGATGGCACAGTGGCTGCGCTTGATGGGCACAGTGGCTGCGTTTGATGGGCACAGTGGCTGCATTTGATGGGCACAGTGGGTGCATTTGATGGGCACAGTGGCTGCGTTTGATGGGCACAGTGGCTGTGCTTGATGGGCACAGTGGCTGCGCTTGAAGGGCACAGTGGCTGCGTTTGATGGCACAGTGGTGGCAATTGATGGACACAGTAGCTACGTTTGATAGGCACAGTGGCTGCGTTTGATGGGCACAGTGGCTGCGCTTGATGGGCACAGTGGCTGCGTTTGATGTCACAGTGGTTGCGTTTGATGGGCACAGTGGCTGCGCTTGATGGGCACAGTGGCTGCGTTTGATGGCACAGTGGCTGCATTTGATGGTCACAGTGGCTGCGTTTGATGGCACAGTGGCGGCAATTGATGGGCACAGTAGCTGCGTTTGATGAGCACAGTGACTGCAATTGATGGGGTTTTTTTTTCAGTTTGTTTGCACCCCCCAAAAAAAATTTGAGCACCAGCGCCACTGTCACCCATAGTAATGTTCTTAGTCGATCACAAATGCATATAATTGTGTTGATGCCATCTATTGAATCACATGACTGGTGCACAGAATGTTTTCCCCATTATATACTTTCTATTTAAATAAATTAACATCCAATAAACTGTTAAAACATTTACAAATGTGTTTATGACCACTATTTAATAAATAATGTAGACAAGTAAACCATTTATTGTGTTTTGTGACCCTTTAATGTAGCATTTATCACATTTATACTCACATTGATTTTAAACATAAACATCAGAGAGGGTGCCCAGAATCACATATCCCCCATATGATGTACATACTTTTCTTCTGGCTCTTTGCTCAACAACAGATGGTAACCTCTGAATTCAAATTACAGTGCATTTAAAAACAGCACTTTTAAGTAATGGAAAGCTCATTTAAAGTTCACTTAAATTGAAACCTATATTTTATATTCTGGGGACCACAGTAAAAAAAAAGAAAACATTTGTTTAATGTTGTATATTTATAAAGCTGTAATAGCAAGTTATCAACGGATGCCCATCTTGAAACCTGGCCTTTAGTTTAGATTACAAATATATCACTGACTTCCTTAATGGGTGGAGTGTTTCAGTGCTAACCTTAGGATAATCTGCCATCATGGATAATCTGCCATCATAGCTATAACAATTGTGCTGACAGATGCAGACAGAATAGAGAAAAGGACACATGCTGACTTTGTTTCCATAGGAAGAAAAAAAAAGAAGCAGTTTCACCTGCCGAGCTAACAAGAGAGGCCTGGATTCCTTCCAAACTAGCTCATTAGATTATATGCATGCATGACTTGTAACTGACTTCCCATGTTTTCTGTCTAAGGTAGTATAGAGATTACAAAACAGTATTATTCAAGTGTTGCACTGGTGATTTTATTTAGCTAGCTGTTCCCTGCCGAATGGGTCTGCAGTTACATTCTCAAAAACATTGTCTTTCAATGAAGGAGTTAAATTAAAATATACCCTGAGCTCATATACCAGATGCTTAAAAAACGAACAAAAAAACAAACAAACAATGATATATGATTTTCTTGTGCTTTGTTTTATAAAACAGAGAAAATCTTTTAACCCCTTCATGACTGAGTTTAAAAAATCTGCAACTTTGACACGTTTTAGTAAAACTGTAAATTTCATCTAAGCTGCTTAGTGTATCCAGGTCAATTATACATTGTTTTTGTTTTTTTCAGGATGAATTTGGCTTTCATTTGATGGTAAATGGTAATGAATATATATAGATTTTTTTTATTATTATTATCAAAAGAAAACTGACAAAAATTGTATTTTCTTTAAAACATATATTTCTTGCTAGTACCTATAACCTACCACCTAAGTACAACCCAAAATACATTTTCCTGCTGACGATCACAGCAAAATCACAAATATCTATGTTATTTGTTGTTTGTACCTGTAGTAGGGCCCGGAAACAATTTGCACATGTTTCTTTTTTAATCCTAACTAAAACACAATAAGGCCTCGTACACACGGTACGAAAATCAGAAGAGAAAAGGCTGAGGATGAGCTGTCTGCGGATTTTCAGATCGTTAGCACGGTGCATTCGACAGACGATTTGATTTTTACATCAGACAAAAGCTGGATTTGCAGGCTATAATTTTTTTGTCAGATGGGAACTCAACGTCTGATTTTCAGATAGTCAGTACAGAAATCCGTCACACAAAAGTCGAAAGTACAAACACGCATGCTCGGAATCAAGGAACGACTGGGAAGAGTTTGGTCTTGTAAACTACTGTTCGTAATCTAGAATAAAATTTTGTGACACGGCAAATGATGAAATGTCAAAATTCTCATCTTCTTTAATGGGATAATAATGTAGCATGTAGTTATGCCAAACGTATTTTAAAAGACATTTGCTTTGTACAATCTGAAAATCGCGAATCAATGCTAACAAAACATTTACTAACACAAAATTAGCAGAAGGGGCCCAAAGGGTGGCGCTAGAAAAATGAACTTCCTCTTTATACTCTCATAGTATGTCACTACGTTCGTGTTTGTCAAATGACAATTTGCGTATCGTTAGTATGCTAGACAAAATCCTGCACACCCCCTTTTGACAAAAATCAGACGTTTGGTCGTCCAACAATCAGACTGTGTGTACAAGGCTTAACTGACACCGATACTATAGTAAATAAAATGTACCCACTTCCCATCCAGCCACTGTACATAAACAGCTAGACAGGAGCAGTGCCCATGCGGGTGGATGTACTCATATTTCCCTGCATCCACCATTTGCGTGTAGTTCTTGGGGGGTGAGTAACGGCGCAATATTTGCCTGGCAGAGAAAAGGGAGCCGCTCAGGTGTAGAAATCCTCAAAATTACCTCCTCATAGCTACCTAGTGCACAAATTTAATCTAATATATACCCTAAGAGGAGGGTCATGTGATCCAACACCAAGTGAAAGTAATGATTCAGTGATTGGCTGTGAATGAGGTGATTCAAGTGAGAGAGGAGGGTGTGGTCCACCAACCACTGTGATATGAAAAAAAGGGAATCCTTCTCAAACAAACGCAATCAATGAAAAAGAAAACACATATATAAAAAGCCAATCACTGAATCATTACTTTCACTTGGTGTTGGATCACATGACCCTCCTCTTAGGGTATATATTAGATTAAATTTGTGCACTAGGTAGCTATGAATAAGCACTAGTACAGTGTGAAACGCGTTAGCCAGTTTTTTGACCAGTGTGACGTGATGTGCAGTGTGTATTTGGATCCCTGAATTTTAAAATAAAGGCTTTTATTTTTGGAGTGCTGCTATCCAGAAGACTTGTTTGTTCCTGTTTGCAATATTTGCCTGCCCGCTGTGTCCACAGGACACATGAAATACTGATCATTGTACTCAGCAGCTGTGAGCATTTCTGGTACCATGTGATCACTGTAACCAATCAGCGGCCACATGGACAGTAGCAAACAAGATGTCATTTCCTGGTATCATTGTTTACTACTGAGGGATCTCAGTGATCAGCCACAGAGATCACATAGTACAGGGCCATTCACAGCAGTCATGTAACATGTGATAGATGTGGCCAATCACAGCTATCACAGTATGTCAAGTAATTTTGGACCGACTCTCGTTACAAGTCAAGATATTTTATTGCATATGCAAGAGAAATGGTTAAATGTATATCTTCTGCTTCAGAGATCCATTTCTGCCTGTCATAGATTTACATTCAGCTTTTATAACCCTTAAACCTTCCCTTTTCCTGCTCGTAACGTCCTGACCATGTATAATTTCAACCTTTATTCTGACGTTAGCAGGAAATAGGGAAATATCCTTTTTCAGCCAACACCTTATGACAGGAAATTTCATACAATGAATACATAAATTATCTCATGGTTCGCAGCCCATATTTTGACAGATGTAAGAGTCAGCACATCTTTGCACAATAGAATATGGTCATATGACTTATTCCAGTAATTAGGGCTATTAGAGCTTATTCAGCATATTTAAGTATTAATAGAGTTATATAAAGCAAACATTTTAACTTTAGAAGATATAGTCATATTAATATGCATATTCATAGTTGACATTTAAAGTATAATTTCTAATTTCTCTAACAGCTGCCCCCTTTTATACTTATAATGTCAATAATTCAAATATCCAGGTTCTTTATTTTTACCAGGTATTATCATTTAGACAAATAAGTCTTTTGAAAGGACTGTAAGTTCATCTTCATCAGGTTCCGGGTATAGTTCAGTGTTGTTCTGAAAAAACATAGTCTTTGTTAGTGATGTGTCAATCAGTCTTTGAAGAATTCCTCTAATACAAGGAATGCAGCAACATCCACACAGCGTAAGGACCGTGGCTGCCATGACAACAGAGATGAGCAAACCTTTTGCAAGATCACCCCATTTACCAAACCATTTTTCAAAGAGTCCTGTTAAGGGGTTCTCTACACCAGAGTTCTCAGTTAGTTCCTGGGATAACATTTGTAGGCCTTGCAAAGCCTTGGTGATACTTCCATCAGGTGCCGTATTATTTGGAATAAAAGTGCAGCAGAAGGTGCCGAACATTTCGCATACCCCGCCCCTTTCTGCCAGCAACATATCCAATGCTATACGGTTCTGCCACGCTGTCAAAGAGGTGGCGTCCAATTGTGCTGCTATACCTTTGATAGCATCTCTGGTGTAATTCACAAACCTCTGCTGGTTGTAGTAAATGTAGTTTATCCAGTCGACATTCTTATTGGGCTGTACCCATAGGAAGAGTGAGGTGAGTCCTGCTGTTACTTGATTCTGTGCTTTAAATTCATCCGGAACTCCTCGTGGAACACCTATTGAGTCTATATATACCTGGTTGTCAAAATGATTCTGGACACTTAAGTCTCTTAAAATAGTGTTTACCTGTTAGTCTCATCAATTTATTAGTCATAGGAACAATATAAAAGGGAAGCAACAGGCGGGTAAGGGCACAACTACCCTCCCATCTAGGTGGCAGTCTGAGCCTTAGTTTCTTGTCCCCACACAGCCACCAAACATCAGCTAGTTGCCGTTTCTGTTCCTGAAACCATTTTAGTTGATACTTAATGTCTGTAGTTGATGTTATGGTCGCACAGTATTCAGGAGATAGAGTGCCAACCTTTGTACCATCCTTATCTTTGTTAGAGAAACTAGAAAAATTTCCTGGTAATGCTTGTAGTGAAGGGGGTGTACTTTGCATTTTAGTTTTAGGGTATCTCTTTTTCTCATTTGCACATTCAGACCCAGTAATATTTTCTGAAAACAGTCTTATTATGCAAGCTAAATCTGTTTCCTCTTCAGGGAGAGGAATGGTAGCTAGTTGTGGTCTTGGGTTTGCACAAGAAATACAATCACTTAACCCCTTAGATTGAGTTGTGTATCTGACCCATTCTATCCACTAATTTTTATCTCCAAATCCTGTTTCTATACTTAATTGTTCCTTGTAAGTAAAATCTGTTTTAAACAAAGAGGTATTAAGTTGAAACTGAGTTGGCTCGGGGGCTGGGGTGTTCTGACCAGGGGTTACAACCTAAATAGTGATTCTCCCTAGTAGGTCAGATATTGTACCATATACCAATTAGTTGTATTGTTTAGTTTACAAAATTGGAGCCATTGTTACTGTAAATCAGCGCGGGGATCCCTTGTCGTGGAATCACCTCTTTGATTAGTACTTTGGCTACTGACTGTCCATCCGTGTGCGCCATAGGAAAAGTTTCCACCCACTTTATAAACCTGTACACAATAACCAGACAGTACTTATTCTCACATTTGTTCAATTCAATAAAATCCATGCATATTGTGTGAAAGGGATAAGGGGGTTGTGGGAAATGACCCCTTAAGGCTCTTAGGGCACCTTGTGCATGGTATCTGTTACAAATCGGATATGTGAGACAAAATTTTCAGAGTAGTTTTGTAAACCCATATGTTGTGTACACCCAGTACCATCCCTCCTTTTGAGGTATGGGCCTACCCATGACTCAATAACACAGCATACGTGAATAGTGATGTAGATAAGTTAGGTTTACCTTCTGTACATGTGTATATACCATTGACCAGTGTTGACCCTGTATATAACCACTTTGATTTTCACCTGCCGGTGATGTTTTCTGCATTTCTGATAACCATGTTTCATCAATAGCTCTCTGTACCTCATCATTTACTTGGGAACTGTATATGTTTGTCATTGCTGTCCTTCAGAAGCTTCCTTTGCTGTCTTGTCTGCTAGTGCATTCCCTAGGGTAATTGGATCTGTTCCCTTTCTATGTGCCGCACATTTACAAATAGCCACTTGTGCTGGTTTTTGTACATATTCTAGAAGGGCAAGAATGAGATCTCTGTGTGATCGGTTTCCCATGGCAACGTAATCATACCCCTTTTTTCCATTGCTGGGCAAATATGTGTAGAGAAAGCGTATTGGCTGTCAGTATAAATATCTATTTATTTTTCCCTTCCCCTAGACTGCAGGCCCTTGACAGGGCTATAATGTCAGCTTGTTGTGCAGAATAGGAACTGGGAAAAGGTCTAGCTTCAATGACCTGGTCATGTGTTACTATAGCATAAGCCGTTTGATTTATCGTTTTTTCTACACGACCCATCAACAAAAATGTCAGCATCTAGAAAGGGAACATCAGTGATATCCTTCCTAGGGAGTACCCGTTCATCAATTTTGAGCTGCACAATCATGTGGATCCCCATCACCAGGTGTTGGCATTAGTGTAGCAGGATTCAATGTAGTACACTTCTTGATTGTAACGTGTGGTTGTCCCAGAAGTGTAGTCATACATGATAAATGCCTGACTGGAGATAAATAGGAGATTCTGTCTTATAGTAAGATCACCTAAATAACATGTGAGACCTTTAAGTACCAGGGGTGGAACAATACTATCAATGCAGATGACCGTATGGCCAATGAGGCTGCTACTACAGCTTGTACACAGTGGGGCAAATTAGTTAAGTAAAATGCAACTAGTTTGTGTTCGTTCTCATAAACCTGAGTGAGAGCAGAAGTCATGTACCCCTCTTTACAATCTACAGTCTGCTAAAGGGTTTCTACTGTAATTGGGTAGGCTAAGCACAGAGGAACCCACAATGAGGTGCTTCACCTTTGTAAATGCATCCTCTGCTTGCACATTCCACTGGATGGAACCTTTTGCAGACATTTGTGTACCATAGATGAGATCAGAAAGAGGCACCACCTCCGTAGCATAATTAGCTATCCATGCTCTACAGAAATTTGCCATGCCAAGAAATTACATCATTTCTTTATTTTTACGTGGTTTGGGGGCTTGAAGGGTGGCCTCTTTTCGGATCTCATCTGGATGTCTGCCTTTTTGAGATATAATGTAACCCTGGTATTTCACCTTGGTTTTCAAAAGTTGTATTTTATTTTGCTAACCTTGTGACCTTGTTCTGCGAGGAAATGCATCAGAGCCAAGGTGTCAATTTTACATTGTCGCTCCAGAGGAGCCGCTACCAGAATGTCATCCACATACAAGAGAATTTGACTCCCACTGGGAGGTACAACTCGAGACAAAGCATTGAACATTTCTTGTGAGTTTTCCCTTGTACATAAGTGCAAACCAGAACTGACTGTCTGTCTTAATTAGCCCTACGTCTGTCTTTCCTTTTGATCACAAGAAATCGGGGACGTCTTTTAAGGCATCCCCTTCCCCTCGGGTCAAAAAGTGTCAGTCACTGTCTTTTGTCAAAACTTCAATCACGCAAGTTCTGGTTGTACATTCAACAAACCACGCTAATCTGTACTTCTGATTCCCTCTGGATTTCAGTTCCTCATCTGTTAATTTGACCCAGTCTGTGATAAGTTCTCCCAGCTCATGCCATGATACCTCAGAGTTCCGCGTGACCGAAACATGAGGTACAGTATCCTGCCTGTATATTTGCAGAATAGGCTGTGGTAGGAGACAAGTAGCCATGTTATTTCCTTCCTTATCACAGTACAGGTATCTTAAGAGCACTTCAGTGTTAGTGCAACTCATTAACTGTTTCTCATAAGACCTATCAGGCCCAGTGGTCCTTTTGTAGTAGATAGTGCAATAGAGGTTCGCCTGGACCTTGTACCTTTCCTCACAGGCTCTTCAATTATTTCTGTCAGGGTTTTGGGCATCTTTAATCCCTCAGTTTGTAAATCCAAGCTGTACCAGTATCAGGGCTCATTATCCACAGCTGTGATTTGTTTTTCACACAGCCGATGGGCTTTGAGGCCCCCCTCCACTGGTACGACAGAAATATCAAGAGCATGCAACATGTCTCTACCCAACGAATTAACAGGACATTTAGTTGACATTACAATTTTACACTGAGCCTTTTTACCTGTCTGTGGATTTTCCACAGTAAGGCCTTCAGACACGGCCTCCTGGTGCATCAACCCATTTGCAGATTTTACATATACTAAACCTTTTCCCTTTACCCCTGGTGGCATATCCAGCGGGTGTATCAGGGTCCTACAAGCCCCAGTGTCACAGAGAAATGTTACCCAACTACTCTTTGCAACCCAGGTTATTTCTGGCTTGGCTTCAGCATGCAAACAAGTTTCAACATTACACACATCCAAAATATCAGATTCTTTCCCATCCTTCTGCTTCTCTCTCTGCAGACACACTTTTACCATACAGGAAACACTCCCCCCTCATCCTTTTCTTTACTTTCTTTTTTGGTTGGAAGTGTCCCTCAGCATGCCTCACATACTTGATTAGCTCCTAGAGTCTGCAGATCCTATGGTTAATCATGTGTTCGTTAACAAAACTTGATATAAGGACTAGCAGCCCCTTCAGGATTGCATTCTTTAGCTGTTGTTCATATGGGCTATCGTTCACTTGATCTACTGGGATTTCTATCCCAGAGTGGTTTTTAAAATTCTTCTTTATCCTAACAATGAAATTATCCACTGTTTCCTCTTCTCCCCATATACACTGATTTATAATGGACCAGTCGACTTGACGTATCCATCTATCCTCTCTCTATCTTTGCTATAAGAGCATTTCTTCTGTTTTTGAGTGCTGCATCATCCTGAGGCAACACCCCTCCCTGGTTGTTTAATCCACTCCAATCTCCCACTACATGATGCCAGTCAGGTCCCAGTACCTGTCTGGTGACCTGCTCTATTTCCCTCACATTGAGATGATAGCTAGCAACCATTCCCATGATACCATCCCTGAATTGAGCTATGTGGACCTTGGGATTGCTGTAAGGAGGGTCAGCGGGGTAACTTGTTGCATACCTCTGTCCCATCTGGTGGTGGGGACTGCAGGTCTGCAATAGGGAATTGGGAGCGGGTGGTGAAGTCAGAGGGGGAGCAGCGTCTGTCGGTGGGATTGGAGAGTCCTCTAAAGGGTGTGTAGGGGCTGTCGGGTGCATTAGGTTTGTCGCATTTTGTTCAGTCAATACTTGCTGCACTAAACTTCGGAGGACGGTCATATTATTGTCCTCCTCTTTGTCTAAAAACATAGTCTTTTTATGATTTTTTTTTATGATTTTAACCTACAGTTAGCCTCCTCAAGCCATTTCTTTGCCTGGGGAAGACCTAATTTATTCTGTTTCCTTATTTTTCTTTTCTTTTTTTTTTTATATATATATATATATATATATATATATATATATATATATACACATATATACATACATATATATACACATACATACATGCCGGCATAATTTTTATTTATTTTTTAAGCTTTCTACACAACACAGTATTACACAACAATCCTTATTTAAAAATGCAACAAAATCATACTTTGTTTTTCATGTCTTAAGGAGTTTCACATTCTCTTTGTCTAGACTACACATATACTTTGCATCATCATTCAAACCATCAGACTTTCCATGGATCATACTCATTTTAACGTGCACACGGAGTTTTTTTTGTAAGGTCTTCTCACACTGACACAATACCTGCACACAGTATCTTATCACTTCTGCAGCTACTCACAAACTTTCTAGTCGTGACATATCACTTCTAGATTATTGATCTTGTGTGCTGCTATAATACTGGTGTCTTGTCTTCTTACTTAATGTTTTTTTTCATTTATAGGGAGAATGAACAGAATTACAAGGCGAACGTAAATTCACCTGACTGGTCAACCCCCCCTGATCAAAACATTAATATTTCAGTAAACTGTAGGGAGCATGAACAGAATTACAAGGCGAACGTAAATTCACCTGACTGGTCAACCCCCCCTGATCAAAACATTAATATTTCAGTAAACTGTAGGGAGCATGAACAGAATTACAAAAGAGACTTAATTTCTCTCGACTGTTGTTCCCACACGTTATCAAAACATTAATATTTGTTGATTCAACGGTATTTATAAATGCCTGTACAGGTTTTTTACACAACATACGAGGCTGGCTGAGCGCAAGGGCTCGTCAAATTACCTCTATTTGTTACCTGGAAATCTATCAGGCCATACCTTTGTATCAACAGGGGTTCATGTTTTTGATGTAGGAATATTTATGTGTCCCCCACGGGAATTCCTGCAGTTTACAAGGCTGTCAGGACCTAGGTCCTTTGTCGACAAATTTCCTTTATCTGCACCCGGGTATTGGAATGGGACCATACTCCTATATCAAAGGGATTTAAACTACGGACGTATCTACTTATATTCCCTCAACTTGGATAAAGCAAAACATATACACAACAGATAAACATTCAATTAATCTCTATATTAGATGTATGTAACAAAATCCCTTAATTCATTAAATCCCTAATCACATTTAGGCCTAAAAGTATAATATAATAAATGAAAATATCTTACCTTGCCCCGAGAGCGGTCTCTTGTGCTGATCCGGTAAGTCGCTGCCCGGGAGGCACTAGTTCAGTGAGCCGGCCTCTGTTAACGTCAAATTTAAGACGGAGGACTTACAGTTTTTTGCCGTACGGACATCGGTTCACTGGGTTGTTGGCTAGTGCTTTCCAGGAATTTGGACTTCCGGCTCGAAGGACCAAAATGTCAAGTAATTTTGGACCGACTCTCGTTACAAGTCAAGATATTTTATTGCATATGCAAGAGAAATGGTTAAATGTATATCTTCTGCTTCAGAGATCCATTTCTGCCTGTCATAGATTTACATTCAGCTTTTATAACCCTTAAACCTTCCCTTTTCCTGCTCGTAACGTCCTGACCATGTATAATTTCAACCTTTATTCTGACGTTAGCAGGAAATAGGGAAATATCCTTTTTCAGCCAACACCTTATGACAGGAAATTTCATACAATGAATACATAAATTATCTCATGGTTCGCAGCCCATATTTTGACAGATGTAAGAGTCAGCACATCTTTGCACAATAGAATATGGTCATATGACTTATTCCAGTAATTAGGGCTATTAGAGCTTATTCAGCATATTTAAGTATTAATAGAGTTATATAAAGCAAACATTTTAACTTTAGAAGATATAGTCATATTAATATGCATATTCATAGTTGACATTTAAAGTATAATTTCTAATTTCTCTAACACAGTATTTCTCAATGGCTGCAGGAATGCAACCGGAGAGAGTGAGAAATGATTGCTTCTACAGCCATTCTGAAGTAAAAGTATCCACAGTGTTAAAAAAAAAATAAAAAATGACCATCCCCCAGAGCAGTACAGTGTTGCTATGGTGACTATGGTGCTTGGGTGACAGTATGCAAACAATTTGTAAAGAAGAATATACAGTACAAAATGTAAAAAAATAAAAATACATTTTTTTTTCTTTTTAATTCACTGTCCCCAGTCAGTGTCCCTAATCACTGCCACCTACTCAAAGTATCACTGATCACTGCCACACCAGTTATAGTGTGCCTAATCACTGCCACACCAGATGCAGTTTTTCTGATAAGTGTCACACCAATTACGGTGCCCTAGATCAGTGTTTCTCAACTCCAATCCTCAGGGCGTCCCAACAGGTCCTGTTTTCAGGCTTCCAATTATCTTGCACAGGTGATCTGATCAGTTTTACTGCCTTAGTATTTACCACAGCCGTTTCATCCGAGGGAAATCCTGAAAACATGACCTGTTGGTGCGCCTTGAGGACTGGAGTTGAGAAACACTATCCTAGATCACTGTCACACCAGTTACAGTGTTCGTGATCACTGCCACACCAGTTACTGCATCTGTGATCACTACCATGCCAGTTGCTGTGTCCCTGATCACCGCCACACCAGTTATGGAGGTTCTGATTATGGCTACACCAGTGAAGTTCCTTACCTTTCTTGGACCTTACAATCAAGAAAGATTTAGATGGCACAACTTCTATGGATCTTTTTAGAAAACCCACTGCTGGGAATTCCCTGTTGCATGTGGGGAGTGAGCATCCCAAGCATGTAATTAGAGGAATCCCTGTTGGACTTTGCAGGAACTGTTCCAACTATGAAGACGTTGAAACACAAGCCAGTCTCTCGAAAGACAGATTTGTTATTTGGGGCTACGCTAAAAAGTCTTTAAAATAAGCACATCAGAAAGCCAAGTCCAGCCCTTGGGAACTCCTCTTGATCCTAAGGGAACAGAAACAGGAGAGACCAAAAGTGAGACCTATCCTTCAGTTCAATAACCAAAGTGATGAAATCAGGGGGATTATGCAAAAACTCTGGCATTTACTCACTGACAACATCCTTAGTCACTTTGTAAATGACCACCCACGCCTGACTTTAAAATGCAAATGATTATTGAAAGACATATTATTTTTTACTAATAAATTTTATTTAAAAAAATGTTTTACCCATATTTATTTATATCATTATAATTTGTTATTATGATTATTATTATTTTGTGTTGAAGATGATTTTCCTCTTCCTGGGCTGCGTTCCCATTGCTTTTGATGTTCCTGTGTCGCTCTAGCGTGTGTATATTATGCATATCTGACCTGTATGTGTTTGAGCTTATATGTGCCTCTAGGGATGCGTCACTTCTGGGATGCCTGTGCAGCGTGATTTCACTTCCGGCGCGGTGGCCATTTTGACATTTAGATGAAGCCGCATGGCGATACCTAGTAAAGCAATATTGGCTGAAAGAACCATGACGTTTTCTCTGTTCCAGCTTGGACCGCCCTTGCATGTAATTGATAAAAGGTGCCACCTATTTGTGAGTTCTACAATGGGGAGCGGTAATTGCCCAGCCTCCTTGGGTGTATACTGTGTCTTTGGCGGACACGCCAAGATGTGGCTTTGGTGGTTGTTCCCTCGGGAAGCCCAGGGACTATTTAATGGGTAGCTTGGATTTGCCTATACCTCCCTTTTCATTATGGCTGTTTGATGTAGGTTATTGGAACGCTGACTGAATTTCACTGGTTAGGTACAGTATGTGTTTGTTTGGATTTGCTAACTCTGTGTGGGGGCCATGGGTGTTGCATTTAGAGGTGTGGAGATCTTGGTCAGACAAAACGAGAAAGGGAACAGCGCCCTCTAAATGCAGCAAGTAAAAACAGTTTTTAATTTAAAGATTAAAATACACTCACATTTGAGCAGCGGTAATCAAGCGTGTCAGGGGTTAAAAGAAACTTCATCCGCAGATCCTCAGGTGTGATGGTGGTTTCACGGGCAGTTGGGCTGGAGTCCTCAATCCTGTGTCTCTTCCTGCACTGGATGTTGAGCAGTGCCGGCCGGAGGGAAACTTGGATCTGGACTGTGTGTGCTCCGTGGGGTCCTGGGGTCATCACTTCCGGGTCAGAGGTATGCGGGAGGTGCTTCACGTTCAGGACATGCATGTCCCTTCATCAGGCTAGTGTGGCGGCCATCTTAGGTGTGGTAATTTATACCAAAGTGAGGAGGGGTGGGCGGGTTTGTCTTGTATTTATGGCAACCATGGTGACCGCGCAAGCTGGGGCATGCTGTGCACGGCGGGGATCATACTGGGCTAATAGATCGTGACACTCCAGGGAGGCAATGGCACAGGATGAGCCAAAGAAAAAAAAAAATATATATATATATATATAGAATAAATAGCTTGGGCTGCGTATTTCATGTGTTCTTAAGAATTATACATAGTAGACTGCACACTATATACTATAAATTATACTACATAAAACAAACTATAAACTATATTCTGGTTCTATATTGATACTTACGGCCAAATACTGGGAGTTTAATAGGAATCGTAGGGATATGATAAAAATATCTATATAGAAAAATAAAAGGTTATTTTTTAAAAAGGGTTTCTTTAAAAAAGGGGTTATTTTACAGAATTATCTAATAATGAAGAAGATAACGATAAAATAAAGATAAAATAAAAATAATAAAAATAATTAAATAAAAATAAATATAAAAATGAATATAAACTTGGAATTAGAAAAATAAAATATGATACATGAAATATGATATAGGATCTGAAAAAATGAACCATATGGTACTGGGGTTATGGCACTGGGGGTGTGTACGTAATGGATACACGCAGGACTATGTGTATGCATCCATATGCACATATTCATATGGGCGCATGCCCACATGAACATATGGGTGCATAAATCTAAAATGTTAGGGAAATATAGATTAATAGGATAAGGTATACATATACATTAATTTGATAGGTACATGAGGATATGTACGTGCAGATGTATACACACATGCATACATATATACACACACACACACACATGTGTGTGCACACCCGCACATATACAGCAAAAATAATAACTACATAAATGCATGTATATAAGGCTATAGAAAAATATAGAAAAAAAGGTGTGTAAAATATGGGTGATTTCTGGGAGTGGTGTGGAAATTGCTTTTTTACTTTTAAGGCAATAGGGGGGTATTGGGTCACAGCAGGATGTTTATTTCTATGCCCTCATTGAGGCCTCCAGGCGATAAAGTATCCAAAGTATAGATCCAATAGTTCTCTCTCTCGCATAGTCTCTTGTATCGTTCAGCGGTGGGGAGGGTGTGGGGTATTGATTCAATCACCACTACTTTTAGTCCTATAGAGAGTTGTCTATGATATTGCTTGAAATGTCTGGGTACACTATGCTTATCTGAGCCCTTCTCCACTAAATTTCGGTGCTCTCCAAAACGTTTTCGCAATGTTCGTATGGTGCGGCCTACATAGAGCAAGCCGCAGGGGCTTGTGAGGCAGTATATTACATACTCCGATCCACAATTGAAAAAATCTGGAATGGTATACAGTTTTCCATTATGGGTGAAGTTTTTTTGTCTATGTGTGACGTGTGAACAAGTAAGGCAGAGGTTTTTTTTACATTGGTACATGCCTTTAATGTCAAAGAACACGGATGGTGCACTAGCCGTGGGGCGCAGTGGTTTGAGTTTACTGGGGGCTATTTGGGTTTTGATGTTTTTGGCCCGCCTGTAAGTTACTAGGGGTTTTTCACTGAGGACGGACTTAAGGTGTGGATCTTCATTAACAATAGACCAGTGCTTTGCAAAGATTTTTTCAATTTTTTTGAATTTGTAGTGAAACTGAGTCACAAATCTGACTGGTTGTGTAGTGTCTCCTGTGTTTTTGTTGGTTAAATCCTCTTTGATGGTCGGTATATTGGCAGTTTGATAATGTTTGTAGGCTTCATCTACAATCGGGTCAGGGTAACCCTTTTCTTTGAATTTTGTCTTGAGAATTAGGCCCTGAGTATTGTAGTCCTGTTCGCGGGTACAGCTGTGTTTTAGACAGCAGAATTGGCTTTTTGGGATATTTTTTACCCACCGGGGGTGATGGCAGCTGTTATAATGCAAATAGGAGTTTCCTGCGGTGGGTTTGGTGTAGTTGGTAGCACAAATGGTGTTATTATGGTGGAATAATTCTAGATCTAAAAAGGCCAGTTTATTGCTATCAGATACTGAGGTGAAGGATAGTCCCATGGCATTGTCATTGCAGTGCTGGACGAATGGGGGGATAGATGACTCAGGCCCATCCCAAATAATAACAATGTCGTCAATGTATCGCCCATAATAGACTAAATGGGATGTGTGTGGGTTATTGTTGAAGATGTGGCGTTGTTCCCAGTAGCCCATAGTTAGATTGGCATAGCTAGGGGCAAAATTAGCGCCCATAGCTGTTCCTTGTATCTGGATGTAAAAGTCTCCTTGGGATTCAAAATAGTTGTGGGTGAGGCAGTATTCCAAAATATCCATTAAAAATTGTGTCTGACGTGAGTTGAGTAAAGGTTCAATATTGAGGTAATCTTGTATGGCCATGAGTCCGATGTTATGGGGAATCGAAGTATACAAGGAAACGACATCTAGGGAAAGCCACCGATAAGTCGGTTCCCAGGTATAATGTTGCAGCATATTGAGGAGGTGGATGCTGTCTTTGATATAGGAAGGTAGGTTTTGCACTATGGGTTGTAGGAAATGGTCCAGATAAATGGAAAAATAGCTAGTGACGCTTTCCATTGCTGCGACTATTGGTCTGCCAGGGATTTTTTTTTGGTCTTTATGTACCTTTGGTAAATGATAGAAGTAGGGTCTTTTATAGAAGTCATGCCTTAGGTATGCAGCTTCATGTGCTGTAATTACACCATCTGTAGTGGCTTTATTGACAATGTTATGTGCTTCGATGGTAAAAGTCGGTAATGGGTCTCTAGGGAGTTTCCTATAGGTGGAACCATCTGATAGGAGTCGGGCATTCTCCGTTAGATAATCGGTGCGGTCCTGGACTACAATTCCGCCACCCTTATCTGCAGACCTAATGACAAGTTTTCTATTTTCTGTGAGTAGTTTTAGGGCTCTGCGTTCTGCGTTGGTGAGATTGGATACAGGTTTGGTTCTGTTAGTGGTTTCGTTGCACATTCGTAAAATGTCTGCATAGACAACCTGGTAGAAAGTTTGGATGAAAGGACCTTTGGCAAATGTCGGGAAAAAGATGGATTTAGGTCTAAACTTAGTACGTTGGGTGGGTGGAGAGGAGACAAGGTGTTGTGTCAAAGTTTCCACAAGATGATCAGTATATAATTCCTCTAGTTGGTCCAATGCCCTTAACTCGGGTGAACCCAGAATGGTGGTGGTGGAGGAATCATCATTAGGGGAGTCTTCAGTGGGACTATAGCATATGGTATTGTCACTGTTGTCATCCAAGACAGTATTAGAGGGCTGGCTGTGTTTCTTGGATGCTTGCATATTATAGTAACGTTTTATGGTAACGTTTCTAATAAATCTATTGAGATCAAGAAAAATGGTGAATGGATTTGGCAGTGCTGAGGGTGCGAAAGTTAGGCCCCGAGCCAGCAGTGTTAGCTCAGGTGTGGATAAGGTATGATTTGAAAGATTGAAAATTTTTATAGTCTGCGTACCTTCTCCCTCCCCCTTGTGTCTGCGTCTCCCCCCTCTTCTGCCTCTGTGGAGAGCTTTCTTTTTGGGCAGGAGAGGAGGGGGACCACTAAAAAAGAAGAAGAATCAGAGGCCGCAGAAGTGTCGAATACAAGAGTGGATGTTGATGGCGATTTAGTGTTGCCATCACTGGATGGGGGAACAGGCTGAGTAGTTGACTCGTGGTTCGAATCAGAAGGTATATCATTTACTGCTGTGACCCTATCAGACTGTATGGTCGATGTGGGGAGTGGTTTTAGGGTGGGGGGTTTGTTTATTTTGGTTATTTTTGGAGGTGGAATAGTGGGCTTGGTGGTGCAGGAATCACGCACCAAGTGTGGATGAGGATGGGAAACTAGGGACATAAGAGGACATGGATTATTAGCAGATGATGGTGACCCACTGCGATTGTTGTGGTTAGGTGGATGTCTTAGTTTGGTAAAGGGGTGAGGAGAACGGTTGGGCCTCAGGGCGATAGTAGGTCTGGGTTTACAGTTCATCAATGGGATAATGATATGGCTCCCTGGCCTGGGTGGGGCAGACATCTGGATGGAGAAATTGGAATCTTCATGTGGCCTTAGCGGTTTTGTGGCGGGTCTCTGTTTTTTCCAACAAAAAAATTGATCAGTATTATAATCATCAAAGTCTCTACGTATCTTCTGTAGTTTGTTTTTAATGAGGCAATCCTCTTTATATTTGGTGTTGAGTTTCAATTTTTTATACCAGGAGGTGGGCAAGGAGGGGATGTGAGATTTCAGATCTTGTATTAGTTCTAATAGTTTGATAGTAAGAATGTCATATTGGTTGTTGCGCTGTCTTACAATAATTTCCATCCATTTCTGTGTGCAAAACTCAGAGATGGTGGACCATTCAGAGGCTAGATCTACACTCAAAAACGAGCAAGTCTTTTGGTTCCTGAGTCCTCTGGGAGAAATTTTGTGGTGTAGATATAATTCTTAAAAGAACCTATCCCACCACTGTTGGTTGATGGCGTTGATGGTATCTTCTATTTTGCGGAATTTGGCGCATGTGTGTCGTATGTCGTGTGTCGTATACGTATGTCGTGGGACGGATGTTGTGGAGAGAAAGTATCCGTCTGGGAAAAATTAATATAGTTCATCCAGAATTGTGTACTTGACTGTTTCTATTTTGAGTATAATTTCCATGGTTGCCTGACCAGAAGGTGAAGGGGTACAATGAATTGTACAGGGGTGGGTGATTTCAGCAAATGTATAAATTGCAGTTTTAAATGTTCAGAGTAGATAAATAATTGTTGCAGCCTATGACCAATGGCAGCACATACCCATGTACTTCTTAGAGGAAATGAAAAACAAGAAAAAGTTTGGTTTGGTATGGCGCACTTTGGAAAGGGCTGTGCAGAGGTCTATAAAGAAGGAAAGGAGGGGGGAGGGGTAATGCTCTGGGTGGAGTTGTAAAGGCTCAGTTATTAATAGTTCAATAGTAAGTATGTATGTCCATGTGTGGAAAAAAAAAGGTTTAGGGCGAGATTGCTGAGATTGATTAGATGGCTGCCAGTTCAGGTTAGAAGCTAGAAGAGGCTCTGGAACAGACAAAACGAGAAAGGGAACAGCGCCCTCTAAATGCAGCAAGTAAAAACAGTTTTTAATTTAAAGATTAAAATACACTCACATTTGAGCAGTGGCAATCGAGCGTGTCAGGGGTTAAAAGAAACTTCATCCGCAGATCCTCAGGTGTGATGGTGGTTTCACGGGCAGTTGGGCTGGAGTCCTCAATCCTGTGTCTCTTCCTGCACTGGATGTTGAGCAGCGCCAACCGGAGGGAAACTTGGATCTGGACTGTGTGTGCTCCGTGGGGTCCTGGGGTCATCACTTCTGGGTCAGAGGTATGCGGGAGGTGCTTCGCGTTAAGGACATGCGTGTCCCTTCATCAGGCTAGTGTGGCGGCCATCTTAGGTGTGGTAATTTATACCAAAGTGAGGAGGGGTGGGCGGGTTTGTCTTGTATTTATGGCAACCATGGTGACCGCGCAAGCTGGGGCATGCTGTGCACGGCGGGGATCATACTGGGCTAATAGATCGTGACACTCCAGGGAGGCAATGGCACAGGATGAGCCAAAGAAAATATATACCGTATATATATATATATATATATATATATAGAATAAATAGCTTGGGCTGCGTATTTCATGTGTTCTTAAGAATTATACATAGTAGACTGCACACTATATACTATAAATTATACTACATAAAACAAACTATAAACTATATTCTGGTTCTATATTGATACTTACGGCCAAATACTGGGAGTTTAATAGGAATCGTAGGGATATGATAAAAATATCTATATAGAATTATAAAAGGTTATTTTTTAAAAAGGGTTTCTTTAAAAAAGGGGTAATTTTACAGAATTATCTAATAATGAAGAAGATAACGATAAAATAAAGATAAAATAAAAATAATAAAAATAATTAAATAAAAATAAATATAAAAATGAATATAAACTTGGAATTAGAAAAATAAAATATGATATATGAAATATGATATAGGATCTGAAAAAATGAACCATATGGTACTGGGGTTATGGCACTGGAGGTGTGTACGTAATGGATACACGCAGGACTATGTGTATGCATCCATATGCACATATTCATATGGGCGCATGCCCACATGAACATATGGGTGCATAAATCTAAAATGTTAGGGAAATATAGATTAATAGGATAAGGTATACATCTACATTAATTTGATAGGTACATGAGGATATGTACGTGCAGATGTATACACACATGCATACATATACACACACACACACACATGTGTGTGCACACCCACACATATACAGCAAAAATAATAACGACATAAATGCATGTATATAAGGCTATAGAAAAATATAGAAAAAAAGGTGTGTAAAATAGGGGTGATTTCTGGGAGTGGTGTGGAAATTGCTTTTTTACTTTTAAGGCAATAGGGGGGTATTGGGTCACAGCAGGATGTTTATTTCTATGCCCTCATTGAGGCCTCCAGGCGATAAAGTATCCAAAGTATAGATCCAATAGTTCTCTCTCTCGCATAGTCTCTACATAGTCCTGTGTGTATCCATTACGTACACACCCCCTGTGCCATAACCCCAGTACCATATGGTTCATTTTTTCAGATCCTATATCATATTTCATATATCATATTTTATTTTTCTAATTCCAAGTTTATATTCATTTTTATATTTATTTTTATTTAATTATTTTTATTATTTTTATTTTATCTTTATTTTATCGTTATCTTCTTCATTATTAGATAATTCTGTAAAATAACCCCTTTTTTAAAGAAACCCTTTTTAAAAAATAACCTTTTATTTTTCTATATAGATATTTTTATCATATCCCTACGATTCCTATTAAACTCCCAGTATTTGGCCGTAAGTATCAATATAGAACCAGAATATAGTTTATAGTTTGTTTTATGTAGTATAATTTATAGTATATAGTGTGCAGTCTACTATGTATAATTCTTAAGAACACATGAAATACGCAGCCCAAGCTATTTATTCTATATATATATTTTTTTTTTTTTCTTTGGCTCATCCTGTGCCATTGCCTCCCTGGAGTGTCACGATCTATTAGCCCAGTATGATCCCCGCCGCGCACAGCATGCCCCAGCTTGCGCGGTCACCATGGTTGCCATAAATACAAGACAAACCCGCCCACCCCTCCTCACTTTGGTATAAATTACCACACCTAAGATGGCCGCCACACTAGCCTGATGAAGGGACACGCATGTCCTGAACGCGAAGCACCTCCCGCATACCTCTGACCCGGAAGTGATGACCCCAGGACCCCAGGGAGCACACACAGTCCAGATCCAAGTTTCCCTCCGGCCGGCGCTGCTCAACATCCAGTGCAGGAAGAGACACAGGATTGAGGACTCCAGCCCAACTGCCCGTGAAACCACCATCACACCTGAGGATCTGCGGATGAAGTTTCTTTTAACCCCTGACACGCTTGATTACCACTGCTCAAATGTGAGTGTATTTTAATCTTTAAATTAAAAACTGTTTTTACTTGCTGCATTTAGAGGGCGCTGTTCCCTTTCTCGTTTTGTCTGTTCCAGAGCCTCTTCTAGATTCTAACCTGAACTGGCAGCCATCTAATCAATCTCAGCAATCTCGCCCTAAACCTTTTTTTTTCCACACATGGACATACATACTTACTATTGAACTATTAATAACTGAGCCTTTACAACTCCACCCAGAGCATTACCCCTCCCCCCTCCTTTCCTTCTTTATAGACCTCTACACAGCCCTTTCCAAAGTGCGCCATACCAAACCAAACTTTTCCTTGTTTTTCATTTCCTCTAAGAAGTACATGGGTATGTGCTGCCATTGGTCATAGGCTGCAACAATTATTTATCTACTCTGAACATTTAAAACTGCAATTTATACATTTGCTGAAATCACCCACCCCTGTACAATTCATTGTACCCCTTCACCTTTTGGTCAGGCAACCATGGAAATTATACTCAAAATAGAAACAGTCAAGTACACAATTCTGGATGAACTATATGAATTTTTCCCAGACTGATACTTTCTCTCCACAACATCCGTCCCACGACATACGTATAGACACACATGCGCCTAATTCCGCAAAATAGAAGGTATCATCAACGCCATCAACCAACAGTGGTGGGATAGGTTCTTTTTAGAATTATATCTACACCACAAAATTTCTCCCAGAGGACTCAGGAACCAAAAAACGTGCTAGTTTTTGAGTGTAGATCTAGCCTCTGAATGGTCCACCATCTCTGAGTTTTACACACAGAAATGGATGGAAATTATTGTAAGACAGTAGACTTGTGCACAACGGAAAAATTCGTTCCGTTTCGGTTCGTTTCTTTCCGGTCCTGTTGATTCGTAATCATTCGTAATTTTGCTAGACGGGATTTTTCGTGTTCGGACTCATTCGTATTTTTGCAAGCGACATTTTTCGTTGAATTTTTTGTTGCTTTATAATTCGTACTTTCGGTAGAGTACGTTGTTTTTCGTTGATTCTGGACACAACTCCTACTTTCGTAACTTTTTTTGGGTTCGTACTTTCGGTAGAGTACGTTGTTTTTCGTTGATTCTGGACACAACTCCTACTTTCGTAACTTTTTTTGGGTTCGTTGATTCGTAATTTTCCGTGTCTCTCTCACAACGATGCTGCCTATTATGCCTAATGTGCTTCGAATGGATTTGTACTTTTCTAAATACATTGCGGTTATTTGTAACGATTCGAAATCTCGTATTTTACTTTCGTTTTTAACATGCGGCTATAGGCTCCGCCCCTGTACACCATTTTCAGAGGGTTCAGCACGGTGAGGGAGAAGCAGAGAGCAGAGCAGAGTGAGTGTTATTGTGCTTCGAATGGATTCGAAATCTCGTATTTTACTTTCGTTTTTTACATGCGGCTATAACCTCCGCCCCTGTACACCATTTTGAGAGGGAGTTCAGCACGGTGTGGGAGAAGCAGAGAGCAGAGCAGAGTGAGTGTTATTGTGCTTCGTATGGATTCGTACATTCGTAACTTTTTCATAACGAATTATGCCGAAGACATTCGGGCATTCGCTATTTGCGGTATAATTTATTTCGGATTCGGTCTTATTCGTAATTGCTTTGTTCGGAAATTCGAATGCTTCCGAATGTCCGAAAGTTGCTAAATTCGGACGAATTTCAATTCGTTACGAAACGAATTGCACAAGCCTATAAGACAGCGCAACAACCAATATGACATTCTTACTATCAAACTATTAGAACTAATACAGGATCTGAAATCTCACATCCCCTCCTTGCCCACCTCCTGGTATAAAAAATTGAAACTCAACACCAAATATGAAGAGGATTGCCTCATTAAAAACAAATTACAGAAGATACGTAGAGACTTTGATGATTATAATACTGATAGAATTTTTTGTTGGAAAAAACAGAGACCCGCCACAAAACCGCTAAGGCCACATGAAGATTCCAATTTCTCCATCCAGATGTCTGCCCCACCCAGGCCAGAGGGACAAATCATTATCCCATTGATGAACTGTAAACCCAGACCTACTATCGCCCTGAGGCCCAACCGTTCTCCTCACCCCTTTACCAAACTAAGACATCCACCTAACCACAACAATCGCAGTGGGTCACCATCATCTGCTAATAATCCACGTCCTCTTATGTCCCTAGATTCCCATCCACACTTGGTGCGTGATTCCTGCACCACCAAGCCCACTATTCCACCTCCAAAAATAACCAAAATAAACAAACCCCCCACCCTAAAACCACTCCCCACATCGACCATACAGTCTGATAGGGTCACAGCAGTAAATGATATACCTTCTGATTCGAACCACGAGTCAACTACTCAGCCTGTTCCCCCATCCAGTGATGGCAACATTAAATCGCCATCAACATCCACTCTTGTATTCGACACTTCTGCGGCCTCTCCTTCTTCTTCTTTTTTAGTGGTCCCCCCCCTCTCCTGCCCAAAAAGAAAGCTCTCCACAGAGGCAGAAGAGGGGGGAGACGCAGACACAAGGGGGAGAGAGAAGGTACGGAGACTATAAAAATTTTCAATCTTTCAAATCATGCCTTATCCACACCTGAGCTAACACTGCTGGCTCGGGGCCTGACTTTTGCACCCTCAGCACTGCCAAATCCATTCACCATTTTTCTTGATCTCAATAGATTTATTAGAAACGTTACCATAAAACGTTACTATAATATGCAAGCATCCAAGAAACACAGCCAGCCCTCTAATACTGTCTTGGATGACAACAGTGACAATACCATATGCTATAGTCCCACTGAAGACTCCCCTAATGATGATTCCTCCACCACCACCATTCTGGGTTCACTCGAGTTAAGGGCATTGGACCAACTAGAGGAATTATATACTGATCATCTTGTGGAAACTTTGACACAACACCTTGTCTCCTCTCCACCCACCCAACGTACTAAGTTTAGACCTAAATCCATCTTTTTCCCGACATTTGCCAAAGGTCCTTTCATCCAAACTTTCTACCAGGTTGTCTATGCAGACATTTTACGAATGTGCAACGAAACCACTAACAGAACCAACCCTGTATCCAATCTCACCAACGCAGAACGCAGAGCCCTAAAACTACTCACAGAAAATAGAAAACTTGTCATTAGGTCTGCAGATAAGGGTGGCAGAATTGTAGTCCATGACCGCACCGATTATCTAACGGAGAATGCCCGACTCCTATCAGATGGTTCCACCTATAGGAAACTCCCTAGAGACCCATTACCGACTTTTACCATCGAAGCACATAACATTGTCAATAAAGCCACTATAGATGGTGTAATTACAGCACATAAAGCTGCATACCTAAGGCATGACTTCTATAAAAGACCCTACTTCTATCATTTACCAAAGGTACATAAAGACCAAAAAAAAAAACCCTGGCAGACCAATAGTCGCAGCAATGGAAAGCGTCACTAGCTATTTTTCCATTTATCTGGACCATTTCCTACAACCCATAGTGCAAAACCTACCTTCCTATATCAAAGACAGCATCCACCTCCTCAATATGCTGCAACATTATACCTGGGAACCGACTTATCGGTGGCTCTCCCTAGATGTCGTTTCCTTGCAT
Organism: Rana muscosa; assembly: GCA_029206835.1. Classification (NCBI taxonomy): domain Eukaryota; kingdom Metazoa; phylum Chordata; class Amphibia; order Anura; family Ranidae; genus Rana; species Rana muscosa. The sequence goes on along the minus strand of CM055122.1, from coordinate 1,104,385,431 downwards.
ACTTCGATTCCCCATAACATCGGACTCATGGCCATACAAGATTACCTCAATAATGAACCTTTACTCAACTCACGTCAGACACAATTTTTAATGGATATTTTGGAATACTGCCTCACCCACAACTATTTTGAATCCCAAGGAGACTTTTACATCCAGATACAAGGGACAGCTATGGGCGCTAATTTTGCCCCTAGCTATGCCAATCTAACTATGGGCTACTGGGAACAATGCCACATCTTCAACAATAACCCACACACATCCCATTTAGTCTATTATGGGCGATACATTGACGACATTGTTATTATTTGGGATGGGCCTGAGTCATCTATCCCCCCATTCGTCCAGCACTGCAATGACAATGCCATGGGACTATCCTTCACCTCAGTATCTGATAGCAATAAACTGGCCTTTTTAGATCTAGAATTATTCCACCATAATAACACCATTTGTGCTACCAACTACACCAAACCCACCGCAGGAAACTCCTATTTGCTATATAACAGCTGCCATCACCCCCGGTGGGTAAAAAATATCCCAAAAAGCCAATTCTGCCATCTAAAACACAACTGTACCCGCGAACAGGACTACAATACTCAGGGCCTAATTCTCAAGACAAAATTCAAAGAAAAGGGTTACCCTGACCTGATTGTAGATGAAGCCTACAAACATTATCAAACTGCCAATATACCAACCATCAAAGAGGATTTAACCAACAAAAACACAAGAGACACTACACAACCAGTCAGATTTGTGACTCAGTTTCACTACAAATTCAAAAAAATTGAAAAAATCTTTGCAAAGCACTAGTCTATTGTTAATGAAGATCCACACCTTAAGTCCGTCCTCAGTGAAAAACCCCTAGTAACTTACAGGTGGGCCAAAAACATCAAAACCCAAATAGCCCCCAGTAAACTCAAACCACTGCGCCCTACGGCTAGTGCACCATCCATGTTCTTTGACATTAAAGGCATGTACCAATGTAAAAAACCCCTCTGTCTTACTTGTTCACACGTCACACATAGACAAAAAAACTTCACCCATAATGGAAAACTGTAAACCATTCCAGATTTTTTCAATTGTGGATCGGAGTATGTAATATACTGCCTCACATGCCCCTGCGGCTTGCTCTATGTAGGCCGCACCATACGAACATTGCGAAAACGTTTTGGAGAGCACCGAAATTTAGTGGAGAAGGGCTCAGATAAGCATAGTGTACCCAGACATTTCAAGCAATATCATAAACAACTCTCTATAGGACTAAAAGTAGTGGTGATTGAATCAATACCCCACACCCTCCCCACCGCTGAACGATACAAGAGACTATGCAAGAGAGAGAACTATTGGATCTATACTTTGGATACTTTATCGCCTGGAGGCCTCAATGAGAGCATAGAAATAAACATCCTTCTGTGACCCAATACCCCCCTATTGCTTTAAAAGTAAAAAAGCAATTTCCACACCACTCCCAGAAATCACCCATATTTTACACACCTTTTTTTTAGCCTTATATACATGCATTTATGTAGTTATTATTTTTGCTGTATATGTGCGGGTGTGCACACACATGTGTGTGTGTGTGTGTGTGTGTGTGTGTATATATGTATGCATGTGTGTATACATCTGCACGTACATATCCTCATGTACCTATCAAATTAATGTATATGTATACCTTATCCTAATAATCTATATTTCCCTAACATTTTAGATTTATGCACCCATATGTTCATGTGGGCATGCGCCCATATGAATATGTGCATATGGATGCATACACATAGTCCTGCGTGTATCCATTACGTAGTGAGTGAGTGAGTGAAAAACTTGTATAGCGCTAACAAATGCGAACTAAATCGCCTCAAGGCGCTTTGCATCCAGTAGCTTCATGATCCATCAGAAGAGGTGGGTCTTAAGTTTTTTTCCTAAAGGCCCGATGGTTTCCTTCCATACGGATATCCGTGGGTAGCGCGTTCCATAGCCGTGGTCCTTGAACTGCAAATCTTCGTTCTCCCTTTGATTTGTAGCAAAATTTGGGGATGTGAAGGAGATTTTGGTTTGTTGATCGGAGACTGCGTTTGGGGGTGTAATGCTTTATCTTCTCGCATAAATATTGCGGAGCGATTCCTTGTGTGCACTTGTGGGTGAGACAGAGGGTCTTGAATGTGACCCGATCCTTTACTGTTAACCAACGAAGGGTCCTCAGTGCAGGGGTGATGGATTCCCAGGTTTTTTTTCCTGTTATCAGTCTGGCTGCCGTGTTCTGGACGACTTGTAGGCGTGACATCTGGTATTTGGGTAGTCCGAGGTAGAGGGAGTTTGCGTAGTCGAGTCAGAGTTGATAATTGAGTTGATAATTGAGTTGATAATTGATCCAACTACTACTGCTGTGTCCTCTTCTGGGATGACGGGAATGAGTCTACGCAGCAGGCGGAGGAGATGATGAGATCCGCTGATTACTGATCCTATTTGAGCGTCCATCGACATCTCTGAGTCAAAGATGACTCCGAGACTTTTGACTTTGGTGCTCGGGGTGATGGTCTGTCCGAGAATGGTGGGTGGTGTCCAAGAGGTTTTAGTTTTAGTTTTTGTCTTTCGGTTAGCGTAGAGGAGAAGCAGTTCTGTTTTGGATCCGTTGAGTTTAAGTGAACTCTCAGTCATCCAATCATCGATCAATGTGAGGCACTTTTCCAATCCGTGATATTGGTCTTTTTTTCCAGTGATACGAAAGTAGAGTTGGGTGTCGTCAGCGTATGAGTGGTAGCACAAGTCCTGTTTGCTAATGATTTTTAGGAGTGGGCGGAGGTAGATGTTAAAGAGCAGGGGTGACAGTGGTGATCCTTGAGGGACTCCGCAAGAAATTGCGCGATTTTCAGAGGTGAAGGCTCCTAATTTCACTGTCTGAGAACGATTCTCAAGAAAGAAAGCGAACCAAGGAAGGTCAGGGTCTGCGACTCCTGCTACTTCTTTAAGACGAATGGGTAGAGTTTTGTGGTCTACTGTGTCGAACGCTGCACTGAGGTCCAGCAGCGCCAGGAGACATGATTCTCCGTCGTCTGCGGCTTCAAGGACGTCATCCCATATTTTGAGAAGTGCTGTTTCTGTGCCATGGTCTGGGCGGAAGCCTGATTGTAGTGGATCCAAGAGTTTGTAAGTGTCCAAATGGCCTTGTAGCTGTTGTACTACTGCTTTCTCCATGATCTTGGAAATGGTGTTGAGGCCTGTTACCGGTCTGCGGTAATTTGGGTCCTTGGGGTCAAGATTGGGTTTCTTTAGGAGGGGTTTGATTATACCTTGCTTGAGGGAGTTCGGAACCATACCTTCTTTGAATGATAGATTTACGATGTGTGTAATGGTAGGAGCTAAGATGTCGGTAAATTCTTTCAGGAGTTTTGTGGGAATTATGTCATTTGAAGATGTAGTGTCTCTGAGGCTTCTGATGATGTTTTTGGTGGTGTCAATGGTGATCGGGACCAGCGAAAATGTTGCTAGTTGTATAATGTTCGTATTGATTTCCTCTGTTTGCTTTGGCTGTGTGAAGTTGGTTGTTTTTTTCTGTTGAATTATTTCCCGAATGTTTTCGATTTTGTCGATAAAAAAATCCGATAGCTCATTACAGAACTCTTGGGTTTCGTTTGCTGGAGGCTCTAGACAGGCAGGGTTCATGGTCCGAGTGACCAGTTTAAAGAGTTCACAAGGCCGGTTTAGGGCTTTTTTTATGGTGTTTGAGAAATGTTCCTTTTTGCTTTAAAAATTGCTTTGTGATATTTCTTAGTGAGTGCTTTGTAGTTTGTGTGGTTTTCCTCCGTTGGGTTTCTTCTCCAGGCTCCTTCAGCTCTTCTGCGTTCTTGCTTCAGTAGAGTAAGAGTGTCACTAAACCAGCCCGAGTTGTTTTTACGGATGTGTGCTCTGCGTCTCGGAGCGACTGTGTCCGCTGTTTGTAGTAATATTTTGTTTAAGGAGTTGAGTTGTTGTTCCGTTGAGTGGTTATGCTTTAGCGTTCCTATTTTTTTTTGATAGAGTGGTTTTGAAAAGTACACACCCCCAGTGCCATAACCCCAGTACCATATGGTTCATTTTTTCAGATCCTATATTATATTTCATATCATATTTTATTTTTCTAATTCCAAGTTTATATTCATTTTTATATTTATTTTTATTTAATTATTTTAATTATTTTTATTTTATCTTTATTTTATCGTTATCTTCTTCATTATTAGATAATTCTGTAAAATAACCCCTTTTTTAAAGAAACCCTTTTTAAAAAATAACCTTTTATTTTTCTATATAGATATTTTTATCATATCCCTACGATTCCTATTAAACTCCCAGTATTTGGCCGTAAGTATCAATATAGAACCAGAATATAGTTTATAGTTTGTTTTATGTAGTATAATTTATAGTATATAGTGTGCAGTCTACTATGTATAATTCTTAAGAACACATGAAATACGCAGCCCAAGCTATTTATTCTATATATATATATATATATATATTTTCTTTGGCTCATCCTGTGCCATTGCCTCCCTGGAGTGTCACGATCTATTAGCCCAGTATGATCCCCGCCGCGCACAGCATGCCCCAGCTTGCGCGGTCACCATGGTTGCCATAAATACAAGACAAACCCGCCCACCCCTCCTCACTTTGGTATAAATTACCACACCTAAGATGGCCGCCACACTAGCCTGATGAAGGGACACGCATGTCCTGAACGCGAAGCACCTCCCGCATACCTCTGACCCGGAAGTGATGACCCCAGGACCCCAGGGAGCACACACAGTCCAGATCCAAGTTTCCCTCCGGCCGGCGCTGCTCAACATCCAGTGCAGGAAGAGACACAGGATTGAGGACTCCAGCCCAACTGCCCGTGAAACCACCATCACACCTGAGGATCTGCGGATGAAGTTTCTTTTAACCCCTGACACACTCTATTACCACTGCTCAAATGTGAGTGTATTTTAATCTTTAAATTAAAAACAGTTTTTACTTGCTGCATTTAATAACTGAGCCTTTACAACTCCACCCAGAGCATTACCCCTCCCCCCTCCTTTCCTTCTTTATAGACCTCTACACAGCCCTTTCCAAAGTGCGCCATACCAAACCAAACTTTTTCGTGGAGATCTTGGTTGCTCTCTATTTTTCTGAAAGGTTATTCTAAGATAGATACTAGGATTTTGGAGTTTCCAACTCGTGAAATCTTTACTTGAATATACAAACCAGTCCTCTTTATCCTCCAGCTGTTTTGTGTCACAAGGTGAGCAGATGGTCCAGCCTTGCCGGTGTGGTTTCTCTGGGGACTAATGCTTGTGGAGTAATAATTAATGGAGACTTTTATACCAGGATAGCCCAATTTTCACCGGTGTCATAATTCCCTGCGAGTATACTTATCAGGGGCTTGATAATGGTAAGTACGATGCATTCTAGGCATTATTACTTTCCCTGCCACTTTATTTCTCTTCCATAACCTCCCTGCAGCCTGGGAAGAGGTGACTTTGTTTCTACACGTATTTGGTTATTTTTGTAAGTAGTTATCTATTATTATTATTTTTTTCTTCTTCCCCCCTTCTCCCATCTCCCCCCTTGTCTGCCCCCCTTTTTTTTTTATTATGGGATAGTTTTATAGAGACATTGCAAATTTATACTTACTGTAGGTGTATATATATGTATATATCTATATATATCTATATATAGATATATATATATTCATTCTATGTGTTTTTTGAATTCTAGATACAAGATCGTTCATACTTGATATGTCATACCTGTATATACGAAAAAAAGGTAATAACCGCAAAACACGTCACTAGTAGAGTTGAGCGGACACCTGGATGTTCGGGTTCGAGGGGTTCGGCCGAACTTCGGAAAAAAGTTCGAGTTCGGGACCGAACTTGACCCGAACTTGACCCGAACCCCATTGAAGTCAATGGGGACCCGAACTTCTGAGGACTATTCACGCTTGTTTCCCGTGCTTAGAACTGTCCCTGCACAAAGTGTAATTTCTGAAGAAAAAAAAGTCATTTAAAACTCACTCGCCGCTATAATGAATTGTCGGCTCCCGGCAATACATAGAAAAGTCATTGATAAAAAATTTTTTAAAAAGCGTGGGGGCTCCCCAAATCAATTACCAGGCCCTTCAGGTCTGGTATGGATATTAAGGGGAATCCTGCCGCAAATTAAAAAAAAAACATGTGCGGTTCCCCCAAATATCCATACCAGGCCCTTCAGGTCTGGTATGGATTTTAAGGGGAACTCCACCCCAAATGTAAAAAAACAAACAAAAATCCAGACCAGACCCTTTATCCGAGCACGCAACCTGGCAGGCCGCAGGAAAAGAGGGGGAGATGAGAGAGCGCCCCTCCTGAACCGTACCAGGCCACATGTTGATGGGGACAAGGGCCTCATCCCCACAACCCTTGCCCGGTGGTTGTGGGGGTCTGCGGGCAGGGGGCTTATCGGAATCTGGAAGACCCCTTTAACAAAGGGGACCCCCAGATCCCGGCCCCCTCCTATGTGAATTGGTAATGGGGTACATTGTACCCCTACCATTTCACAAAGAAAGTGTAAAAAAAAAAGAAAAAAATACACAGACACCGTTGGGAAAGTCCTTTATTAAAAATAAAAAAATTTAAAAAAATTAAAAAAACATTCCAGCGATGAAATCCAGTGTCCCACGGCGATCCGATGTCCAGCGCTGTCCAGCGCTGTCCACACGAAACGTCATTGGCTGAGCCTGAGCGGACCTGATGGGGAACTTCCTCCGCAGTGTAATAAATGAATAGACCCGCCAATGACGTAGGTGTAAGGCTGAGGACCTGATGCGGAATGTGAGAAGGGGCGGGTCTATTCATGTATTACACTGTGGAGGAAGTTCCCCATCTGGTCCGCCCCCTCGTATGTCAGACCCCGCCTACGTCATTGGATGAGCGGACCTGATGGGGAACTTCCTCCAGTATAATAAATGAATAGACCCGCCCCTTCTCACGTTCCGCATCAGGTCCTCATGTCATTGGCTGAGCGGACCTGATGGGGAACTTTAGAAGGGGCGGGTCTATTCATTTATTACACTGCAGAGGAAGTTCCCCATCAGGTCCGCTCAGGCTCAGCCAATGACGTTTCGTGTGGACAGCGCTGGACATCGGATTGCCGTGGGACACTGGATTTCATCGCTGGAATGTTTTTTTAAATTTTTTTTGTTTTTTTATTTTTAATAAAGGACTTTACCAACTGTGTCTGTGTATTTTTTAAAAAATTTTTTACACTTTCTTTGTAAAATGATAGGGGTACAATGTTCCCCATTACCAATTCACATAGGGGGGCCGGGATCTGGAGATCCCCTTTGTTAAAGGGGTCTTCCAGATTCCGATAAGCCCCCTGCCTGCAGACCCGCACAACCACCGGGCAAGGGTTGTGGGGATGAGGCCCTTGTCCCCATCAACATGGGGACATCCTCCCCATGTTGAGGGTTTGTGGCCTGGTACGGTTCAGGGGGGGGCGCTCTCTCATCCCCCCTCTTTTCCTGCAGCCTGCCAGGTTGCGTGCTCGGATAAAGGGTCTGGTCTGGATTTTAGGGGGTACTCCATGCCAATTTTTTTTAAAATTTGGAGTGGAGTTCCCCTAAAATCCATACTAGACCTGAAGGGCCTGGTATGGATATTTGGGGGAACCGCACGCATTTTTTTTTTTATTTGTGTCAGGGTTCCTCTTAATATCCATACCAGACCTGAAGTGCCTGGTAATTGAATTTGGGGGAACCCCCACGCTTTTTTTTTTTCAATTACTTTTCTATGTATTGCCGGGAGCCGACAATTCATTATAGCCGCGAGTGAGTTTTAAATTACTTTTTTTCCTTCAGAAATGACACTTTGTGCAGGGACAGTTCTAAGCACGGGAAACAAGCGCGAATAGTCCTCAGAAGTTCGGGTCCCCATTGACTTCAATGGAGTTCGGGTTCGGGGTCAAGTTCGGGTCAAGTTCGGTCTCTGAACTCAAACTTTTTTCAGAAGTTCGGTCGAGCCCGTCGTCTAAACTCTACCTGTCACTAACAGTATACATTTTGACAGTAATTCCTTGCTTCATATTTGAATTGACTGTCTGGATGTATTTCTGTTTTTAAAAGTATAATAAAAAAATTATATGTCAAGTTTTTAGAAATACTTACAGTATGTGTGTCTGGATAATTACTTTAAATACTGGTGGGCCACCCTAGAACATATTTTTCTTACTTTTTTCAATGTTTAATAATTTGTGGGTTGGTCACCCTCCAGTATAAAGCTGTTTAGCTACATCGAATGACTTCCACTGTGGCCTTGGTAGCCCCCCTTTTTTTCTATATTTAAAGCAGAGCTCCACCCTAAAATCACACTTTGCTTCAATATGTTCCTTTTAATCAGTTTAAAAATGTTATCTGTGAAAAAAAGAATTTACTTGCCTGGAATAGCCTGTTGCTAGGCTGAATTTCTAATCTGCCTTCTTCCTGGACCGCGGTTATTCTCCTTTCTTAACTAAGCCACACAGACTCCTGGGAAATGAGTGTCATCATTTCCCAGGAGACTGTGCGCTTTTCTGTGCCGAAAAATCGCGGGATTTCAAAGCCGGAAATTAGTTTTATTACTGTGGGGTTTGTGTTATCTACGTTGTCATAACAATGGGGCGGGATATTCCTCCGTCGCCGCCCCTTGTCATGACAACGACACTAACAACCTGCACTACGAGCGTCGCTCTACTGCGCATGCGTGATATCCACGGAGACAAGAAAAAAAATGTGCTGGGCTTCAGATGCCCACACATAGGATGGCAACGGCCACAGAATGACCAGCAGAAAATAAGGCAAGTGTTAGATATATTTACAGATCGTTTGGCGATCTATTACTATATGTAATGTAATGTTCAGTGTAAATAAATTTAACTGGCCAAAAAAAAAAAAAATTACGACCGGAACTCCGCTTTAAGGGAAATAAGAAACTTTAAAACTAAGCATTCCTTTTACAAAATGGTGCACTGCACTTTATTATACTGAAGATGCTGTAATGCATTAGGATGTTTTTGCCAAAAGTTATTAAAAGTGAACCAACCCATTAATTAAAGAAGTATGTGTGTGCAGTTTAGTTGTGTAAATGGATTAGTAGTTTATTGGAGTCTTGATTCATAGAGTATATGGTCTTTGTAACTATTTAAGACTAATATCTGATGGCAGTGTTACATCAACTAATCTGTCTATCAGAAACATGACAAATAAATAGAACAAATTATTAACTCACCATATGTATTACTAAATATTGTGTTTCAGTGTTGTTTCTATTTAACTACATATTTTATCTTAATGCATTCCCTGTAAAATGTTTTAAACATTCACCTGAATTGGACAGCTATGTCACATAGTGATTTTCATAGTCTTGAACCAAAATCTTCTTTGTGTTGGCTGAATCTGGCTTCTGCTGGGTAATCTTCCAAGTGTCTCATGTATTGGCAGACAGCCCCAGAGAACTATGAAAGAAGTATGAACCAAAAGCAGATATTTAGAGCTATATTTTTTTAGTTATCTGTTCACAATCGGCATTTAGCTTAGTTTATGTGATGTCCTGATAGTTTTATTGTCTTGAGCTTTAAAAGGAAATTGTCAAGGGAGAGATATAGCCATTGCTGACTTCCATTGAGACTTGGTGTGTCATTTACCTGATACATGTATATGAGAGAAGCATATAGAAAAAGGATATAATTCTAATCCTTAAAAGAGAAGTATAGCCAAAGCTTTTTGACCATACTTTTCTCCTGGGTCACAGGAGTGCAATAAATTCTGTATTTTTTTTTAAGGTGAATCACTCATATGCCGCATCCGTATAAATCATTTACAGAAGAAAATGTTTTTCCCCCACTCGGTCGGGCTTTAGAGGCATATTGGAACAGTAGTATCTGTAGCGGGTGTCAACATTTTGGGGGAGTGTCTGGGCGGTAGCATGGCCCAGATGCACTAATTATTAGGGATTTATGGCCATTTTGGTTCGTGGAAGATAATAATGGTGTTCAGTTCCCTGCGGCCCCTGGGTGGCGCTGTCGCCTTGGGCTAGGGTTGAACCATCACTGTAGGGCCGTGTCCTTTGTGTCCTCTCGCGGCAGTAGTACAGCGGGGCAGGGAACCCGCTGTACCTGCTGGGAGAGGGTATAAAGGGGCGGACATCTTGCGCATGAGGTCTGAGCCCCAGGCACCTTCAGCCTGGGGGCTGTTGTCCTGTTCGTCTGCACCCGGGTGCCCTCGGCCTGGGCGTGGGGAAGTTCGAGTTCCATCCCAGGCACCTTAAGCCTGGGGTGAGGTACTAGCAAAGGCCTGGGGCCCAGTACCTTCGACTGGGTCCCGCATGGGAGAAGATACCTAGGGGCCCACCGAGTGAGGGGACCCGAGTCTTGGGCGAGGAGAACCAGGGAGGTGACCTGGCCTGATGATCCAGCGCAGCATTGGCTGGTGACAGTGCAGGCCTCTGGGGACCGTCCGGATGGATCATCTCCCTAACAGGGGCAGTCATTAGAAGGTAGTACACGTTCTATGGTCTTTGCAGAGACCCAACTACAATCAGGTCGTGGCAGAGACCTATCCAAAGGTCTGTGGCAGGGACCTCATCGTTCACCTGGTCGGTGGCAGGGACCAACCTCACGGTCGGTGGCAGCGACCGTGCGTCAAAAGTTGTTGTGAACTCCTAACAGCTTCTCTAATCCGAAAGGATTGTGCCTGAACCCTCTCCCCACCAAGTATAAGTATAAACATATAAAAGTATAAAATTATAAAAAGGTATGTGTCCACTAGCAGCCAATATAATGGCCAGAGAGAGAGGACAATACATATACCCAAATAGAACAATGACATTTAACAGAATGACATCAAAGAATGCGTGAGCCACTGTGCGTCTACGCGTTTCGCTTGGCCGCTTCTTCGGGACACACTTGGGGGTGTATATAATCGATCTCACTGATCCGGACATGCAGTGACACCTGCACAGAGATCTTCTTAAGTGGATAACACAATACTACGATAAACATATATGGTCCACAATCGGCATATAAAGACAAATATTATGGCCTCTAGGGGCAAGTGGAATCCTATGTGATGACTTTCCCATTAACTAATGGTCACATGATGGCTAAACTAGCATCAATGGTTACAGCTTACTTATAAAGTCAGATTAGCCAAGTTGTAGCTTTTCATCAATCCAGAAGCCATACACTTTACAGCACCAGCTGCACCAATGCACAGGGTACCAACACCCGTTGGTGTATCTAGATATCTTCCTTAGGAAATCATCCTCCCCAGCCATCATGTTAATGGGAAGGGAAAGTCATCATGCACATTTTTTTCCACAATTGGCATATAAAGCCAAATAGTGGAAAAAAATCCTTCCTGATCCCCAGAGAGGCAATCGGATATTCCCAGGATCAACTTTACTTATAAATGTTAGTATCCAGTTATATTATGTACATTTAGGAAAGAATCCAGGCCTTTTTTTAAAGCAAGCTTCTGAGCTATGAAAAATAAATTTGAATAACCAAAATTAGTAGCGCATTGTGTATCACAACACAGATCTAAATATTACCAATTATATATATCCTATATAAAGGTGTACATATATGTGAAAAAAAATATATATATAAACATATACTCTCGAAAATATATGTGCATACAAATAATACATTAATTAGTGTCCATAGATTTCCAATGGTGTTTTCAAACCAATTGCTGTGAAAAATATTTTAAAGAAAGTCCATCAGTGAAACAGGTGTTCCAAATATAGTGACTTCAAAATGACATAAAATTCTTCCTGTGTTCTCTTGAATAAACCTTCACCACACCAACGTGATTAGTGATTCCACTCCCTAAGGACGGACTTGCACTCACCAATAGGATATGCCTCGCACTCTCATGCTCGGCCTTACAGCTTAGTCACCCCTCAGGGTATCAAAGACAGATCCAACACGATGTTAAGCAGGTCAGTCAAGTATCCCACATGAAAAAACAAAAATGCCTCCAATAGTGAAGTACGTAAAAACTTTTATTAAAATAACACAGCACAGGTAACCTTCAATGGTTTCACTCACATCTACTAGATTCAAGTTAGGCACTTCAGCAAAAACACTTCAAAACGCCAGACAGGCATATGACAGGTAGCCGCGATGTATTGCGGTCTCGGCGGACCGACCAACTATGTGTGTCTCACACTCCTTCACGTATGCCCGCCTCTCCACTCCAATGGAAAACACGCAGACTTCCGCCCAAACACGGGACTGAATATTCGATGAGCGGTCGAAAAATCCGAACGCTACTCACTTCTTCCAATGGGATTGGCTACACGGACTAGCACCTCCCTCTTTATACCCCGTCCGTGATAGGTCACGGGCGTGTCTCCTACTGGGCAAGTGTGCGCTTGTCGTCCCCATGACTGCAATACATCGGGCATGACCCCTTCTGCAGCGAACATAGGAAGCATTAGCGCACCTACATTGTTAAAAAATAGTGCAATCTGCATACAATCTCGGCAAACATCTGTGGGATCATTACCATCGGAAACCTAAAATGCCATATATTCTAATTTACTTGTATATGCATCTTTATAAAATTTATCTAATAATCACCCACAAATGGAATAGACAAACTGACAAATGAGGATGATTTACCAATATGTTAAAAATTTTAAATTAATATATTGATCATAATGTTCAAATATGCGGAAAGCATATAAAATGAAATAAACAAGCAGATAATTAGGTCAAGAACCATTCTTGTATATAAACAAGCAGATAATTAGGTCAAGAACAATTCTTGTATATATGTCTCAACCCTATAGGTATAAGCCTCATAGAAGAACTGTATATTGAAAGTTAAAATGTCTCTTAAAGAAAGCTTTACTATATCACATCTATATGATATCACAGAATGTATCATGTGCATGCATGCGCACATATTGTGCATCCATGCATATACATATACATTAAACCGCTAATTTCCCAAAAAATCTTTAAAAAAAAAAAAAAAATTACTGATAAAGCAGTTCAAATCGAGTTCAATGTTCAACCCCCTCGGGTGGAGACTCTTAAGGAGAAATATCCATTTCGTTTCTCTCTGTGAGAGGTCTCTAACTCGATTTGAACCTCTCCAGGCTGAATGTGTACAATCAATCCCACAAAACTGAAGAAGGGTAGGGTCCTGATTATGTTTCTCTTTAAAATGTAGGTAGACACTATGATACCGGAAACCCTTCCTGATGTTAGCTAGGTGTTCCGATATCCGTACTCGTAAGAGTCGTTTCGTTCTCCCCACTTCTGAGCTAGCCGGAACTTGAGGGAGTCTATTCCACTTTTTCACAGTTCTTACTGTAAAGAATACTTTCCATATTTGGAGATTAAATCTCTTTTCCTCCAGATGTAAAGAGTGCCCCATTGTCCTCTGTAATGACCTTAAAGTGAATAACTCAACACCAAGTTCACTATATGGACCACTTACGTATTTATACATGTTGATCATATCCCCCCTTAATCTCCTCTTCTCAAGAGAGAATAAATTCAGTTCCTCTAATATTTCCTCATAGCTGAGCTCCCCCATGCCTCTTATCAGTTTACCCTTCTCTGCACTTTCTCCAGTTCCCCAATATCCTTTTTGTGAACTGGTGCCCAAAACTGAACTGCATATTCCAGATGAGGTCTTACTAATGATTTGTACAGGGGCAAAATATAATCTCTCTCTCTCTCTCTGGAGTTCATACCTCTCATAGTACAAGAAAGGACTTTGCTCACTTTGGAAACCATAGCTTGGCATTGCATGCCACTACTAAGCTTATGATCTACCAGAACACCCAGATCCTTCTCCACCACTGATACTCCCAGTTGTACTCCCCCTAGTATGTATGATGCATGCATATTCTTAGCCCCCAAGTGGATAACTTTATATTTATCAACATTAAACCTCATTTGCACATAGTTGCCTAATTAAAGTAATTAAGTGCATTGAAATCAGCTTGTAAATTGGAGACATCCTGTAAGGACGTTATACCACTGCATAGCTTGGTGTCATCTGTAAAGACTGAAATGTTACTTTTAATCCCAGACCCTATATCATTTATAAATATATTAAAAAAGTAAGGGTCCCAACACTGAACCTTGGGGTACACCACTGATAACCTAAGGCCATTCAGAGTTTGAATCATTAATCAGTACTCTCTGAATATGGTCTTTTTGCCAATTTTCTATCCATTTACAAACTGATATTTCTAAGCCTGTAGACTTTACCTTACACATTGGCCGTGTGTCAAACACTTTTGCAAAATTCAAGTATACTACATCCACAGCAATCCCTCTGTCCACGTTTTTACTTACCTCCTCATAAAAAGTAATCAGATTTGTTTGACAACTTCTGTCTTTCATGAATCCATGCTGTCTGTTGCTTAAAATATATTTTTCCAGCAATAACTCATCTATGTGGTCTTTTATTAAACTCTCCAGTACCTTCCCAACTATAGAAGTTAAACTAACAGGTCTATAGTTACTTGGTAAAGACTTTGATCCCTTTTTAAATATAGGCACCACATTGGCCTTACGCCGATCCAGTGGTACTATGCCAGTCATTAAAGTGTCCCTAAAAATGAGAAACAATGGCTTTGAAATGACAGAGCTCAATTCTTTTAGTATCTGTGGGTGTATGTCACCTGGTCCAGGTGCTTTATCCACCTTTATTCTGTCTAAATATTTCTGGACCCTATCACTTTTGAGCCATTGTGGATCATTTGGGGCTGTGTCAATACCATCCCCATTATGGACATGAGCTCCCCCATGCTCCATTGTATACACAGAGCTGAAAAGGGTATTTGATAAATTGGCCTTCTCCTTGTCCCCAGTCACCCACTCTAGATTATTTTGTAAAGGGCCTACATGCTCAGACCAGACCTTTTTACTATTAATATATTTGAAGAATTTGTTGTCCTACTATCTTTTGCAATCTATCGTTTGTTTTGAATTTTTGCGTCCTTGATTTTCTTTTTACATATTCTGTTAAATTCTTTGTAACATTTAAATGATGATAGTGTTCCTTCATTTTTATATTTTTTAAAAGCTCTATTCTTCTTCTTATTTTTTTTTTTACCTTTGCCTGTGAGCCACATAGGTTTATTTTTTTTAGCCTTTTAAACTTATTGCCCATGGGAATATACTTTTCAGTGAGTTAGAGATAAAGAGGTAAAGATATATTGATGTCTTTATGTTAGAGATCATGGATTCTGGGTAAGAGGCTGTGATTCTTGTTGTGGGGGACACTGGAGGAAGACACCTACTTGCTTTTTATGTCACACTAAGAAATATTTCTCACATGTTTCTCATAATTCAGTTGTTCACCATATATTTGGGTATGAGAACTTATGTCACTTTTTTCATGCAGAATAGATTTATGTATGCCATATTAAGTGATGATATTTGTGAATTATTGACACTGTCATACATTTGGATTTGCACGTATTCGATTTTCATTAGTTAAAACACTTTTTCATGGGGTTGAGCCAAAGTCCAGCTTATTACATACAGAGTCCCTCATCTGGTGAGTAATTGTTCGCAACCTAAAACTGAAGAGCAGAGCAGAGAAAGAAAGTGAGGCCAGTCATTTGTAGCATGCAGTTGAGGAGCTGACTGAGCACAATAAAGTACTTTTTCAGTCAACATACAAAACAAATGTAATATTTTCAATCCCTTTTCTAAAGACAGTACTGTGTGAAGGTATCCTTTGTAAGTGATAAGAAATGGCTATTTATAAAGAACATGATGCTACCTAAGAATTTGTGTCACAGCTGTATATTTTCTCTTAGCTGTGCGGTTGTTACTGAAATATCTGCAAACAAGGTCACCTTACTTGCTGCTGCCATAAGCACTCCTTAATATGATAGAAGTGGAATCTAGCCAAGATATCCCTAGGCACATTGTCCGGAAGATGTTTAGGTTTTAGAATGCTGTGTGTTCTGTCAATAGTGAACTTATGTGCATACTGTAATGGCAAAAAGGTTTTAAACATTTGAGTAAGAAAACACCAATTCTGCTTGGGTAATTGATTCATAGACTCCACAAATTTTTATAAAAAATTCCCTCATCTTTCTCTCAGTGATCAGTGCAGCCACTCAACTGATCAATTTGGTCTTGCATATATGTAAAACTGTTGGTAAAAAATTCCAATCTTATTGAAAAGAAGACTTTAAAGATAATTCTGTAGCTGGAACATCAGAGGCAGGGTAAGAAAGCAGTGAATCTCCTGTTGATAATGTACGAGTAATCCGTGCAGCCTATTTTGCGTGTGCTGTGCCGTGCTCTCTTTTTTACTTGAAGGTCCCTTGTAGACAGGAGCTGCTGTCAGAGACGTTTTCTCAAGTTTTTTTTAGCGCAGAACATTGTAATGCTGGTTTCTCCTGCCTCTCCACTATGTCCATTAAGTACGCTGGCATCTTGGAGACCAGTCTGCTTTGTCTGCTCTGCAGCAGGGAAGATGCCTGTGGTGTTTTCCTCTTCTGGAGCTGTGTTGGTGAATTTCTAGTGTTCAGGGGACAACGAGCTGTCCTGGGAAGAGAAAGTGCTTCACAAAATCTTTTGTGTGGGCCACTAGGAGTCTGTAGAGTCTGGAGCTCCTCACTCAAGCAACTACCTCACAGTGCATTCAGGCCATGCCCAGCTAAAATAAATTTCAACACATGTGGTGCCTATATTTAAAAAGGGAACACAGTCTTTACCAAGTAACTATAGACCTGTTAGTTTAACTTCTATAGTTGGGAAGATACTGGAGAGATTAATAAAAGACCACATAGACGAGTTCTTGCTGGGAAAAAAATATTTTAAGAAACAGACAGCATGGATTCATGAAAGACAGAATTTGTCTGACAAACCTGATTTCTTTTTATGAAGAAGTAAGTAAAACCTTGGACAGAGGGGTGGCGGTGGACGTGGTATACTTGGATTTTGCAAAAGCGTTCAATACAGTTCCCCACACACAGATAATGTGTAAGGTAAAGTCTACAGGCTTGGAAATATCAGTTTGTAAATGAATAGAAAACTGGCTAAAAGACAGAATTCAGAGAGTAGTGGTTAATGAAGGTTATCAGTGGTGTACCCCAAGGTTCAGTGCTAGGACCCTTAGTTTTTTATATCTTTATAAATTATCTAGGGTCTGGGATCAAAAGTAAAATTTCTGTCTTTGCAGATGACACTGATGCCGCGTACACACGATCGTGATTCACGGCGGTGAAAACACCGCCGTGAATCACGACATGAAATTAAATGAAAAACGAGGGAACGGCATTTTCCCCCACACACGACCGTTTTTCCCGTCATTTTTTCTTTGTCGAGAAAAACGACCGTCTGTGGGCTCCGCGGCAGTGTCTCCCTATGGGAAAACTGCCGCGGAAAAAAATGATGGAAAAAACGATGAGAAAATTTAGAACATGTTCTAATTTTTCTCGTCGTTTTTCCTGCCGTTTTTCTCAACGAGAAAAACGGCATAAAGCCCACAGACGATCGTTTTTCTCGGCGAAAAAAAAAAATGTCATTTTTCCCGACGGGAAAAATGATCGTGTGTACGCGGCATAAGCTATGCAGTGGAATAATGTCCTTACAGGATGTCTCCAATTTACAAGTCGACCTCAATGCACTGTCTAATTGGGCGACTATGTGGCAGATGAGGTTTAATGTTGATAAATGTAAAGTTATGCACTTGGGGGCTAAGAATAGGCATGCATCATACATACTAGTGGGAGTACAACTGGGGGGATCCATAGTGGAGAAGGATCTGGGGGTTTTGGTAGATCATAAGCTCAATAATAGCATGCAATTCCACGCAGTGCCTCTGATGAAGTCATGTGATATGACGGCACGCGTCAGGACATAGCACAGACACACCGCCAGCAGAACCGAGAGAGACTACACCCCGTTTTACATTTCAAATGTGAGTTTTTTTACCTGTCTTTAATAAAACGCCTATAGCGGTTACGGACCCACACTATATTTCCTTCTTTATTTTTGTTTAACTCTGTGATTGCTATTGCTGACATCTGAGGATCGCATTGATTGCAATACAGACGCCAATCCATTCCTCTATTGGCACGAGCGCGGTGCTCGTTCGGATTGAGGTCCACGCTCACTATACAACAAGTGTGTGAATCTACATATTAGTGACCCACCCTGCTGCACGCACAGAGTTGCGCTATTGATGCTCTTCCCTTTTCATGTTTTCCCACATGCATCCCAATGAGTCATATGGAAACTGTGTCATAAAGATTATACCATAAGGACGACTTACCATCTTCCACCTCAGAAATCTGCTTCATACCGCCCCCTCTCATTAGAGAGGTAAGCTGTTTGTGATCACTGGGTGGATGTCACAGGAAAATTTCAAGCACTTTTTTTTTGGTGACGGGACTTTATTTTTTATATGACTTTATTCATTATTCACCTTCAATATAGTGTTTGTATTATTATTTTTTGCAATACTTGGAAGTCACAATCAGGACTCGTCTGGGACGTTTTTGCTTTTATTGGTTTAGTTCACTGATGCACTCAGTGTGTGTATCTTATTCACAGACACCGTTTGTTGATTTGTATTTTGCCTTAGTGATTTAAAAACATTAATAATTTTCAATATCCTTTTTTTCCCCTTTATGTCTGAACCATAAGCTACCACGTTTGTATATCACTGGACGATCCAGACACTGTTTTTCACATGTTCTCACTTTGATTATTATTTTTATTTTTCTAGTTGGTCACACATTATTATTGCATGCCCATTTGTGTCACTGTGCTTAATGCAGACCATCGTTATCTAGCTAAGTTCAGCTAGTGATCTACATACCATCGCCCGCTCACCCCACCCATACCCCTCCTCTCTCCCCTTCCCCTCTTCCCCCCCCTCCATTCTCACCTTCTTTTGTTAACCCCCCTCCCTTCCCTTATTCCTTTTTCCCCACTTTATCTTATTTAAATTCACTACAGCGCAGCCACCATCACGATATTAATGCAATTCCAAGCTGCGGTTTCCAAAGCGAGCAAAGTCCTTTCTTGTATTAAGAGAGGTATGGACTCCAGAGAGAGATATATATTTTTTCCCCTGTTCAAATCATCAGTAAGACCTCATCTGGAATATGCAGTTCAGTTTTGGGCCCCAGTTCTCAAAAAGGATATTGGGGAACTGGAGAAAGTGCAGAGAAGGGCAACCAAACTGATAAGAGGCATGGAGGAACTCAGCTATGAGGGAAGGTTAGAGGAACCAAATCTATTCACTCTTGAGAAGAGGAGATTAAGGGGGGATATGATCAACATGTACAAATATATAAGGGGTCCATATAGTGAACTTGGTGTTGAGTTATTCACTTTACAGTCAACACAGAGGACAAGGGGACACTCTTTACATCTAAAGAAAAAGAGATTTCATCTCCAAATACAGAAAGGTTTCTTCACAGTAAGAGCTGTGAAAATGTGGAATAGACTCCCTCCAGAGGTGGTTCTGGCCAGCTCAGTAGATTGCTTTAAGAAAGGCCTGGATATTTTCCTAAATGTACATAATATAACTGGGTACTAACATTTATAGGTAAAGTTGATCCAGGGAAAATCCGATTGCCTCTCGGGGGATCAGGAAATAATTTTTTCCCCTGCTGTAGCAAATTGGATCATGCTCTGCCTGGGTTTTTCGCCTTCCTCTGGATTAACTGTGGGTATAGAATTGGGTATATGGGATTGTATGATATTTTTTATTTTATTTATTTTTACGGTTGAACTGGATGGACTTTTTTCAACCTTACTAACTATGTAACTATGTAACTATCTAACATATTTCTACTTTTTCCGTAAAATTTTCAAAAACGCCATTATATGTTTGTTATTATTTGTACTCATGCACACAGCATTAATAAAAAATAGAAGGCATCATGGCTGACTGCAAGGATTTATGAACAATGTCACAGGGGGTTGATTTACTAAAAATAGAGAGAGTGCAAAATCTGGTGCAGCTGTGCATGGTAGCCTATTCTAACTTTAGATGTTCAATTAATCTTTGACAAAAAAAAAACTGGAAGCTGATTGGTTTCTATGCAGAACTGCACCAGATTTTACACTCTCCAGTTTTAGTAAATCAACCCCAGTGAATCTGTCTTAAGGACAGGGTGAGCTCCTTCTCATTAACATATAATGCAAGAAGCCTAGGGGGGAGACAGGGAACAGCAGTTCTAAGTGCAGAGGGTAAACAATCACACTTTAATGATAAAAGTCAGCAACTTACAAGAAAAATATGAAAAAGCGCATAACATACATGTACTGTATGTCCTGCTCTGCAAATCCTGGTGGAGGTCCCGCTGGTGCCTTTGTCTCTGTGTCAAAGCTAGCGGCCAATGACCTGATGAAGGAGCATGCATGCTCCAAACGCGAGTCGATTCCTCCGCTCCTGACCTGAAAGTAATGTCATTCCCCTGTCCTCAGCATTCTAAAGCCCTGTACACACAATCGGTTTTACCGATGAAAACAGTCCGATGGACTTTTTTCATCTGACAAACCGATCGTGTATGGGCCCCATCGGTCTTTTTTCCATCGGTGAGAAAAAATAGAACATGTTTTAAATTTATCTGATGGAAAAAAAAACGATAGCAAATTCTGATCGTCTGTGTGGAACTACATCGGATCAAAAACCCACGCATGCTCAGACAGAATTAGGAGACGGGAGCGCTCGTTCTGGTAAAACTAGCGTTCGTAATGGAGCAAGCACATTTGTCATTCTGCTAATTATTGCCTCATTTTAATGCAGCGCATTGTTTTCGTCTTTCTAATGGTTTTATATATTTTTTTTTCTGCTGATATTTATACCGAGTTCTGTCAAACTTATTTCTTTATTGTTTCTTGTGATCTCATGAATAATTTTATATTTTTTTAAAGCCAGATCTCCCTAATTTTTATGTTTATTTTTAATCAAGATCTACATTTTTTTTTTCTCATTTTATTTTCTTGTGGCCTCCTTTTTTTGGGGGTCAAGTTCTCACAACAACATATTATTTATTTTTTTTACCCTCGAGGAGATATTTGTCCCTTGTTAATTACACATTGTATTTATGAAATGTTATAGCTACTCACAATAAAAACACATAGGCAAGTATTTAACTTAAATCAAAGATCCATTTATTCTGGAAAATCAAAATAAACAGGAAGGGCAACAATAGAAAAACTAGTTGCATTAATGAAGACTTTGGACCCCAAAGGCAGACATGAATATGATGAACAATAAAATTAACAACAGAGTCTATTTGATAAAACAGCGCTTAGTATTGGATAATGTCCAACTTCAAAAATTGTATGCGGTATGGTAGAAAAGGAATAAAATCACAAAGGATGCAGTAAAGTCACAGTTCTTAGTGTGGTAGGTGTTTCTAAGAGATGGATGAATCGTGCACCCTACACCAGCTCCCAATCTTCACCACAGATGTGATATAAGGTCCCCCGCTGGGGTTCAAACTCACCAGAACAGTAAATCAAATGAGCCTTGCAAGATAAATTCCTCCTAATTCAAACTTCCATCACCACCTCAGGAATCGGTATGGGTTAAAACTCTATTCGAGGTACATATAAAACACAAATTCACTGACATAGTGTAATCCTGCTTTAATTTAAATTAACCCATAAAAAACATATCCCCGCTTCCAATATACGTACAATAGTTCAACTTGTAAATGACATATAGGAATGAAACATAATCACCGCTCTCCTCCGAACACAGGGGCCGCACTCGTGCTGCAAACGCAAAACTGCAGACGCTTCCTGGTTACGTTCTGGTTAGCGGTGGAACGCACACTCCTCACTTCCTGGATACGCCGTTGTAGCCACGCCCTGACGCGTTTCGTCACTTCCGACTTCAACAGAGGGCGTGGCTACTCGGCGTAAACACGGACCTTATATTATCCCTCCTCCACGGCCATTGGATAGGACAGCCCTACTCGTCCGCTCCTATTGGTACAAAGCCCGAGCGGAAAACGAGACGGACGTCGGCCGTGTTGAGTCACAGGGAATGCATAAATGCATAAACAAGCTCCGTGACATAAAGACTGCACTTTTTCAAAAAATAATAATAATAATAATAACCGGTGAAATGCGGTTTGTTTAAACTATGAAAAATATTTGGTTTTCACCTAACAGTATATTTTCAATATAATAAATGTGCCACATTTCGAACACTACTAATCACTCTATTACAAACAGAGGGGTTGCGATGTCACAGCCCCATATGTATAATATATTAAAAAGTGTGCCTTAATGGTCATTTAAATGAATGTCTGACTGTCGGTCACAGAGGGCCAATTAGGTATCCGTGATTTAAGTGGGTTAATGAGAAATGGACACCCAAGTTTTTTATATATGTCCATATCCCCAGTGTTTAACCCACTAATCACTGACAGTAGAATTAATACATAAAACAACAATGGGAATATAATCAAAACTGGAGGATCTGCTACTATATAGATATAGCAGATAAAATACATACAATGTTAAATCTCAATAAGCATTACATATATAAACAGTAATGGAGAATAAGATAAGATAAAAATAAAATAAAATAAAATAGACAAGGCTTGAAGTAAAATGAACCGTATATATAAGACTGGATTTTGATAAAATCGTTCAAAGGTGATATGCCAAAATTAAAATCCTTAATAAAAATACGATGAGAAATAAAATGAAAACAGAAAACCTCAAATATCTAAAAGATTACATCACTTAAAAGATGAAATAAAATAATAATAGATATTTGTATATTCGTGGATAACAGTTGATAATATGAGAGGGGGCACAAATGCTTTAATAATCACTGATAAAGCAGTTGATATCTAAATCAACGTTTAACCCCCTCGGTGCCAATGTATCAACTGAAAATATCCATTGAGTTTCTAGTTTGGAAAGTTCTCTTACAAGGTTTGCCCCCCTCCATGGAGGTTTAAGGTGATCAACCCCCCAAAATTTTAGGCCTGCTGGATTTTGATCATGAAAGAGCTTGAAGTGTAAGGACACGTTATGGTCTTTATAACCTAGTTTGATATTTGCTACGTGTTCAGCTATCCTTATTTTGAGTGCTCTTTTAGTGCGACCTACATACATAAGTTTGCATGGGCATTCCAGGATGTAGACCACATAGGTTGTGTTACATGTAATAAAATCATTTATTCGGAACTCAGAATTATTAGAGGTAGAGACAAAGGTCTCAATAGCTCTTAGAGGTCTTTCAACTTCTCTACATGGGCGACATTTCCGACAAGAGAAGAACCCATCTCTATCCCAGAAAGATGGAGGTTTTTTTGGGGGGTCTAATACCTTTTTAACTATTCTGTCTCCATAATTTGGAGCTTTTCTGTAGATAAAACCTGGTTTCAGTGGAATAACATTCCTGAGTATTTTATCAAGTAAAAGGATGTGCCAATGAGAGGAGAAGATCTTTTCAACTTCTTTATATTGTGAGTGATATCCAGAAATGAAGCTCCACTCGTGTATATTTTTGTTATGCAGAGGTGCGGTATCCGTTAGACAAACTCTTCTAGGTATTTTTAGGAGGTCACTTATAATTGTATCAATGCGTATTTCTTTGTAGCCCTTTTCTATGAATTTTCCTTTTAGGGTCAGTGCTTGGGACTTGTAATCTTCATCGTTAGTGCAGTTTCGACGAACTCGCATTAGTTGACCTTTTGGTATGTTCTTAAGCCACATCGGGTGGTGTCCACTTTGTGTTGGGAGGTAGCTGTTAGAGTCAGTTGGCTTAAAGTAGACTTTTGTTCCCAATTTATTACCAGTCCGAAAAATATTCAAATCCAAAAAGTGGATACTTTGTTGGTTGTATTCACTAGTGAGTCTAATATTGCACTTATTGTCCATTAGTTCTTCTAAAAACATTTCCAATGAAGATAAAGTACCCGCCCAGATAAAAAATAAATCATCGATATATCTTCGATATAACATCAGCTGATCTATCCTGTGATTAAAAATGGTCTTATCCTCCCATTCCGCCATAAATAAATTAGCTATACTCGGGGCAAATTTAGCCCCCATAGCTACCCCTTTTTTCTGGGAGTAAAAATGGCCATCATACCAGAAATAGTTACTTGCAAGACAAAAATCCAAGCAGTTCCGTAAAAAGATTTTTTGAGCGAATGTGATATCGTCTCTTTTGCATAATGCCCAATTGAGGGCTAAGAGAGCGTCATCGTGCTGAATCACAGTGTACAAAGATGACACATCAGCTGTTACCAGAAAAACTTCTTCTTTCCCAGTTAAATCAATCTCTTCAAGTAATATGAGTAAATCCTTAGTGTCCTTTAAATATGCACGTGTTTGGGTAACGCTTTTTTGAAGAAAGTGGTCAAGATATTGGCCCACTCGAGCGGTAACAGACCCAATTCCATTTACTATGGGTCTTGCTGGAGGGCGGTTGAGATCTTTATGAATCTTGGGCAAAGTGTAGATGGTGGGTATTCTGCTATAGCTTGGTGTCAAATATTTACGTTCTTTCATAGAGAGAGCTCTTTTCTGAAAACCAGCTTCTACAAGTGTCCCAAGATTTTCTTCATATTGTGAAGTGGGATCATTATTTAGCATACGGTAAGTCTCTTTATCTAACAACATTTCCATCATCTGTTCATGATAAAATTCTTTCGTTAAGATCACGACACCTCCACCTTTATCTGCGGGCCTGATGATAATATCCTTTCTCTTCTCCAAAAGTTCTATACCCTCTTTAATGTGTCTTGGATTCACATTTCTCTTCGGTTTTATGTGTTCCAGGTCACGCAATACCAATCCCTTGAACACGTCAAGAGGCTGATTAGTGCCTATCAGAGGGTTGAACAGAGATTTATTGCGCAAACCACTATCTGTGGGGACTGAGGATACATTTGTTACTGGATTAGAATTTTTAGTTAAAAAATATTTCTTCATATTTATCTTCCTCATGTACTTATGTACATCAATGAACACATTAAATTTATTTATCGGGCGATTCAATCCACATTTAAGTCCTAGGTTTAAAATGTTTGTTTCCTTATCGGTTAAAATTGCATTGCTTAGGTTAAAAATACCACTTATTCTTGTTCCCTCCTTCTTCTTTTTCTGTTTTTGGGTCCTTCTCCCGGCCCTACATCCTCTAATTCTTCTCTCCACATACCGGTTTGTGGTGTCCTCTCTCGTTCCCAATGGGGTGGATTTTGCCACTGTGGTTCCCTGTATACCGGCCCGTGAGGGGGGTCCCTGTATTGAGGCATTTGTTGAGGGTGTGTAGCTGGTCTTCCTCTGTAATTGGATGATCCTCTGCCCCTCTTCTGCCATCCTCGGCCTCTCCCTAAAAAAGGCTGTGGTGCTTGATATCTTTGTCTATTTTCTTCCTCCCACAGGGGTTCATATCGATTATATACCGGTAGGTGGTAGTGATTATCTATAGGTGCAGGACGGTGTCCAGAAATCGATGGTCCCATATTCTTAGCTCTTCCCCTTATCTGATTTGTTGTATTCCTTACAGGTGTAGAGTGACTAATAGGGGCATGAGGTAGGACCAAATCTCTCCTGTCTGTTGAGGGTAATATTGGATTGGCTGTTCCCTGTGGTCTGTCAGTATTGACATTAGTGTGAGGTCTATCAGAGATAATCTCTTGTTGAGTATCCATAATATTTCCCTCATTTTCTCTTATGGCAGCTGTATTTGTTTGTTGCCATAGATAAATATTGTTGGTTCTAAAGTCACCTACATCCCGATGGAATTTTTTCGTTTTCTTTTTTTGTGTTTCCTTGTCTACTTTCTCCAATTTTTTCTTTATACGACTATTGAAATCAACAACTTGTTGGGTGTCCTTAATGGGATCCAGTTGTTGTTGTAATTCGTTAATTTTTCCTTCCAGTTTTGTCATCTTCCTCCTTTTTCTTTTTAAAATTAATTCTTGTAATTTAAAACCCACCCCATTAAAAAACTCCAACCATTCAGTCATGGAGTCAATATCGTCTAAGCCATCTTGGGGGACTACTTCCCACCTGAGGCTTCTAATTATAACATGCTCTTTTAGATATTGTTCTAGGGTACAGATGTCCCACCAAGTTCTAACTTGTTTCTCAAGGGTATTACCCAGAGCAGTCATAATTCCATTATAATTCACTTGTGCAGTGGTATGTTCATTTACAGTGAATATACTGTTGATATCTAAATTTCTATTACTCAAAAAAAGTAACGCATCCATGGCAGCCAAGAGAAAAAAATATATTAAAAAGTAATCTAAAAAAGGTGCACATAAACTATAGGGGCCCACAAGTGCACTTCTCGGCGCCAAGGGGAACGGTTTACCAATTAACTTAATCTGAGATCAGAATAATAATAATAGAGTAAAAAGATAATATACAGATATATATATATAAAAAATTATTAGATATAACCAATATCACATTAATGATAAAAGGTGTTCTTATAAGAAATAGCAGCAGCTGTTTAAAATAATAGATGAAAGAAACTGACACCCAAAAAACAGTAAAAATATGAAATGTATCAAAAATTAAGAACAGAGTCTATTTGATAAAACAGCGCTTAGTATTGGATAATGTCCAACTTCAAAAATTGTATGCGGTATGGTGGAAAAGGAATAAAATCACAAAGGATGCAGTAAAGTCACAGTTCTTAGTGTGGTAGGTGTTTCTAAGAGATGGATGAATCGTGCACCCTACACCAGCTCCCAATCTTCACCACAGATGTGATATAAGGTCCCCCGCTGGGGTTCAAACTCACCAGAACAGTAAATCAAATGAGCCTTGCAAGATAAATTCCTCCTAATTCAAACTTCCATCACCACCTCAGGAATCGGTATGGGTTAAAACTCCATTCGAGGTACATATAAAACACAAATTCACTGACATAGTGTAATCCTGCTTTATTTTAAATTAACCCATAAAAAACATATCCCCGCTTCCAATATACGTACAATAGTTCAACTTGTAAATGACATATAGGAATGAAACATAATCACCGCTCTCCTCCGAACACAGGGGCCGCACTCGTGCTGCAAACGCAAAACTGCAGACGCTTCCTGGTTACGTTCTGGTTAGCGGTGGAACGCACACTCCTCACTTCCTGGATACGCCGTTGTAGCCACGCCCTGACGCGTTTCGTCACTTCCGACTTCAACAGAGGGCGTGGCTACTCGGCGTAAACACGGACCTTATATTATCCCTCCTCCACGGCCATTGGATAGGACAGCCCTACTCGTCCGCTCCTATTGGTACAAAGCCCGAGCGGAAAACGAGACGGACGTCGGCCGTGTTGAGTCACAGGGAATGCATAAATGCATAAACAAGCTCCGTGACATAAAGACTGCACTTTTTCAAAAAATAATAATAATAATAATAACCGGTGAAATGCGGTTTGTTTAAACTATGAAAAATATTTGGTTTTCACCTAACAGTATATTTTCAATATAATAAATGTGCCACATTTCGAACACTACTAATCACTCTATTACAAACAGAGGGGTTGCGATGTCACAGCCCCATATGTATAATATATTAAAAAGTGTGCCTTAATGGTCATTTAAATGAATGTCTGACTGTCGGTCACAGAGGGCCAATTAGGTATCCGTGATTTAAGTGGGTTAATGAGAAATGGACACCCAAGTTTTTTATATATGTCCATATCCCCAGTGTTTAACCCACTAATCACTGACAGTAGAATTAATACATAAAACAACAATGGGAATATAATCAAAACTGGAGGATCTGCTACTATATAGATATAGCAGATAAAATACATACAATGTTAAATCTCAATAAGCATTACATATATAAACAGTAATGGAGAATAAGATAAGATAAAAATAAAATAAAATAAAATAGACAAGGCTTGAAGTAAAATGAACCGTATATATAAGACTGGATTTTGATAAAATCGTTCAAAGGTGATATGCCAAAATTAAAATCCTTAATAAAAATACGATGAGAAATAAAATGAAAACAGAAAACCTCAAATATCTAAAAGATTACATCACTTAAAAGATGAAATAAAATAATAATAGATATTTGTATATTCGTGGATAACAGTTGATAATATGAGAGGGGGCACAAATGCTTTAATAATCACTGATAAAGCAGTTGATATCTAAATCAACGTTTAACCCCCTCGGTGCCAATGTATCAACTGAAAATATCCATTGAGTTTCTAGTTTGGAAAGTTCTCTTACAAGGTTTGCCCCCCTCCATGGAGGTTTAAGGTGATCAACCCCCCAAAATTTTAGGCCTGCTGGATTTTGATCATGAAAGAGCTTGAAGTGTAAGGACACGTTATGGTCTTTATAACCTAGTTTGATATTTGCTACGTGTTCAGCTATCCTTATATATATATATATCTGTATATTATCTTTTTACTCTATTATTATTATTCTGATCTCAGATTAAGTTAATTGGTAAACCGTTCCCCTTGGCGCCGAGAAGTGCACTTGTGGGCCCCTATAGTTTATGTGCACCTTTTTTAGATTACTTTTTAATATATTTTTTTCTCTTGGCTGCCATGGATGCGTTACTTTTTTTGAGTAATAGAAATTTAGATATCAACAGTATATTCACTGTAAATGAACATACCACTGCACAAGTGAATTATAATGGAATTATGACTGCTCTGGGTAATACCCTTGAGAAACAAGTTAGAACTTGGTGGGACATCTGTACCCTAGAACAATACCTAAAAGAGCATGTTATAATTAGAAGCCTCAGGTGGGAAGTAGTCCCCCAAGATGGCTTAGACGATATTGACTCCATGACTGAATGGTTGGAGTTTTTTAATGGGGTGGGTTTTAAATTACAAGAATTAATTTTAAAAAGAAAAAGGAGGAAGATGACAAAACTGGAAGGAAAAATTAACGAATTACAACAACAACTGGATCCCATTAAGGACACCCAACAAGTTGTTGATTTCAATAGTCGTATAAAGAAAAAATTGGAGAAAGTAGACAAGGAAACACAAAAAAAGAAAACGAAAAAATTCCATCGGGATGTAGGTGACTTTAGAACCAACAATATTTATCTATGGCAACAAACAAATACAGCTGCCATAAGAGAAAATGAGGGAAATATTATGGATACTCAACAAGAGATTATCTCTGATAGACCTCACACTAATGTCAATACTGACAGACCACAGGGAACAGCCAATCCAATATTACCCTCAACAGACAGGAGAGATTTGGTCCTACCTCATGCCCCTATTAGTCACTCTACACCTGTAAGGAATACAACAAATCAGATAAGGGGAAGAGCTAAGAATATGGGACCATCGATTTCTGGACACCGTCCTGCACCTATAGATAATCACTACCACCTACCGGTATATAATCGATATGAACCCCTGTGGGAGGAAGAAAATAGACAAAGATATCAAGCACCACAGCCTTTTTTAGGGAGAGGCCGAGGATGGCAGAAGAGGGGCAGAGGATCATCCAATTACAGAGGAAGACCAGCTACACACCCTCAACAAATGCCTCAATACAGGGACCCCCCTCACGGGCCGGTATACAGGGAACCACAGTGGCAAAATCCACCCCATTGGGAACGAGAGAGGACACCACAAACCGGTATGTGGAGAGAAGAATTAGAGGATGTAGGGCCGGGAGAAGGACCCAAAAACAGAAAAAGAAGAAGGAGGGAACAAGAATAAGTGGTATTTTTAACCTAAACAATGCAATTTTAACCGATAAGGAAACAAACATTTTAAACCTAGGACTTAAATGTGGATTGAATCGCCCGATAAATAAATTTAATGTGTTCATTGATGTACATAAGTACATGAGGAAGATAAATATGAAGAAATATTTTTTAACTAAAAATTCTAATCCAGTAACAAATGTATCCTCAGTCCCCACAGATAGTGGTTTGCGCAATAAATCTCTGTTCAACCCTCTGATAGGCACTAATCAGCCTCTTGACGTGTTCAAGGGATTGGTATTGCGTGACCTGGAACACATAAAACCGAAGAGAAATGTGAATCCAAGACACATTAAAGAGGGTATAGAACTTTTGGAGAAGAGAAAGGATATTATCATCAGGCCCGCAGATAAAGGTGGAGGTGTCGTGATCTTAACGAAAGAATTTTATCATGAACAGATGATGGAAATGTTGTTAGATAAAGAGACTTACCGTATGCTAAATAATGATCCCACTTCACAATATGAAGAAAATCTTGGGACACTTGTAGAAGCTGGTTTTCAGAAAAGAGCTCTCTCTATGAAAGAACGTAAATATTTGACACCAAGCTATAGCAGAATACCCACCATCTACACTTTGCCCAAGATTCATAAAGATCTCAACCGCCCTCCAGCAAGACCCATAGTAAATGGAATTGGGTCTGTTACCGCTCGAGTGGGCCAATATCTTGACCACTTTCTTCAAAAAAGCGTTACCCAAACACGTGCATATTTAAAGGACACTAAGGATTTACTCATATTACTTGAAGAGATTGATTTAACTGGGAAAGAAGAAGTTTTTCTGGTAACAGCTGATGTGTCATCTTTGTACACTGTGATTCAGCACGATGACGCTCTCTTAGCCCTCAATTGGGCATTATGCAAAAGAGACGATATCACATTCGCTCAAAAAATCTTTTTACGGAACTGCTTGGATTTTTGTCTTGCAAGTAACTATTTCTGGTATGATGGCCATTTTTACTCCCAGAAAAAAGGGGTAGCTATGGGGGCTAAATTTGCCCCGAGTATAGCTAATTTATTTATGGCGGAATGGGAGGATAAGACCATTTTTAATCACAGGATAGATCAGCTGATGTTATATCGAAGATATATCGATGATTTATTTTTTATCTGGGCGGGTACTTTATCTTCATTGGAAATGTTTTTAGAAGAACTAATGGACAATAAGTGCAATATTAGACTCACTAGTGAATACAACCAACAAAGTATCCACTTTTTGGATTTGAATATTTTTCGGACTGGTAATAAATTGGGAACAAAAGTCTACTTTAAGCCAACTGACTCTAACAGCTACCTCCCAACACAAAGTGGACACCACCCGATGTGGCTTAAGAACATACCGAAAGGTCAACTAATGCGAGTTCGTCGAAACTGCACTAACGATGAAGATTACAAGTCCCAAGCACTGACCCTAAAAGGAAAATTCATAGAAAAGGGCTACAAAGAAATACGAATTGATACAATTATAAGTGACCTCCTAAAAATACCTAGAACAGTTTGTCTAACGGATACCGCACCTCTGCATAACAAAAATATACATGAGTGGAGCTTCATTTCTGGATATCACTCACAATATAAAGAAGTTGAAAAGATCTTCTCCTCTCATTGGCACATCCTTTTACTTGATAAAATACTCAGGAATGTTATTCCACTGAAACCAGGTTTTATCTACAGAAAAGCTCCAAATTATGGAGACAGAATAGTTAAAAAGGTATTAGACCCCCCAAAAAAACCTCCATCTTTCTGGGATAGAGATGGGTTCTTCTCTTGTCGGAAATGTCGCCCATGTAGAGAAGTTGAAAGACCTCTAAGAGCTATTGAGACCTTTGTCTCTACCTCTAATAATTCTGAGTTCCGAATAAATGATTTTATTACATGTAACACAACCTATGTGGTCTACATCCTGGAATGCCCATGCAAACTTATGTATGTAGGTCGCACTAAAAGAGCACTCAAAATAAGGATAGCTGAACACGTAGCAAATATCAAACTAGGTTATAAAGACCATAACGTGTCCTTACACTTCAAGCTCTTTCATGATCAAAATCCAGCAGGCCTAAAATTTTGGGGGGTTGATCACCTAAAACCTCCATGGAGGGGGGCAAACCTTGTAAGAGAACTTTCCAAACTAGAAACTCAATGGATATTTTCAGTTGATACATTGGCACCGAGGGGGTTAAACGTTGATTTAGATATCAACTGCTTTATCAGTGATTATTAAAGCATTTGTGCCCCCTCTCATATTATCAACTGTTATCCACGAATATACAAATATCTATTATTATTTTATTTCATCTTTTAAGTGATGTAATCTTTTAGATATTTGAGGTTTTCTGTTTTCATTTTATTTCTCATCGTATTTTTATTAAGGATTTTAATTTTGGCATATCACCTTTGAACGATTTTATCAAAATCCAGTCTTATATATACGGTTCATTTTACTTCAAGCCTTGTCTATTTTATTTTATTTTATTTTTATCTTATCTTATTCTCCATTACTGTTT
The DNA here is from genome assembly GCA_029206835.1 of Rana muscosa. Classification (NCBI taxonomy): domain Eukaryota; kingdom Metazoa; phylum Chordata; class Amphibia; order Anura; family Ranidae; genus Rana; species Rana muscosa. The sequence continues at coordinate 1,104,353,201 of CM055122.1, read as the reverse complement.
ATATATGTAATGCTTATTGAGATTTAACATTGTATGTATTTTATCTGCTATATCTATATAGTAGCAGATCCTCCAGTTTTGATTATATTCCCATTGTTGTTTTATGTATTAATTCTACTGTCAGTGATTAGTGGGTTAAACACTGGGGATATGGACATATATAAAAAACTTGGGTGTCCATTTCTCATTAACCCACTTAAATCACGGATACCTAATTGGCCCTCTGTGACCGACAGTCAGACATTCATTTAAATGACCATTAAGGCACACTTTTTAATATATTATACATATGGGGCTGTGACATCGCAACCCCTCTGTTTGTAATAGAGTGATTAGTAGTGTTCGAAATGTGGCACATTTATTATATTGAAAATATACTGTTAGGTGAAAACCAAATATTTTTCATAGTTTAAACAAACCGCATTTCACCGGTTATTATTATTATTATTATTTTTTGAAAAAGTGCAGTCTTTATGTCACGGAGCTTGTTTATGCATTTATGCATTCCCTGTGACTCAACACGGCCGACGTCCGTCTCGTTTTCCGCTCGGGCTTTGTACCAATAGGAGCGGACGAGTAGGGCTGTCCTATCCAATGGCCGTGGAGGAGGGATAATATAAGGTCCGTGTTTACGCCGAGTAGCCACGCCCTCTGTTGAAGTCGGAAGTGACGAAACGCGTCAGGGCGTGGCTACAACGGCGTATCCAGGAAGTGAGGAGTGTGCGTTCCACCGCTAACCAGAACGTAACCAGGAGGCGTCTGGAGTTTTGCGTTTGCAGCACGAGTGCGGCCCCTGTGTTCGGAGGAGAGCGGTGATTATGTTTCATTCCTATATGTCATTTACAAGTTGAACTATTGTACGTATATTGGAAGCGGGGATATGTTTTTTATGGGTTAATTTAAAATAAAGCAGGATTACACTATGTCAGTGAATTTGTGTTTTATATGTACCTCGAATGGAGTTTTAACCCATACCGATTCCTGAGGTGGTGATGGAAGTTTGAATTAGGAGGAATTTATCTTGCAAGGCTCATTTGATTTACTGTTCTGGTGAGTTTGAACCCCAGCGGGGGACCTTATATCACATCTGTGGTGAAGATTGGGAGCTGGTGTAGGGTGCACGATTCATCCATCTCTTAGAAACACCTACCACACTAAGAACTGTGACTTTACTGCATCCTTTGTGATTTTATTCCTTTTCCACCATACCGCATACAATTTTTGAAGTTGGACATTATCCAATACTAAGCGCTGTTTTATCAAATAGACTCTGTTCTTAATTTTTGATACATTTCATATATTTACTGTTTTTTGGGTGTCAGTTTCTTTCATCTATAATTTTAAACAGCTGCTGCTATTTCTTATAAGAACACCTTTTATCATTAATGTGATATTGGTTATATCTAATAATTTTTTATATATATATATCTGTATATTATCTTTTTACTCTATTATTATTATTCTGATCTCAGATTAAGTTAATTGGTAAACCGTTCCCCTTGGCGCCGAGAAGTGCACTTGTGGGCCCCTATAGTTTATGTGCACCTTTTTTAGAATAAAATTAACAACATGAGGAAATCAGGAGCAGCAGCCGAAGACATTCATGTCCCCAAGCTGTGGTACTCCAACAAACTGCATCTTCATGCAGAGCAGCTTGAAGCCAGGGAATCACTTTCTGGTCTTCCTTGTAGCCTTCCCTCCATGATTCCCTGCAGCGTTCCTTCCACGGCCCCGTCCACGCCCCCTTGCAGGCTGTGGCTCTGTTGGTGGTAATGTGGCAGGAGGAGGAGGAGAAGGAGGAGAAGGATGGGCCAGATTGCACAGATGTGTTGCCTGTGTCAGCTGGCCCCTCCCCGCCGTGTGAAGAACAGTATAAATAAGGTGCTCAGAGAGGGCACGTTGTCCCTCCTCTCAAGTTTCTGCAGCTTATCAGCCAGGTAAGCGCTAAAGCCCTCAACAGGGTTGAGGGGGGCCCTCATTATGGCAGCAGCGTCCCTGATAATTTTTAGTGACTCCTCCTCCTCCCGTGTCATCCTGCGACTTTTTTGGGGTCTGACGTCGAGGGGAGGCACTTGGAACTGTGTGCTGCCACTTGGCCTGGGGACCTGCTGAGTGCCACTTGGCCCGGCCTCCTCCTGGCTACCACTCACCCCTGCCTCCTCCTGCCTGCCACATTCCGGAGCCTCTTCCTCCTGGCTGAGCTCATCCTGTGTATAAAAAAGGGACATAGTTAGTTTTTGGTTCATCAATCACACACAATTTTCATCTCATAACTGTTGCAATTTGAATGGTAAATAAATATCAAAGACTCTCATTCTGACCCCAGCATTTTTCAATACTGTACCAATCATTTCTGGCCACTATGTTTTTATTTTAATATTTTTTAATTATTTAATTTGTGAATAATAACATCTAGTTCACAATAATAATTCTAGGCCAATAAATATGTTTTAAAATACTATACCTGGCTAAAGATGCGCAGATCCGGCTCTTCCAGCTCAGGTTGCTCCTCTTCCCCCTCTGCAGGCATCTTGCTGAAGGGAAGGGTGGAAGGAAGGCTGAAAAGTTATTCCCTGGCTTCAATCTGGTCGTCAAGAAATTCCAGATGTTTGTAGTACCACAGCTTGGGCTGAAGTACTTCGTCTGCTGCTGCTCCTGATCTCTTTGAAGCGCGGACCTCTTTGTACCGTTTTTTGTAGGAATTCCTCATGGTAATTTTATTGTTCATCATGCTATAGTCTGCCTCTGGGATCCAGGTCTTCATATATGCAGCTAATTTTTCTATTGTTGCCCTTCGTACCACAGTGTTGTGGTACAAACAGTTTTTTTATCTCCCACAAGTTGCGCATTTCTCTGTATTTTTCTATGAAGGCAAGCATTATATCTGGCTCTCTTAATTCATGCATATTAATTTCTGCAAGATAAAACAAAATACAAAAACAGTAGGTCAGCTTAAATTGTCCTAATCTTTTCCCAATATAGGCCTTTCCAATCATGACCCGGTATAGGCCACTGATGCCCCAAGTTTCATTCTTACCTTCGTTGGATTCGTTATGCACTTCTGGTCGTCCTTACTCCGTGCACCCACAACCTTGTTTAACATTTATATACCCTGCGCATGCGTGAAACTCCGCCCACGTCGCCCTCCCATGACGGTCTTTTTCTGAATTTCCCCGCCCCTTCTCGTTCGGCGCACAGTGGGAGACGACGACATGGCGGTGACACAGGTGCGTGTTTTATTAAGTACCGACGAGGAAAGCCCGGAGGCGGGAACGTCCCGATCCAGGAATAAAAGATACAAGGCGTCTAATATGTCATTTGCTGAGATGGCAGAGATGGTGGACATCCTGCAGAGGAAAGATTACGATGGGAAGCATGGGCCATACGACACCCCTAATCTCAGGAAGTCCAAAATAATGGACAAAGTGGCGAGGAGTCTCTATAATAACTTTGGGGTCAGGAGATCCAAGAAGCAGCTCCGTAAAAGGTGGTCTGACCTGATGCTGAGGGAGCCGGAGCAGTACAGGAAGATTACAAAAATCCTGGAAAAAGTACGTTTTTTTCCTGTGTTATTTCAAATTGTAATATTTATTCTTGCATGTTTTGCTCCATGTGCTTGGATTGACTGGTTTCACATTGTAAAATGGCAACTTTCATGTTAGTTTAGTGGCCAAATTTTGGAATGGTTTTAGTAAACAGCGATCGTCTTAAATCACATGTTTTGCACAGATACACATAAACCACATGTGTTCAGGCCTATTTGTGTTAAAACAACGTTTATAAACATTGTTGTCTAGATGATGTGTTTGTAAGTAGAATGGGAAGTGCTAAACTAGATTCAGTGTAAAGGAGAGGACACTCAGCAGCTGGTTACACATCTGGACTCAGGAGCACTATAGTGTAGGTCACCAGAACAACCTTTTTAGGGTGTCCCACACAGGTGCTCCAGTGGATACTTTGGGGTGTCTCCATGTGTGTTACTTTGGACCAAATATGAAAGTATTCCTGCTTTGTGGAATTCCAAAAATCTCATGTGTTCATCTTGGAACTCTGCCAAAACAAACAATTGTACCCCACTTCCAAGCAATGTTTCCAATTTATGCCCTCTAATATCTGTGTGGTAAGGATACCTTTGTTTTCATTCTCATAGGGGAGAGAAGACTGGGAGGACACCAATCTGAGGAGCCTAGAAAGCACAGGCCACAGAAAGAACCCCAAGCTCAGAAAGAACCCCAAGATCAGCATTTGGATGAAGCAGAGGTGGAGGAAGGAGAGGTGGAGGAATGAGAGGTGGAGCTTATCACCACAACAGGTCAGTCAGTGTCTGTCACCACAGCTTCAGGTAGAGATGTAGGCCTGCATCTTTCTAATACGTTTTTTTTTTTTTACGGGATGAACATGGTGGTGTGTCAGAAACTCCTACTACTCCTTTCTCAAGTGCTAGTGCCCAAATCATAATTCAAGAAATAATGGAATGTAGTAGCGAAATGGACATTATGAGGAATAGGATGAATGTGATTGGGCAAAAATATAAAAACATCATTGATATTTTTGGGCGAATAGTCTGACCCCCCTTTTTTATTTTTTTTATTTTGCTCTTGTTGTTTTACCACAAGCAAACATTTGAAGATGTACACAGTGTGTCAACATGTGCTATCTGCCGTCACAGGATATCTATGTCTGAGTTCTGGGGGTGCAACCCCTTCCTCGCTACTCAAGTAGGTGAGAGGAAGGGTTTGCATCCCCAAAACATGTCCATTGATCCCCCATGCTGGCAGATAGCACATGTTGACTTTAGCCATGGGATCAGGATAAAAATACCCATTTGGCACACAAACTGTGTGCATCTTCAAATTTTGGATGGTTCAGGGGTGACATCACCCCATCTTATGTTTTTATTTTGTAAGTTCCATTGTTTTTATATGTTTTCTTTATTGAACCATGCATGTTTATGCAAACCAAAAAAAATAAAAAATAGCCAAAATTTGGAGACAAAAATGTGAATATTTTATATTCCAAATCAAACTAACGCACATGTTGTGCACAGAGTCAATAAATGTTTTTGGAATCAACAATGTGTGGCTTGAACTTTCTATGCTCAATAGCAGTTATTAGAGAATGTCAAAGTTCTTGTTTACTGTGACAATTGTGGCTATTTACTAAAGACAAATCAACTTGGCACTACAACAAGTGTACTATGAGAACCTGGGAGACACATAAATAAAAAAAAAAAAAATTAATGACCAAACAACTTTTTCAAAGATAAATTATTATTATGGTTTATTTTTCAAAACATTTGTCAGAAATTGTCTGGCATAGTGATGGCCCCCCTACCCGTGAAGTAATCAACGTATTTATCACGTACTTCACGGGCGCTTTGGGGGGCCAAGCCAGTACGGCCAGTGTCCAGGCCTGTCAACATTGTTGGTTCCGAAAGTTCGGGCTCAGGCCCAACATTTGAGAGATACATTGTGGAATATTTTATCAAAAAATTGTGGAGATGCAGCAGCTGAAGACAATATGGTTAGTTTGTATTCCGCCATGTGGATGGCTGTCTGAAACAGGCGGAACCGGCTGGCCAATTATCCCGAAGGCATTCTCAACAACCCTCCGGGCTCTGGCCAGCCGGTAATTAAAAACCCTCCACTCCGGGGTGAGGGTTCTCTGGGGAAACGGCTGCATCAGGTGTGGTCCCAGTCCAAAGGCTTCATCCGCAATAAACACAAATGGTAGTCCATCCACATTGTCTTTGAAGAAAGAAAAGAAGGTCTTCTGGACGCAGCACTCCGGTTAAAAAGCCTTTATTCCAAAAAAAAGGTTTCAGGAAACCAAAAACACTCTGCACAACACAACAAACTGATCTAGTTTAGCTGACGCGTTTCACAGTATTTAAAGTGCTTATTCATACTGTGCATTTGCATTTGCCTGCACCCTTGGTTGCTGGGAGGAGGTAATTCCAGGGACTTCCACACCTGAGCGGCTCCCTTCCTCCCATCCACATTGTCTGCATCAGGTGACAGTGCCAGGCCACCAGTCTGCAGACGGTGGGCAAACTCCGTCTGTGCGAAGACTCCGCCATCGGACATCCGGCTATTCTTCCCCACGTCCACATGCAAGAACTCATAGCGTGCCGACACCACCGCCATTAACACAATACTATTAAAACCCTTGTAGTTGAAATAGTATGACCCCGAATGGGGTGGTGGCACTATGTGGACGTGTTTCCCATCAATTGCCCCTCCGCAGTTAGGGAAGTCCCACCGCTGGGCAAATTGGGAGGCCACAGTCTGCCATTCCTGTGGCAATGAAGGGAACTGTGGAGTCAAACAAGAAAAAAAATTAGAACTTTTGCACATTGCAAGCAGATTCCACAAATACATTCTTGGCCAACGTCAGTACAAAATTTATTTGAAGGAGTATTTAAACACAAAAATAGAAGGCCCACTTATCAGATGACTCACCCCCTCTGATGGCCCATTGGAAAAAAATAAGGGGGGGGGTTAAGCTGATTTTGGGCCCCCCAAAACAAGCCTCTACCACTCTGCTGAAATTGAATGTTCAATAAAACATTTGGACACATTTTAGGGGAGGGGGGGGGGTTGTATATGGATGCTACATACAGTTGTGGATAGCCTTTTGTATTTTAGGAGCCCCCCATTTGTGCACCAAGTACATATCTCTTTTCCAATGCAAGAAGTCTAGCTTCTAAACATTTAACCCTTCATTAGGACAGACAGTGTTCAAAGCTAGTTACAACTGATAATAAAGATCTGCCTGCACAGTGCAAGCAGGGTTAATTAAAGCAAACACAGCTGACCAATCCCCCTCATAAAAAAGAGAACTAGTAGGGTTGTATAGTGCTGGAGGTTCCAAATCAGAACATCTAAAAAAGGGTAAGCTGCACTTTAAATATTTATTTAGTTATGATATGTGAATGAAAACCAGTAACAAATATAACATAGACTTAAAAATCTAACAATTCACATATCTAAGCTATGAAAATTACCAGAATATCCATAGCAACTAGGGACTCGAACATTGCCTGTTCGCCCGTTCGCCGAACAGCGAACAAATTGGGGTGTTCGCGGCAAATTCGAAAAGTCTACGGGAGAAATCTAAAGTGCTAATTTTAAAGGCTTATATGCAAGTTATTGTCCTAAAAAGTGTTTGCAGACCCGGGTCCTGCCCCAGGGGACATGTATCAATGCAAATTTTTTTTTTTAAATTTTTTTTGGGAGCAGTGATTTTAATAATGCCTAAAGTTAAACAATAAAAGTGAAAAATTCCTTTAAATTTCATACCTGGGGGGTGTGTAGGATATGCATGTAAAGTGGCGCATGTTTCCCGTGCTTAGAACTGTCCCTGCAAAAAATGTAATTTTTGAAGGAAAAAAAGCCATTTAAAACTCACTCGCGGCTATTAATGAATTGTCGGCTCCCGGCAATACATAGAAAACTCATTGATAAAAATAAAAAATAAAGCACGGGGGTCCCCCAGAATTTAATTACCAGGCCCCTCAGATCTGGAATGGATATTAGGGGGAACCCCGCCGCAAATGAAAAAAAAAATGCGTGCGGTTCCCCCAAATATCCATACCAGGCCCTTCAGATCTGGCATGGATTTAAAGGGAACTCCACCCCAAATTAAAAAAAAAATGGCGTGGAGTCCCCCCAAAAATCCATACCAGACCCTTATCCGAGCAGCAACCTGGCAGGCCGCAGGAAAAGAGGGGGGACGAGAGAGCGCCCCCCCTCCTGAACCGTACCAGGCCACATGCCCTCAACATGGGGAGGATGTCCCCATGTTGATGGGGACAAGGGCCTCATCCCCACAACCCATTGGCCTGAGCGGACCTGATGGGGAACTTCCTTCACTGTGTAAATTTAAATTACACAGTGAAGGAAGTTCCCCGCTCAGGCCAATGACGTAGGCGGGGTCTGACATACCGAGGGGGCTGACCTGATGGGGAACTTCCTTCACTGTGTAATACATGTATAGACCTGCCCCTTCTCATGTTCCGCATCAGGACCTCAGCCTTACACCTAGTCATTGGCTGAGCGGACCTGATGGGGAACTTTAGAAGGGGCGGGTCTATACATGTAATAGACTGTGGAGGAAGTTCCCCATCAGGTCCGCTCAGGCTCAGCCAATGATGGACAGCGCTGTACATCGGAATCGCCGCGGGACACTGGATTTCACCGCTGGAATGTTTTTTTTATTTTTTTTATTAAAGGACTTTTCAAAGGTGTTTGTGTGTTTTTTTTTTACATTTTTTGACACTTTCTTCGTGAAATGGTAGGGGTACAATGTACCCTTTACCAATTCACATAGGTGGGCCGGGATCTGGGGGTCCCCTTTGTTAAAGGGGTCTTTCAGATTCCGATAAGCCCCCCGCCCGCAGACCCCCACAACCACCGGGCAAGGGTTGTGGGGATGAGGCCCTTGTCCCCATCAACATGGGGACATCCTCCCCATGTTGAGGGCATGTGGCCTGGTACGGTTCAGGAGGGGGGGGGCGCTCTCTCGTCCCCCCCTCTTTTCCTGCGGCCTGCCAGGTTGCGTGCTCGGATAAGGGTCTGGTATGGATTTTTGGGGGGGCTCCACGCCATTTTTTTTTTAATTTGGGGTGGAGTTCCCCTTAAAATCCATGCCAGATCTGAAGGGCCTGGTATGGATATTTGGGGGAACCGCACGCATTTTTTTTTTAAATTTGCGGCGGGGTTCCCCTTAATATCTATACCAGACCTGAAGGGCCTGGTAATTGAATTCTGGGGGACCCCACGCTTTTTTTTATCAATGACTTTTCTATGTATTGCCGGGAGCCGACAATTCATTATTAGCCGCGAGTGAGTTTTAAATGACTTTTTTTCCTTCAAAAATGACATTTTATGCAGGGACAGTTCTAAGCAAGGGAAACATGCGCCACTTTACATGCATATCATACACACCCCCTAGGTACGAAATTTAAGGGAATATTTCACTTTTATTTTTTCATTTTAAGCATTATTAAAATCACTGTTCCCGAAAAAACGGACATTTTTAAAACTTCTTTTTGCATTGATACATGTCCCCTGGGGCAGGACCTGGGTCCCCAAACACTTTTTAGGGCAATAACTTGCATATAAGCCTTTATAATTAGCACTTTAGATTTCAAACATTCGAGTCCATTGTATTTAATAGGGTTCTAAAGTTCACGCGAACATTCTGTCTGTTCGCAGGTTCTGGTGCGAACCGAACAGGGGGGTGTTCGGCTCATCCCTGATAGCAACACACAGACAGCCATAAAAACTTGATAAAGTCTTTAACTCTTCCCTTACCTATTCAAAACAAAACACGTTAGCTGGAGCTGGATTTTAAACCTAGGTAAGATTTTATCTTCTCTCCAATCATATTTCCCTCTCTACTTCTTTAGTCTGGAGTTCTTTTTTAAGGGAACGTATGTTACTATTTTAAAACAACCATGAACTTACAGGCTCATCTAACCTACAAACATATGGCAAAAGTCTTTACAGCATATAAAAATTCTATGCAGGAAACGTTGCTGTAGAGCAATTAAGACAACATTGTTCGTTCATATAGTTCCTTAATTTCCCCTAATGAGTACGTGTAACATTTAAGGAATTTTCCAGGATTGTTAACATGGTGCTAAATATGATCTTCTATGTAGGTTCCCAGTTTATTACTATTCAGTGTTGTTACCACTGGATTCAAATAGAAGTGACTGAAGCTCCCTTAAGAAGCCTCATATCATAGAAAGCCATTGGAGGCTTTCTGTCGTAGAAAAAGGTGTCACTGGGATTTTTTCCAAGCGGAAGTAATGTGACTATAGCTAACATTTCCCACTTTGTTTATGACATTCCTTTTTTTCTTTATTTGGAAAAACAGGATTACCAAGTGTGGGCAGTGTCAGTTCTTACTGAAACCAGAAATATCTGGTCCGTAATTGCAAACCTGGCTTTGATTACATCTCACAATCATAGTGTGTAAAGAATGGCTTTACTTAATGTTTTAGAAAATGTTAATGTGAGTATTAGAAAACACGTTTTTCCGTCTTGAACTTTTGTACAGAAGGAAACTGTCCGTAACATATAAGGTATAATATATATATTGTAATGATCCGGGTTGATTATGCTCTAGTGGTGTATGCATTTTAAGGAACACCGGTCAGTCCAGACTGTATTTTTTAGGGCTTAGCAGACCAATTTTATTTAAACGAAACAAACATCACAGAAAATCTTCCCTCGCAGGGGGTTCACCATCATTGTATAACAGAAATTTCAGCCTCCTGGCTCACTCACTTTTACTTAGTCAAAACTGCCTCCTGGAGCTTACTTGCTCAGCTTCATGCTGCTTGGGCGTGGGCCACATCTGCCTCCTGCAGACATACACTCTCAGACTCAGACCTTAGACAGACCTTAGACCGCCTGTCTCTCTCTCGTGGAGCCGTCTCCACCTGAAAGCCGTCCCGACTCCTACACCAGGAAACCTGCCTGTAGGGTGGAGCTGTTCAGAAGTGTGAGCCCTAAGATCTCTTCCTGAGAGGAATATAAACCCAGACCACAGGTGGGCAATCATCATGCCTGTCTTTTCAAAAACCAGGCTGAAGGTGCTAATATACACCGTGACCTGGGGTCGCCTCTCCACAATATATATATATATATATATATATATATATATATATATATATATATATATAGCACTACCCCCGTAGGAGCTGCTGTTTAGGCGTGGGCCTGTACTCTGACTGTCAACCCCCTGTAAGTTTGGCTCAATTCCCCTTGGCACAACTGGACAATGCACAGATTGTGGAACCCACTGGCAGTTGGGAACCACAATGACACCATATAACAATGCAAGTACAGTTAAGCTTTATTACCTTGTATTGGCACCAGATAAGACTCCACACCAAATGCAGTTTAACCAAGAAGTGAATATTTACTTGGTGAATGAGAAAAATAGACACAGTCAAACATTAACAGTTGACTTCAAACAGGGCCCTGTGAGAGTCAATGGTATATTCAATAACAATCAGATTGAACAACGCAAAAAATTAGGCCTGACCTGGATAAGTACACAGCAGAGGGATTCCCCCAATGCAATATGTTAACACTGGAACACCTCTCCACCAGGTCTCCCTCAGCTCTTAGAAATATAATAACTGTACAATCAAGTTATATTATGGTATGAGTCTATATGCTCTTTATTTCCCCCTAGTGGGTAATTCTCATACACGTGTCCTACTGTATTAGTTCAGATAGACAAGCTAAATCCTGCAATTGTTCCTTCTGGTTAACAGTAGTCTTCGCTAGCCTTGGTTGGTGCACATTAATGATTTGTAATCCAAGGGAAATGGAAGAAGATTGAACAGTTAAAGTATCTGATGAGAAGGAACAGATGAATGCTGATCCTTATCAATGCGCTAACCTAATCCTGGATGCAACGTGACTCGGCTTGTGGTACTGTAGATACCAGCAAGCCTGAGCAAACAAGTAAAGTTGTGGAAGTCACCTTCCTGCAACACAGTTAGTTATGTCTGCGGGCGGGGTGCTCTCTCACCACATGAGGCCTTGCCTCGCTGGGATCCTCCGACAGGGCCCTCTTGGTTCGCGGCCTCCGGACGAGTCATTTTCCCTGGTCCTACGCTTAGCCAGTCGCCAGGCGTTGGTGGATAGGTGACTCTGGATGCTCAGGAGTGCTGAGTTGTCCCTCTCTCCGGTCCGATCAGTAGGGATGTAGATGGGATCCCTCCGACAGGCAGTCCGGCCTCTGTCACTTTAGGCCCAGGCTTTTTCCGGCCTAGCACCCTCACTGCAGGCCTCCTGCTTCTTGCAAGATGGCATCCCCAGAGAGAGAACACAAGCCCTGCCTCTCCTTTTTAAAAGGTCCTCCCATCCGGCAGTGCGTGGCGCCACGCTCCTTCCCAGCAAGTGGCGTTGTGGGCCTTGTAGTCCATTCCTGACCCGTAACAATAGAGTCTGTGTCTCTCCACACCACAAGATCCGTCATGCATTGTCCTACCATAGCTGAACCCAACAACTTGCAGCAATATGGGGCAACGGATAATGGAAATAGCTAAGTTCTTATAGGCACAAACTGTAGTCCATGAGCTACGTGCCAAAGTAACACCTTGCTACATATATATATATATATATATATATATATATATATATATATATGTTGGAAAACCAGCATGGTGGCCTGAATTTATGGGAGGAGCCCGGCGGCTATATAGCCAGCCCACTCCTCACAGGCCTGAGCTATATAGCCAGCCCACTCCTCACAGGCCTTGTCGGTATTCCTGTGCGCATCACATGGTTTCCGGCGCAACGTCACCCACCCTCCCATCCCCTATTAAAGTATTCTCAGAAAATCATTTCTCTCCACAAATATCTACCACTAATCTTGGGTATGCCCCCTTATTTTGGCATACCGTCCATTAGGCCAGGGCACACTTCAGGTCTATTTATGTTGTAAGTCTGCGTCAATGTATCTCACCCATATCCTATCGGCCATAGGGCTCCAACCATAAATATATATATATACATACTGATCATCCATAACATTATGACCACTCACTCTCTTTCCCAGGTAAGCAACGCACATGGTACCCAGCCATCCACATGATGTGAAAGAAAACGTGATTCATTAGACAAGGCCACCTTCTTCCATTGCTCCCTAATCCAGTTCTGATGCTCACTTACCCATTGTAGGCGCTTTTGGCTGTGGACAGGTCAGCATGGGAATCCTGACTGTCCAATGCAGTCCCATACACAACAAACTGCGATACACTGGGGGTTATTTACTAAAGTCAAATCAACTTTGAACTACAAGTGCACTGCAAGTGCACTTGAAGGTTCACTGAAAGTGCACTTGAAGGTTCACTGAAAGTACACTTGGAAGTGCAGTTGCTGTAGATCTGAGGGGAAGATCTGAAATGAGGAGAAGCTCTGCTGATTTTATCATCCAATCATGTGCAAGCTAAAATGCTGTTTTTTATTTTCCTTGCATGTCCCCCTCAGATCTACAGCGACCGCACTTCCAAGTGCACTTTCAGTGCACTTTTAACTGCACTTGCAGTGCACTTGTAGTGCAAAGTGGATTTGCCTTTAGTAAATAAACCCCACTGTGTGCTCTGACATTTTTCTATCACATTTTTCAGCAATTTGAACCACAGAAGCTCTTTCATTGGATTGAACACCATGGGCCAGCCTTCACTCCCTACATGTATTAATTCGAAGACAGAAGAGGGTCGGGACTTTGTATGAAGCATGCGGATTGAGAGCCAAACAGAGCTAGTAAATCAAATAATATAAGATTTATTAAATATGGTACAGTAAAATACATAAGACATCATGGTACATATTCCATCATCCAACATGATTAGTTAGTTCATTAGCATTGATTCGTAAGTGAAATGAGTAAAACAATAAAAACATGAGGTATAACTGCATGATAAATATTATTTGGCATCTGAAGCTCGACGCGTTTCGCGGCTATCATGCCGCTCATCAGGAGCTGATTATTAATGGATGTCTACAATACAAGAACATAGTATCAATTGATAGGTTAGGCTTATATAAAGGGGGGAGAGAAATATGCACTTTAATCTACAGCCCATACTCACAGGTCAGGTGATGGCATGGGCGCGGCAGGGGGCATGTAGGCGGCCGGGGACACGGTATTAATTAACCTTAGATGCCCATGACCCTAATGCTGGTTTGCAGGTTTTCCTTCTTTGGCCCACTTTTGGTAGGTCCTGATCATATATATGATTGTGTGTGTAGCGGGTATTTAAATTTAAGGGAAGCATCTGGGTGGTAGTGTAACCCAGATGCACTGATTATTGTTTATGGAGGACTCTGGTGGTGTGAGGTTCCCTGGGGTCTGAGGGTGGCGCTGTTGCCCTGGGCCGGGGGTTGAACCCCCACTGCAAGTCTGTACTCTTTTTGTCCCTTTCCGGCGGTTGTACGGCGGGCCGGGGAACCTGCTGTGACGCTGGGGAGAGGAGATAAAGGGGGCGGATGCCCTGAGCACGAGGTTTAGAGTCGGAGGACACCAACGCGCCCAGGCACCTTCAGCCTGGGTGTGGGTGTTTCGGAGTTCCGGGCACAGGGGCCCTTGACCTGGCTGGAGCAGGAGATGGAGTCCATCCCAGGCACCTTTAGCCCTGGGGTGAGGTACTATTGCGGAGGCCTGGGACCCAGTACCTTTGACTGGGTTCCGCAAGGGTGGAGGAGTCCGAGGGGCCCTAAGGTGTTGGGCGCCCGAATCTGAGACGAGGAGGCCGGGGAGTGTAACCCGTCCGAACAGCCCGGTGCAGCATTTGCCGGTGACGGTGGGGCCTCCGCTTACTCTCTCGGAAGGATGTCTTCCCTCTGACTGGGGCCATAGCTTAAAGAAGGTAACTCCTATTTCATGTTCGTCAGAGTTGCTGGTAGAGATTTAGAAAAGGAAAGAAGTACATTTACAGCCACTGTGCGCCATAACCGTTGGTGATATCTCAATGGTTTAGTTTGATTAAGGATTGTGCCTTGACCTACTCCCCACCTATACTGAACTGTACGTTGGTCACAACCTGTCTGTGCTAAGTGACGATTTATTGCTGTTGAAGAATAGATAAGAGTTGGACCTTTTCAGTGGTGTGGAACTCTGGTTACTGGGAGCAAAGGGGGGTCAGTTAGAGGAAGGACTTGACCCTGGGTTATACACACGACCCGATGGTAAAATACGTTCGGGCCTTCACCTCTATCCAGAAGAGGACATGTGCCGTGGTGGATCTCATCCCTCCTCCCAGGTTCCCCCTAGACAAGACAGCAAGCCGAGAAGAAGAAGGGGTGAGAGGGGTGAGCCCGCTACATGTGTATATATACATATATATATATATATATATATATATATATATATATATGCACATTGTGTATATATATGTGCACAAAATAATAATGACAAAATATGTTAAGATTATGGTACAGAATGCCTAAAGGATATGCTCTATGGATACAGTTCCTGGAATTATTGTAAAGTGTTGTATAATGGGATGCATTTTATATTAATGCATACAGAAAGCAGACAAAGAGAATATATTTTAAATTGCATATGTATTGCTAATATGAAATAAATATGACTAAATGCTCAGGAAGAATCTAGTGTTTTCAAGGACTTTATATATTTTTTATTTAACACGTGCTACTTGTTTAAATGAAATGTATAGTGGTTTTGCTTACAGTTATAGGTTTACAAAAAATTTTTTTTAAGTCAGGTAAACATTAACCACTTGCTTAACTACTTAACGACCGCCCCATGTACATATACGTTGGCAAAATGGCACGGACAGGCACAATCACGTACCTGTACGTGACTGCCTTCGTGTCAGGAAAGGCTTCACCCGCTGGTGGTGCTGTTGGTCCTTTGGACTGCAGTGCTAGTGTCCGCCAGCAGGTGTCCTCCTGCAGCCAACATCTCTGTTGGAGGATCTCACCTGCTGGTGGTAACACATGATACATGGACTGCAGCACCGGCATCCACCAGCGGGTGTATTCTGGCAGTATGGAGCAGGCAGCACTTCCTGTGGTCAGCTGTGACCTGAAGCTCAATCACTGGACTTCCATATATACCCGGCAAGTGAAAACACTCCTTGCCCTGGTATCTCTCTTCCTGACCCCCTGGACTTGTGACCTGGACTTTTGCCTGTACCTGTTCCCAACCTGCACCCTGCCTGATCTGATCCAACCTGGTCCCTACCTTGAACCCGCATCCTGTTAACCTGATCCTTACCTTGTGCCCATTCTGCAGCTTCCCCTTCTGTCACCTGGATCCCTGCTCTGCAGCCTATCCATCCATCCCCTCCTTGTTCCTGCTTCCTCCCATCCATACCCATCTGCTTGATCCCCTTGTGCATGACCTCGGCCTGGCTTTTACCACGATTCCGGTATCTCCCTTATTTGTAAATATTGCTTGTAGTCACTGTTGATTTATTGCACTGCGTTCTATTGGTTGTTGTATGTTGGTCCCTCACCTTTAATAAATTATATATTTTCACCTACACCTGTTTGGTTTCCTTTTATGGGGTCACACAGTCTGGTCAACTATCAATCCATGACACTTCGTATGGGTGGGGGGTCCGATCGGACCCCCCTCCGGTACATGGAGCGGTGGTTTTCTGTTCGGGAGCAATCCGTGATGAGGGGGCCGCCATTGGTTTCTGGCCACCCCCTCGTGATCGCTCCTGGCGAATGGGATGCTTCCTCTGCCTGTGTAATGTAAACACAGGTAGAGGAAGTGATGTCATCTCTCCATGCGGCGCTCAATTCGTCCAGAGCGCCGTGGAGAGAAGACATCAGGTTAGTGCACTAACAGTACACTGACACCAGCACACATAGGTACATAAATCGCCCCCCCAGTCACCCCTAGATCACCCCCAGATCACCCCCCAGCCCCCAGTCACAGTGTCACTGATTGCAGTGATCATTTATTTACTGATCACTGCAAACAGTGTCATCTGTGATAGTAAAAGTGTCAGGGCAGTTAGTGTCAGGTCCCTTTAGGTCCAGAGTAGCCCCCCAACCCCCCCTAATAAAGGTTTAACCCATTGATCGCCCCCCAGGTAACCCTTTCACCCCTTATCACCACTGTCACTAAGCGATCATTTTTCTGATCGCTGTATTAGTGTCGGTGGTGCCGCTAGATAGTCAGTTATTTTTTTAGGTTCGCCGCCAGGTTTTTATAGCGTCAGGTACCCCCCATATATTACCTAATAAAGGTTTAACCCCTTGAGCGCCCCCCAGGTAACCCTTAACCCCCTTTTGCCAGTGTCACTAAGCGATCGTTTTTCTGATCGCTGTATTAGTTATGCTGGTGCCGCTAGGTAGTCAGTTATTTTTTTAGGTTCGCCGCCAGGTTTTTATAGCGTCAGGTACCCCCATATATTACCTAATAAAGGTTTAACCCCTTGATCGCCCCCCACGTAACCCTTTCACCCCCTTTTGCCAGTGTCACTAAGCAATCGTTTTTCTGATCGCTGTATTAGTTATGCTGGTGCCGCTAGATAGTCAGTTATTTTTTTAGGTTCACCGCCAGGTTTTTATAGCGTCAGGTACCCCCATATATTATCTAATAAAGGTTTTAACCCCCTGATTGCCCCTAGAGTTAACCCTTTCACCAGTGATCACTGTATAAGTGTCACTGGTGACATTGGTTAGCCAGTTAGTTATTTCGTTATTTAGGTTCCCCGTCAGGTTTTTATATAGTGTCAGGTACCCCCATATATTACCTAATAAAGGTTTTAACCCCCTGATTTCCCCTAGTTAACCCTTTCACCAGTGATCACTGTATAAGTGTTACGGGTGACGCTGGTTAGTTCGTTTGCTTTTTATAGTGTCAGGGCACCCGCTGTATATAACCCAATAAAGGTTTAACCCCCTGATCGCCCGGCGGGTGATATCAATTAGGTTTTAGCATCAGAGTGGGTCTGCGTCACCCCAGGCAGAGTCAGGTTAGTGCCAGTAGCGAAAAGTCAGACCGTGTGTATGCGGCATAAGTTTTGCATGAAAAAAAAGATTACAATACATGTCCAACAAGGACCAGCAACATACTGGTATGTTGCTGGACTTTGAATGGTTATACCAGAATGATGCCTGCGGGTTTAGGTATCATCTTGGTATCATTCTTTTCAGCCAGAGGCTGGCTTTCATTTAAAAGCAATCCTAGAGGCTAATTAGCCTCTGGACTGCTTTTACAAGCAGTGGGAGGGAATGACCCCCCCGGATATAAAAAGCGCCATTGGGAAATTGGGAAAGCATTTTATCACACCAATCTTGGTGTGGTCAGATGCTTTGAGGGCAGAGGAAAGATCTAGGGTCTGATAGACCCCAGTTTTTTCAAAAAAAGAGTACCTGTCACTGCCTATTGCTATCATAGGGGATATTTACATTTCTTGCGATAACAATAAAAATGATAAAAAAAATAAATATGGAAGGAACAGTTTAAAAATAAAATGAAAAAGCAAAATTAATAATAAAAAAAAAAAAAGGACTCCTGTCCCGCCCTGCTCTTGCGCAAAGGTGAACATAAGCGTTGGTCTGGCGTCATATGTAAACAGCAATTGCACCATGCATGTGAGGTATCACCGCGAAGGTCAGATCGAGGGCAGTAATTTTATCAGTAGACCTCCTCTGTAAATCGAATGTGGTAACCTGTAAAGGCTTTTAAAGGCTTTTAAAAATGTATGTAGTTTGTCGCCACTGCGCGTTTGTGCGAAATTTTAAAGCATGTCGTGTTTGGTATCCATGTACTCGACCTAAGATCATCTTTTTTATTTCATCAAACATTTGGGCAATATAGTGTGTTTTAGTGCATTAAAATTAAAAAAAGTGTATTTTTTCCCCAAAAAATGTGTTTGAAAAATCGCTACGCAAATACTGTGTGGAAAAAAAATGCAACACCCACCATTTTAGTCTGTAGGGCCTTTGCTTTAAAAAATATATATATAATGTTTGGGGGTTCAACGTAATTTTCTTGCAAAAAAAAAAAAATGTTTTCATGTAAACAAAAAGTGTCAGAAAGGGCTTTGTCTTCAAGTGGTTAGAAGAGTGGATGATGTGTGACATAAGCTTCCTAATGTTGTGCATAAAATGCCAGGACAGTTCAAAACCCCCCCAAATAACCCCATTTTGGAAAGTAGACACCCCAAGCTATTTGCTGAGAGGCATGTCGAGTCCATGGAATATTTTATATGTTGACACAAGTTGCGGAAATAAGACAATTTATTTTTTATTTTTTTGCACAAAGTTGTCACTAAATGATACTAAATGATATATTGCTCAAACTTGCCATGGACATATGTGGAATTACACCCCAAAATACATTCTGTTGCTTCTCCTGAGTACGGGGATACCACATGTGTGGGACTTTTTGGGAGCCTAGCCGCGTACGGGACCCCAAAAACCAAGCACCGCCTTCAGGCGTTCTAAGGGTGTAAATTTTTGATTTCACTCCTCACTGCCTATCACAGTTTCGAAGGCCATAAAATGCCAAAATAACACAAAACCCCCCCAAATGACCCCATTTTGGAAAGTAGACACCCCAAGCTATTTGCTGAGAGGTATGGTGAGTATTTTGCAGATCTCGCTTTTTGTCACAAAGTTTTAAAAATTGAAAAAAAAAATATATATATTTTCTTTCTTAATTTTTAAAAACAAATGAGAGCTGTAAAATACTCACCATGCCTCTCGGCAAATAGCTTGGGGTGTCTACTTTTCAAAATGGGGTCATTTGGGGGGTTTTGTGCTATTTTGGCATTTTATGGCCTTTGAAACTGTCATAGGTAGTGAGGAGTGAAATCAAAAATTTGCGCCCTTAGAAATCCTGAAGGCGGTGCTTGGTTTTCGGGGTCCCGTACGCGGCTAGGCTCCCAAAAAGTCCCACACATGTGGTATCCCCGTACTCGGGAGAAGCAGCAAAATGTATTTTGGGGTGCAATTCCACATATAACCATGGCATGTGTGAGCAATATATCATTTAGTGACAACTTTTTGTAAATTTTTATTTTTTTTGTCATTATTCAATCACTTGGGACAAAAAAAAATAATTTCAATGGGCTCAACATGCCACTCAGCAATTTCCTTGGGGTGTCTACTTTCCAAAATGGGGTCATTTGGGGGGGGTTTGTACTGCCCTGCCATTTTAGCACCTCAAGAAATGAGATAGGCAGTCATAAATTAAAAGCTGTGTAAATTCCAGAAAATGTACCCTAGTTTGTAGACGCTATAACTTTTGCGCAAACCAATAAATATACGCTTATTGACATTTTTTTTACTAAAGACATGTGGCTGAATACATTTTGGCCTAAATGTATGACTAAAATTGAGTTTATTCGATTTTTCTTATAACAAAAAGTAGAAAATATAATTCCGTTTATATTGGAAAAAAAAAAAAGCAGAGGCAATCAAATACCATTAAAAGAAAGCTCTATTTGTGGGAAGAAAAGGACGCAAATTTCATTTGGGTACAACATTGCATGTCCGCACAATTTCCAGTTAAAGCAGCGCAGTGCCAAATTTTAAAATCACCTCTGGCCTTTATGCTGCGTATTGGTCTGGGGCTTAAGTGGTTAAAGGGCACTTAACCACTTAACAACCACCTGCCGACAAATAACGTCGACAAGGTGGTTGCTTAACTCTGGGAGGACGTTATATAACGTCCTCCCAGAATCGCGCTCCCGCGCGCCCCCTGGGGCGCGCACACGGGAAACTCCGTGACCGCCGGGTCCAGAGGACCCGGCGGATCACGAATCGCGGTAAATCGCCGCTGATAGCGGCCGTTTACCACGTGATCGCTCCGTCCAATGACGGAGCAATCACTTGTAAACAGACCGGCGTCATTTGATGACGCCGGTTCCTCCCTCCCCTCTCTGTACCGATCGGTACAGTGTGAGAGGGGAGGGGGAGGGAGCGGATGGCAGCAGCAGCACTGTGGGCTGGATCTGTGACAATTGCAGTCACAGATCCAGCCATCCATCCATCCCTGCTCAGCCATCCCTGTGCTATACCCTGCCAATACTCTGCAATACACCCTGCCAATACTCTGCAAAATACCCTGGTGCAATACTCTGCAATACCCTGGTGCAATACTCTGCAATACCCTGGTGCAATACTCTGCAATACCCTGGTGCAATACTCTGCAATACCCTGCGAAATACTCTGCAATACCCTGCAAAATACTCTGCAATACCCTGCGAAATACTCTGCAATACCCTGCGAAATACTCTGCAATACCCTGGTGCAATACTCTGCAATACCCTGGTGCAATACTCTGCAATACCCTGGTGCAATACTCTGCAATACCCTGCACAATACTCTGCAATACCCTGCACAATACTCTGCAATACCCTGCAAAATACTCTGCAAAATACTCTGCAATACCCTGCACAATACTCTGCAATACCCTGCACAATACTCTGCAATACCCTGCACAATACTCTGCAATACCCGCCACAATACTCTGCAATACCCGCCACAATACTCTGCAATACCCTCCACAATACTCTGCAATACCCTCCACAATACTCTGCAATACCCTCCACAATACCCTGTGCAATACCCTCCACAATACCCTGTGCAATACCCGTGCAATACCCTGCCATACACCGCAATACCCTGCCATACACCGCAATACCCTGCCATAGTCCGCAATACTCCGCAATGCCCGGCAATACTCCGCAATGCCCGGCAATACTCCGCAATGCCCGGCAATACTCCGCAATGCCCGGCAATACTCTGCAATAACCACTTCCCGCCCTCCGGCCGTCATATGACGTCCTTGACTTTGTGCGGGGATATCTGAATGATGGGAGCAGCTACAGGCATCATTCAGATATCAGCTTTTTCAGCCGGCGATTCCCTACACCATAAGAACAATCATAGCGGCTGTTCCGCCGCTTGATCATTCTTACGGGAGGCGAGAGGGGATGTCCCCCCCCCCCCGCCGCCCTCCGGTGCTTCTACTGACTCACCGCTACGATCAAAGCCAGGATTGTTGTTTTTTTTTTTTTGTATTTTTTTCAGGCTTCCCAGCCTAGAGGTGAGATGTGGGGTCTTATTGACACCCCCCCCCCCCATATCTCACTGTAAAGAGGACCTGTCATGCCATATTCCTATTACAAGGGATGTTTACGTTCCTTGTAATAGGTATAAAAGTGATCAAAAAAATGTTTAGGGCGGAAAAACATGTCAAACTAAAATAAATAAAGTAAAATGAAGAATAAAATATTTTTTTTTTTTAAAGCGCCCCTGTCCCCGTGAGCTCGCATACAGAAGCGAACGCATACGTAAGTCCCGCCCACATATGAAAACGGTTTTCAAACCACACATGTGAGGTATCGGTGCGAACGTTAGAGCGAGAGCAATCATTTTGGCCCTAGACCTCCTCTGTAACTCAAAACATGTAACCAGTAAAAATATTTAAAGCGTCGCCTATGGGGATTTTTTAAGTAGCGAAGTTTGGCGCCATTCCACGAGTGTGTTCAATTTTTAAGGGCGACATGTTAGGTATCTATTTACTCGGCGTAACTTCATCTTTCACATTATGCAAAAACATTGGGCTAACTTTACTGTTTTTTTTTTTTTTTAAGCACAAAACATTTTTTTCCCGTAAAAAACGCGTTAAAAAAATTGCTGCGCAAATATCGTGCGAGATAAAAAGTTGCAACAACCACCATTATATTCTCTAAGGTCTTTGCTAAAAAAACATATATAATGTTTTGGGGTTCTATGTAATTTTCTAGCAAATAAATGATGATTTTTACATGTAGGAGAGAAATGTCAGAATTGGCCTTGGTGCTCCAGAACGCCTGAAGGTGCTCCCTGCATGTTGGGCCTCTGTATGTGGCCACGCTGTGTAAAAGTCTCACACATGTGGTATCGCCATACTCGGGAGTAATAGCAGAATGTGTTTTGGGGTGTAATTTGTGGAATGCATATGCTGTGTGTGAGAAATAACCTGCTAATATGACAATTTTGTGAAAAAAAAAAAGAGAAAAAAAAATCTTGATTTTGCAAAGAATTGTGGGAAAAAATGACAACTTCAAAAAACTCACAATGCCTCTTTCTGAATACCTTGGAATGTCTTCTTTCCAAAAAGGGGTCATTTGGGGGGTATTTGTACTTATCTGGCATGTTAGGGTCTCAAGAAATGAGATCGGCCGTCAGTACTTCAGGTGTGATCAATTTTCAGATATTGGCACCATAGCTTGTGGACTCTATAACTTTCACAAAGACCAAATAATATCCACCAATTTGTACTTATTTTTACCAAAGATATGTAGCAGTATAAATTTTGGCCAAAATTTATGAAGAAAAAATAGTAATTTGCAAAATTTTATAACAGAAACGAAAAAAAAATCATTTTTTTACAAAATTTTCAGTCTTTTTTCTCTTATAGCGCAAAAAATAAAAAACCCAACAGTGATTAAATACCACCAAAAGAAAGCTCTATTTGTGTGAAAAAAAGGACAAAAATTTCATATGGGTACAGTGTTGTATGACTTAGTAATTGTCATTCAAAATGTGAGAGCACCGAAAGCTGAAAATTGGTCTGGTTATTAAGGGGGTTTAAGTGCCCAGTGGTCAAGTGGTTAAACCCCCTTCCTGCCCAGGCCAATTTTCAGCTTTTAGCACTGTCACGATTTGAATGACAATCGCGCAGACGTGCGACGTGGCTCCCAAACAAAATTGACGTCCTTTTTTCCCACATATAGAGCTTTCTTTTGGTGGTATTTTATCATCTCTGCGGTTTTTATTTTTTGCGTACTATAAACAAAAAAAGAGCGGAAAATTTTGAAAAAAACACAATATTTTTTACTTTTTGCTATGATAAATATCCCAATTTTAATTATAGTTTAGGCCGATACGTATTCTTCTACATATTTTTGGTAAAAAAAAATCGCAATAAGTGTTTATTGATTGGTTTGTGCAAAAGTTATAGCGTCTACAAAATAGGGCATAGTTTTATAGCATTTTTATTAATATTTTTTTTTTACTAGTAATGGCGGCGATCAGCGATTTTTATTGTGACTGCGACATTATGGCAGACACATTGGACACTTTTGACACCATTGTAATTTTACAGCGATCAGTGCTATAAAAATGCACTGGTTATGGTAAAAATTACACTGGCAGTGAAGGGGTTAACAACTAGGGGCAGTGAAGGGGTTAAGTGTGCCTAAGGGAGTGATTCTTACTGTGGGGGGGGGGGGGACTGACTGGGGGGGGTGACCGATGGTTGTCCCTATGTACAAGGGACACACCACCGGTCTCCTCTCCCTGACAGGACGTGGATCTCTGTGTTTACACACAGAGATCCACATCCCTGGCTCTGTAAATGCCGATCGCGGGTACCTGGTGGACATCGTGGCCACCAGGCACGTGCATCGGTACCCGCGTGACGCGGCGGGCACAGAAATTCCCCCGATGCGCGCTCTGGAGCGTGCGCGGGGAATGAGGAAAGGGGAGGACGTCAATTGACGGCCTCCCAGCATTCTAGGTCTGCGCTGTAGCCGTCATTCGGCTATAGCGCGGGCCTCTAGTGGTTAAGTATTGCATATGAATATTCAGTATTTTCATAATCTTTGGTCCTTTTCATATGTTTTTCAGCTATACCTTATCTGCTCTATTTAAAAAAAAAAATATTGTTTACAAAACTCAGTAGCTCAACTTGAATTTACACACACATAAATTAAGTCGGCCATAGATGGATCGAAATTCAGTCGGTTCATCAGGAACCGACTGAATTTCGATCCAGAAATGGGCATGCATGATCAACTTCAGTACAACTAGCGTGTCCTTTTTTTTTCATTCAATCACTGCTGGATGCTATAGCCTCAAGCAGTGACCATTGTATTCTGAAGGCTGTCAGAATACAATAGCTCAGCGGAAGGGATTCACCCATCAACACTAACTGAGCAACTTTCTTGAAAGAATTGCATAATGTATTGCCTGCCTTTAGGCTGGTACACATGGGCTGAATATCGGCCCTTTCAACATAAACAGCTTGACATTTGGCCAGTGTGTACAGCAGCTTGTCTGACAGAAGTCAGTCTAACAACAGATTTCTGTCAATGAGCATGCTGGAAAGACAGCATCTGATCAGCGCTCATAGCCAATGGCTGCGAGCGCTGATCCGTGTGTTCTGGCGGAGGGGGGCAGTCCTCTTGTCAGAATACAATAGCACAGTGGGGTAGAGTGCTGCACTAACATTGCTAATTTAGTACGGTGATCTATCAGTATTTTTGCCGTTCAGCCCGCTGAGTTTAACGGAAAAAAAACAACTTCCCATCTGTATCTGTAGCTTTAGTCAGAGCTGTGACTTTTCCCACTCACTCTCCCACAATACCATGCTAGGTTTCTGTTGTACTAACAGACTGCAATGAGAAGGAGGATGGGGGCAGTGAAGAGGTA